>BSBM01000951.1:8785000-9385000 GCA_027924585.1 Larix kaempferi | reverse complement strand
AACCTCTTAATAATAAAAATATGAACCTAATTTATTGTTGATAACTATTTAAATTCAACATGTAAGACCATTAGTGACACATAAGCTTAATTTCCTTTCCTAGGCACATATATAACTCAGATATCACAAACTATTATCCTTTTCCATTTTAAACCCTAAGACAACCATTTACCTTTGTGGCCTAGTCATTTCTTATGTTCCTATCCTTGTAAGAGTAGCTTTCCGATTGTTTCCATATCGTCTTAGTTACTTTTTTTTGTTTAAGGGGCTATTTCCATCCATTACTGTTTCAAACCCCTTAGCATTCCCCCACAGGGTGCCACATTTTACTATCTTTGTTAATTTTCCAAGGAACCTTGTCTCTTAGGAATCAATATAGTGAGTACTGTGGGAAAGATGGTCTTCATTGGAAAGTACCTAGAAAATCTTGATTGAGGCCACCTCCCGTGGTTAATATAGTTCTATTTTGGTGGATCTGGGAAATCTAAAGAGAGAGGAGAGAAAATAACACACCATATTTACATGGTAAAAACCCAAATGGGGAAACATCCATGGGAAGGTGTGTTCTTATTCATTCTTCAAGAAACTCCAACTCTTACAATCTTGGGAACCCCCACATATGCTTATGTGTTCTTATACATTCTTGCTGAGAAAAACCTTTAGCTACTAACTGGGATTTTCGTTTTTCAAACTATTCTTCTGTAGTAAAATTTGTTTTATAAATCCATTTACAACCAACTAAATTCTTTCTAGGAGGAAGGGGAACAAGAGTCGAAGTCTTATTCTTCATTAGTGAGCCATATTCTGCAATCATTGTGTTTTCCCATTCATGCTTTTATTTAGGTTGAGTATATGTGGAGGCATTATCCTATGGCCAATACTTTTTTCATGAGAGCAAAGTCATATATAGTCCATCAAGTATCGGATGGAATACCAACCTTAGAACTCATAGATTCAAGTGCTTTTAAGGCCCAAACTAGAAGAGGAGTAGTAGTGGGAACCATTCTAGTGTCTTCAGAAAGGTTAGGTGGATCACTTGAATAAGTAAGTGAAATAGGATGTAGATCGGGACATAACTAGAGGAAGGGGTAACATATATAGGAGCAACAGAAGATGAAGGAAACTTCAAGGGAACATGAGGTTCGAAAGACTCAACTAGTGGAGGAGAGACTTCATTGAATTGAACATCTTGCTAGTAATGACACCTTGGGTAGCTGGATCAAATAACATGTAAGCTTTATAATATTCACTGTAACCAATGAATATACATTTGTGAGATTTGGGCTATAACTTTTTTCATTTTTCATCGGGAATATGGGCCCAACATTCACTGTCAAATACCTTAAATTTATTGATATCAAGTATCCTTCCACTCCATTTTTCTTCAGGAGTAACATACAAAATTTATTTAGTATGAACTTTGTTCAAAATATGATTAGCACAACAAATAGCTTCATCCCAAAATCTTTGATGTACTCCTTTAGAATAAAGTATACATCTAGCCATTTCAACCAAAGTTCTATTTTTCTTTTCGGCAACCCCATTTTTTTGAGGTGTATAAGGAACGGTATTTTGATGTTGAATACCATGTTTAGATAAGTATGTATTAAATTCATTGTTAGTGAACTCCCCAACATTATATGTTCCCAATTTCTTAGTACTTTTACCAAATTCATTTTCAACCAAGGATTTAAAGTTTTGAAATACAAAGAAAATTGATGGGCATGCCTTGAACATGAAAAACATCTTCCAATGTACTAGTAGGAACTTTAATATTACCAAAACCTAAAATTGAAAGTTGTTTACCATCACTGATTGAAAATTTATGTGTTGTGTTCTTTTTAGTGTCATAAGATGAAAGCAAAGAAGCAATTCCAGTCATATGATTAGAAGCACTATAATCCATAATCCATTCCACAAAAGAAGAAGTATTACCTAGGTGAATAGAATAGGCACAAAGAGCTACATGTTTTTCCTTGGAGGATTTCTTCTTGCCTTTAGCAATGTCTTTTATCTTTTTATAACACGTCTTCTTAGAGTGGTTAGATTTGCCACAATACTTACAAGGTTTAAGCACTTTATTTTTAGGAGCATTATTAGAAGTGCATTGGGATGGACATTTAGTATGTGGTTTAGGGTTCTTATTAAAAAAATTATGTGGATTTATTATACTATGTGCGATTAAAGTTTTACCAATAGTTAGTTGACCTTATGCAATCAATCTATTTTTCTCACAAATCAAACATTTACAAAAATCTTCAAAGGAGGGTTTCGGCCCTTACACATTTCAATAGCCCCATTCCTAGTTTGGATGAACAAACCAAAGGCACAAGGAATTTTTTGCTCTACTAGAATGATAAGTGCAGTATCATTTTTCTTGTAATCTTTACCACAATTATTTACTTTTTCATTATAGGTTTTTAACTCAACAAGAAATGACTCAATTCTATCAAAATCTTTAGTATCTAGCTCATAAGTCTTCTTCTCAAGATAACAAGCTAAAACATCATCAGATTTACTATACAAAGTATTCAATACCTCGACCAAGCAATCTTCGGCCTCAATATGTACCTGGAAACAATCTGAAATAGTTTGAGCAATGAATCCTTTTGACTGATCATAACACTCTTCCCATATAACTAAGTCTTTAGCATTGGTTGGTTTCTCATATTCATCATTGACTAAACGTCAAAGATTCTTGCTTCTTAAAATATCTATCATCTTTATCTTCCAAACAAGATAAACAACTTCTCACATCATGGTGATTAAAAACCAAAAACTAATACACTAATGCAAAAAGAAAGACTAAGAAACTAAAGGAAAGAAAACAACCAATTAAAAATTAAAATGTGATTTTTTCATAATCATCTCGAATGGAAAAAGTATACAAATTTCCCTCTCCTCTCACACTCGAGTATAAAAAAAGTTTGGCTAAATCAATTTATGGTGAAATCATTTCCATACTGCATTTGAATGGAGGATCGGATAGTATAGTCTATTCAATATGGGAGCGTGTAAGATCACATCCATTATTATTTTTAAAAATTTAAAAGATTTAAATTAAAATTAAAATATTAAAAAATAAAAAAAAAATTATTTTAAATATATAAAACATATTAAAATGTTTTAAAATTTAAAATATCTAAAATATTTAAAAAAATAAAACAAATTAGAAATTAAAAAGGTTTGAAAATATAATATATGAAATATTTTAAAAAACAAATAAACTAAACTTTAAAAATTTTCAAGATATAATATATTTGAAATCTTTTGAAACAACAAACAAACGGAAACCTAACAAACTACCAACCCACGTGTCTTAAATCCTAGCCCGCGCGGAAACCCTATCTACAAACCACGACCCACGATGTAACCGTAGCCAATGTAGCAAGGAGCATAAACACAGCCAACCGCAAAGAGAAGACGCATGGTAGATGCGGGCTAAAAAGGACCGAATCAGGCGGGCAGTAGACACAGGAAAGAGGTCGTACTTCGGGCGTACGCACGTAGAATATAAAAGATTCAGTCGCATGCACACATAACACAACCGTACAATCGTGCAGAGGGAAAAAAACACGGCAAACACCCTAAAGAAAATGTAGTCTATTTATCCCAAGTTTTAGATTTTTATGTGGTAAATCCAAATTTGGAAGTCTCTAAATTGTGTTTTTGAATGAATAAATCCGATTTAGCACCTTTGCACTTTTATATATCTTTGCACTTGGATTATGCAATTTACACAACAAATATATGTGACTAATAATTTTTTTGAAGATTTCCAACCAAAGACTAAACAAAACAAACCAGTAAATATACTCAAAAAAAGTAAAAAACCTAGAATATTTAGCCTACTTTAAAAAAAAAATCGCCCATTGCCCAACAAAGTAACGACTTA
Source organism: Larix kaempferi (assembly GCA_027924585.1). Classification (NCBI taxonomy): domain Eukaryota; kingdom Viridiplantae; phylum Streptophyta; class Pinopsida; order Pinales; family Pinaceae; genus Larix; species Larix kaempferi. The sequence goes on along the minus strand of BSBM01000951.1, from coordinate 9,381,105 downwards.
CAAAGAGAAACAAAATGTCATTCAAATTTACCCTATACACACACAAAAAAGCAAGATATCATGTTAGGCTTTGTTAAAAAAATAAGCTTGGTAAATTACCAAGTCTAAAATTTGCCAAAACAAAACTTTAAGTTATAAAAAAAAATCTCTAAGTTACAATAGGTAAATTAATTCAATAATGACAAATGAAGGCCACATTTGATGAACCAATAGTCAATCTTGACTAAAAACACTCCTCCAAAGATAATGGCGAGATCATATTTTCTAAGAACTGTATAAACCCTAAGTGGGTAGCCATATTTGATTATCCACAAAAGAAATTTTTGATGCTTGAAAAGAAATTTTAACAAAAAAATTACTGAAAGAGGTAGAGCATAGTAACCTGGATATGATACGGTGTTAGGATTGAGAAGCATACATTAATAGATAACAATAGATAACTGACATGTAAATCAGAATCAACTAGTCGAATCAACGCAAGCATCAAATAAACAATAACATAAGTAAAAGAGGAGAGGGAGAAGAGAAAAGAATACACCAAATTTACATGGTAAAACTCCAAATGGGGAAACATCTACCAGAAAGGCTTGATCTTCTTCATTCTTCAAGAAACTCCAACTCTTACAATCTTGAGCACCCCCACATATGCTATATCGCAGCTTTACAATATTCAAAATAGCTTTTTCATGTAGCACAATCTATCCCCAGAGGGTCTCCTTCACCTCTACTTTATAGCTAGAGGTATGGAAAATTTACATCCCACAACACATGTGGGATAAATGGTTTTCCACCCTTCTTATATAAAGAAAGGTAATAGGATAATTTTACTCCATGATCATGTGGGATAGTTGCTTTTATATAATATATAGAGTTATGAAGAGAAGTAACCTTTGGTTCTAGTTAGGACATCATAAAATCCCATGACATCTCACTGCACAACATTACACATATAATTATACATTCCAACATGATCAATGTTTTGACGAAGATTGTCTTATGGATCAATTAAATTTCAGCACTTCATACCATCCACTAGGTCTTATCTTTTATGGAGGACTTGGCACTAGAATATCTAGTAGAGTTAGAAGAATACACAGTTTTCCATAAGACGTCTAGAACAACTAGGCAAGGACAATATAAACTTTGGCAGGTAGGGTTACAAAGACAACTTCCAAGCAAGGCTAAATAGTACTGCAAGGAGAAGATAGAGGAAAAAATTTCCCACCTCATTCAACAAAGTATTTTGGGGACAAAAATCCTCCACAAATGGGTAGGCATGATCCAAAATGGATTAATATAAAATTTGACATCTATTTTGGTGCTTACTGGGTCGAGAGATTTGATGAATTGGCTTGTAGGCCCATTTTAGGGGCAAGTATCACATTGCAAATTTGGGGTTTGGAACATTCTAGGACCCGTTTGAGGGATTAAATGATGTTTTTTGCGGTAAAAATTTCATCACTTGCATAATGGATCATGTGACAATGAAGAAGGTGAAAATGAATAAAAAGTTGACATGGTCTAAAAACCTGGGCTTCCCTGCCTTGCTTTACATGCCCCATGAATATGGTGTCTTATACATATCTTGATGGATAAATCCTTAATATATGGATCCCACATCATCACTAGTCATGGTCTTGTCATAGATGATGATATTAATGTTTGTATATGCATTGTTACCACACAAACTAGCATCTTGGAATTGAAAGCCCTAAAACCAATGATGGCTCATGGATATCTAGAGTCCATGTTCAAGTAGAGTCGATGTTGCTGGAGAGTGTCAAGGACTTGTCGAAGCTGTCTGACATGTTCTTCCCATGATCGACTGAAAATCGGTATGTCATCGAGGTAGACAATGACACATTTGTCGATGAAAGGTCGGAGAGTGTTATCCATGTATCGCATGAAGGTCGCCGGTGCATTGGTTAAGCCGAAAGGCATGGCTAACCATTCAAACAATCCTTCCTTGGTCTTGAAAGTAGTTTTCCATACATCTACGAGCTCGATTGGAATCTGATGATATCCCGACTTGAGGTCAAGATCAGTAAAGAATTTAGCACCTTTCAGACAGTTGATGAGCTCGTCTATCTACGACAGACGGTAGCGATTCTTTACAGAAATTTTGTTGAGGGACCGGTAGTCAATGCACATGCGCCAAGTCCCGTATTTCTTTGGAACGAGGATGATTGGAATTCCACAAGGAGAGGAGTTGGGTCGGATATGACCTTTGTCAATCAAATCTTGGATTTGTCTGCGAATCTCTTCATTTTCAAGAATGGATCTTCTGTAAATAGATGGGTTAGGAAAAGAAGAACCAGGAGCAAGTTCAATGGAGTGTTTTATCTGGCAATGTTGAGGTACTCCGTCTGGTTCTTGGAATAGGCTCTGATACTTGTCAAGAACATTGTCGATCAATTGCTTTTGTCGGGAGCTCCACTGGTCAGAGAGTTGACTGGTTGCTACAGTCTTCCTAGAATGTTGCGATTTGATCATGATTAATGTGAACTTCTGAGCATGATTAATGATCTTCTTTGTCTGTTTAACCTATATCATTGAGATCGTTGGTGTGTGAAAATCCTCACAGCAGATCTAAGAGTTGATGTATACCTCACAAGAAAGAATTTAGGAATAAGATTAAGAGTGGTCAATGTAGTAAGATGAGCAACAGAATAATAATACAGTAGAATTCGGATAGAAGCAAAATAACTTCACACACACTGATTAATTAATCACAATATGGACAAATAAGTAGTACAATGCATGAGGATTCGAATGCCAAGGTGGCAATTAGAATTAGCCTTCATGGAGTGATCAAAATATCACTGGAGTGTCATCAGAGCACAACTAGAAATCATCATCATCATCAGTGGAGTCATCAATGCACAAGTAACTATCAACCATTACTCAAACTGAGTCTAACTGAGTGTGGTAGGTGTAACTGAGTGTAACTGGCACTAACTGAATGAAGGAGGCTCAGTGGAGAGCGCATGAGGAGCTAACTGGAGTCAGAATGGGCAGTCAAGTCTCATTGGAGGTCCATCGGAGTGATACAGTCAGTTGAGAGTCAGTCTAGCCTTAAATCAAGGAAAGAACTGAATATAACTGAAGATAACTAAATGGTAGGTAAGGAAGGGCGCCTTTCTCATGTAGTAGGTGAAAGGAGGGCGCACTAAGCACTAGGAGGGATGAAACTGAGTGGAAAGAAGCTCTGAGGGCTATCTAACTGAGGGCTAGGTGCTGGGACTGATGATTGGGATGCATGCAAATGCATGCAAACCCTAAAATGCAAATAATGGAAATGCTGATAGGTCTAGGATGGAGTATAGGAATATCCTAACACCCCCCCTTAATCCATTCTAGGCCCTGGTAACTAAGACCAAAGGTCACCCAGTACAATGAATAATAATAACAGTCAATAAACCGAGGAAATGGGGAAAACCTCATGGGAAAAATGCCCCCCCTCAAAATAGACTGTAAGGCACAGACAAAAATAAATGCTCCAAACTCAAGCAGGCGTGATGCTTGGTCATATGTCTAGAGGTATCTTCTTCTTGGGAAGAAGTGGATCATGCTCAGAAAGCATGTGCTTGTACTTGCTCTTCAAATCGAATGTGATGAGAACAAATCCAAAAGTATGAGGATGATCCTTGAACCCATGATTCGAATCAGTTGAGGTAGGATCAAATATATGAATGTGTAGATAGTCTTTTGTCTTCTCCTTCGAACCATCATGGGTGAGATTATGCCAAAAATAACCATCAAATAATAATGATTGCTTGGAATCCAAATCAACTCCAAGACTTGAATCATGGTTTCTTGAGATCTCCTTTGAACCATTAGAGCTGAGATCAAAACCAGTAAATGCATGAGAAATTATCCCAAGAGAATGGCAATGGTTTCTTGAGATCTCCTTTGAACCAGCAGGGGTGAGATCAAAACCATGATGTGCATGAGGAATTATCCCCAACGAATGGCAATGGTTTCTTGAGATATCCTTTGAACCAGAAGAGGTGAGATCAAAACCATGGTCTTCAATAACCTTCTGAAAGCATGAAATAATGATCATATAGTAGTACATAAGAGGTGAGTGATCAAGGAGAGCGAATGCATTACCTCCAATGGCTGATTTTACCTCCGAAACATTCATGTGATCATGATGCAAACCAACAGACTCTGGTGCAAGAGAGGATTTAGGACCTTCTGCAATTTGTAGAGTGTGAGCTGGCACATAATTCGAAATAGAAGAAATTTGGAGCATGGGTGTATAATCTGCAAGTTCTTCTTCTTTGTGGACAAATTCAATATGAGATATGTTTGATACTGATTCATGATCAATGAGATCATCAAGGAGGGCAAATGCATCACTTTGCTTGCTCTCGAAGGGGTTTGGACCAATCCCTTCATTCTGCTTGCCAAAAAATTTGTCCAGGTGGGCCCATAGCTCTTTTGGAGATTCAACATCAATGTATTGGTATATCATGTATTGAGGCAAAGAAAACATCATTGTTGCATAGACTTTGTCACCTTTATTTAACCAGTCAATCTCTTCTTCAGAGGATTCGAACTCTCTTTCAAAACAATGATCAAAGAGATCATTTTTCTTCAAATATGCTATCATTTTCGGTTTCCATTCATCATAGTTGAATGGAGAAAGAATATCATAGTTGAATGGAGAAAGAGGAGGGATTTCTTATGAATACATGGAAGCTGTAGAAGACCTGCAAAAAATAATAGAAATATCTACAATTGCTATTGCTGCAAAAATGCAGAAACTGCTGCAACCTCTGCACTCGAAATCTTGATAATAACCTGCAAAAAACTCTCAAGAATGGAGATAAACAATACTCTCAACATGCTCTGACACCATGTGAAAATCCTCACAGTAGATCTAAGAGTTGATGTATACCTCACAAGAAATAATTTAGGAATAAGATTAAGAGTGGTCAATGCAGTAAGATGAGCAACAGAATAATAATACAGTAGAACTCGGATAGAAGCAAAATAACTTCACACACACTAATTAATTAATCACAATATGGAGAAATAAGTAGTACAATGCATGAGGATTCGAATGCCAAAGTGGAAATTCGAATTATCCTTCATGGAGTGATCAAAATATCACTGGAGTGTCATCAGAGCACAACTAGAAGTCATCATCATCATCAATGGAGTCATCAATGCACAAGTAACTATCAACCATTAGTCAAACTAAGTCTAATTGAGTGTGGTAGGTGTAACTGAGTGTAACTAGCACTAACTGAATGAAGGAGGCTCAGTGGAGGGCGCATGAGGAGCTAACTGGAGTCAAAATGGGCAATCAAGTCTCACTGGAGGTCCATCAGAGTGATACAGTCAGTTGAGAGTCAGTCTAGCCTTAAATCAAGGAAAGAACTGAAGATAATTGAAGATAACTGAATGGTAGGTAAGGAAGGGCGCCTTTGTCATGCAGTAGGTGAAAGGAGGGCGCACTAAGCACTAGGAGGGCTGAAACTGAGTGGAAAGAAGCTCCGGGGGCTATCTAACTGAGGGCTAGGTGCTGGGACTGATTACTGGGATGCATGCAAAACCTAAATAATGCATGCAAACCCTAAAAATGCATGCATGACCTAAAATGAAAATAATGGAAATGTTGATAGGTCTAGGATGGAGTATAGGAATATCCTAACATGGTGTAGGTCGTCGCTCTGGTATGTTGTACCATTGATTTTAGATTCTGACAATCACCTTCTGAGGCCGTGACTGGTAAATTCCATGGCGATCCCACAAGTAAGGTTTCCCAAACAGGGCGTCGGCTATGAAGAGTGGTGGCATGTCGCAGAGTACTTCATCTTCAAAAGGATTTATGAAGTAGGTGATTTTGCATTGGCGGGTGATCCGTAGTTCCTGTCCATCCTTCATCCAACCGATGTTGTAAGGCTGAGGATGTGGAGTGGTGATAAGACCTAGTTTCTTCACGAGGTATTTAGAAACGAAGTTCTTTTGGCTACCGTTATCCACAATCAGATGTAACAGATTGTTCTAAACCCATATCCGTGTATGGAATGGGCACTCTCATTCCTCCTCGTCGACAATAGTCAAGGCTGATGGAGTGGTTGAATTCAATGTCAAAAGGGTCGTTGCGTTTGGATCAAATTCTTCCTTGGTCTTGTGTATTGAGTCTGATGTCGACACTTTTTCCAAAAATGTCTTCTGAGCTTTGCATTCAGACGTATCATGCCAAGATGAGTCGTGGTAATCACACCATTTCTCGGTAGGGGGTTTTTTTCTACATTCCCTTCTGTGAAAAGGATTTTTGTCATGATCTGGCTTTGGCAGTGTCGGCTGAGAGTATTTTGACTTGTTGAAGTCGGCTGGTGCCTTCTTGTTGGATGGTCGTCCTGATGTCGGCTTTGTCGCAAAGCGTGCTTTTCCTTTCTGCTTGGTTTCCAGTTTGTTGGCGTATTGGAATGCATCTGCGAGTGTATTGATAATCAGAAAATTCCATCTCTTGCTGAATGTACGGGGATAAACCACTGACGTACTTCAGAACAAGCAATTTATCTTCTTCTTGAACACCAAGTCTAGCCATGAGTCGATAAAACTCGTCGGTGTAACTCTGTACTGATTGGTATTTCCATTTCCTTAGTTGTTGCCAGTTCTTATACTGTTGTTCAAGGTATTTGGGTGGGTAAAACTCCTTTCAAACGTATTCGACAAATTTATCCCATGTGTCGATGGGGTCTTCTCTTTTCTCCATCTTTGTCGAGAGGTTCTCCCACCAGCAGTGCACATATGTTGACATCTTTAAGGACGCAATGGTGATCTTTTCGGCTTTTAAGAGTTGATTCATAGAGTAATAGGATTCCAATTGTTGTACCCAATTGTTGACGGATTCTGCATCAATCTTTCCTTCTAGATTTGGTATGTCCAAATTCATTCGCACTTTGAAGGGGCTGAATTTGTCGGAGTTAGTTCTTGTCGGAAATCCTTTGGATGTCGAAGCAAATTGCGTGAGAAACTCATTGAACTAGGTGAACATTTCATTTCGTTCTTGAGCCAGCGCTTGCTCAATAAGTTGTGTTGTCTCATCGGCTACATGTCTTTCGTATGTTTCTCTTGCCATCTCTTGAGGTATTGTCTACTTGGATTGTTGAGATTGCGATCGTGTTTGAACATCCATAAGTCAGGTAATTTCAATGGAAGTGTCTACGCAAAACTTAAGCACAAACAAAGCTAGAGATTTTATTGAGTATGCTCTGATACCAATGATCCGCATACACCTAGGTGCACGAGGGGGAAAACAGTCGATTGAATGAATCAACATTGTTATGGCGGAAGCATAAGAAATAGAATAAGCAAAGAAGGAATACACTACATAGATAAAAACAAATACACACAGACAATATGCAAGAATGTGAACTGATCTTCTCTATTACTGGCAACAAGATCGATGTATGTTACAATATTATACATGATTATATAGAGAATGTTGATATGCTTGGATGCCTTCCCATTACGTTCAGTTACAAGAAAAGTTAAAACAGTTTCAGAATTTCAACTATTACAGTCGATTGGAAGACAGAGAGACAATCTGTCGAAGTTCATCAGTTGCAAGTCGCAGGTCGACGCTGCATGTCGACGTCGCGAAATAGCTTGAGGTCGTTGAACTTGTCGAAGTTGTGTCCATGTCGGAACTTGTCGAAGTTATGTCGACGTTGATGACTTGTCACAGTCGATGTTAGAATTCGACAAGAATGCCAAATGTTGTGTGTATCAGTCACCTCACCAACCCTCTTCTTCTCTTTAGGCTAGCTATTCTCTAGCTCAAGGGAAGAGTCCCTAAATAGGATTAGTAGGGTTTAGAAATGAAGCACAAGGTGAATTTGAAGATTAACCCTAGTAAAAAAAGGTTTTTTTTATGAAAGTAAATGATAACGATGATGAGGGGATTGGAGACCATTGTCTTATTAGATGGGAAAATGGGGTCATTCAAGGGTAGTGAAGGGGAGCTTGTTAGCATCAAAGAGATATATGTTATGCCAATTATTTGATCCCTCTACTTTATAATTTTTGCATTGGAAAGTGCAGTATGCTTTAATAGTATTGTTAATATGCATTTATTTAAGTGTTATCTTTTACTAAACTTCTTCTTAAGATGTATTTATTCAAGTTTTATCTTTTATTAAACTTCTTCTTAAGAAGCATTGATTTCAGTGTTATATTTTATTAAGCTTATTATTAAGATGTATTGATCTCACACATATTTTGTATAATATCAATAATATATTGTTTTGGTTTCAATAATGTTTTGTACAATCATGTGACATGTTAACTATATCATTATTGATTAAATGAGTTTTATAGGGAGAAATCTTTTAGTTACAAGGTGATTCTTGACTTCAACAAGCATTACCTAAAAAATTATATGTTCCATTTTGGAGGGAGATCAATTATATTGATCAATGATTTGAGAGAACATCCTCCAATTATGGATAAACATATATTTAATCAAATCTCAATGTTTTGGACCAATTTAGCGTGATCTATCATCAAGAAAAGATATATGGAACACTCTAGATTGGTCCAAAATGTCGAGATTTGATAAAATGATTCGATGGATCTAGAATTCAATCTTAATTATAAATAGATCATGTTCTTATGATGAGGAGGAGGAGGATTGTTAACATCTACTAAGACCAACTTTGGTCTATTGAATTTAAAAATAAAACTTAAGGAATTACTTGGTTTTCCTTAGAATTTTATTTCTTTGCTCAAAAATATTGAAGATATGCTTTCATAGATCTCTATAGTTTTGATGAGATAAAAGCTTAGGAAAGTCGATATTGTAGCAAATATTTTGAAATTGACATCTATTATGGCCATGGGAAGGTCATTCTAAGAGAAAGGGTTTTTCATCCTCCACCTTCTTATTTTTTCATGGAAATGGTTAAAGGGGGTACAACCATGCCAAGAAACCATTATAAAATAGTATTAAAGTCTCTACTTTTCAAATAAAAATTCCATGGGAGAATAAGTATACCCATAATTACCAAGGGTCCTAAACACACCAGCTACAATTCACCAACTACTATAGCTCACCATTTATATTGTCCAACAAATTAATAAAGTGAACATGTAATTCTAAAAAACATGCTAAGACAAAGAAAGTAGAACAAAGATTGAAATCATGGTTTCTTCTAAACCTATTTGTCTCAAAACAATTTCCTAGAGTTTTCCTTATGCTCCCAGTGGGCCTATACTTTACTTCCTTCTCCTGTAACTTGGTAAAATGCTAAGGATTTACTATAATAGGTTGACACAAAAAAAAATAGATTGAACATGACTAACTAAGACCAAATATAGAATTCCAAGATGAGTAAACATCCTTTGAACCATTTATTCTACAAATTCAACTGCAATGGAAGCTCCAAATTCCTGATAGGATGGACAATTATGAATGTGTCTACCTCTTTTTTCCAATTTCTTGGGTAAAACACATGCCTTGCGATGTCAAATGCATAGGAGTCCCATTTTTATCCCATATCCTATAGCTTCTTATCCAACTATGCATGCCAATGGTCCCATCTAATGCATGCATTGATAACTCCACAATGCACCTCACCCACCTCTTTCAAACAATACCCCCTTCTTTAGATATTTAAAATCACAAGTTGTTAGAAAAATAGGATCCCTGAGCAACATCATAAAACAAGATGCAGAAATAAAAACACAAACACAATACAAGAGAGACAACAATATATGTGGTTCACCCAATATGGCTACGTCCACACAGAAATTGCCAGTCCTTTCTATTATACCATTCAGCAAAATGAAGGGATACAACCTGCAGCACATTCGTTGCAACTTCCTCTTCCCTCTCTCACGGTCTAGTCTTTCACCAATACCACATAGCCACAACACATTCCTCATATAAAAGAGGGTTTCCTTCTTGGGATAAAATCCCTAACATAAATTCTACTGTTAGATCTAAGATCTAATGAACAGTTCAGATTGACTATGAAATTACAACATTTTACAAGGAAAAAAATTTCTCCCCGCTGGGACCAGCGTACAGTCCACCCGCACAACATATAAAACTGGGGTACAAACACGGTTGAATGACAAGATCTCTAAATCAAGAAGATAATCAGGACCCATAGCCAACACAAGTAATACATTTGTTACATTCATGGTGTGTCATCCTTATCCAATAGTTGTAATCATTAGAGGACCTCGTAATAATTCTCAATTGCAGCCAGAATTGGGTGCTAGCTAAAATGGAAAATCCATCACTAACCATAGAGTCACTAAAGGAGATGATAATTGAGGTTTAAGGCCAAGAAAACTAGGTGGACCTAGAATGAAGTGGCCACTTTCATAAGGGTGAATCATGCAAACACAAAAAAGAAGAGAATGGTGTTGGCTTAGAGCTTGGAAATGAGAGTGCTCTTTTAGGCTCCAAGTTGCCCCAAAACTACAATATAACATTAACCAAACCCCATTGAGAACCCTTCAAAAATTCTTGAAGTAACTTCCTCCTTGAACAATTTACCACATTTAACAACCCACTTAAATGTCCTCGAATGTATATTTATTCACATTCAGCAAAATGTAATAATTGATGTCCTGCACACATTGATCCATTATTGTTGGCAAGGGATACTTTACCTTTTAGTTACACATACCTATCAACTCTTTGAAACCCTTAAATCCTAAGGAGTGTTGTCATGTGTTATCCACCCATTTATAATACATTTCCCATATTTCATCAACTCGCCTTCATTTGCTTGTTGGTATGTTTTCTCGTTATTGTGATGGAGCACATGGAAAAATATACTTTATCAAAATGTTAGATCTCCTATTTGATTCTTCTAAGCATTCAAGCGAGCAAGGGATGAGATGTTACTAATTTCTCTTACGTGGACCTTAAAATGGTCATTTAGTCTCCCACTATGGTGGCATGCATTATTTGTTGATATTTGAGGATCAAGATTACTTTAGAGAGGGCATAATTCTATGTTTCATTATTTTTTGATGTCCTAATCCCCCAAGTGATCTTAATTTCCAAATTTCCTCTAGAGTCAAGGATGACTCTCATCTGAAGTATTTAGAGAATGAAATGAAGGAAAAAATATAAAATCGGAACAAACACACACAAAGATGTTGTAGAGAGCACACTAGTACAGTAAAACCCAAATTCTATAGATGAATAAAATGGAAAAATATCGTAAACTATAAAGCAATACAGTCTAGCTAGAATGTTGGTCACTTATCTCTGAAGATAGATGTTTCTATTGCGCTAATTTGCAAGAAGATCATTACAAGAGGCCAACAATGGCCTTTTAACATAAATCGCTAAATATTAATAAGAAAAAGCCCTAAATATCCAAAACTATATCCCTAGGAGATGAAGTGGCCAAATGAATGTGGGCCCCGGGGAGTCTAGTTGATACATCAACTTCCCAAGGCCGCAACTTCCACATACAAAATCCATTTGGGATGCACAATATCCTATTGGAAAGATATCAAAGAGAAGAATATCCCATTGGAAATATATAAAAGGTTTTTTTAGGATTAGGTAAGCACTTATGTGCATCATTGTAGGGCCAAAAAACATGTTTAAGGCTTCAAAAATGCCCGACCAAGAAGTTCAAGACCTGAAAAAGTGTAGGAAAACTGCCAAGATGGAGAAGTTTTCTAAGTCAATGGAAGAGACGTTTGGCCACCGATATCCACCTAGGTTAGACTCCCTCCAATCATGCCACCCCAATTCTTCCTCCACCTTCTTAGTATCACAAAGATGATAAATTCAGTCATCCTATGGTGTTTTAGGAGTTCTCCATTGCTTTTTTATCCAAATTGGATATGCCAAAAGAATTCGAATGGCTATTGTCTTAGGGTAATGAATGATATTCAAGAAGTTTGGTGATGGAAGAGAAGCACATGATTGCAGATGCAGATGACAAGATCATAGAGATGATTGGTAGTGCAAAGGACCCCACACTAAAAAAATTGACATCTACTTTGCTAATTAATGTTGCAATGTCGATACAAGCATGGGGGAAAATTATGAAGAAAAGAAAGATAAATAAAACATAGGAGAACCAAGCATTAAAGTTCCACCATAAAAGATAAAACAAGAAGAGAGGCATCGAGAGTTAGGCAAGATTAATAGTTGAGGGCACTTAGCATTCCAGTTGAACCCATCAAAGAGCATTTTTTCTATAAATTGAGGTAGGGCAATGTAGAAGGTGTTCTCTTCTTGATGTTGTGAAGGGAATTCAATAACATATCCTTGAGTGTAAAATTAGTCACATCAAATTTAATGAACAAGTAAATCAATCACAACAGATGAACATAGAAAATATGGTGTAAAACTGTGCAAAACATGCAGCAGTGCTCAATATCCCAGTAAGGGTGAATAGTTACAATACAATACAGTCTCAATGACTGAGCAAATTGAATTTCCTAAGGAGGTCATTCGAATCACTGAATGGAGTAGCTTGACTCCAAATAGGAGTTCTCATCATCAATCGGTGGTGGTCATCAATGCATAAGAACCAGTCATCCAGGTGTCAATCTGAGTCTAACTGAGTGTAACATGTGTAACTAAAGTGTGTAGCACTGATATAGGGAAGTGGGATCAGTGGAGGGCGCATGGGAGGCTAACTGAAGTCAGAACAAGTCATCTAGTCAATCTGGAGGTCCAACGAAAGTGAAACAGTCAGTCGGGAGTGAAACTAGCCTCAAATCAGGGAGAATCGGAGCTAACTGAGTGTAACTGAAGTGGTAGGTGAAGAAGTGCGCCCTTCTCTGGAAGTAGGTGAGAAGTGGGCGCCTTCCTGACTAGGAGGGATAAAACTCTGAAGTAAGTGGCTCCTGGGTGCTAGAATAAGGTGGCTAAGGTGCTGGAGGCATCAACCTGGTGACTGGGATGCATGCAAAGTGCATGCAAACCTTAATTGCATGCAAGATCCTGAAAAAGATGTTGTGGATATCTGAACACCCCCCCTCAAGCTAGACTATGATGTGCAAAATAAAATAATGTGGGGCCCTAGTAACTAAGACCAAAGGTCACCGCAATACAATAATCCAAAAATGCTGAAAATAAACTAAGTGAGGAAAGAGGGAAAACCCAGTGAGAAGAAAGCCCCCCCTCAAGCTAAAGCATAATAATGGATCAATCTATCTCCACCATGATGGAACTCACCCCCAACAGTGAACGAAGGTAAGATAACTTCTTCTCAGTGAAGCTCTTGGTGAAGATGTCTGCAATTTGCTCATCAGTAGGGCAATATTGCAGAATGATTGTGCGATCATGCACCAACTGTCGAATGTAATGCATATGAATCTCAATGTGTTTGGTCCTCTGCTGCTGAACTGGATCTGTGGATATCTTGATAGCACTTTGATTGTCACAAAATAGGATAGTCGAAGTAGTGCCACCAAAACCAAACTCGGAAAGAATACCCTGCAACCAAACTGCCTGAATGCAGACATTGACTGCCCCTTGATACTCTGCCTCTACTGAAGAAAGTGCAATGTCTGCTTGCTTTTTGCTGGACCAGCAAATAGCACCATGACCAATCATGAAAACATAACTGGAAGTGGACTTCCGATCAATGCTATCACCTGCCCAATCTGAATCAGTAAAACCAATGAAATCAAGCTCAGAATCTGCAACATAATGTATGCCAAACTGTCTCGTACCTTGCACATACTGCAAGATCCGCTTGGCTTCTCTCCAATGAAGATCATGTGGCTGCTGCATATACCTTGACACAGCACTCACGGCATATGAAATATCAGGCCTTGAGTGTGTCAAATAAAGTAGTGAACCAATCAACTGTCGATACATACTACAATCTGCAAGCGGTGTAGAATCTCCCTCCTCAAGACTGATTCCTAAGAGAAATGGGAATGGGGTTGCCTTACATTCAGCCATATTAAACTTCAATAACAAGTCGGAAGCATATTTTTGCTGAGATATAGTGATCCCATCAAAATTTTGAACTATCTCCAAGCCCAAAAAGTGACTCAGCAAGCCCAAATCGCTCATGTCAAAAGCTAGATTTAAGGCAGTTTTTAGCTTGTTTATTGAAGTAAGAGTGCTACCAGTAATGAGAATATCATCAACATAAAGTACAATAACCAAAAAATTACCTTTAACTCGCTGAAGATACACATTCGGATCAGATTTGCATCTTTGGAAATTCTGAGAAAGAAGGAAGGAGTCCATCTTTGCATACCAAGCTCTTAGGGCCTGTTTTAACCCATAGAAAGATTTCTTCAATCTGCAAACTAATGATGGATCTGATGTGTAGCCCTTTGGCTGCTGCATATATACCTCTTCAGCAAGGTCTCCATGTAGAAATGCACTCTTCACATCCATTTGGTGCACTTCCCAGTGCTTGGATGCAGAAATAGCCAAAACAAGGCAGATGGAATCCATCTTTGCAACCGGTGCAAAGGTCTCAGTGTAGTCCACTCCTTGGACTTGGGAGAAACCTTTTGCCACCAACCTTGCTTTGTATTTGCTGATAGAGCCATCAGCAGAAACTTTCTTGCGGTAGACCCATTTACACTTCACTAATTTTCTTCCAGGTGGAAGAGAAACTAGCTCCCATGTGTTGTTCTTTTGAAGAGAACTGTACTCTTCATCCATGACACTTTGCCATCTCGGATCTCGGTGGGAAGAATAGTATGATGTGGGATCTGAACCAGCCATCAAATAAAAAATCTCAAGAAGTAATGGATCAGCAATAGAAAGAGCCATACCTGCTCTTTGAAAGTCTGCTCTTGTTCGTCTTGGATCAGCAAGATTTCCAAGGTTCGAACCAGCAGATTGAAGAGTGTTTTGGGCCCACTTTGGTAACTAAGGAGGATCATAATGGTCAGATTACGAACCTGATATGTCATTATCATCATATTCTACTACAATATCAGAAATATCAGAACTCATACCTTCATTATCGCTGCACGGATCTTCTTCTGGTGAAGGCGGTGAATCGACAGTCTCTTCCTCGACTAGTTGCAATTCTTGAAGCGGTTCTTCAAATTGCACACTGCGCTCTATGAATATATTTTTAGATATGATATCCATGAGTTTATATGCTTTTGATTATTCCCCATATCCTATCATTATGCACTCAATACTTTGTGGATCCAAAGCTCGTCTCTTCTTGGAAGGAATTCTAGCCCATGCAATAGAGCCAAAAACTCTCAAATTTGACACATCCGGTTTGTGACCAAAGAATGCTTCGAAAGGAGTCATACCTTTCACGGATGAATGTGGAACATGGTGGGTTCTGTATGTATGCAGCAACATTGATTGCTTCATCCCAAATATTTGCAGCCAAACCTTTTGATTCAATCATGCATGTAGCCATCTCTTTCAGTGACCGATTTTTCCTTTCCGCTACACCGTTCTGCTAGGGTGTGTAGGGAACTGTATGTTGGATCTGAATTCTGCTTTGGGAACAAAGTTGCAGCAACTCAGACTTGATATATTCTCCACCATTATCAGATCTAAGAGCTTCGATCTTGCCCTCAGTGGCGGTCTCAATAGAAGCCTTAAAATCCTTGAATTTTCCAAGCACTTCTGACTTGTTTTTGAGAAAGAATACCCATGTAAAGAAGGAAAAATCATCAATAAATGTCAAAACATACCTTGAACCATTTAATGACGTATGGGGCAGCGGACCACTGATATCAGAATGTATCAACCCCAAAACCGTAGAATCTCTGCTAGCTTTGCCGCGGTTGAATCTGTGCTCGGGGTGCTTCCCAATAATGCAACCAGTGCATATTCCCTTCGAGGAACAGAGTTGTGGAAGACCATCTACCATGGATTTGTTTGATAGCAGTAGAAAATACTTATAATTAAGATGTCCAAATCTTTCATGCCAAAGGCTACTAACCTCATTACCATGTGTGTGAAGAGCAGTGGGCTTTGCAAGCGAAATAAAGTGTGAAAACTCATAGCATTTTGCAGTGTGATTTGCCTTTCCGACTGCAACAAGTCTTCCACTTTTGATATCAGAAATTTCAATTGTATTAGGGCTGAATGTAACTTGCTTCGGTTCACCAGTGTGTGTCATTTGATACACAGAAAGAATATTTGAAGCCAAGGAAGGCACATAGAGAACATTCTGAAAGCTTCCATGATCTACATGAATCGTACCTTTGCCCTTTGAAGAAATTTTTGAGTCATCTCCCAAATGGATGGGGATGGAGCTGTTTGGATCGAATGAAGAAAAAGAATCAATATTTGCAGCCATATGATTCCATGCACCCGAATCTATCAAGAGAGTAGTGGGCTTTGAAATAGTTGCCATGAGTGCTTGTCCTCTTTCATGATCATCATTCCTATCCTTCTTCCTTGCACCGTCAGGAAGAGTTATGTTGTTCTTTTCCAAAAGGAGGGCCATTTGATCTATAGTCTTCTTCATACATGAACTTTCGGGATGACATCCATGGTTGCAATAAGTACATTTAGATTTTTGGTTACCTTATTTTCCCTTTTGCTTGAACTTCGAATTGGATGGTGCATCCGTTTGTTTGCCTTTCTCTCTTTGCTTGTGAGGCTCGAATTTGGGCTTCTCCTTCTTTTGGTTTCCTTTACCATTCGAGATCTTGGGTCCTTGAACATATAGGGTTGAATCTTTGGAGCTTATGGACCCCATTTGAATCAACTTGTCATGCTCTTTTGTGACGATCTCAATGAAGGCATTCAAGGTAGGCATCTTCCAATTCGGGGTAGTTAGCCAACTGGAATTGAAAGTAGAGACAAATACTGAATAATCTTTCCCAAGCTTGCTGAGAATGGAGAGGATCAATTGTTTATCCTCTTTGATAACTCCACTGTTCTTCAACTGCAAGTTCAAGTTCTTAAATTTTGTGAAGAATTCATTAATGGTCTCGAAATTCTCAGGACTAAGGGCAATCAATTCATTCTCTAATTGAAAAGCCCTAAGCTCGTCCTGCTTGCCAAATAGTGTTTCAAGTTGCTCCCATATAGCTTTTGGAGTCTTCAATCCGCTGAGATGGAAGTGAAGATCTTTGGAGATGGAGAGACAAAGAAGACCATAAGCTTCATCAAGCTTGTTGTAGTGTTTGGTTCTATCTGACAAGTTGTTTGGCTCTAATTCAAGACCAAGAGTGATTCGGTAGTAACCTTTTGAATGTAATATGATCTCCATATCATCTTTCGAATCAAAATAATTGAATGGGGTGAGGATAGGCTTTGAAGAAGAGTATTCCATTGCTAGGAGCGAGTGCACACTGATGTAGAGGAGCTTGCAAGGGCAGAGTAGCGAATGCAAATGATAGAGACAATAACCCGCAAATCACAATAAACCAAGAACAATGAGGTCGAACAATCCACCCTTTTAGAGTTGCATCACACCTGGGATTGGAGATCAAACAATGTTGAATGGGTCCAATGTATCAGATCCAGGAATTATGTGGAAACTCAAGCTTCTGGACTGGTATTGGATGTATTTTCAAGCTTTGCATGCACAGGAGCGAATTCCCTTGAGATCTTTCATGCCAAAACTTTTTGCAATTTTTGAGCAATTCACTCAAATCTTCTTGTAGAAACACCTGTAGAAAAGATATCTTGTCCCTGCAATGGCTCTGATACCATGTAAAATTAGTCACATCAGATCTAATGAACAAGTAAATCAATCACAACAGATGAACATAGAAAATATGGTGTAAAACTGTGCAAAACATGCAGCAGTGCTCAATATCCCAGTAAGGGTGAATAATTACAATACAATATAGTATCAATGACTAAGAAATTCGAATTGCCTAAGGACGTCATTCAAATCACTGAATGGAGTAGCTTGACTCCAACTAGGAGTCCTCATCATCAATCGGTGGTGGTCATCAATGCACAAGAACCAGTCATCCAGGTGCCAATCTGAGTCTAACTGAGTGTAACATGTGTAACTGAAGTGTGTAGCACTGATATAGGGAAGTGGGCTTAGTGGAGGGTGCATGGGAGGCTAACTGAAGTCAGAACAAGTCATCTAGTCAATCTGGAGGTCCAACGGAAGTGAAACAGTCATTCGGGATTGAAACTAGCCTCAAATCAGGGAGAATCGAAGCTAACTGAGTGTAACTGAAGTGGAACTACAGTGGTAGGTGAAGAAGTGCGCCCTTCTCTGGTAGTAGGTGAGAAGTGGGCGCCTTCCTGACTAGGAGGGCTACAACTCTGAAGTAAGTGGCTCCCGGGTGCTAGAATAAGGTGGCTAAGGTGCTGGAGGCATCAACCTGGTGACTGGGATGCATGCAAAGTGCATGCAAACCCTAATTGCATGCAAGATCCTGAAAAAGATGATGTGGATATCCGAACAAAATGAATGTAAATGCTCCAAGGAGACAAAATAACTTGTATACCTATAACATAAAAATGATTGTTGAGTAATGAATACTGACCAAATCCATTTGAATGTTGGTTTTCCCATTGGTTTTCCAAGGTGGATATTTTGCTCATTGTGTCTTTATTTGTTGTGTGATTGTAATGTGATGGCGTTGTGGTTCTTTATTGTTTTTTATTGAATTTTTGTGAGAATTTCAAATTGTATTAAGGTCAATTCTTACTTGAAATTAATTTAAATTAATTGTTTTGATGACCACAATAGTTGTGAATCTAAAAATCTCTGTATACTTGTGTTTGTTAAGATCAATGGTTGTAATAAGGTATTTGTTGCACTTTCTCAACAAAATTTATATTTCCAACTCGTTGTAATTAGCAATTCACTCCCTTCTCGATACATTGGGAATTTTGATAGGGTTGTACGCACTCACTGTAAGGTTTTCTCGTTGTTTGGGTGGTAAGTGGACCCATCTGTAACTCCTGTTGATCTGTCCAACAATTGTTTAAATCTTGAAATCATAGTGTATCAATAGGTTCTATTCAAAATGGAAAAGCCATATCATATTGGAACATCCTCAACATCTTGTATTGAGTTTTAGCTTACAAATAACAGCCATCATTCTAATTCAATTTGAAGCTGGAAATATTATTGTTTCATTAATGCTTTTGGCCTATTATGTAGACAAGGAAATGCATTCCTCTTTATAAACATTTGTATTTTCATTACTTGTGTTATTTGTGAGAAATGAGGGAGGAGAGTAATGTATTTGTTTATAAGAAAACTCCAATTAAATTGATGGTATATAAGTGAATGGATTCAACAATGTTGAGCTAAGTCTTGTAGCAAATATACCACATTATTTTGCATCTTGAACACTATAATTCATTCAATTGTACATACCATTAAATTTGGAAATCCATTCATTAAATCTAAATCATGATAGTGTCTAGTATGAATCCTTGTTGATAGAAATGTGTGTAAGGAGTAGGTAATCATGTGACTTATTGGAAGGAACAATACATGATCATTATGGTGTCTAGTAAGAGTCACAGTAAGAGTGTTGTACCACTCTTCATTTTATTTTCATTAATAGCTCGTCATAAATAAATTGTAAATATGGACACACTAAAAGTGTTTTTGATTGGACATTTGTGACAATCAAACCAAGCGTCCCGACCTGTATCTTTTCCTTGAAGGAATTTCATCTAGAGATTATGCAAACAATAAAATAAATGGTCTTAAAGAATTTGATTTTAGTGTGGTAATAAATTGCAAGGACACTAATTGAATTTTAATCCCACAAAGGATATGTGTTGGTCAAACAAATAGGCCAGAGGTCTACTCATTATAAATCATATCAGTATCAAAGCAAATTGAGTCCTACCTTGGATGGGAGCATATCATGGATGCTCACTTGACCAAAGAAGATACTAGAAGGTGGATAAATAATATTTATTGACCCTAACATTGGAAACAAAAGAAGGGGAAACCATTGTTTTCACTAGACCATGGCTGATCCTCCAAAGACTAGTAGTGTTGATTTATAGATGCTTCACTTGAAGAAACAAGTAGTGGAGATAAGAAGTATTTTTTATTAGTGGTTATGGGAGCAATTAAAAGAGAAACAAGGGCCTAAAGGAGTTGGTACAAACTCAAGTGAAGAGTCATATGCAAATAAACAGAAAAATGAACCAAAAATAGAGTTTAAGATTGAGATAGAAATGGGAGAATGCAACCATAATAGAATTTAGGTACCTTTCAATGTGGATGTGAATATGGAAACTAAACCATGTAGGGGGATTGTTGACACGAACCCAGTTGACAGGGGTTCCTCACACTATCGACCACTGCGATCTCCCTGAGCACCGGCCCAGACGGGTTTCACCCCGTCTAGCAATACCTGTGAAGCAGATGAGGTCTCACCCAAGATGTTCGGGGGAGAGTTGACGGAACCACGTTTCCGTCGAATGCAGGATGATTTTTTGCATCAACTAATCAACTTATCGCGACATTTAGAATAGATCCAAGCATTCAGCATAAACAGTTACACATAACTCACAACATCGTTCAATAGATCGCATCACTACAAGAATCATAATTGCGCAACAGATATAATAGTAACACATTGATCGCAACAAGAAAACATCACATCATTCACCGATTCACATCATATAATGAATTTATCACAAAGTAAAAGAAAGACACAGTGATTCTGCTCAAAACTCCATCATATCATATTTATCTCTGCAACAAAACATAGATACAACAAAATTGGTCTTTGTCACATACCCAGATTGAAACAAGCTTAGATCCACCCGCTATCCCATGTCTAATACTTGCAGTGCTACATCTATTTATAGGATTGCGGCTTTATATTGATTGTCCACTTACTAACTACTTCTTAACAAACTTCTACAAAACGATGACCCAAAACCCCACATAACGTGATCCAAATGACCCAAAACCCCCATAATGTGGTCCAAATGACCCAAAACCCTCATAATGCGGTCCAAATCACCCAAAACCCGCGTAATGCGGTCCAAATGACCCAAAAATATATAAACTAATCAACTTGTGCGCTGGTTTCCTCTTTTTGCGGTGTCTTCGGCTTATCCCAGCATATGCGATGCTGACTTATCCAAACCGCCTACCAACATGCCCCCAACACAATATTGTGGCTCACCCTCGAGCCACGTCAGCTAGACATAGTGTACATGGACTCATCGATCATTGTACTACTCCTTTGTAACTGTTCTTGTTGTCTGGATCTCGCTATTGTGTACTTCTCAAGTGGATACGTCGATCATAGGCTCCTTGTCATGTACTTCTCATACTAATACAGTGATTGTCTATCGTGCTACCAAGCACTGTTCAAACTCATCCTCCAGTCTTTGGAAACCAGGAGCAGACGGAATAAAAGAGGATGAACAACATCGAGTTGCGAAAGAGGCCAACTACTCTAGCACATCTGTTTCGCACGATAGATCACCTACTACTGGAACCAGGGGCTCATCGCCCCTGTCATTCTGGTGGTCGCAAGGACCCCAAACCTTCGAACCATCACCACGTGCCTAGACGTCTTAGATGAAACTTCATCTCAGTTACACCCGAGTATCCTCGCCGCTTCCGTCGCAAGGTGCTCATGCACTCTCGTCGTTCAGGACCTCAACGCACCTGGTGTGCTTCCGCAAGAAATGAAGTGAATCATTTCCACAGCCTCCTTGGAATTCCTAACTTATCTAACTTCCAAACTCGCTCGCAGCATAAATTTATTTAAGCTGGTAAATACCTCCTTGCTCAGTGATCCTGCAGTGCCTGTATTTATGCATGTCAACCATCTTGGCCACCTGTCTGGGAAATAATTTGTAAATCCACTCACCAAAGGTGCCGATCCTGTCATCATACCATCCTATGGTCACCTAGTGAGGTGGATCCATGGCATGTGTGTGTAGATTGGACTTCTTACGTGCAGAGGAACGACCATGCTCTTGTCGTCGACCATTCATGCCCAAACGTGCGAACCATCAACCCAGATGCCATCGTCCATGCTGCCACCTTGTTCTACTCGTGCCAATAATGCTGGACTTGGTCGTCAAGCCTATCACCCTAACAGGAAGATCCATCATTACGCAGATGACGTCACCTAATCACTGTGGGTGAACTGTATTCCACTGTCCTCATTAGTTGTTGCTATGACTGTGTGGCGATCTTGCAGTCATGGCCCGACTCCCAAGATGAGAGGCCTTTATTCCTATGTGCTCACTCTGTTGTTGCTAGTGCTCCATCCTTCCCATTAGCCTCCCGTAGTTATTTATTTATTGATTTTTATTTTTTATTTTTTTCATGTCGTTTAGGCATCGCGTTGCTCCAATCTCATCTTGTAGGGCTTCAACTTGCTACCATTTACTAGCTTTAGTAAAATCACTCTGTCTAACTGCTACAGTTGTACTGCACCTCCTGAAGTTATGCAACTGACATGATATGGACCGAGTCAATGCATCTGTAACTTCCCTGGATGCTTCATGAACTTGTAGTCGTACAACAACACCAAATCCCCTTGCCGAAACTATGTGTTCTTGATATAGCGATCATGCCAAGCCTTTTGCTGATCCTTTTCTACACGCTGGTGAAACCCAACGATAAAGTGGTCTTCCTCAAGCTATACCAACTTCTCCAGGAGTTCCTCTAATGCTGCTTCATCATTCAGGCATGTCTCTACTGCTATGCATAGACTTGGGACGATGTATTGCATAGGCATAACCACCTCTTTCCCATACATCAATTTGAACGGTGTATATCCTGTCAACCTTTTATAGGTGGTGCGATACGCCCATAATACTGCGGGAATATTCAAGTCCCAGTCGTCGCGGCTCGCGTTACAAACCTTAGTGAGTGCATGCTCCAATACATTATTGAAGGCTTCCATTGTGTCATTTGCATGTGGATGATATGGCGTACTCTTCTAATGCTGTATCTAGAGTTCTACTGTCAATGCGCTAACTGTGTGATTGATGAAGTGACTCCCTTGATCACTCATCAATATCTTCGGGAAACCAATCCGAGTGACAATGCGCTCGAACAAGAACCGCGCTGCAGTTGCCGTGGTGCAATCTACAACTGGTGCAGCCTCTGCCCATCATGTCAAATAATCAATCATTGTGATGATGTATCGTGCACTAGTCCGCTTCCCAGGTGGGGTAATAGGTCCTACGAAATCCACTACCCATTTATCAAATGGTTGCAGTGTCACCTGAGGTATGAGTGGCATCTCATCCCTCTTGGAGGGTTTTCCAAGTCGTTGACAAACATCGCAAGTGCGCACATAATCCGTCACATCATTGTGTAGGGTGGGCCACCAAATCCCTGCACAAAGTACCTTCCGGGAAGTCGCACGACTGCCATAGTGTCCACCAGCCACACCTGCATGTGCTTCTGAAAATATCTTCCCTTGCTCATGAGGCAGCACGCAATGCCTCAAGATTTCGTCTGATCTTAACTTGTACAATTGTCCATCAATCAACTGGAAATTCATAGCCTTAACCACCAGCTGCTTCTTTTGACTTGTGGTGAACCCGTAGGGTGTGGTACCTGTCGCCAAAAAGTGAATGATTTCTTCATAGTAGTCATCAGCTACTTCTACCCTAAATAGCTGTGCATCTGGAAACCCATCTTCAATGTTGGTTGGGTCTTCCCCTGTCTCAATCCGCGATAGATGATTTGGTCCTGCATTCAATCGGTCGAGTTTCACAATCACCTCAAAATCAAACTCCTGGAAGAGAAGTAACTGTTGGGCACTCTATATGTCAGTTAATTAAAGCTAACACACAGAATGATCAATATAAATTGTCAAACCCAGGAAGGTCTTTTATTTCAAAGGCAATAAGCACAATCTATGCATCAACAGATCAAGCAGTTGATTTACTGAATGTAAATAATGATCCTACCTAGATGCTCAGCCAGCTCATTCCATAAGCAAACTAATCTAATTCATACATCTAAGAATCCTGAATAAAACAATCTTCCTACAGAAACCAATCCAAAAAGTTAATGATTTAATAATGAAATAAAACTAGATTACTTTTGCAAGAAGTTAAATCCTATAATTATCAAACTACAACACTCAATCTTTACCAAAATGATCTATCAAGTGACTACTGTAACTCTACCATTCTCTGTCTGACCTATGTATGCAATTGAAGATACAACAACAACCAGAATTGAAATACAAGCTTGAACTCTAACTGATAATTACTGGGAGTCCTAGAAAGCATAAACAACTACAAGATAATTGGAATCGAGCTTGGTTGTCACAGCTGCTTAAAACACACATGCAATTAAATAAATTATCCTACACAGTCGACTGTCACACCACTCTGTTACAACTATTCAAGATGCATTTGTAAACTACCAGAAAGGGAAGCTAATCTCTGTTACAGCTACCAATAATGTCTGCAACATTCCACACCACACAACATAAATAAAACTAAACTATTCTACCTACTTAAACCGGCTATCTCTATGAGAAGGAGGGCCCTGGCCTTTTGACAGAGACGGCAAGAATCACCACGAATTAAAACACAAGAATGAAAAACTCTGCTCTTATATTAATGATGGAAGATCATGAGTCTCAGTGCTCTGTTACAACTTACACACATAGTGATGATTGTCCAACCCTAGGCTACGAGAGCCTTCTGGAATTTATACAAGGAAAATATAGTTTTAGATCCACTAAAATTGCGCAGCAATGAAGATCTATGATCTTCATGCTGCGAAGTTACAACTAACTGATACAACATATTAAATAGGGCTGTTAATTCTGAAAGATGCTGCTGTTCTGATAGTAATTGGATCAATAGACTCAACAGTTGGAAAGCCACCTGTCTGTCGTAGCTAAGCTCTTCTTCAGTGGAATCTGTTACAGTGAGAATTTGTTACAGCTTGTGTGGAGGATGCAATGTCCCTTGGAATATGAGGAATTTGGGCTTAAAAGAGTAACAGTTGGCACTACCTGGCTGATACACCCGCGCTCAGATTTTGGCTAAATGAACTCACAAGTGTTAGCATAGTTCAGAGATAAGGATTCGTAACCATAACAATCTTAGGCATAATTAGATGAAACAATAATGATTTATACCTTGTCAGGATTGCAGATCGATGTAGAAAAGGAATGCATATGGTTTACAAAAGTAAAGTAAAACTTGGCAAAATGATGAAATATGTATGGTTAAAAAGGGGCATTTCCAGGACCCAACATCTCCCCCCAACTATCCGTTTGCATGTCCCCATGCAACAGCTGACTAGTTTGACTCTGGGGCTGACCCCTATTAATATTATGCCGGTTGACAAAATTTTCAATCAACCATTGGGAATGCTGGTTCTTGTGTGATAGCACCCTCCTATCCTTAGCAGTTTTGACCCAAAATATACTTCCAACAAAATTTTTTAAGGTCGCTGGTTCTTGTGTAATAGCCCCCTTTCTCCTGATACTTTTAGTCTGCTGGATCATCTTAATTCCTTCAAAACGATGAGGACGAGCTCGAAAAGAGCTTCTCTGATTGCCTTGCACTTGTAGATCCCTGAACTTCTAAATCTGCCTTTGTAACTTTAAGCCCTGCCAAATTAAAAATATATCCATATTCCAGACATACTATCTCTTGCTGTATTCCAATACCCTGAATAATCAGTAAATTCCTCATTTGATCTACAGCTTCCACCCTTGCATCCACATACTTCCTTGCTTGTTCCCTGTGTATCTCCTTCCATTTATCTAGTTCTGCCCGAAGATCTTGCACTTCCTTCTTTAGCAACTCATTTTCAAATAGAAGATTATCTAATTGAGGTTCTTCTACAGCAGGTTCTTGTGTGTCAGCAGGTGGTTTGGGTTTAGGAATCAGAGTCCCCCTATCTACCCTAACCGGATGACCTGCTTCTGCTGTAGTCACAACTGTGATACTCTTCATATTCAATGAGTGAGATGACTGACCCATGTCCATCGGCCCTCTCTTTATCCGAGGCAAATAAAATCCTATTGCCTTAGAAATAGAGCCAACTCCCTCCTTCTGATTTAGAGTCCTTCTGATTGTAGGAGAAGATTCTATGTCCTAGGCTGCTTGTTCATTTTCTGATATTGCCTTTGATTGAGGATTTTCATTTACCTTTTCGGTTTCAGCTGCTCCCGTTTCATCCTCCTCTGCTTCAGCTGCCCCTGTTTCATTCTCCTCTATTCCTATCTTTTCAGGTGTTCCACCTTCCCTCCCCCCAACTGAATGTGAGGAACTCCATTCCTCATGCAATATTTCTAGAGACAATTCACGAGGGAGGTTCCGATGGTACAGAAAGAGATTCCATGTGAAATGATGCTATGCCAGGGCTCGTAGGATCAATAATTTAATGAGCCCATGATTGGTGCGGGATGCTAATGGGTGTTGAGCACCTTTAACATAATAAGCAATGCATTGCAACGATTGAAAAAGAAAGTATGGCATGTTTAACAATCGTCTGTGTCGTAAATGTGATAAAAGTAGAAATTCATTGATATAAACAACACTATGACTTCCCTCACAAGTAATATATTTCTTCAAGAAGATTGCAACTCGGTTCAATCGATGTGGGAGAGTTTCCAAGGCAGTTCCCCTGTGCAATGGTCGGACCCTTTCTCCAGCTGCCAGAAAATATTTAACTACTGTTGGATGATAGCGCTTTTGACTAAACCAGTGTCGCCCAATTCTGGGAAGTCCCGTTACTTCCGCCAAAATTTCCTCTAAAACATCTACCCTTATTCCTCGAACCTCTGAATATGTGTCTGACAAATTCTAAGCAAATTCAAGGGTTGTTTTCTCATGAAAACCACTCAAGCATTGGAAATAATTCAACCATCCTGCTTCTTGAAAAATAACAAAGACCTCTCTGTTTCTGTATAGGGATTCTATTGTTTCAAGTTCATACCTCACAGGAATACCCATATTACTAAGCTTCTGCAAGAAGTTGTAACAATGTGCCAGCCAAAGTTCCAACTTATCAAATTGTATGTATGCGGCATGGTTGACAGATAGTCAAGAGTTGGATTGATCCGTTGTTGGAAATGTCAAATCATTAATTTCAAAGTAAGGTTCATGGCTGGATTATCGCACAAGTGAGGTAGTATGAGAGTGATGATCAGGAGTACAAGCAATGGTTCTTTAGACACGCTTTCGCTGGGGTGAATGACAGGAAGAAGAGGCAGAGAGGAATGATAGGCATAAACATTATTATTTATGACGTCAATAAATGCCTAATCATGATTATAGTTAGAACCCATACCTCCACGTTATGCGTCCATCTGCGAGTCAATCACCACAGTACTCCAACTTATCATAGCCCGCCTTCATCATCACCGTCGTTAAGAACAAGAATAAATGTGCATGTGCCGAAGTGATATGGCTATGCCACCCGAGCTGACAGGTAACATAATATTCTGATAGTTTCCTTTAAGGAGGACTGCAATTGGGTTGATGAAGTAAACAACTGAGACCGATGCCTGATTGAATCATTATTGACATCATTAATCAAAGAGCATACAAACTGGCGGAGTATCAGCTGCGAAATCTAGCAAAATAAGCGAAAAATGGAGGAGTTGCAGCTGTACAGAAGGAGCGAGAATGAAGTGGAAGGATCAGAGTTGAAACTACTAAGTTTTAGTGAAATGGACAAAAGTAGCGGAGTCTCAGCTACTAGGTTTGGCGGAATGGACAAAAGTAGCGGAGTCTCAGCTGTACGGAAGGGGCTAAAATGAAGTGGAAAGAACGGAGTCGTGGCTGCTAGATTTAGCAGAATAATCAAGGATAGCGGAGTTGCAGCCACGAGATTTAGTGGAATGGGAAAAGGTAGCGGAGTCACAGTTGCGAAAAAGTGAAGTGAAGGAAAATGGCGGAGTCTCAGCTACAAAATTTGGCAGAATAGGCAAAAGTAGCAGAGTCTCAGCTGCGTCAAAGTGAAGTGGAAGCAAGTTGTAGCTATCTGCAGGAGACTACGAATTATCCATCTTTTCAAAAGAGCTTTATTCAGATCAGGAACAAATGTGGGGTGTCTGCAGTCGTTTGGCCCAATCACGGCTGCTACTCCTCCATAAGTTCCTGCACACAGTTCTTCAAAACAAACCGATCAGGTGCAAGAAAAATTAAAAATAGATAAAATATAGAATCAAAGAAAAACCAATTTATTTATGTACAAAAATATGTGTGGAAACTGCAACTTTTAAGAATTCACAGGGTTTGAGGGAGATCCCCGCCTTGGTGCTAACTAGTACTCTGTATCAGCTGCAACTTGTGAGATAAAAGCATCCTTTGAGATCGGCTTGTGATACAGTTGCAGCTGATGACCATTGGCGAATAATGGTACTTTGTTCTCATCAATGGTGATCAATCAGACTGTTCCATTGTCAAATACCCGATCTATCTGATAGGGTCCCAACCAACGTGTGCGTAATTTTCCTTTAAAGTCCCTCTTAAATCGTGAATCATACAACAGGGCCCGGTCTCCTTCTTGGAAGACTCTTTTTTTTATAAATCTATCATGCCATTTAGAGTGTTGTTGTTGGATTAAGGCTGTATGATGTACTGCAGCTGCGCGCTTCTCATCCTACTCATTGAGCTGATTCAATCGATCCCTCTGTGCCTCTGATAGATCTAGGTTTTCCTCCACAGCTGTTTTCAGGGTTTTGATCTCAAATTCTATTGTAAAAACAACATTCTTACCATACACTAATTCATATGGGGAAAAACTAGTGGTGTTGCGCCAAGTGGTCCGATAGGCCCACAGTGCCTTTGGAAGCCTTTCAGCCCAGTCTTTACGATGGCTCTTCACTATTTTTGTCAGAATAGCCTCAATAACTTTGTTTGTTCTTTCCACTTGGCCATTGGCCTGTGGATGGTATGGTGAGGTGTGTCAGAACCCGAAATTTCTGAAAAATTTAAATTTTTTATTATAACAATAAATGTTAATTAATTGCATTCCTGGTCCTGTTTATTTTAAGTAACTAATCGTAATTTTGTTTAAAAGGTTCTGTTATAATAATAATGTGAGTTTTGATTTTAGTTATTGATTGTTTTCGTTTTTAACTGCAAAGGGAGAACTAGCCATAGCTGACTGGCTTACTTAGCTTATGAGCTAATGCATAATTCATCTTTTGTTCACAGGTACACAGGTACACAGGTACAGTAAGGATCACCGTAAATTAATTTTTATGAGCATCAAATTCCTTTCCCTGCACTGTAAAAACTCAAAGAAGATCTAAATATTATTACTGGTTGTCGCGTAAGACGGTAAAGTTCTTTTCATGAAATTTATGCTTGATATATGGTTGATAGTCTGTAATGACATGATATCTCTTATTCTGGATAGTATCATTAGGCGTTTTTATGAATTACAATGTCTCCGACATATTCGTTGCGTTGTGACCATGACTCTATGCTACTGCTGTATACTGTCACTGGAACAAGTTGTTTGTATCATATTCATTGTATGCATAATGTGACGTTAGCGTTATGTGATATACTGTCAACTATTAGCTTTGGTTACAGCTGTGATCACGCGTTATTAGCATGAGTTGGAAATTGTGATACCTCTAGCGATGTTCTATTATATTCATCTATAATTTATGATCCATTGTCTGCTTAGTATTTTTTTATGATAGGCCCAGTTTAACTTATGCCAAAATCCTTGTTCCTTGTTTTCATTCTACGTCCAATGCATGGAATTATAGATGATTTTATATCGATACTACACAAGATTTAAGATTACTATCCTCATCATTGATTGTTAACAATAGTATTAGAAGTATTATGGTAATAAGAACTTATATAACAATGTTGTATCCAATTATATTGCCAAGGTAATATTTCAATGTTTTAAATGATGTGGAGCTCTCTTTTGAAATTGACTACATCACTTTTCAATTGATTGTAGGGAATATATTACGTAACTAGGGAACTAACGATGGCTCGGTTACAAATATGCACTATACAATGATTGTGTATCAATCATAGGGGATATCCATGCTACGAATATGACTTTTATCCATGCCATGATTTAAAATTGATAACAATGATTCGAGCTGCAGCTGAACTATAGTAAGTCGACCCATGGTAAGTTGATAAATTAAAGGGCTATGTGGATGGCTCTCATCCTTGCGTTTGGTGTTATATAAGCCTGTCTTGAAACCCTTCCTGGTCATTTTCTCTGCCTTCGGGCTCGGGTTGTAAGAGAGAAACCCTTCATGTCTGATTTCGTCAGTTGGGTACTGTAAAATGAAATTTTCTTCTGGTTATGATCTCGTAGTTTTATCCTCTGGTGGTTTAAAAGTCTGTGGGCTCTGCTATTGGCGTCTGCTACAGTTCATTGGGCATCTTGGTCTCGTTGCTATCACTGTGTTTAAGTCACATGCTACTTACAGTCTTACATTGTTGCTAGTGTGAGTTAGAGGCAGGGTTTTCTCTGTTGTTTTTCTTCATGAGATGGTCATGTAATGGGTTTTAAAGTGTGCTTCCCGACTGGTTCATTTACAGCTTAAGGGTTTGTTCAAAATAACCGGTCACGACTATCAATGGAGAGGAAAACTTTAAATGTTTCCTTGCTCATTCTTCTGACGAATATGATGAGGTTCTTCCTTCCTGGCTCAACCCGTGGCTACCCGGTTGCCCACTGGGATGGCTTCCTCCTTTAATTGCTGGTAAGAAATAACAAAGGTTTCGTAGATTTCAGTTTTGAATGATACCTTCTCTGCGTGTGTTATGATGTTGACTAATGTTATGGAAACACCATAAAAATGCTATGTATTGTATTTAAAAAGAGCTCAATAATGAACAGTAACCTATGCTTGTGATTTGGATAAAGGAACAATGAAATTTCTATGTTGTAAAACTCGGCTTCGATCTCGTCGATGTGTTTATTTTTTTTAAATAACTCTTGTAACTCTGTTGTAAGCATCATGGATATAATAACTATAGTAATAGGTTTTAGATAAACAACTATCACAACGATTCTTTATTTCCGGTTTATGTGTTTTTATTTGACTAAGATTTTATTGAATAGGATTGTATAGGATGGTTTTGAAAATGAAAACTTACTGCAATCCGCAACCTGTGAATATTTGATACAGTCAGTTATGTTCTGAATAAAGTTAAATTTACTGATATAAATTTTGTCCATCTTTAGCTTGATACAGAGAATAACCTGTATTCTGGTTTAATAAAACATAAGGCAGATATAAACTGGTATATTTGCTCAAATAGAATTTATACCTGTAAATTTCTCTATGGGTATATTTCACAGTAAATCTAAGATTTATCTATGTGTCTGTCCTTATGATTGTTTTTAATAAGTGTAATTCAGGAATGACTACTGTATAAATATTCTATATCTATTATTTAACTGTTAAAAATAAATCTATATAAAATCTCTATAATATTTTATTACTGTAATAAGCACAAACATATCCTGCATAAACAAATTACTCGATCTGTATGATAAGTAGGGAAATTCTAAGACATATTAGTTCTGCAATTTCTATCTATTGACGATACAGAGAGGCTAACTTTACTGAAATAAATACTGTTCAAACACAAATGATATTGTCCATTCTACATTTAAATTTATTAAGTAAACAGCAGGAAAAGTGACAGAACCTGTATCAATGGCAGACAATAACAGCAGTGGGAGGTTGTTCCTCCCTACCAATTCCTGGAGAGTGCCCAGACAGCACTTCTCAGGACCCCTAAGCTTGCTCTGGTCTAACTGGCTGGAACTAGGTACAGCCAACAATTCCCTCAGCCAAAACAGCTACACTGGAACCAAGTTACTGCAACTTCCTGACTCAAAACACTTCCTTACTATTTTTCCCACTTCCTCAATGGGACTCCTGAATAGCATTCACCTGAATGTATTCTCCCTCTAGAACAATGCTGAACCCCCAGCTCAGTTCATTGAGTACTATTTAAAAGATTGCCTAGGTCTTAGTTGGGTTAACT
This sequence comes from Larix kaempferi, assembly GCA_027924585.1. Lineage (NCBI taxonomy): Eukaryota > Viridiplantae > Streptophyta > Pinopsida > Pinales > Pinaceae > Larix > Larix kaempferi. Next base: position 9,349,238 of record BSBM01000951.1, on the reverse strand, counting down.
GTCATTAATGAGCCACCTGCTCAGATTCCACTTTCTTGGGGAATCATGACCCCAAAATATAGGGGAGTTGCCACCTGCAACTCAGGAAGTGTTTGAGGATGCTGCCACTTGTCTTTTGTCTTTCCACCTAGTTCCATCCACTAGTTAGACCAGTAACCTCTTTTAACAGCTCTCCCATGCTGTTATCTCCATAATTTATTTATTAATAATAATTATTCAGAATTTACATTCCATTTCTGGTGACTCTGCTGAGTCATCCATTCCTACTTAGCATTAAATTTAACATAATGTCTCAGGAATATTAATAAAATAATTACATTATTTTGCAAAATTGGGGTATGTGACAAGGTGATTCTGTGCTGAATATGGAATTTTTGTAACAGTGCTTCTAGCTTATGAGACACAAATTGTGGTCCACCATTTGTAACGATTTCTTTAGGTACTCCAAAACGAGTAAAAATCTCTTCATACAGGAAATCAATCATAGCTTGATCATTGGCCTTAACCAAGGCTACAGCTTCCACCCATTTGGTCATGTAATCTGTGCAAACCAAGATATGAACTTTCTGCTTTGAGGGAGGGTTGATAGGCCCTACAAAATCCGGAGCCCATCTATCAAATGGTTCAACCACGAGCTATGGCTGTAAAGGCATCTCATCTAATCTGTTGGGTTGGTCCATCCTCTAGCAGCTATCACATGCCTGAACACACTTCTTCGCATCTCTGAACAATGTAGGCCAAAAATAGCCCATTCTCAAAACCTTATGACCTGTCCTTTTGTTAGCAAAATGTCCCCCACAAGGCTCATCATGGAAAGCTTTAAGGATGTTAAAGATTTCATCTTCTCTAACACATCTTCTGATTTCTAAATAAATCCCTGTGTAGAAAAGATGGCCATCAATCCAGTAGTACCTAGCACTCTGTTGTATGATTTTCCTTCTTTCTCTCTTTCACAAATGTGCTAGAAGCTTACCTGCAGCCAAAAAGTTAGCTATATCTGCATACCATGGGGAATAAGCTGATACCGCGAACAAATGTTCGTCAGGGAAGGAATCTTCGACCGGTAAATTGTCATCACTGTTAGTAAGTTGAGATAAAAAATCTGCAACAATATTTTCCTTTCTTGGTCTATCAATAATTGTGATATCAAATTCCTGTAACAGTAACAGCCATCTGGTAACTCTAGCATTTGTGATTGGTTTATTCATTAAATACTCGATGGCAGAATGATCAGTGTGCACAAAAGTAGAATATCCATTAATATAATGTCTAAATTTATTGATGTCATAAACAATGGCAACAAATTCTTTTTCTGTGACAATATAATTCAGTTCAGCAGGAGACAGATTTTTACTAATATAGTAAATAGCATAAGGAGCATTACCTTCCTACTATTCCAAAACTGCCCCAATGGTAGTGTCTAAGGCATCTGAAGAAATGTGAAAAGGCAGAGCCTAATTAGGCCCTCGTAAGATGGGTTCTATAGACAGCCTCTTCTTTAGCTCAGTGAACGCTGTTTGGCATGCATCATCCCAGACAAACTGTGCATCCTTCATTAATAGAGTGAACAAAGGAGAAGCTAGTTTGGAAAATTTTTCTATGAATCTTCTGTAATAACCAGCATGCCCCAAGAATCTACGCACATCCTTCTGAGTTCCAAGAGTTGGTATGTTTTCAATTACCTTGATTTTGGATGGATCTACCTGGATACCATCATAAGAAATGAAGTGCCCTAGCACTATGCCTTCACTCATTATCATGTGGCACTTTTCAGTGCTCAAAGAGAGCTGGCTCTATTCACAACATTTCAAAAGCTTCTCTAAGTTCTTCAGTGCTTCTTCATAAATGTCACCATATGGAGTAAAGTCATCCATAAAAATTCCATGCAATCATTCACCATTTCCGAAAAGATTCCAATCACTACTCTTTGAAATGTAGCTGGCACGTTGCACAACCCAAAATGAAGTACTCGATATGCAAAAGGCCCCCATGGGAAAGTGAAAGTGGTTTTGTCTTGATCTTCTGGAGCAATCTGGATCTGATTGTAACCACTAAAGCCATCCAGAAAGGAGAAATACTTTTTCCCAGACAAGGTATCAAGGACCTAATCAATGAAAGGTAAGGGGAAATGGTCTTTCTGCGTTGCCTTATTCAATTCTCTGTAATCCATGTAGACCCTCCATTTCCCATTCTTCTTTGGCACGATCACAAGTAGAGAAACCCACTCACTGTCTGAAATCGGGTATATGAATCCTGCTTCCAAAATTTTTTGAATTTCCTCTTTCACTATGTCCCTCAAGTTTGGGTTCATCCTTCGTTGGGGTTGACATACAGGCCTGGAGTCGCTCTTAATATAGATATGATGAGTGCACAGATGAGAAGGAATTCCTTCCATGTCTATGTACTGCCAAGCAAAATCTCCCCTATGCAGTTTTAGCAGAGTGACTAGCTGTTCCAGTTTGATAGGTGCCAGATTAGGATTGATATTCAATGTCTTTCCTGGCTCAATTTCTACCAGCACACTCTTCGAATTCTTAAGTACTGGAATTACACTATCATCACCAATCAGAGTTTCTTCTGTAAGATTTTCTTGTTCTGCTGTAGCTAAAGTGTTGTCCAAGATCTGATAAACATTTTTATTGACTGACGTGGGCTCACTGATGAAACTATTAATGGCATCATCCTCTGTTTCATCTTTAAATGTCAAGGCTCTCCCTATGGTTAATAATGGCTGCACACCCTCTTCCTCCTCCAAATCTGCCCAAAATGGAGTCTCAGCTTTTGTACTTGGTCGAGCTGGAGGGTACAGGGTTAGATTCTTGATCTTAGTTCCATCTGAAATAGTCATAGAACCTGACCGACAGCTGATACAGGCATCGACTGTGGACAACCATGGTCTTCCCAAGATCAGTGGGTGTCCTCCCAACTGGGATTTTGGCTGTAACACCAAAAAGTACGTAGGGTATTCCCCTGAGTCCAGTCTATTGAGATTATGAGGTCATCTAGAATTCCTTCAGGTTTGATTGTATATCTATCAACAAGTTCCAAAATAGTAGGGGTTGGCCAAAGATTAGTGAGTACCAATTTCTTCACAGTCTCTATGGTCATAACATTAACAGCTACGCCTAAATGCACCAAGACATTTGGAATTCACGTGTTCCTTGTGTGAACTGTAATAGTGGGGTTCCCAGGATCGTCATACCTTGCCACAAGGGCCTTCCCCATTATTAATTCTGAAAGTTTTCCCAATACATGAACAGTGGGGGGGTCCCTGGGCCTTCTCCCAGGTTTCTTGACACACAAATCTTTAACTTTCTTAGCATAAATGGGCACATCATGAAGGGCCTGTAACAATGGAATTTTAACATATAAAATTTTCAACTCACCCACAAGATCAAATCGGGGCTGTTCCACTGTCTTCTGTAGTTGCAATCATTCAGGATATGGTGGTTCTCTATTCAATTGTGTAGGCTGTGGCACCTCATGTGTTGCTTCCTGAGTTTCAGCTGCTGCTTCAATAGGAGTATCAGCATCCTCAATAATGGGGCCTGCTGAATTAACCATGTTCTCATAATGTTGATTTACTCCAGTTTCAATCACTGGGGATGAGACATCCTCAGTGATAATAGGCTCCACCACCCATCCTGATTGTAGTTGTATATCATTGCAGGGAATCTGAGTGATGGAATATGCAGGCATGTTGCTAGCCTCAAATTGATGGACTGCTTTATTGTTTGGGTTCGGGTTAGGTTGTGCAGGTAGTTATGGTCGAAGTGGTGCATTCATGGGTGCAGCATTATTTTGGAAAGGGAGCTGCGGTTGCTGATACTGCCGAGGCTGATACTGATGAGGAGAGTATTTTGGATACTGAGCCTGTTGATGGGGAAAGTTACTTCCTTGGTACGGGTTTCTCCAGTTGGAATTCCAAGGAGCTTGGTTTGACTGCTGTGGCCATGGTGTCCATGAATTATGATTTTGCATTGGGTTGTGAGATGGATGCCACTGGCTATTGGAATAATGTGAAGGGAATTGTGTATTCATATTATGCATGTTATTCATTCCATTTACATTATGCAGGAAAAATGCTGGATCTGGATTCATACCTTGGTTTCGAGGCTGCCATGGCTTCTTCTGTGCCATAAAGTAGGCTGGCTCCACATCTGGGATAGATGCCTACAGGACTGCTTTCACCTTAGGCAATGTAGGACATTCCTTAGTATCATGCTCGAGTTCACATATCCTGCATACCTCTGCCTTGTCCAATGGGCATTCCTTTAGTGGATGCTTCTTCCTACATTTAGGACAGAATAATCCCAGTGTAAGATCTTCTACCACTTGCTTCTGCTTTGCTCTCATGGCATCCAGCTCTGAGGAAATGGAGCTCATCATGTCTATTTTGAAATTCTCCAGTAAGTTGCCTATCTATGCTCGAGTGGGCACTCCACTAGCTGACTTTTGAGTCCTAGTGAAGACATCCTGGTCTCGATTCTCGTCTCGTTTGTTGGTTCTGGAGGATCCCCTAGAGTACCTTCGATATAATTCAACAATATTTTCAAAAGGTTCCTTTGAGATATCCCCTTTTCCCAGTAGATTTAACATATCAAGGCAATCTTCTCTAATTCCTCTTAGCAGGATGATCTTGAGCACATCCTTGCCAATATCAGTATGACCAGATCTTTGTAAATTATACTGCAGTCTTTCCACAAAGTCTTCCAAACTTTCTTCATCCTTCTGGACCATTTTAAGTAGCTCCTCCTTTCTATCTCTAGTTCTGCAATATTCTTGATATTTAGAAAGAAAGATGTTTTTCATTTGGTCCCAAGTAGTAATGGTCTCCCGACCCAGACTCATGAACCAGTGCAAAGCATTGCCCTTCAAGGTGGCTGGGAATAACTTTAGCTTCTGAGCACTAGAGGTATAGTCATAGCTGCGACAGAGAATATCAAATTCAAAAAGAAACTCATCAGGATCCTCAGAGGACTTACCATGAAAACTCGGGAGAACTGATGGTGAGATATTCTTCATAGGAGCTGCTCCAGGTGTCTGGAGAATAGGGAATTCTAATGTAGCCAAAGTATTACCAGGCTGATTATTTTCTCCTTCTCCTTCCCGATTATTCCCATGTTCATTCTCACCTTCATGTTCCCTATCAGCCATGGTTCTAATAAAAAATTCAACAGCTTATTTGATACATTCCTCCTCTACCTTAGCCTCTTCTTTTCCTCTTTTCTCTTCTCTTCGCCCTCTTTCTTCTTCTTCTATTCGGCGAGTTTCCAACCACACTTATTCAGTAACTCTGGTTCTGTCAATGTAGTAAATCTCCTCTCTATCGGGTGCACCTACAACACTTCCCTTGTCTTCAGGCGGTTTACTTTTTGCAATAGGAGTTGAAGGTCCTGTTGTATTCTCCACTGTGGATGCTGAATGTTCAAGATTTGGAGGAACAGAATTTCCCCTACCTGTAGAATTCCATGGTGGTCTATTGGAAGAGTCTTCTATGGAAATTCTCTCATCAATATATGTGTGTCTTCCCTGACCTGCATTACGACCTCGACCTCTTCCACCTGCAATGTTAGTATTGAAAGGGGGTTCCCGATTTGTTTTTCTCGTATTCATGCATGCTGTAAATAATTAAACTAAAATAAACTCAAATGAAACCAAATACTAACTTTGTCTATCTATCACCATCCCTGGCAAAGGCACCAAAATGTTGGGCACTCTATATGTCAGTTAATTAAAGCTAACACACAGAATGATCAATATAAATTGTCAAACCCAGGAAGGTCTTTTATTTCAAAGGCAATAAGCACAATCTATGCATAAACAGATCAAGCAGTTCATTTACTGAATGTAAATAATGATCCTACCTAGATTCTCAGCTAGCTCATTCCATAAGCAAACTAATCTAACTCCTACATCTAAGAATCATGAATAAAACAATCTTCCTACAGAAACCAATCCAGAAAGTTAATGATCTAATAATGAAATAAAACTAGATTACTTTTGCAAGAAGTTAAATCCTATAATTATCAAACTACAGCACTCAATCTTTACCAAAATGATCTATCCAGTGACTACTGTAACTCTACCATTCTCTGTCTGACCTATATATGCAATTGAAGATACAACAACAACCAGAATTGAAATACAAGCTTGAACTCTAACTGATAATTACTAGGAGTCCTAGAAAGCATAAACAACTACAAGATAATTGGAATCGAGCTTGGCTGTCACAGCTGCTTAAAACACACACGCAATTAAATAAATTATCCTACATAGTCGACTATCACACCAATCTGTTACAGCTATTCAATATGCATTTGTAAACTACCAGAAAGGGAAACTAATCTCTGTTACAACTACCAATAATGTCTGCAACATTCCACACCACACAACAGAAATAAAACTAAACTATTCTACCTACTTAAACTGGCTATCTCTATGAGAACGTGGGCCCTAGCCTTCTGACAGAGACACCGAGAATCACCACGAATTAAAACACAAGAATGAAAAACTCTGCTCTTATATTAATGATGGAAGATCATGAGTCTCAGTGCTCTGTTACAGCTTACACACACAGTGATGATTGTCCAACCCTAGGCTATGAGAGCCTTCTCGAATTTATACAAGGAAAATACAGTTTCCTATCCAGTAAAATCGCGCAGCAATGAAGATCTATGATCTTCATGCTGCGGAGTTACAACTAACTGATACAACATATTAAATGGGGCTGTTAATTCTGAAAGATGTTACTGTTCTGATAGTAATTGGATCAACAGACTCAGCAGCTGGAATGCCACCTGTCTGTCGCAGCTAAGCTCTTCTTTAGTGGAATTGTTTACAGTGAGAATATGTTACAACTTGCGTGGAGGATGCATTGTCCCTTGGAATATGAGGAATTTGGGATTAAAAGTGTAACAACTAGCACTACCTGGCTGATACACCTGTGCTCAGATTTTGGCTAAATGAACTCACAAGTGTTAGCATAGTTCAGAGATCAGTATTCGTAACCATAACAATCTTAGGCATAATCAGATGAAACAATAATGATTTATACCTTGTCAGGATTGCAGATCGATATAGAAAAGGAATGCATATGGTTTACAAAAGTAAAGTAAAACTTGGCAAAATGATGAAATAGGTATGGTTAAAAAGGGGCATTTCCAGGACCCAACAGTAACCAGTGACAAATCTTTCCTCCCAACACAGGCTTATTGACCAGATACTTCAAAGCAGAATGATCTGTGAACATCTTGAAGTGACCGCCCAATAAGCAATGCCTGAACTTCTACAACGCGTATAGCATTTCCAAGCCTTCCCTCTCAGTCGTGGTATAATTTCTCTCCGCAGACGACAAATTCCGACTAGCAAAAGCAATTGGGTTATCCAGATCTCCTTCCCCCGGTTGCGCAAGCACTAATCCAGGTGCAATCGATGACGCATCCACATGAATATGGAATTCCTTTCTCCAGTCAGGAAAAACCAAGATGGGTGCAGAATCCATCTTATCCTTTAGCGTCTCGAAAGTGGATTAACACTCTGGACTCCATAAAAAGATCGCATCCTTCTTTAACAGTTTTTCCATAGGGGTTGTGATCGCTGCATACCTACAGATGAACTTGCGATAGTAGCCAGTGTGCCCCAACATCGCTCTCAACTGCTTGACATTGGTAGGTAGTGTTAGGCTCAGAATGAGTGTAATATTTGTTGCGTCGACCAACAATCCCTCCTTGCAAACAATGTGACTCAACAGTATCCCAAATGGTGCACAAAAAATGCATTTCTTTAAGTTCAGCGATATTTGATGCTGTCGACAGCGCTCCAACATCAGTCGCAGGTTTTCCAGATGATCGTTGACCAACCCATACATTGTCCAGTCATCCGTATAAACCTGCATAAATTTTTGAATAAAATCCTTGAAGACAGCAACAAAAACTCGAGAAAATATTGCAGGTGCATTCTTGAGTCCGAATGGCATCATCGTGTACTGAAAACAACCCCATTCCGTCACGAATGTTGTCTTGTGGCAGTCTACTTTCACAATCCTGATCTGATGATAACCAGAAAAACCATCCGTGAACGAGTACATCTCTTTGCCACCCACTCCTTCCAGTACTTCATCAGTGAATGGGGTAGGAAAAGGATAATGGATGCACACATCGTTCAGCTTCCTTAGGTTGACACAAATGTGCACCTCACCTGTCTTCTTATCTTGCACCACCATGGGACTAATCCATTTTGATTCTTCAATTGGTTCAATGATGCCAGTAGCCAACATGTGATCAAGCTCAACTTTGACTCTTTCCTTATGTCACGGATTCATGCGATATGGTCCCTGCTTAATCGGTTTTGCATCCGGCTTCAATGGAATCTTCATTTCCCCTAAATCCCCCAAGATTCCCTTCATCTCTGCAAAACTTGGTAGGGAACAAATTTTGGAACTCATGCAGTGACTTTGTGACCTTTTCCATCATCTCCACATCCCAATAGTCCCCAACGTTTGTAAATTTGGGATTCTCCTTCGTCCCTATGTTGACTTTTCTGAGCTTCAAAGGCTAATTAACTGAATCAGTTGGTACGTCTGATGCTACAACATCCCCACTTCCTTCCATCTACATGATATAGACGTTCGGTGGTTCATCACCATCCTCCGGTCCTCCAGTTATATTATAACACTCCATCATTGATTGCATCTTGCAATGCGTATGTGCATTGATAGGATATGCCACTGGAACTACTTTCAAAACTACGTCGTGGATCAACTGCAAAGCATTGTGAACATCGGGGTTTATATCCGCGAAGTAGAAGGTATGAGCAAAGCAAACCATCAACTCTAACCATGTGGTTATTTCCCTTCCCAGTTCAGCTGAATCATACCATGACCGCGACATTTCATCCAAGGTATGGATAAAATCATGGACCCATTCATCCCTTGGCCGCGAGGCCCAAAGAGTCTGACATTCCATCAGAGGACTGCCAGGGTCATTCTGCCCATCATATCTCTCAGTGTGGTAGATTTCGTTGTCGCCAAAGTGAACCATCATCAACCGTCTACACTGCGACCAGCCAGTAATCAACTTCTTGTGAGTCGACCACCACCTTGCTGGAGCATCCTTCATTTCTTCCTCCAATGCCAGCAATCGCTGTGGTTCCAGCGTGTTACGTGCTTGAAAAAATGTGTCACTCTCAACACCAATATCAAACTGCAATTTCTTCATCCTCGCCTGCCGGATCAAAGGACGTGAACCATCTTCTCTTTTCATCGCACCTCCCCGAGTAATGACAACAACATCACCATCTTGCGCCCTCGGCTCCGCTGAAATTGTTGCAACAGTGGATCCTTGATTTTGGTTCGGTGGTGGGTTCGTAGGCTGGTTCACATTTTGAGGTACATTGCCGGGAGGATGTTGATTCTGGTTCTGCGGTTGGTTCTGATTTGGTACTTGGTTCAGATTCTGTATTTGCGGTATATTTCCTACCTACCATCACGCAATTAGTTGAGGACAATTTTCAACAGTGTGATCAGCAACAAAACAATACATGCACTGTGTCTGCACCTGTGGGCAATCCCTCTGATAATGCCCTAATACCCCGCAATTGTAACATTGGACTGGTCCGCGACCCCGTCCTCCTCCAAAGCCTCCACCGCGTCCTCCATGAAATCTTACGCGGAATCCCCCTTATTGCGGATACTGTGGTTGGTTGAACTGTTGCTGCATGGGATTTGGTTGCAACTGAGCATACTATCCTAGTTGAGCATACTGCGGTTGTTGAACATACTAGGGCTACTGAGTGTACTGTGGCTGCTGAACAAATTGTTGCTGCGGATGTGGTGCAAACTGCATCTGCGATTGTGGTGGCGGCTGGGCCACCTGTGGCTGCGGTTGAGGTACTGCACGCTAATCATCCTTCACATAATAGGCATCATACATTCTTTCCTGAAGTAAGCCATATGTGCAGCAGTACTTATCATCGTGTCCCACAGACTTGCAATATGTGCAATACAAATTCATTGGCTTTGTCACCATCTTCTGCATGTATTGACACTCCTCGTTTCGATGCCCATACACCTGACAGATGCGACACCATGGCATACCCATTCCACTCAATGGGTTCGATGCTCTGGATACCAGATAATTGTGAAAATATGGGCAGCTATCCTTAGTATGTCCTTCCTCACAACAGTGCATACACCAAGCCTCTTCACGATGTTCCTTACCCTTCTTCAGGTCTTACAACTGTACTTTCAGGTTTTCCAACTGTGTCTGAATTTGCGATGTGCCAGCTGCGTTTTCACCAATTGGTGAAGCTTCTAACCGCATTTCAATTTCCAGAGCCTCACTCGGTGTTGTAATGTTTTGTTGCATCAACGGTAGCCATATGTGAGGTAGTAATGCTGTGATGAACCATTCTTTGTGTTGGACCTCACTCATGTTAAAACTGATCCGTGCCATCAGCGTTTTGAATCATTGGTCAAAATCGCACACAGTTTCATTGGGATAATGCTTAATATCTTTTAGTTCTCTAATATATTGTGATTCCAACTTGGGCTTTCTGAACTCTGCAATCAAACCTTTTCTAATTTCATCCAACATTTTCTTTGGACTACCTGTGGGAACTTGCACAAACTTCATTAACCAGTCCATTGCGTGACCTCGAAGGGTCGTCACCAATTGTCCTTTCTTAGCATCATCATCAGTAATTTTCTTAACAATCCATACTGCTTCACATAAAAACCAGTACTACTCTTGGTTATCTATTCCACTTCCATGGAATAGGGGCAACTTTGCATCTTCACTCGCCATCCTTGGCTTCCTTCCTATAGTCGCTGACCCGCTAGTAAGTAAATGTTGTTGACACGATAAACACGGTGGTGTCAGAGTTGTATTTCTTACTGGTTGTACGATAGTGAGCGGAGGTGTGGGTACGTTGCTGCTGGGGTTTGGTCCTGCCTCTATCCTAGGCGTATCCTAGTTGTCTTTGTCGGCACTGTGAGGTCGCTTCGTCCCATGTGGTCTTCCTTCACGGATTTGCGTTTCAATCCCAGCAGGACCTTCTCCTGTCCTTTGCATCTTTTCTTGTCGAAACCTTTCTCCTCCCCTCGTAAGACCACTCTCTTCCTTAGCTTCATTCATAGTCTTGTCATGAATTCCACCCATATACTCCATATCATTCCATTCACCGCCCCTCCTCTGCTGCGGTATCCACAGCCTCCACCCACCAGGGTTTTTACTGATCAAGGTGCATCTTCAGTATGCCCTTTTCGCAAATGAGCATCTTAATGGACAACTGGAGTGACAACAAAAACCTGCCTCATAGTCCGCGGAAGAAATATCTTTCAGCTTCACTATAGGATTTGTTCGTATCAACCGCAAACTCGGTGATATAGCCTTCCAGTATTATGTCAAGCCAAACTTCGACAGCCCACGAAGCTTTGTTGTCTACCTCTTGGAGTTCTTAGATTAGCTCTGGGGTCCAAGACGTCGGCTCACCACCTTGAAAGTTCCTCTTCTGAAAGGTCATCCTTGCCAACCGCTCAAACAAGATGATCGAGAATTCGCAGAAAAAATATTCGTGTGGACCATCGTGAATGTACCTATCCACCCACTGATCTATCGTCAGCCGAGGGTTCTTGTTTTCTTTTTCAGCAAACTCTTGCAACTTTTGGTCGAACTAGTCTTGGATTTCCAGTTTCGTCGGATGCCACAACATATCCTCCTGGCACTTCGTGATATGGTCCCAGTAACGAAACCATTTGTTGACACGAACCTAGTCGATAGGGGTTCCTCACATTGTCGACCGCCGCAATCTCCCTGAGCACCGGCCTAGATGGGTTTCACCCCATCTAGCAACACCTGCGGAGCAGATGAGGTCTCACCCGAGATGTTCGAGGGAGAGATGACAGAACCACATTTCTGCCGAATGCAGGAGGATTTTGTGCATCAACTAATCAACTTATCGCGACATTCAGAAATAGATCCAAGCATTCAACTTAAATAGTTACACATAACTCACAGCATCATTCAATAGATCACATCACTACAAGAATCATAATTACGCAACAGATATAATAGTAACACATTGATCGCAACAAGAAAACATCGCATCATTCACTGATTCACATCATATAATGCATTTATCACAAAGAACAAGAAAGACACAGTGGTTCTGCTCAAAACTCTGTCATATCGTGTTTATCTCCGCAAAAAAACACAATACAACAAAATTGGTCTTTGTCACATACCCAGATCGAAACAAGCTCAGATCCACCTACTATCCCATCTCTAATACTTGCAGTGCTACATCTATTTATAGGCTTACGCCTTTACATTGATTGTCCACTTACTAACTACTTCTTAACAAACTTCTACAAAAAGATGACCCAAAACCCCACATAATGCAGTCCAAATAACCCAAAACCCGCATAATGTGGCCCAAATGACCCAAAACCCGCATAATGCTGTCCAAATGACCCAAAGCCCACATAATGCGGTCCAAATGACCCAAAACTATATAAACTAATCAACTTGTGTACTGGTTTCCTCTTTTCATGGTGCCTTCAGCTTATCGCAACATCTGCGATGCTGACTCATCCAAAACGCCTGCCAATAGGGATTTGATGCCATCAAATTGAATTAGTGGTTAGGAGAGGTGTACTTCAACATGAATTAACTCGTGGGGAAGCAAAGAATTGCATTTTCTTGGTTGAAGCATGAAGGCCATGCTTTGTCATATTGTAAATGTGATGCTATGGGAAGAGCACTTGAAGATGAGTCGTCGATGATTTATTAGGAAGTGTTCAAGGACATGATCAAAGCTTAGTTATACCCAATCAATTATGAGGAGAATCAACAAATTGCATGATATTATTTTGGGTATAGATAGGGGCAATTGGTGCAAGAATATACCAAAGATTTAGGAAGAGAGTTATCCAGTTAGGTATCTCCCTCAAAATCCCAAATAATTTGATGAAGAACTTGGGGGCATTGCATCCTTATATTCAAATAAAATTGATACTTTTCAATCCCAAGTCAATTGATGAATCAAGAATCCAAGCATAGTACCTTAAAGGGGAAAAGAAAAACAATAGTTTGGCATACACAAGTGAACATAACCACAATAGATCCCTGAGAGATAGTTCAAGTGGTCATGATTCATACGTGAGATATCTCCCCCCAAATTTGGGGAGGTCATGGGTTCAACTCCCTTGATCCCGTCAGGGATAAGCTCCCTAATTAGGGACAACGGTTTACCTCGTTTACCATCCATGAGTCATGGGGAAGCACTTGAAGGGTTTTCTACAAGATTATTCCTTGGAAAAAAACATAACCAAAAGAGAAACAATTGCAAGGCGAGAACATGAATAAGCGAGTTGCAAAGAATATTGTAGCAATGACACAAGATGCAATACCTATGACCAAGTATTGCAAGTATTGTAAGAGAAGGGACTTAACGAGGAAGTGCTATATCAGAAGTGCCCCAAGCACTTCCAAAATAAGAAAAAAATAAATATTTGGTAGTTGTAGATGCAAAAGAAAGAGTGGAAAATACTTTAGATTTGGATGGAAAAACAAGTTGCACTATTGTTTAGAAAGAAGTAGCGTTAGTTAGTTGTATTCCCAAGGAAAAGGAGATGATTGAATTTTTTCACGTCAAGATCCACATGAATAAAACTAAAGTAGATTGTTTGTTTGATCTCAATTCATAATTTAATTTGATCTCCACATAATTGATTGAGAAGTTGGGTTTAGAGACTCATGATTACCATATCCATATTGCTTGGATTGGGTGAGACAAGATGTGGAATTGAGAGTGGTCAAATAGTGCAAGTTCAAGTCTTCCATTAACTAGAACTTTGTGGATGAAATGGTAGCAGATGTAGTTCCATTGGATGTGTGCAAAGTTATCTTGGGAATTCCATACATATATGTGAAAGATTCCATCTCTAGGAGGAGAGAAAAACAATATTCGCTTGTCAAAGATGGGAAGGATTTCACCATAAATGCACACAAGGTCAATACCAATCTCTCTAATTAACACTCATCGGGCAATGAGAATCATTGGTAATACCTAAAATTTTGGTTGCTGTTCTCAAGAGAAGGAAAGAAATATGGAGAAGGTAGTGAAGTGGAGATGAAGGCATCCTTGGAAGGATGTAATAGCAAGTGGTGCCAATAACTATCATAGTTGATTGAATCTTGCAAGGAGGTGTTCCAAGAATTAGGAGTTTCCACCCAAGAGAGAGGTTGAGCATGATGTTTGTGTTAGAATCAATTTAATACTGAGAGGGGGGGGGGGGGTTGAATCAGTATTGTTGTAGTTATGAACAGTTTTTAACTTCTTAACAGATTAATCTAAACTTTAATCTTGATCTTCAATTATGTATCCACTATAAATAAAAAATCCAACATCACGTGAGCACAAAACACAGAAGACATGGAATTTTTACATGGAAACCCAAACATGATGAAACCATGAAATGTTCTCTTATAATGCAAGATTACATTCGAGGAAGCACCAAATTCCTAAGTTATCTAGCACCAATTGGAAGGAGGCACTGACTCCCTGGTTTTACAGGCACTTACCTGAAGCAAGCACCAACTCCCTAAATTCTCTAGGACCAATTGGAAGGAGGCACCGACCCCCTACTCCTTGCCCTGTCCTGCTGCCCAAATATACAATAAAATATAATGCATTGTTGTACTTATGATCATGTGCACACTTCATATCTTCTATTGTACTTTTTGATGTGCACACCTTCTATATGTTGTAGTATTGTTGTCACTTTGATGGATACATTACTTCACTTCAACGTCAACACCTCACTTCAACTTACATAACACTTCATATACTGTGTGTTGCTTCATGAACTTCAGTATTCTAAGCCAAGATTTAATGTTCCCTTATGCTACTGTGCATCTTCTCTCTCAATTGATATTGTGCATCTACTGATAACTTGGTGTTCATACTTTGCGCACTAGTATCAGATGGAATTGCACACCTTATTAGATATGTTAATTATGTTTAGGTGCAAAAGACTTTAGACAATATGTCACTCCGTGTGCATCATATGATTCACCCTTTCTGTTTAATGTACTTGTCTTAGATCATAACGCGTATCCTTGATTTTGTTGCAACTCTGTCTTTGCACATATGATGGGATGGGCTTACTTCGCACACATCAACTCAATCTAAGTACGTCAGTTAAAATTCTTCACTTTGTGCATCTTCTAATATACTTTAAATCTGTCTATGCACTACTATATTAGATCATCTGTGATTGATTGTGTATCGTCTGCTATAGTGTCATTTTCTCCTCACGCAGTAGCACATCTTCTATAATTCTTCCTTTCTGTCTTCGTGTAGTTGTCATGGATCTAAAACATCATTCTATGCACCATCATCTATTTTATTCCTTTTCTTGTGCACATTCGGCTCTTCAGTTAGATCATTTTGTTTTGATTCCACGAGCCCTTGTTGCTCCAAAAATTATAAACATGTATCTTCCAACTTTCATCTTAAAGCTTCAGCCATCAAGCTTACTTCATTCTCCATCATTGCTTCTTACTTATACTTTTTCTGTGTGGATGGTGATGTCCACAAGTTAGTTGTGGTGTCCTTTCTTCCTTGCTTCACGGTTATGCTTACTTCATGTTTCTACCACTTGTCATCTTATGCGTCATTGAGGTGTCATGTCTTGTGGGTTTTGGGCATACATGGTCCTTGACTTAGTGGGACTTTCACCCTTGTGATACCGTCACTTGTGGGTCTTGCGCACTTGATGTATCATTGTTCATGGAATTTGCACATATGATAACTTCAACCACTACACCCTTCTTGGTATTTGTGTGCGCTATAACAACCGAAAAATTCTTTTGATTCGTGAGGTATTGCATAATCGTGACTTCCTTAATTGAGTGACCACTTCTTGTTCCAAGCTACTTGCGCACTCCCGAACAATGCCTAACCAACTCTTTAGCTTTTACCTTGAAGGAGTGTGGCTTGGTGGACTTGATATATGCGCATGTACCATATGTATTGGATGTACTTCTTCAAACTAGATATGCTTGATGTACCTTTGGATATACTTTTTTCAGACTGGATGCACTTATGTATATAGTTCTTCATACTAGAATCCATGTACTTCTTCATCTTGCTTACACATATACTTCTTCAAAGTGGCTTCCATATAATTCTTCAAACTAGCACATGAATAGTAATTCATATTTTACATCAGTTGACATCAATGACGACCAAATTTGAACAATATCCCCCTTTGGCATTGATGTCAACACCTTATGAAGTTGTGCATAATCATCTCTTGAAGATTGTTTGCTTCATCTATGCTTGTCACAGTACTCCCCCTATGTTCTTTGCTAGTTTGATATTTTTACATCTGTGCATTCTGTTGTCAATGTTTTTTCTACTTTCTTTTACTTATGCACATATCACATGCTTCATGATCATTCTTATGGTGCTATTGCATGCTTCTTGATCAACTTCATGCACTTTCTCTATGATTAGCTACATCCTTCATGATCATTCTCACTGCGCTGATGCATGCTTCATGATCAGCTTCATGCACTTTCTTCCCCTTTGACATCAATGGCAAATAGGTGCCATCACTGCACAAATGTTGTTAAGATTTAATATGCTAAGACAGAAAATAGCAGCATTACATTCCTTTTCACAATAATAGCATATATAGGATCACTGAAGAAACAACAAGCACATCATAAACACACGAGACACATATTTATCCTGGGAAACCTAGAAAACCCAACAAAGCTTCCTCAATATAGATGACCAACAATATACAAAGATGCAAACCAAAGACATGATCTCCTCCTCCACCATAGCAGACTTCTCCTCCACAAGTGCACTACTCTCAAGTGAGTGAGTGTGTGTAAAATGAGGAATACACCTCCTCTATTTATACACTACTCCGACTTGTCTTTTACACAAATCATGTAGGCTCGTATTTAACCATTGGGTTAAATACCCCACTATAGCTGACTGGGCCGACCCCCTCTAGGGTGGTCTAATAACCCTTTGACCCACATAACACATACAGGGCCAACCCTCACTAGGGAAGTCTAATAACCCAAGTTACCACAATCTGATGGAGGAATAAACATCTCTGGATATACAATAAGATCTTCAAGGAGGAATGAAACATCTCCAGAATAATAAAGTACAAATATAATATTCTTTGAAGTTACAATATCTCAACACTCCCCCTTAACGAGAAGGATATTATAACAGCATCTGCACAAGCAAGGAGTCATCAACATCATACATGATACATCTATAAATCATTGGAAGCTTTCTCAACATCATCGGTAACTCAAGCAGTTACTGGAACATCTTCAATACTGGAACATCAACATCTTCAGTACTGAGTCTTTATCTTCCGCAGCACTCGAACAGCTACAACAACATCAACATCTGGATCCTCACGATCATCAGCATTGTCATCATACGATTATCAGCATCGGGATCATCTCAATCTACAGCATCTGAATCATCTCGATCTACAGCATCTGGATCATCTTGATCTACAGCATTTGGATCATCACGATCTACAGCATCTAGATCATCTCGATCTACAACATCTGGATCATCACGATCTACAGCATCTGGATCATCTCGATCTACAGCATCTGGATCATCTCGATCTACAGCATCTGGATCATCTGTATTAGTATCCACACCAATACATCTATCATCAAAACATGTATTCTTACTAATACATATATCATCAAAAACATGTATTCTCACTAATACATCTATCATCAAAAGCATGTATTCTCACTAATACATCTATCATCAAAAGCATGTATTCTCACTTAATACATCTATCATCAAAAGAATGTATTCTCACTAATACATCTATCATCAGAAGCATGTATTCTCTCTAATACATCTATCATCAATACATAGCAGCATACCCTGCAACACTCACGATCATAGTACAGGATGATCAATCCTGCTCTCTTTAGGACATAGGTCCATGGATGATACAATCCAGATCAAGTTCCAGGATGATCAATCCTTATCACTTTAAGACAAGTCTCATGTCTTGGGACGATGCAATCCCATCACGTACATTTTGAACCCAGTTCATGGACAATGCAGTCCTCACACGTACCTTTAAGACAAGTCTCATGTCTAGGGATGATGCAATGCCGATGAAGTTCCAGGATGATCAATCCTTATCACTTTAAGACAAGTCTCATGTCTAGGGACGATGCAATCCCATCATGTACATTTTGAACCCAGTTCATGGACGATGCAGTCCTCACACATACCTTTAAGACAAGTCTCATGTCTAGGGATGATGCAATCCCGATCAAGTTCCAGGATGATCAGTCCTTATCACTTTAAGACAAGTCTCATGTCTAGGGACGATGCAATCCCGATCAAGTTCCAGGATGATCAGTCCTTATCACTTTAAGACAAGTCTCATGTCTAGGGACGATGCAATCCCAATCAAGTTCTAGGATGATCAGTCCTTATCACTTTAAGACAAGTCTCATGTCTAGGGACAATGCAATACCGATCAAGTTCCAGGATGATCAGTCCTTATCACTTTAAGACAAGTCTCATGTCTAGGGACAATGAAATCCCGATCAAGTTCCAGGATGATCAGTCCTTATCACTTTAAGACAAGTCTCATGTCTAGGGATGATGCAATCCCATCACGTACATTTTGAACCTAGTTCAGGGACGATGCAGTCCTATCTTCAATTCTCGGAGACATCATGTCTACAGCTCTCTTTAGGACTAAAGTCTAGGGATGATCCAATCCTCACATGTCCACCAAGGACTTCATTCTCGAAGACATACGTCTACGGCTCTCTTTAGGACTGAATTCCAAGGATGATCCAATCCCCTCATGTCCACCAAGGACTTCATTCTCGAAGACACACGTCTATGGCTCTCTTTAGGACTGAAGTCCAGGGATGATCCAATCCCCTCATGTCCACCAAGGACTTCATTCTCGGAGACATACGTCTACGGCTCTCTTTAGGACTGAAGTCTAGGGTTGATCCAATCCCCTCATGTCCACCAAGGACTTCATTCTTGAAGACATACGTCTACGGTTCCTTTTAGAACATGTGTTCAAGGATGATGCAATCCCCTTGTCACCTTAGACCCTATCTAAGGACCATCCACCAACCTCTCTATCGGCATCACCAATATAGGTATCCACATCATCGACCTCACTGTCGATGCGGGCAATCTCATCATAAGTGATCACATCGCTCCCCCTTTCGAGGAGGGTCCTTCTGAACTATTTTAAGTTTGTCTCGAAAAACTTTACTTTCGGTAGAGGTTTGGTTAGTACATCGGATCGGTAGAGGTTTGGTTAGTACATTGGTAACTTGTTACAAATTCAAACTTTAATTCTTTTCTGCACCATATCTTGTATATAGAAATGTCAGATCTCTATGTGCTTTGACTTATCATGGAACACTGGATTCTCTGCCATTTTGGTACAACTCTGTTTGTCACATAGGATCACAGTTGGGTCCATTTTTATGTCAAACAATTCTAAAGCCATACGGCTTCACAACTAGCAGAGCAAGCAACCATATATTCCGCTTGTGATGAGAGCCACACTAGATTGCTTCCTTCTAAACCATGAGATCATGGCTGATCCCAGACAATAACATCTTCTCGATGTGCTCTTCCTGTCTGATACACTTTCTATGCAATCAACATCTATGTAGCCATCTGAAGTCATGATCTCCAAGATAACATAGATCAAAGTCTATTGTATCCTTTAGGTACCTCATCACATGCTTTGCAACTAATAGGTGAACACATCTAGTTTCCACTAGATACTGACTCAAGGTGTTCACAACAAAGCATATATCTGACCTAGTATTCGTTAAACACATCAATGACTCAATAATTTGTCTGTACAGAGTTATATCCACTAAATCTGATGAGTCATCTGCTAACAACTTCAAGTTGGAAACCATGAGAGTGGCCATTCCAACACATCAAGTCCTTTTAATATTTCTCAGCATACTTTCCCTGGTTGAGAAAGATTCCTTCTGATCCTTGCCATACTTCCAGAGCTAGGAAGTAATGCATCAATCTGAGATCTTTCATTTTCATTTCTGCAGTGAGTGATCTTCTGCATATCTATATGTGCCATCTCTCATTAGATGGGTCTACTGATATGAGCCTCAATATCATTTGAACTCTGTGGTGAGTTCCTTCTTGCATCCATGTCATCTATGTATAGAAACCATATTCAACCTTGTAGCAAAGGTTGAGATCCATATCACCCATGGTGATCATTAAGCTCATCAATTGATTATCGATCCTGGGAACCCATACAGAACCTGATTCACACTTCTTCTTTAATTACACCATTAAGAGAATGGTCTTATTTAGCCACTTGGAGCAAACATCTCATCATGATTCTCTTCCTCTTTCTAAGAGAATCTTCTAGCCACAAGCATTCTATAGTGTGTTTGATTTGTAAATCTTTTTTTGAACATCCATCGCTTGTTCAGAGTTCATCATTCATCATGATCTTTCCTACAAATCAAAATTAAGTACATGATTAGTAATACTTCGTAATCATCAAATCATATTGACATGATAACCTATTATGCATACAGATATCATTTACATAGTTATGCAACTATTTTGACCAATACTTTGGCACAACACTTTCCCATATCCTGTATGCATACAGTGGCTATCTAGATGCCTTCCATCTCTACCAGAACATACTATCGAGAGTGTGCACAGCTCTCAGCATGTCAGCAAAGAGGTTTCATTCTAGACAAGAAACAATGGAATGTTTGTCCAACTTACCAATCATATGCATATTAGTAGTATACTGTTCAATGCTCTATGAATGTTTACACTAGCATGATATATTCTAGGAATACAAATATGCATACAAGCAATATCATTTACTATTTCAAATAACAACTCAAATACTTATCCTTTTATGTTTGTGTGGTTGCCTCCCGCTTGATCTTCTATATGTCTTTTGAACTTCTATTCATTCTGAACCACTATGCATGCTCAAGTGTGCACTAGTGTCATCCTCATAATCTCATACACAAACATACATTCATTAGTATATTCTCAATATTATCAAAACATTCTAATTCTAAATAATCTTGAATATGTATAGTCATGATCATTAGTATTCAGGGTTTCAAGGAAGTCTTCTTTTACTCATGCATATTCTTGTTTGATCATAGTACTCTTCTAGTTAATTAAATCATCAAGATAGAGACATAATATGCATAAATCCTTGATTACTAACTTTATGAATAAGCATAACCCAATCATACCAAGTATACTTATACAAGGGATCCTAACACAAGGTAAGATTCTAACTTGACATAGGAAAACATACCTGGATTAGTATACCTGCTTAGTTATGTCTAACATACCTAAACAATCTCTTCAATGATTTAGAGATCCTGAGCTAGAACCTGCATGTCTCATAGGTTAAGCATAATATAACAGAGTCATACATACCTCGTAAGTAGAACAAAGATTATGGATGAGTCTTTGTCTTCATGTTGTCATGGTCATGGAACTTGATTTGTCTTTTGTGATGTACCTGTATCTTGTTAGCAGACAACATCAACCTTACACAACACCATAATGCATTAGTACAATCATATAGCCGCTAATCAATGAATGTCTTCGATCATTCACATGCATTCATACTGTTACTAGGGTGATAAGACAATTCTAACATTAATCAAGATTGTACTAATAAATAATATGAGGACAAACACATTATGAACTTAATCAAGAATTAGATTTCAAGACATACCTGAACCTCCTTAAGTCATACCTGTCGAGACTTCTTGTAGTCTTCTTATGTAAGGCCTTAGCCTCAACTCCCCCTGAAACATGATCTGGAGCTTGATTAGGGTATGCTAGAGAAACCCTAAAAATTCCAATCTTTGACTTTCACGCTTCTAAATGGATGGAAGGATGTGTCTTGCTGAGCTGATCAAACTAGCATACTTCAATTTTGAAATCTCCAAAATTTGACCCCTCAAAATTGCCTTCGAAACTTCTGGATCTTCTGTACAGGATCCCGAACTAGGGTTTGATGAAGCCCATCCTTCTTCCCAATCAAAAGGTTCGATCCAAGGCTCTAAACTCTTATTTTTTTGAGGAGCTTCCAGCCGTGGTCATAGACTTCAAAAATTCCAACTTTTGGCTGAAGCCCTAATTTTCCATCTTTCCGATCAAAATCCCGAACTGGGGTTTGATCAAGCCCGGTCTTCTACCCACCCAAAAATTTTGATCTTGGACTCTAAATTTCGATTTTCCTGAGTAGCATTTAGCCGTGGATTCCGATTCCAAAAAATCTAACTTTCTCCGAAACCCTAAATTCCGGAAGCCATGAATGAAGGTGCTCCAAAAATAATTCTATTTTTGACAGAAATATGTACCTGATTGTTTCTGCTGTAACTCTGAACTTTTTTCTCCATAGGGTCTGAAAACGTTTTTTGTGGTAGCCTGACCTGTCATATTTCCATCCCAATAGGTCTGACCTCAATTGGATTTTCTGAGAGAGAGTTATGCCAAGTGTCGCAACGTGACCTGTTTATGGATAAAAAAGGAGAGAGGAACTTGTATGGCATGCCACGTGTCACTGGTTCAGCTTCGGCATCTAAAAAAGTTTCTTGATATAGTACAGTCTGTGTACTACCTGTCACTTTTTATGAAATTTCATTTGGAGC
This sequence comes from Larix kaempferi, assembly GCA_027924585.1. Lineage (NCBI taxonomy): Eukaryota > Viridiplantae > Streptophyta > Pinopsida > Pinales > Pinaceae > Larix > Larix kaempferi. The sequence continues at coordinate 9,326,490 of BSBM01000951.1, read as the reverse complement.
TTCCTATCCCAAGTTATGCCAAGTGTCGCAACGTGACCTGTTTATGGGATAAAACAGGAGAGCAAACTTGTATGGATTGCCACGTGTCACTGGTTCAGATTCTACCTATGAAAACGTTTCCTGAGATAGTACAGTCTGTGTACTACCTGTCACTTTTTACGAAATTTCATTTGGATCTTCCTAGCCCAAGTTATGACCTTTTTTCCTAGGTCACCTGATTTTGACTGAGATCTGGAAGAGGCAAAAACCCTAACTTGTACTGATCATAACTCACAAAGTACAACGAATCTGAGGGTGTACTTTGGACACAAGGTACCTGGGGATGTTATATTCGACCTTTAAACTTTGCAGATCCTGAACCTTTTCAGAAATGTATTTATAGCGAAAGTTCCACGATGACTGGTGTTTGCTATGTAAAACCCAAACCTTCAAATTGTCGCAAGTGAAGCAAGTGTCGTAAGTGCCATACATTGCCTTCCTTCAGGTTAGCTCTGATACCATGTTAAGATTTAATATGATAAGACAAAAAATAGCAGCATTACATTCCTTTTCACAATAATAGCATATACAGGATCACTGAAGAAACAACAAGCACAACATAAACACAAGAGACACGGATTTATCCTGGGAAACCCTCATGGGGTAGAAAACCTATCAAAGCTTCCTCAATATAGATGACCAGCAATATACAAAGATGCAAACCAAAGACATGATCTCCTCCTCCACCATAGCATACTTCTCCTCCACAAGTGCGCTACTCTCAAGTGAGTGACTGTGTGTAAAATGAGGAATACACCTCCTCTATTTATACACTACTCCGACTTGTCTTTTACACAAATCACGTAGGCTTGTATTTAACCATTGGGTTAAATACCCCACTACAGCTGACTGGGCCAACCCTCTAGGGTGGTCTAATAACCCTTTGACCCACATAACACATACAGGGCCGACCCCCACTAGGGAAGTCTAATAACCCAAGTTACCACAATCTGATGGAGGAATAAACATCTCCGGATATACAATAAGATCTTCAAGGAGGAATGAAACATCTCCAGAATAATAAAGTACAAATATAATATTCTTTGAAGTTACAATATCTCAACAAATGTTGATTCTTATTTCTTCTGTTTTTCGTTGGACTTCACTCATTTTCTTATTGGGATAACTCCCCCTGTATTCATGCTTTTAATCTTTGGCTAAAATTTATATGTTGATACCCTACATTTTGTACACTACTTCAAATACACTCCCTCTGTATAGTTGCTATCTTGTCTTGATCTTTTGTTCATGTCTTCAACACTTCATCATCCTTGCGCAGATATTTATGCAATCTTCCTGTTGTGCTAACTGCACAATACCGAAACTGATCTTTTATTGGTTGTGCATTGTCTTTCCTGCTGAATTCCTTTTGCATATGAATATTCCATTTGTCGCATTTATTGCATTGTCACCACTTTTGTTGATGTCATATCCTTTGTCATGACAACCAAATATTTGGCATGTTTTTCCACCCGTCAGCTATCTTGGTAATAAAAGGATATGACAATCAGTTCTTGTGGCACCTTTAATGTGTCACGATCGTACTTGAACCTTTTGGGCAACATCATTTTGGTCGCATGGATCTATGATCTAGATTTCCACTTTTTGTACTTCTCCCAAATTCATTAACTCCAGGATTTAGTTTTGGTGACTCCATCAGCTTCTTTGGATCACGCAGTCTTGAATGCAATTTACTAGACATCTCTTCAACTTAATTCCACGTGCGTGAAGACATTGCCATTAGATTCTATAAGAGTGTTGTGAGATGTCTGATTCATCACCTTTGTTCCTTGCCATCCTACTCTATGAAGCATTGCCTCCTAATCTCTTGTCTTTCTTGGCCATGGATTCCTTCTACAAGAAAATGAACTACTCCCTTGACAATGTGTGCCTTGATGTCCAATCCTAGCAATCTAAGTTCCCTCACTTAAGAGTTGACATGGGAATTTAGCAGGGAAAATGTAGGAGTCTGAATTCAATCACTTGTATGCTCAATTGCAGGTGAACCAGAGCCATGCAGAAAGATTGACTAATATGAGCAAACGAATCATCATCTTGGAGCATCAACAAAAGCGAATTTTGAATGAACTGTCTTCAATTCGAGCTGAGCATTTTTTTGAACAATCGTTGTCTGCAACTTTGTAGTTTCTTTTTTTGCATCCAACTTCTGAGTGTGGTGTTGTGTATATGTGCATGTATTAGATCCAAATTCATGCAACACGATGTAAATAGAATTATGAAAAACAAATCATGTTGTAGAAAGAAATTGGAAAGTAAGAGAGATAAGATCTATCAACGAAGTGCAAACCATCCCTCAAATCTTACATCATATCACTTTGTTACTATCCATCTTCTTTGTCATATCATTTTAATATTATTCAACATCTCTTTTTCCACAAATAAAAAACTATACTAGATATTGATTTTGAATCAAAGTATACATAAATTGGTTCGATTACATTCAATCTCATAGAGAGTGTTACTATGGCTGTCACTATCAACCTCAGCAGAAAAAACATGACTAAGGACACTGAATCCAAAACAGAATAGGGACAAACTGTGCGCCACAAAGGAAGAAGCCCCAACGCCATCATAGTGGATGCAAGCCCAGAATTTGTTTTCGTCGGAGGAGAGAAGGGGGCGGATAGGTACCTAGCCACCAACACATGGAGAAAAGGAGACTCTAAACAACCCCAACCTTCCGTGAGAGCCAAAGGCCACCACCCCAGATGTCGATGCCGAAACCACCCCCATTGCAGAGCCGTCGCCGCCTGAAGACCACCGCTAACACTCACAAGCAACCTTCACTGCCGCATCCCCACAACAGACAAATGCGTCGACACCTAAACCAACCATGTCTTATCTGTTGCGAACTTTCGGAAACAACAACTAGTAGCTACTGAGAAACACCAAACGCCGGCAGCTTCACTCCATTTCCACCGCCAATATCTTTATCACTCATCATAGTTACTTTGTTATTATTCAACATCTTTATCACTAAAGATTGTTACTTTTTTATTACTAAGTTTCATAATGATATAAATTTCGTAATGTATTGATTAGTTTATGAAATTTACTTAACATATGCATATCATAATAATGATGACCTAAATATTTGATGTGAATGCACATGATGGAACTAGCGTAAATCCATCTTAACTTTACATCTATCATGAGAGCGATCAAGTCCCTTGAGGTACAAACCTTTTTTCAAATCTTTGCATTCTAAAAAAAAATTACACTTAGAAGGATATGAAAGAAAGGTTTACACCTCAAATTGTTTATCTCTTTTAACACATTCTACATTTTGAGCTAAAAAAAACTATTTTAAAACTATTAATTATTAAAATTATTAAGAAAAACTCTATTTTTAAACTTAAAACTATTAAAATTATTAAGAAAAAAAACTATTTTTAAACTTAAAACTCTCAGTTCCGTATAAAATTAAAAAAAAATATTCTTTTGGATCAAAATATCTGCATATAGTTGTTACGGGGTAAGCTGTAAAGGGTAAGATCGAAACTATTTTTTGGTTTCTTACAGTTGTTACGAGGTAAGCTGTCCATTGAACACATGTGTGTCGAAGTCTAAGAAAGTTGAGAAAATGCTATCCATTTTGTCAGCTTATCTTTCTATGCAGAAGATGCATACCTCTCGTTATGCGTTCATACCATGTGAAAGGTGGAGCATAGCATCTTGTCCTTTGAATATATGGATACGTGTCAAGGATATTACAACATTTTGATTTAATGAGTTCATCACAATGGATATTACAAGTTCTTGCAAATTTTTTATTATGTAGTATTTTATTTAAGTTTTGATCTTATTAGTTTAACCTATATGAAGTTGAGGACTATTCCTTGATCTTTCCTTCTTAAATGTGAAAATGAAAATATAAAGAAAATTTAACTCATTTGGAGGATCTTCTATTTTCTATGTTCTACTCTAATATCCCACTTTCTTATATTTTCAACTATGGAACACTAATCAATACAACAAGAATGAAACTCCCTCCTTTCCTAGTAGCATGAAGTTTAACATGTTTAAGGTTAGGTTTTTTCATACCTCAATTATTGATTAGGGTTAGGGTTTTGGACTCTCTATAATCTTCTCAAAAGTCCACACATGACTATCTCAACATGTATGAGTAATGGGAGTTGACATGAAATACACTTGATACCAAGGTGATCAGCAACATATTGGTAAACTTGCAAGATGCGTAACTCCATCATGTGAATTCCAATTGAGGTGATCTTTGTTCTGTTGGAATGCGCTCGATGCATAGAACAACATCAAGAGATCAGGAACTATGTCTACAAAGCATTGGCCCCAAAACCAAATGTTTAATGCCTCGAACAAACTCTAGAAATCATAGGACCCCAACCAAAATAAGACATGCCCCTGAAATGGACTTTAATCCAATAACTCTAATTTCTCCACTCAAAAAGTACCAAAATTATTGAAAAAATATACAGGGGTGAATCCATGAAGATGGGTAACAATTCTTGGTAAAGCATGTAGAGGGAGCAGATTTTTGTGGATTCTCGATCAAGTAATTTTGTGGATGCTCATTCAAGCAATTTTGTGGATGCTCAATCAAGCAATTTTGGTGGCAAATTCAAACCCTTGATCAAGGGCTAACTAAAAGCTTCTCTCTCTCTCTCTCTCTCTCTCTCTCTGTGGTTCATTTTGGCTTATAGGAACCCTCAACCAAGCATTTATTTGCATGCCAAGAACCATTGATCGAGCTACAAATTGACTCCCACCATCCTTCGTTGTTAACTACCAACCCCAATCAACCCAATGTAATCCATCCTAAGGGGTTGGTCAATCTTTTAAAAAAATTATAAATGAATTTTTAATTTTTTAATTTTTGTTCTTGCGTAGTTGCTATGATACCAAAATTTTATCCTTTTAATTTTTGGCGTAAAATTTGATTTCCACTTATGTATACAAATAATAAAATTCCTGTACACACATATATCATGCAATTTCCAGCATATTGATAACAATCATCAAATAATTAAAACCTTGCAGAAGTAAAGCACATAAATAAAATACTCATCTTGATGTAATGTTGTCCCAAGCAACTAGCTATGTCGTTGCAACGTTCCACCCAACCATAGGCCAGTTGTGTTCATCAATATCTCAACACAAATGCCACCCCTGAGCTGGGCATGATTTCTACAAGCAGTAAGAGGACTCTCAAGCTCAGCATAGCCCAAGCAACTTCATATCTAAGCCAAGCCATCCCACAGCTGGGTTTATCAGGCCAATGTGAACCCTTCTATTTTTGGATGCTTGCACTCAAGCTCAAACCAAATCAATGGATACCCATAACCCATACCCCAACATATTATTTCTACACACAACAAACACAATCATTGCGCATGGGTACACATTTTCAACAAGGGATTTACAAAATAGGGTCCATGAGTTTTTCCCCAAACTGTGGCTCACCCAAAATAAACTGTGGAAAGGGGAATTCGACCATAGGGAGAAAAACTGATTTCTCCCATAGGTTATGAGCAATTCAAATGGCCAAAACGGCCTCAATGAAACCCCAAACCGAGCTCCCTTCCTCCCAGCAACTCTGTAGCACCAAAAACGCCCTCTTCCTAGCTAGAAGACAAGGAAACATAGGAAAAACGCCCAGGAAGGTCAAATTGCATGACAGAGCAAAGGCCATGGTGAATAATGGTTGGGGGAGCAAGTTCGTGGCTCTTTTCTTTCCCACGAAGTCAAAAATGAATTTCCATGAAGGGTGGCTTTCCCATACACAAATTTGGACAGCCATACCTCTCCATTCTCAAAGCATTAACTACTTCAACCAACTTTTGGGAGAAATGAATGATTGGGTACAAAAGTCAACATGGGTAGTTGATTGTTTATGGGTTCTCTCATTGACACCTGGCTTGACTTGATTGGCTCCAAGGGTTTAAATATTTTCCTCCCAATTCCTTGTAAAAATCATGCCCCCATCTCTTGTTGCATTGCATAGCTAGTTGCGGGTATTTTATTAAAATGCATATTTACATGATATTTGCAATTCCGTTGTGCCTCGCTAGCACGCAAACCATATGCATCACTAAATCGATGGTGGGGCCTTGGCCTTGAGCTCCTCACCACGATTTTATAACAATATTACATCACTAAATCGATGGTGGGGCCTTGGCCTTGAGCTCCTCACCACGATTTTATAACAATATTACATCATTTACAATTTAATGCAATGGGGTCAAAATCGGGATATTACAATCCATCCTTTTAACATGATATGGAACTTAGGAATGTAACTGAGAAACTTGGCCCAGCATTCTTCAATCCACCTTGCTAGTTCCAGCTTCAAATAGGACTTGAACTGAAACTTCCCACCATAGTTTAATGGGAGAGGGATTCCACGACTTGCATCCCTATGTCATTTCCGAGCACCATTGATAGTTTTTATGATCTTACCTTGATGCATTTCAAGGAACTTTTCACTTTTGAGCCAACACCTTTGTTCTAGTTCAATTCCTTTCTGAGAGATAGCGAGAGACTCCCCTGAAACATCCAATAGTTTCCCACACCCTTCTGGCCTGGGGGTTGGCTTATCCAATGGTACCAGAGAGAGATTATCTAGGAGCCTTGGTAAAGATGCATTAGGGTTAGCCTTAGGATGTGGAGATAGCTTATTAGCCTCACTATTCAAAATTTCATCAATAACCACTGCCATTCTAGTTGGTACACTAGAAGCGTCTCTACATGGTACAAGACCACATTCAAATGGTAGTACATCCAAGGGTGACATCTCATGACTTACCTTAGTCGTCATCCTTTCCCATTTAAGTTTTTGTAAAATTTCAACGTACTCCTTGTATGATCTGAAGATGTCTATATCAGCCTATGTCAGCTCATCCTCATAGCTTGAAAGAAGCTCCTCCACTTCCACCATTATTGCGCGACTCCTCCAAAGACCACTTATTAGCTTGGAGAACCCTTCACCAATCGTACATGCCCTCATTCTCGCTGTTGGGCTCTGGAATTGTCTTTTATAATGATGTTATGTACATTAATTTCTCATCTTATCTACCATGATTTAATACATTTATGTTCAATAAAGTTATCTTTTACTTTGTTTTATTAATTAAAATCTCGTAAATGTAAAGTGAGCCTAATATGTTATTTTTAAATGTATTAAACGCAATATTGTGCAAATGATAGACGTTCGGTACTCTATCTGACCTTTCATTCAGCCTTTCTTTCGGTCCTAAGTTTCACACTAGTTTGATAGCATTTTTCTTACTGGTTTACTGGTTTGGCTTACCTTTGGCTTACCTTTGTCTTATGACTCTCGCTTACTATGTTGACTTACCTACGTCTTCTAATTCTTTATGGTCTCGTGTATCTGCATATGCAAATCAAAATCATGGCTTAATGCAAAAGCTTTGTTTCACTAATTTACACATTCTTTTTATAATATTGTTTTAAATTTAAACAAATAATAAAAATAAAATAAAACATTGAAATGATTATTTTTTTTTACACCTACTAATTCTTTTTAATAAAATTTGTTTAAACTTTAAAACACTCATAGATCAAATTATTACTATGTGAATCATAACAATTTCAATAAATATGAATCATATCAATTTAAATAAATATGAAATATGGCAATTATTTGCTAGCATGAATGCCACTTATATGTTTCAATGCCATAAAAATTAAAAACACAAAACTCATTAAACAAACGGAACCATAGCCATTAATTAATTATTTAAATGTTTATTTCCCAACATGGAAATCCACTCACTCATTTTTATTTGTTATGCTACTTCAACAGTTAATTAAATATTTGGTTGATTATGGCATAAAAAATTAACTTATTATCCCTCCACTTATTTAATAATTTGTTTTGGGTATTAATTATATGCAATATAACGGATTGTTTTAATTTTAAATGCAGGTTACAAATCATGGAGTGGATCGAATATTATCATGAGAAAGATTTAAATAACGGAGCATGCGGAGGATGTAAACGATGGATTCGCCTAGGTTCATGTGATGGAATGGAGTGCACAAAGGGGATTAAGATACCCAGCACATAATTAAATTACCAACCATCAAACCCAACCGACAATCAACTCATGCAGCAATCCAACAGAAATTCCGCTCAGAAACCAGATTTATTAACTTATTTCAGTTACAGGTCATCCAGATGCTCATTCGGATGCCCATTTGGATTTCTGTCAAAAACGTGTTTTAACAGACAACAAAATTTTGGGCTGAATCTGCAGGCAAATGGAGGCGAAATTAAAAATTCTGGCACGTGTTTTGTGCGGAATAGGCCCATTTAGGTCACTTTAAGGAATTTTGCCAAAATTCATAGCCATTTGGGAGCAGTTCGTGGTTCCTTAATACAGATTTTCCCAGAAAATGTCAAAATGTGGTTGGTCATTTTCTAAATTTAGAAATTAGTTGTAACAACTCAGAAATTTGGGAGATTCGACTCTATCCTTCCCCACTGGAATTTTTATGTATAAATAGAGCATCATAGGGCTGAGAAATGATGTAATTTTCCTCTGAGTTTTTATAATGGAAGTTCTGCTCTATTCCATCCCAGTTTTGTTTTCTTCTGTGATTGGTTAGCTCGTAGATCTGCAACCACTGTTCCTGGGAGGGCCCCTCGGCAGCAGTTGGTTTCTTTGCGTTTTATTTCTATTTTCAACATTCAGCTAAGTATTGTGCTCTGTTTTCACTATATGCAAACACCCCTTTCATTTCGTAAATGCTCACAACGTTCTTTCCTTTTGTTACTGTATAAACGTTTTCAATGCTGTCCATGTGTACTATGTGTTATGTCGAATGAGCTCATTGTAATTCGTTAAGTAGGAAAAGAGATCTCTGCTGCGTGCATTTCATAAATAGTTATTGTATTTCATAAATAGCTTTTCAATTAATAAATGGAGTTTAAGTAAATTTCGTAAATAACATTTATTGTATTTAGTATTTCCAGTTATTTCAATAGTAATTAGTTTTTCTCACACAATAGTTTTTTTTAATTTACTTTGCACTATAGCATTTTAGTTTATTTCGTGCAAGCAGTATTATTTCTTTTAGCATAGAGTAGGGTTTGAATTCAGTTTATTTTTTATACCTGTAGATTCATTTCTATTTCATGCACCTTGGATCCAAGAACTAACCTTCATTGATGTAGCTTTCATCAAGTAGAAAAATTGCATTGTCTATTTCACTTGGTTAATTTGCAATAGGAATTAGTTTTTTAAGTTAAATACAATTTTCTTTTGTTCTCATGTAATATTGCATTTCCATAATCTAGAACGACCGATCATGCATAGCTCTTCTTAGTTTGTTTTCAGTCTTTTTTTTGCAACTAGATAAAGTTAACTAGTTAATGTTTCAAGTTCAATTCATAGTTAAAATTAATTCTGTTAATTTTTTATGTAGCTGTAGATTAGTTCCATTTACATTTCAGCCTTGTCTTGTCATACAATAGACATAGTTCGTTTTCTTAGATAATGATTAGTATAGATGACTTTTTGTTATTTCAGCATTTAAATAGTCTATTTACTGCTTTTCTTGCACTGTAGGGTCATATGTATCAACCAACTGACGTCAAGATCATTTAGTCTACTCATTTCCTTAGTTTATATCGTTTTCCGTCATCCGGACTGTTATTCGGATTGTCTTTCAGAGTGCCATCCGGACTGTCACTCGAACTTTAATATTTTTTGTTATGTTTCTATGCTTAATTAGAGTTTAATTTCTCAAGTTTTCGCATTGTATTACTTCTTGTAGCTGGTCAATACCTGCATATGTAGTTAGAACCTTATTTTGAATTACATAGAGTTTTGTTTAGGCTTCATGTTCATTTTTAATCCTTGTTCATCTCTTTAGCCTACCTTTAGTTTTCATTTCCAGCTTGTATTTGGATTTGCAGTCAATACTTTAACTCTGTTTTTTTATATAGCTTGTTAACTGCCCTAGAACTTGTTGGTTCCACCTTTAGCTTAGATTAGTTCAAGCCTTCAATCTTGCACATATAGTGTTTTCATCTCACAAGCTACCTTCCCGGGTTGACAATTAAGTGTTGAATTAGATAGCATATATTTTACCCAACACTTGTTGCAATTGCAAAACCCTACGAAGCCTTCCATAATCACCATCCTTCGATTCTAACTCCAACTCTAACGCTCTTTGTTTTCACCTGACTTTATACCTATAATCACAAGAAATTAATTAGTTTTACTTGAATTGATTTAATTAGTATCTATATTACTATATATTAGTGTATATGTCATATCACTAGTACAAAATGAGAGATAAGTGACAAAAAAAAGACCAAAATACGCATATAAATTACCACTTTCGATTTGGCGATCACTGGTGGCTAATTTTTGGTCTCTTATCATGCGACCAAAAATGTGATCATATTTAGTTTGGTCATTTATAGGTTCTCTTGTGGTCATTAATTTGGTCATTAATGTGGTCATATATTTGGTCATTGATTGTCACGATAATGACCAAATCTACGACCAAATTAATGACCAAAAATATGGTCAAATTAATGACCATAGACATGCTATAACTGACCAAACTAAAAGCGAGCACATTTTTGGTCACGTGATAAGAGACCAGAAATTAGGCACCAAAACTGTCATTTGGTCGTTTATATGCGAATTTTGATCATTTGTTTGGTCACTTATCTCTCATTTTTTGGTCACTAATTTAGTATTTTTTAGCCATTTTATATGCAAGTATTCACTGATTTTTGTAAATAGGGTATGGAGGAATCAAACCACCAATCTCCTTCCTGTAAGGAAGATGCTCTTCCATTGAGCTAGTACCCTTAAAGTCTTGTAATGTATTAAGAAGCATTGCAATTGAATCTTGCCTCAAAATCTGAATTTTATCTTAAATGTTATTTGAATAGTCTATAATATTTTATCAACCACATATTTAATAAGCTTTAACACCAAGGCTCACATTTATTGACCCACTTTAGTTGCATTAGTCTTAGAAGCACACATAGTGATTCTTCAACAACCAAATAGTTTCTTACAATTCAATCCATAACACTACTTAAACAAACTTCTATCATCAACCTAGAATGTGCCTCTTGATATCATAAATCACTGGAAATACTAATGAGTTCTCAATAATGTGCACGAACTTCTTTAATTTCATATATGATTTCCAAAAAAAAGACACAATTATAAGTTAGCACTAAAGTAGAAAGCAACACACTGTACAATAGCCATTATTAACATCTCAACTTTTAAGTCTATCATATTGTAAGAGAAAATTTGAAAGGATTGGCAAAATGTTTTTGGTTTCAAGGGATAGACCATGGTTCCAATCCCTTACCCTCACTATTAGAGATTTAAAAACACATTAAGGGGCTTGAGAAGGGCCTCTCTGAAGCCCAACATCAAGTAATGGAGGAAGTGCTAATGAGCAAAATGGACTGCCATGACCGGTAATTTAGTGCGCTTCCTTAACATGTTCTGGAATCTCATTGGTACAAGTTACAGATAAATAGACGATGATTGGAAAATGGAGGGTCTTATGGCATCCTTGAAACACGTGAAATTTTTAATGGACCGTTATCCTTTTTAATGGCTTCTTGGTGGCATCTTTACAGATGGAAAACTGTAATGAATACCCTTCGTTTTCGTCGATCTGGCAGCCTCAAAGATTTGTGGAACATAATACAACGATATCCCTTCCTCAAATGAAGCCGTAAAAGGCTGTTGGTAAAATGGCATGAAGGCACGGTGATAATAAGTCTGTAAATAAATCAAACATCTTCCTAACCGACCGAGTAACAGGTTGATCTCATTCTTTCCCTCCATGAAAGTGTTAACCTGACACAATAAACAAAATTTAATAAGAAATATTGATAGGGTTCAAAAATATTGCAAATATTCTTTATTTGATGTAAAACATTTCTAAGTTAACCAAATCACAACTTTCAATGAATATCATTAGTCAATGATATGATTCCTCGAGTTATGTCTTAGACGTCGCATGGACCTAGATCCATATATAGGATATGTCAAATGAACAAAGCACTGTCTTTATATAAAACCACATGGCTTAGCAAATACTTATATGGAAAAACAATATGTTTATCAAATATGCCAAATTTTCCATATACTTACCTATAAGCCACAAATACCAATAACATGATTTATTAAAATGAGGTAAAATTCCATTTATTAAAGGTAACCAAAGAAAGTACCACTTTGCAATGTAAGAATTTTGCTTATATTTATCAAGAATCACTAGAGAAATACTTCATTTAGATGCTCATTCGCTTCGTCATTTGGATGAAAATGGTCTTGTAATGCTAGGCCATAACATCAAGAACATTTTAGAAGATCCTAAAGGTCCATTTACGAGAGAGGGCCATAAAGCATTTCGCCCAGTTAAAGATCGAGAGTGTGATCCAGATCGTGAATACGATCCAGAAGCTAGGGTAGGGACAAAGATAATGACAGAGCAAGTTAAGTTGCTTAATTTGAGAACTATAAATATTAATCATCTTTGAAATTAGAACTTAAAGTATTTATTTACAAGCTTTATATAAAAAGAATTACTTCATAAAAACTTTTTTTATAAAAAAAAGAAATTAAAAATGGATCAAATTTAATTTTAATAAATATCATCTATGAAATTACTTCTCCTTATAAGTAACTTGCTTAATGTATTTAAAATTTATAAAATATTAAAAGAGAAAATTTGCATACGAGCAAGTGTAAAATATTTTTGGAGGAATTATTAAATTATAAAATGACATAATTTTAATACAAAAAATTAAAGTTTGTAAAATTAATTGCTCGACTCAAGATGAAAAATAATTGCTCATTCTCAACCTTTAATGTAGAATCTTTCAAAGAGTTTGTTAACACCAAAAAATTACTCACCGGCTCATTTTCTTAGACACATATCCCTGTTGACCAAATTTCCTATCAATCTAGCCTCTAAAACCCCCGAAAAACCCAAGTGGGTACCAAATATTACTTTTCCTCCTCCAAATTGTTTAAAAACATACCAAAACCCCAAAAGAGGGTCCATTATGCCCAAAAATCAAAATAGATGGGAATAAACTCAAAAAGAAAATAAAAGAGGAAAAGAGGGAAAAAACCCTAAACAAAAAAACCTAAAACCCTAACCTAAATTTATAAAAGGCGGTCGAGGGCCCTCATTTCTACATGCCATACCTACTATACCCTTATGCTGCTGAAATTTCTATTGAGCCATAAGCCATCTATTTTTGAGCTTAATCCTCCCACTAGATAAAAGCTTTAGCCACCATTGATGCATTGTGGAGGAGAGTCAGGAACCAAGGAGCTCTGGAGCACACCTATTGTACCACCGTAAGAGCTTCATCAGCCTCATTTCTTGAGGTAAATTCTTTGCAAGCCCTAGCTTTCCCGTCAATACAAAATTGAAAGATTCTTTATAATATCTCCATGGAAGTTTATTGTTCTGTTAGGAACCCATGTCTTTACTTTGTTAGTATATTGTTGTTGGATGCATATGCTTTGTAAGTCGTCCCGTAGTATTTGTTGATCCATAGTTTATGTTATTGTTGTTGGCACATATGCTTTGTAAGTCGCCCATAGTTTTGTTGATCCATAATTTGTACTGGCCCATGGTTTTGACTCATAGTATTAGCACTTAGACTTAGCCCATGGTTTGTATTGACACATAGTATTGACCCATGGTATTGGCGCCTAGACTAGTATATAAGTGTGTGTTGAGTCCTATGAAGGCACCGTGAAGTTATTTGTATTGAGCTTGCTCAAAGGAGGTTGCCCCCTCGAAGTGGCTTGTGATCAATATAAAAGTGATTATGAGTTCTGTCATTTCTTCTATTTCGCATATTCTTATTAATTAATTGTTGCAGGTGCATCACATCAGGTATCAAAACCCGTTACACCAAAACCTCGAGGTGTTAGTGAAGGACGCCCATTAGGATCTTAGAATCCCACCACGCTCCGTAGTCCAGACTCTGGGCTGGATGTGCGCCCATACGGTGGTGTCCCCTTTGCGCCGTACGAGCCTCAGGCAAACACTGCAATGCCGACGTTGCCACCCGCTCTGTGACTTGAACCTGGGTGGAGGCTCTGATACCAAATGATACAAACCGTTACACCAAAACCCCGAGGTAGCTGGCCCATTAAGAGGACCTACCAGCGAAAAGGGCAATGACCCCTACCTGATTGACTAGTTCCCACCCGTGAGGTAAACCAAGAGCTGTCGTTTGTGGCAAAGCGGTTATCAGTTTTACCTGAGCCGTGGAGTGAGGGGTACTGCCCCAATACGCAAGCTGTCAGATAGCATTGGTGGCCGCCGAGTGAAACCCCTGAACTGTTAGGAAGCCGCACATACCTGGGGTCCATATCTATTTTCAGCTAAACTGTTGTCGATCACTGCTGTGCCGTTTCAAATCCAGTCGTTCAGATCCATTCTGCAAGCCATTCCAGATCCAGCTGTTTTCAATCCATTCGGCGTCATTTTAGATCCCTCTATTTTCACTCACTTCTGGGCCATTGCAGATTTATCTATTCCAGATCCCTTCCGAGCCGTAGCCGCTCCAGTCTGAAAAAAAAAATTAAAAAAATTAAAAAAAGAAATAAAAAGAAATAAAATTCAGTTTTTTCTCCATATCTCCCTTGTTTTCACTCCGTTTCCCTTGAAATTTTCGGGGAACCCCTATCATCCCATTCTGCATATTTCATTCCTGAGGACCCTATCCCCAATTCCTCTTCCCAAAGCCCGAAATCCCACATTTGTCTATTTTTAGGGTTTGCCATAACTTTCTCAGATTTCACCCAATCACCTTCAAATTTTACCACAAAGTTTCTTTCTGAATTCTGCTCCTTTGTCCCTCTCTGCCAAATTTTCTCATTCTATCACCCTGCTTCTGAAATCCCCCTTTTTGCTTTCTTGTCCTTTCAACAGTGTCCAAAATCTAGTCAAACCCCAATTACCCATCAGATTGTTTCCCCAATCCAAATTTCCCTTTGCTAAATCAACTTCTGTTTCTGTTTTTCTATCCATTCCACCAAAAAAAAAAAAAAAAAACCCTGGTTATGGTTGTCACCCGTGCAGGAGCACACACCATGGAGGAAGCACTTGCAGCAATCCAAGCCAAACTCCAAGATCTGGATGAAAAATTTCTCAGCCTCCATCTTCAGCATTCAACCATGAACAATACCAGACAGCCAGAATATTTTGCAACCACCGAGTTCTCTTCTTCCAGCAATTTTCGTGGGTCGAAGCTTGATTTTCCTCGCTTCAATGGTACTGATCTAACTGGATGGATATATCGAGCCGAACAATATTTCAGTCTGCATAATACTTATGATGCCCAGAAAGTTCCACTTGCATCCTTTCATCTGGAACAGGAAGCCCTTCAATGGTACCGTTGGTACATCAAAGCTCATCCCGAGCCAAACTGGATAGATTTTTGTCAACTCATTTTGCCACGATTTGGTCCTAGTACTTTTGATGATTTCACAGGAGCACTCACTAAACTTCACCAAATTGGAGCAGTAAGAGAGTATCAGACAGAATTTGAGAAATTGGCCAATCACACAGAAGGATTGTCTGATGAATTCTACAGGAGTTGTTTTATCAGTGGTCTCATGGATGAAATCCGCTCAGAGGTCAAAATGTTCTGTCCCAACACAATGATGGAAGTGCTAGGGTTGGCTAAGCTGGCAGAGGACAAGATCGCAGCTCAACAATGCTCCAAACCCACCTTTGTTTCCTTCAGAAATATGGGTTCCCAATGACCTCCCATCACGCTTGCTCCTCAACCAACTCCTATCAAGCATTTGTCTGAAATAGAAATGCAGGCACGCCGAGAAAAAGGGCTTTGCTATAATTGTGATGAGAAATTCACTCGGGGACATAGATGTGTTCAACAAAATCTCTATATCTTGGATATGGATTCTCCTCCTGCCTTAGAACTTGGTGAAGAAGCTACAGATATAGTAGATGATCAGGACGACATTCAACACCCGCCTGTTGACACCCCATCTCAGGACAACCCACCCGAGATCTCTCTCCATGCTGTAACCGACGTCACCACCCCACAAACAATGTGGGTCAAGGGATACTTCAAGAAGCTCCCTCTTACCATACTCATTAATTCTGGTAGCACTCATAACTTCATTGACCCTCGGATTTCCAAACAGGTTGATTGTTTTGTCCATCCTTGCTCCAACTTTGAAGTCATGGTTGCCAATGGGGGCACCTTACCTTGCAAGGGGAAGTGTCACACTGTGCATATCTTTATGGAAGATTATAACCTACGCTCTGACATGTTTGCCTTGTCCTTAGGCGGATGTGATGTGGTTTTGGGCGTTCAATGGTTACGCACACTTGACCCCATCTTATGGGATTTTGCTGAACTTTGGATGCAGTTTTCAGCCAGTGGGACCCAACACAAAATTATGGGCTTACAACCAGGGTCTCTCCGCATCATCAGTTCACATCGCCTGGAAAAGATCCTTAAGAAGAATTCACTTGGTGTCATTGCTCATCTCCATTCCCTTCAGATGCACCCACCCATGGTCTCCACTACTTCCTTGGATAGATATGCAGGTGTCTTTGTTGCACCCATGGGATTGCCGCCTTCATGAGACCTTTCCGGTAAGCATTTAGCCGCATCTACATATCAGCAGGACATGATGGCTATTTTGCATACAGTACAGAAGTGGCAACCATCCCTATTGGGGAATTATTTTTGCATCAAGACTGATCTCCAGAGTCTCAGAACTTTCCTGGAAAAACGGGTCTCCTCCCCAGCACACCTGAAATGGGTTATCCAACTCATGGGTTATGACTATGTGACCACTTACCAGAAGGGTAAGGACAATATGGTGGAAGATGCTCCTCCTCGCACATTTAATGACCCAGTTTCTCTTACAGTTATTTCTTTGCTTGTTCCAAATTGGTTTCAATCTGTTCAACGGGGCTATCTCTTCTATGAATTCCATCCTTCTTCATCAGTAGGGCACTCTGGGTTCCTCAAAATGTATGACCAGGAACAATGTAACTTCTTTTGGCAGGGACTCAAAAGGACAATTCAATGGATGGTGGTTGACTGTGATACTTTCCAGGTCAACAAGGGTGAAACGAACCTCCTTTCGGGACTGCTCGAACCCTTACCCATCCCTCCACAGATTTGGACAACTATTTCTATGGATTTCCTAGAAGCGCTCCAGTGGTATAGTACCACATCTCAAAGGACACCATATGAAGCAGTCTCTGGACATGCCCCACTAGTTCTTCTTCCATACACCTTCAATAGCTCCCCAGTTCAGGCAATTGACTCAATTCTTCGAAACCGTGATCAGCTTCTTCTCATTCTGTAGGACAATTTTCACATGGCAAGAATTCGATTGAAACAACAAGTCGATCAGCACCATTCTGGGTGCACTTTTCACAACGCTAATATGGTTCTTCTTCATCCACAGCCTTCCACACACTCCTCCCTGAAACTCCAAAGGTGCCAGTGGCTCAGAATGCAACCCAAGGATGCTACAGGGGACCCACTCCTTCAGATTCTGCATCAATTTCCACATCTAAAGCTTTGAGGACAAAGATTTTTCTAAGGGAGAGGGGATGTTAGGAACCCATGTTTTTACTTTGTTAGTATATTGTTGTTGGACACATATGCCTTGTAAGTCGTCCCGTAGTATTTGTTGATCCATAGTTTGTGTTATTGTTGTTGGCGCATATGCTTTGTAAGTCGCCCATAGTTTTGTTGATCCATAGTTTGTACTGGCCCATGGTTTTGACTCATAGTATTAGCGCCTAGACTTAGCCCATGGTTTGTATTGACACATAGTATTGACCCATGGTATTGGCACCTAGACTAGTATATAAGTGTGTGTTGAGGCCTATGAAGGCACCGTGAAGTTATTTGTATTGAGCTTGCTCAAAGGAGGTTGCCCCCTTGAAGTGGCCTGTGATCAATATAAAAGTGATTCTGAGTTCTGTCATTTCTGCTATTTCGCATATTCTTATTAATTAATTGTTGCAGGTGCATCACATGTTCTTTGTTTTAATTTACATTTGTTTTATGCACATGCTAGATTAGATTTCTTACTGTCTTTATATTTAATTTAATTTTATCATTTTCCATTAAAGTTGTTGCTAAGAGCTCCCTTAGCCTTAGTAGGTGCCCTTTTGCACGATCAAGGGTGTAAACCCCTACTACAGTTTGGCGACATCGTTGTCTGAACCCTTCTCTGACAGTTTAGTTTTTATTTTATTTTTCAAAAAAAAAAAATTATTTTTCTAGTTTTATTTGCTTAGTTACAGGCCTGTGAGTTTTTCTGTTCGGCTGCAACTAGTTTGCATCAGTTTTCGTGCAAAAAATCGCTTCCTTTTTGTCCACAACTACGGTCCACACTGCGGCTGTTCACCCTTTTTCCATGGGATGTAGCTCGTATTTGTAGTCCTTTGTTGCGGTTCGTAGTGCAGCCGTTCTACGACTCACCTAGGGTCACACCGCAGGTATCTGTTCACTGTGCGTGGTACAGACCGCACCGTCTCGATACCTGCAGATGGTCCCAAACCGCACTCTGCTACACCCGGTGCGCGATCCACACTGTGGCTTGCACACACCTTCCCGTGGTCCTGACTCTACACACGAGTGGCACCATCGTCTCACCACTCCCCACTTCTGCGGCCCTGATCGCAGATCCTAATTCTTCCTGCGTGCTCTACACCGCAGGCTGCATCCTGCGTGGCATGCTGCACACTGCAGCCCCTTCCCCGTCAAGCCTCCCCCACACCCCACGCTGCACACTGTAGCGGCCATCCCGCATTAAGCACTACACACCATGGCCGCTGAGCCACATAGCGCGTTGCAAATAGTGGTCGACGAGCCGCATAGCACGTTGCACACCGTAGTCACCACCCAGCTTTGCATGCTGCACACTACAGCCCCCGGCCGGCACCCCGTGCTACACACCGCAATCTTGACTGCATTTTTAGTGCTGCACTCCACACTTAACAGCCCCATAACTGCGCTGTGATTTTCGCTCTTGCATATATTTAAAAAAATATATATATTTTTGTTAAAAACATCAATTCCAGCATTTTGTCATTTTTCTAACATTTAAATTTCAGTTTTTTGCTTGCTAGATAGTTGCTAAATATCTTTAGCGCACACACTCT
Organism: Larix kaempferi; assembly: GCA_027924585.1. Classification (NCBI taxonomy): domain Eukaryota; kingdom Viridiplantae; phylum Streptophyta; class Pinopsida; order Pinales; family Pinaceae; genus Larix; species Larix kaempferi. Next base: position 9,307,242 of record BSBM01000951.1, on the reverse strand, counting down.
GTCACCTAATTCAATTAAGCCTTAAAATCTACTTAAGTCAACCAACCTCTAACCCCACTTGGGGAACACAGAAGAATTTTGTAGCTAGGTAGGATAGGGGGGCTAGGTATCCCAATAACACCCCTCTGTCATTCACACTTGAAACATAGTGGTTGTCCATTAGGATACCAAAATCCCTTAGTATGTTTTGGCACGGTTACGACCAATTTTTCAAAAAGGCCTCTCCCTTAGGAGGGTCGAAGTAGCAAGATTGGTTTAGGACTGAGTGGAATACTGCAATCCATTCAGCAACTGAAGGCTACCTACTCGTTGTCCACATGTGGTGTTCCTTTTAGGCCCACATGGTGATAGGATTGAAGCTGCAGATTCACCTTTCTAGATGTGTCATGAACGGGGTATATTAGTAGTTATTCTTCTAGGATTCTTGTACCCGGTGTCCCTCCCGGTAGGGGGACATCGTTATCCATTTGGTTTTACTTGTCGTATTGTCTGACTAGGATTTCATCACCCTGCATAGGATACGTCTGGTTTGAGCCAGCATACCTTTCAGTTAGGCGTTTGCATGCTCCCTTACCTCCCTTGAGTCTAGTGAGCATACCTTTTTCATTTTTTAGGAGCCTTTTCTGTTGGTATTCTGACCATTTTTGTTGTCGCTCCGTTTGCCGTAGCATAGCTGTTACAGCAAGCGTTTTGAACATTGTTCTTAGCCTGAGTGCCATATTTCTTGCTCTCTCCTTGTACACACACGGTTGCACTAGGATTTTTTTTCCTTTCACTCACCACACCTCACCTGGTTTACCTTCATCAGCTCTATTAAGTCTCAATCCCAGTGCCAACGGGGCCAACCTCCGCAGCACGGTCTACTTTGCATCTCCTCGCCATAAACGTAGAGCCTCATCACCTGATCCCAATGCCCCTTATACCACATCTGACTCTCAACCAGAATACAACACATACACTGCTCCATCTAGCTCCCTGACTGGTATGATGTCCAATACCTTTTTCGGCAGGATGGTTGGTGGTGGGTCCACCACTCACTTAGCTACCACATCAACATCCATCCCTTTCATACCATCTCTAGGCCCTACACCTAACATTCTCACCACTACATCCATCCCTATGGGTAGTGGATTTTCCACCACTACAAATCCAATTGGGGGAAACGGACCTACCATCATCGATATGGCCCACATCATTGCCCCACACATTGGGGGAAGCGGCCACACCATTGCCGCTATGGCCCACACCGTTTCCCCACACATAGGGAGTAGCTGCCCCACCATTGCCATAATGGCCCACACCGTTTCTCCACACCATTGCTGCCACAACAAACACTCCCGCCCCAACACCCATGCCACATCCCTCTGCTAGTTTTCCATTCATGGCCAGTCTTAACCTCCCCGATTTGAATAGATTGACTAATGACCCTATACAGAATGATCCCAAATGGCCTCCTATGCCCACCAAACTCCCATCGGACATACCCAAATTCGAGGGGAAGGAAGGAGAAGACCCTCAAAATCATATCATGTCTTTCCACTTATGGTGTTCCTCCAACTCCATCATGGATGATTCTATTGACCTATGATTACTACAATGAATCCTCACTGGCACTGCAGCTAAGTGGTATATTTACCAACCTCATGGGACTCACCTTACATTTACGTCCCTTGCCTCCACTTTCCTACAATTCTTCCAACTACCTGTTCATTATGATGTTGGTGTTGAGATCCTCTTATCTTGCAAACAGAATACCACCACCCACATCACTGACCACATCCATGAATGGCATAAACGATGTTCTTTGTGTAAGATTAATTTGGATGACCGTATCTTTTTAGATTGGTTCTTAAATTCCCTCATACTAACCATCGCTAAGGATGTGGCATCTAAGCATCCTCAATCCAAGGAAGAAGCTATTTTGAAAGCCCAACAGTTTGACCTTATATATGCCTAGTCTGGCTACCTATACTCTATTCTACCTGACACTCCCCATGCCAACTCCTCCCGGAGCGATGCATCAAGGGCATCCCATGCCGTCGATGGCATTATCTGGCATGTGGCATTGCATACCCAACCTTACACGGTTATGCCTAGTACTAGTGGCCCCGACCTTTCACGTGCCACATCCCATTCAGGAGCAACAACATCATACGCTCCTGTCACTCGACCTCCTCATACACATGGACCATCATGTCCATCACATTTTCATGGCCATGTACCCCCACCCTACAACCCTCCTGCAGTGGCTACCACCTATTACCGTCAGTAGGCCCCACCCACACATGCACAACCTCAAGTTCAGCCGGCTTATTATCCTCTGCAAGCCCCACTTACACAACCACAAGCCCCTCCAGTTTATCACCCACCACCAACCCCACCAGTAATGGCCCAACCTCAAGCACCTCCTGGTTACTACCCTCCACAGGCACCCCCACTACCTGCTCAACAACAAAATCCCCCCAACCCCCAAGGGCAAGTTTTTTCCCAACAACACCCACAACAAAATCAGCCTGCTCACCGTAACCAGCAAGGCCAACAAAATCGGGGAAGAGAACATAACCGTAGTAACAACCAACGCTAAGAATAACCCATTCAACAACAGAACCCCCCAAATAATAACAATGCCGCCCCACTCAACCAAAACCCCGACAGACCACCTCGTCAGGGAAAGAACCCCAATCTATGTACGAACCATCATTGTTCCATATGTGGGGTCTATGGCCACTACACACATACTTGTCCACATCTGAAGCGCGCCCGTCAACTTTGGACAGACGACGCCCAACGACAAGGATAGGATGCTCCTCCTGCATAACCCAACCCCCCACCACCTCCCATGGTGCTGCAAAATCCCTTGCCTACGCAAGGAGTGGTAAATACTCAACCACTTGGTCCCCCTCAAGGAACCGCACAACCACCACAGCAGATCACATATTCTACACAAACAAACCAACCGATGTATTCGGGTACCCATCATCTCCTTATGATGTCATCAGCCAACGTCAATCTCCAAATGCGTCGAAATCAATATGGCCCCACCCCCGAAACCACCCCCATTGATACTGCTACTAATACTCTTCCCACAAACCAGTCATTACGCATACCCCCGCCACAGGCGATGGGGCCCCTAAATTCCCTTGTTTCCCCCTACGCCGCATCAATAATAATCTCAATGCACGCACCGCCCCCAACTATAATATTGTGGATGATCTCACCCAATCCCCTGCTACCATGTCATCCCTTGAGGTTTTGAAGAATTGTCCTGGACAATGCAATACCTTATTATTCGCTATTGGGGCCATAGACCCTTCTGATTCACGATTGATGGATTTCGATCTAGACTAGGCTGAGCCCCGCATGCCATCCACATTAGCATTTCAAGTTTCAATTTCGATCCAAAATCTTATTATTCATCGATGTATCATCGATGAAGGTGCCTCCACCTGTGTTATGTCTACATTCGTATGGCAGAAGCTTGGATCCCCTATGTTACAACCATCCACAAGTGCCCTATGAGCCTATGACGGTCATTCCACTCAACCAAAGGGCCTCCTGGCTAACATCCCGGTCCAGCTAGCTAGGAAAACCATACTCATTGACATTGAACTAATCAATGCAAAACTTGACTACAACCTTCTCCTCTGACGTAGCTATATGTATGCCATAAAAGCCGTTGCTTCGTCGGTTTTCCACATTATGATGTTCCCCCATGAGGGATAGATAGTCAAAGTTGACCAACTTACGTACTATGACCCTAATGCCCTGGCCACTCCAGAAAACGTTCTCCCTATGGTTGAACAACCCGCTTTGAACACACTCTCCCTACAACCGACTTCGGTCGGACCTAGAATATACTATGAAACTCCCATGACATCAACTTTTCGATATATTCCACCACCAGCAACATAGGTATCTGACCTATGCACAATTTCCTCCAATCTAATAGCACCCAACCCACAACCACCCTTATCACTGCAGCCACCATCGGTACCAAGTCATGTTGGAGCAACACCGATCCATACGATCCTGTTTTAATTCCCACCTTCTGGAGTCATAAGTACCCCTGTTATGGCCACCCTAAACCTCCCCAAGTTAACCCTAGGTATACCTGTGTGGTATTTACCTGCCCCTACTCCTCCACCAACACCAAAAGTTGTCCTCCAACTTGTTCAACCTATCAGCACTTCCAACCGACCACCCCCGGGTGTTGCGAACCTACCCAATCGACCCCCACCATGGAATCCATAGCTACAATGAACCCTGCCCCTCCACCACCTAGAAACACTAGGGGCAGACGCCCACAAACCTATATTTCCCCATCGGCAAGAAAACTTGTGGTACCTCAACCACCCCCATGAGCACCCCCTAAGTGCTCCCTGTGCAACGATATAGGCCACGCCACCCATAATTGCCCACAATTACCCAATCTTCAACAACACATGAAGACTTTGGATGACGACCCTAACATTCCAGTGGTTGAATTAAACCCCCCATCTCATCAGCGTAACAAGGCACTACGTACCAACCATGCTTGCGCTATATGCAGAATATACAGTCACTACTCACACCACTGCCCAGACCTTCCAGAATATAGATCGGTACTCCATGAATTGTCCCAGTCCAATTTAGAATCATCTATCACGACCATTGAAGAAATTAACCCTCCAAAATCTTCCTCCTCGGAAGAGATTAACATCATCTACATGATCTCCACATCAGATGAATACACGTCATCCCCCGCATACGACCTCTCCTCAACCGATTTGGCCATACATTACTTTCGGAGCGATGAAGAGATACTCGAGACACTTACTGCACCGGATTACCCCTGGGATCACATGCATCACTGATCTTGTTTCATTCCTGAGGAGGCCGCTACTTCCACGGTCACTCAGTTTTCAATTGAAACAAAGGAATTTCTCCCCGAGAAGGTCAACTGGCTTAAGAACCCTATCCCTGCCCCTGAAGCTTTCGAGGAGGGAAACATGGCCAATATATCACCTACCATATAGGTTGATATTTTCGTCACACCTAGCGCACCCGAACTCATCACATTAGGTGCCTCTTGTACGGAATACGAAATTGAGGAATACAAGAAGATTTTTCAAGAGTTTCGTGATGTCTTTGCCTGGTCTTATACCAAGATGCCTGGCCTAGACCTCACCATCGTTGAACACCACATTGATACATGGCTGGAGGTCCCACCTATCCACCAGAAGCGAAGACCAATTCACCCCTCCAAACTCCTTGCAATCAAAATTGAAATTGAGAAACTGCGGAAAGTCGAGTTTATTTACCCCCTAGATTACACCACTTGGGTTTCCAACCTTGTACATGTTAATAAAAAGTAGGGCATTCTCCATGTTTGTACAGATTTTTGAGATCTCAACCACGCATGTCCCAAAGACAACTTCCCCGCACCCTTCATCGACCAACTTGTTGACGCTTGTGTGGGACATGAAGTCCTTTCCTTCCTATAAGACTTCTCTGGATACAACCAAATACACATCGGGAGAGAAGGCCAATATAAAATTGCTTTCACTACCCCATGGGGCACCCTTGCCTACCGAGTCATGCTGTTTGGTCTAAAGAGTGCAGGTGCCACTTTCCAACTAGCCATGACATTCTGCTTCCATGACTTGACCCACATCATCCTGGTTTACCTAGATGACCTCGCAGCACACTCAAAGGAATAGTCTAACCACCTAAAGGACCTCCGGCAAATCTTCCTACGTTGTCGCAAATATTGAATCCGCTTGAACCCCCTCACGTGTGTCTTTTGCGTTCCTGCAGGCCGGTTCTTAGGGTTCATAGTTTCACAGAAAGGGATAACCGTTGACCCTTTAAAAGTTCAAGCCATCTTGGACCTCCCTTTCCCCCACAATATACGTTAGTTATAGAGTCTACAAGGGAGAGCCAACTTCCTACATCGCTTTGTTCCTGAATATGCCACGACAGTTCACAAGTTTCTCCGCTTACTCTGAACCCCCATCCCATTTTTCTGGGACAAGGAAGCTGAAGCAACCTTTTTATCCCTTAAAATAGCCTTAACTAACGCCCCATTGATCTCCCCCCTGGACTTCTTGAAAGACTTTATCCTGTATGTTTCCGCATCTGAACACGCCGTCTCTAGGGTACTCGTTCAAGAATATGGTGCGCGGAAAGAACACGTAATCTACTACATGAGCTAGACCTATCTAGCCCGCAGTTGCATTATCCCCACAAAGAGAAGTTGGCCCTATCTATCGTCTTCTCCGTGCAAAAGGTCCGCCACTATATATTATTAAGCCAGATTACTGTTGTGGCCGACTCCAATCCTATGGTTTTCCTTTTGAGTTGCCACCTCCTACAAGGTCGTGTGGTTAAGTGGGTCATTATTCTCCAAGAGTATGATATCACGTTTACAACACCAAAGAGCGTCAAGGCCCTTGCATTGGCACAACTCATAAAGGACTTACCATCATTGTCCAATTCAACTCCCATCAATACCAGTCTCCCTGACGATCATTTATTTATCATCTCCTCAGATGACCCTTAGTACGATGATATCTTGGTGTACCTTCACACTCAGAAATTTCAACCCGGCCTTGATCATGATGGGCGCCTACACATACACTATCACGCCTCATGTTACCTTCTCCTAGGATATGTGTTATACCGTCGCAGTATTGACACCATTCTACGCCGTTGCCTCACCTGCAATGAGGCCGAACAAGTCCTTAATGATTGTCACAGCGGAGCCTGTAGTGGACACTTTTCAGGGATGGACACTACCCAGAAAGTTATCCATGCCATATATTTTTAGTCATCCCTCTTCACTGACTACATCACCGCAGTTAAGCATTGCTGCAACTGCCAACTCTTCGCCCCTAAGGCGAGGACCCCTCCCACCACCCTCCATCCAATCGTCACTGTTGGCCCTTCCTGCAAGTGGGCCATCGATTTCATGGAGTGTAACGCTCCCTCAGTAGGCAGCCACAAGTATATCATTGTCGTTGTAGATTATTTTACTAAGTGGGTCGAAGCCATGCCTACATTCAACTGCAAAGCCGACACCGCAGCTCATTTCTTTTTCAACGATGCCATTACTCATTTCGGGGTCCCACAACAACTTGTGTCTGACCACGGAAAACACTTTGAGGACTTCGTCTGGAAGGAGTTGTTTATCCTTCTGAAATTCAAGCATCAATACTCTTCCGCCTATTACCCTCAAGGGAACGGCCAAGTAGAATCCATCAATAAAATACTGAAGACTATTCTTTAGTGCACCGTAGATCGCCATAAGTCCAATTGGAATCACATGTTATTTCCAACACTTTGGGCTTATCGCACATCTACGAATACTACCACGGGGTTTACCCCTTTCCACTTTGTCCATGGCGTCGATTCGGTCCTGCCCATTGAGTGCCAGATTCCCTCCCTCCACATCGCTGTTAAACTCTTACCTGATACCTCCCCACTCGAACAATGCCTCATCCTTTTAGAACAGGCCAATGAGGATCGTTGGATAGCCCTTCAAACCATTGAGGCTGGAAAAAACCGCTCCAAAGCGGGCTACGACAAGCATGTTCACCCGCGCAATTTCCGGGAAGGAGACCTTGTCCTTGTCTATGACCAAGCACATGACAAAAATGGGAAAGGAAAAATTGAATCCATGTGACAAGGTCCATATATCATCCATACCTGTTTAGGACACGGGGCATACATCCTCACTGATTTTGAAGGAAACCCCCTACGCAACCTTTGGAACGAGTTGTACCTTAAACAATTCTACCCATGACACCTTCTTGGGACTCACTAGTCCCTGTTGTACAGTTTGATTCCTTTTTGTTTTTTTTACATTTGTTCTCTAAGAACTCACATTTTGTTTTGCTTGCATGATCACAGATGGATCCCCTTCCACCACATTACGTCAGTTTTGTCGATGGAGCAAGTCGTTGGTCCCCCAACCTCGCCTCTACAGCTTCGGTCCTGTATTCCCCTTCACACGAGCTAATCCACCTCGATGGAGTATGCATAGGTGCTGCTACAAATAACCAGGCTGAATACGATGTTGTGGCTGGTCTACTGACCGCTGCCCTCCATATGGGCATACATCACCTTCGTGTATTTCTTGACTCCCAGTTGCTTGTCACCCAACTCAACAACCATTGCCAGGTACGAGATCCCTGCCTTTTTAGAAAGTTCATGCGCACTAAACAAATTATTAGACAGTTCGAATCCATTACATTCACTCATGTCCCACGACATCAAAACAGTGTAGTAGACCAAATGGCTAACAATATTCTAGATGGGCATACTAATCGAAATATGTAGGGCATCAATCATAAATATATAACCATACCACCCACATGTACATAATAACATCATCTAGGAATTTAAAAAAACATACAAATAACAAAAAGAAACCATCACAATTGCATCCATGTGCATCATCACAATTGCATCCACGTGCATGTAATACAACCATCATGATATGTGCATCCACATGCATAAAAAGCAAACATCATCACAAAAGGAATCCACCTGTCGATAAATATATATATATATATGTCATAAAAATGTCATAAGTACTCGTCGTACCCAAATATACATATAAACACACCGAGGAGCCCCAACAGCATCGTCGGTAAATAACATAAGCCATATCTACAAAAAATACCACATGCTAAGAGCAGTGGGGGCAACCCTATCAACTGCCTAGTCAGACTCCTCTCGATAGTCCTCATCATCATCACCCCCCTCTGACTCCTTTTCCACTAGCTCATCCTCCCCTTGCTCCTCCTCGGGAAGCCCCTCCTCGGGCTCCTCCTCCTCATGCTCATCTGCTGCCTCATCATCCTCATCATCCTCTCAAGCAAAATCTCTCACTATCTGTGCGGCCATCACAATACGCCACATGATGGGCCTCCACTCCTGTGGAGCATCATAACATATGTCGATCAACTCCTGATCTAGATGCTGCCAGCCATCACTCTCGATCCCCTCTAGGAGTCGATCAAGCCCCTATCGCAGAACATCTAAGGTAACTGAGGCACTTTGACGATGCCCCTACCCCTGACCTACTGGATCGACCCACATCTGCAAAGAGCAACATCAAGACGTCAATGAATACCAACTAGCTACAACATAATACTATACATAAAACCAGACAAAACAAAAATAGACATACCATCTGGTCCCCAAGCCTGACCAGGAGGCCACGGCAGCTCTGAGTCCTCGCAATAGTCCATCCGGAAGTATGGGTAATCCTCAATGAATACCGGTATCTGTATCCACTATCTAAACAACTCCTCTGTGAAAAAACGGCCCACTATCCCTCCACCCGCGTGAATCATCATCTCGCTCGATCGCCGCATCCGCGGCTCTGTCACTAACGCTTCCTGCACTGCTCTGTGAGGCCGCAGTGTAGGAATCCACTCAAAGAAAAATGCACATAAGAAGGAAGGGGAACATAAATCCTTCCCCAAGTGCCTCACCTTGCTCAGCTCTCGCCGAACAGTTGTCAAGTACATCTGCCCCCAAGCATAATACGTCCCGTTAAGGATGCTCTCTATCAGCAAAATCTTCCCTCCCGAGATCCGGTGAGGGCCATGCGAACCCAAAACACGTACCACCATCGCCGCAATAACCTAGGTAGTCAGACTCTCCAGATCACAAAGCATAAGTGAAAAACCCCTCACCTCAGCCACCAGAAGGCAATGTTTGTTCAACAAGGTCTGCATCAACACATTCTGTGGCCTCCTCGGCTGGGTATTAGAAACCATGCCCAACCTGGGAAGTCCAGTCAAGAAATATACATCGGCCAGGGTCAGATCTAGTTGCTCGCCCTGAATCATAAACGACTCGATGCCTAAATCCTAGAACTCAATCAATTTGTTCAGCAATAGAGGTGTTGAACGCATCAATGGAATCTGCGCAAACTTCAAGAGCCCATAGTCAGCTAGGGCCTCCCGAACTACCCTGTCTGTCCGGATGTGCCACCGTATGGTACCTGGAACCTCCCACTCTCTCCAAGTCACCACTGGCATCCTACCAATAACAACAACAAAACCCATTAGAACAATATCAACCTTCCATACCCACAAGTCCATGCCCAATCCCAACACATGTTTTGGCCCCACAGATGCGCTCTAGAGTGCGTTTTCCCTCTTGAAATGCACGCTTCCAAAGCGCAGCTGTAAAGCATTTAACCGCGCTCCACACCGCGCTTTCCTCTCAGAAAGACGCACTTCGGAGCGCAATTATGCCCGCCTTAGTTGCGCCCTGAAGCACGTTTTCCACTTGGAATACAACGCTTCAGACCGCAACTAAGCGGGTCATACCTGGAGGCCCTAAGTGCGCTATGAACAGCCACTTCAGGCGGTATACCCGCGCTCTGCGAGCACAGCTACCTCACCCACCACCGCGGTCCAAACCGCACAAATCCCTCCAGAATGCATGCTTTGCCACATTGGCAACAATTAATGCTTGGTACGCCCCCCTAGAGGTCCAAACCCCAACAAAAACACTTAGATGACAAGGCTAAGGACATGAGCACTTACCTGCAACTCTCGGAATGCAAATCCACCGGTCAAATCTCTCACAATCTCAGTTTTCACCTCTGGGCTCCTCTAATCTCTTGTCAAACTCACCAATCACAAATGACACCTATTGTGAGGGTCGACTTACTATTTATAGACATTGGACTTATTTTTGTTTTGCCATTATGAGATCATCTGATGTTTGTTTCTCAAACCGTTGGTACCATTGGATTCAGCGCATCAAGAACTTCGCGGTGGTCCAGCCGGTTTCCTGATTTCACCGGCTCTCTTTTTCAGGCATTTTTTACACATGCCCCTCATCACCTCAGTTTACGTGCCACATCGGTCATGGTCTATTTTTGGCATTCTGTATACCACCAGATTCCGTTTTCCACGCTCGCGATGATGCTTGACATCATTTCTCGCTCTCACCGAAAATATCCGGCGACACATGCCCCTCGTCGCCTCGGTTTGCATGCCACATCGGTTGTGGTCCGTTTTTGGCATTCTGTATACCACTAGATTTAGTTTTCCGCGCTCATGATGATGCTTGAGATCATTTCTCGCTCTCACCAAAAATATCCAGCGACATTTTGCCCCTACAACTTGTCACCTCAATTTGCGTCCCACATCGGCCATTGTCCGTTTTTACGTTTTTTATACCACCAGATTTAGTTTTTCACGCTCATGATGATGCTTGAGATCATTTCTCACTCTCACCAATTTTGCGACATGTTGCCCTGTTGGCAGGCGGTTTGGTAGAGTATCGCAGCATCTCCGATGATGCAACAAGGCAAAAGGTGGCATGAATGGCAAGCAGATGATGCAAATGGCATTAAATGGAAGATTAGTTATGTAATTTGGGTCAATTGTACTGTGGAATGCGGATTTTTGGTCATTTGGACCACATATTATGTAATGTTGATTCAGTTATACCGCAGAACACAGGTTTTTGGTCGGTTTTGTACCAAGTTAGTTAGATGTTGGGTCACTTGTCCAAATATCGCTTAGGGAGTCGTTAGTAAGTGGACAAGCATTGTAATAGCGGAAGCCTATATATAGATAGGAGTCATAGGTACAGAGAGAGGAAGAAAGGGAGAGTGGAATTTTGGTGAAGAAGAGTGCATGATTGGGCTGTTTCTGTGCATCTATGAGATATTGCCAAGACCTGATCTTTGACAAGATATTGTATCTAAGGTTTTGTAGTGATAATATGATGAAACTATTTTGGTGCAATTCCTGGGTTCTTTTTGTTTGTTTTTGGTAATGCAATGTTGCACTTCATGAATAATGCTATTACTACTGCTGCGATTGAATAATGTGTTATGAATACATGTCAAATGTTTGGGATCCTTGTTTAATGTTGCGATAGAGTTAATTCATGTAGCCACAACCCTCCTCCTTCCTCGACGGAAACATGGTTCCGTCTGCTCTTCTTGGATGCCTCGGGTGAGACCTCATCTGCTCTGCTGGTGTTGCTGGGTGGGATAAAACCTGCCCGGGCCGGTGCCCAGGGAGACTGTGGCATGTGTCGACAGTGAAGTGGAACCCCTGTCAACGGGAATCGCGTTGGTCAACAAATAGTTCCGTTGCCAGGACCGTGTGAAGAGTGAAAGGAGGCCATGTTGTGGCACCTGACGAAGCTGGAGATACAGAGTTGGTTTGATCAGAAATTGCAGGAGTTTGCTAAAGAATAAAGCCGGAACACGCAACTGACAATAGATCACTGGGTGGGAAGGTATATTCACGACGGTCCGCACGAATGGTTTTTCTGTGAATTCTTGGTCATTCTGTACAAGTGGTTGTCAAAGCTGACCTTCCAGAAGAGGAATTTCCAGGGTGGTGAGCTGACGACTTGGACCTCGTAGTTGATTCAGGAGCTGCAGGAAGTCGATAATAAGGCATCTCAGGCTGTCGAAGTTTGGCTCGATAGCATCTTGGAGGGATATATCACTGAATTTGTGGTCGACACGCAGAAATCCTATAGTGAAGCTGAAAGATACTTCTTCCGCAGAACAAGGGGAAGGTTTCTGCTATTGCTCCAACTGTCGATTAAGATGCTAATCTGCGAAAAGGGTATATTAAAGATGCACCTTGATCAATAGACAGCTTGGTGGGCGGAAAAGTGGGTACCATGACTACTAGGGAACGGTACATGGAATGGTAAGGGGTAGATAGGTGCAGACCATGAGGAGACTGTGAGCAAAGCCAAGGAAGAAAGTGGTCTTACAAGAGGAGGATCAAGGTTTTGACAGGAGAAGAGGCAGAAGACAGGAGAAGGTCCTGCTATGATTGAATTGCAAAACCGTGAAGGAAGACCACACGGGACGAAGCAACCTCACAGTTTTGATAGGGACGACTAGGCTACGCCCAGGATAGAGGCAGGACCAAACCCCGGCACCAACATACCCACACCTCCACTCATTGACTCACAAACATCAAGAAATACCAATTTGACACCGCCAAGTTCGTCAATTGCACATAAGTTAATTGGTAGTAGCACGACGAAAGGAGGAAGGAAGCCCAGAATGGCGGGCAATGATGCTAAGTTACCGTTGTTCCACGGAAGTGCGACAGACAACCTAGAACAGTATTGGTTTTTGTGTGAAGTGATCTGGACCATGAAACAGATCACTGATGCTGATGTTAAGAAAGGACAATTAGCCACGACTTTGCGAGGTTGTGCATTAGATTGGTTCATGAAGTTTATTCTAGTCCCTATGGGATCCCCAGAGAAGTCACTGAATGAGATTCGGGATGGGTTGATTGCTGAATTTAGACGGCCCAAGTCTGAAGCTCAATACATCACAGAATTGAAAGAAATTAAGCAGTATCCCAATGAGACGGTATGGGATTTCGACCAGCGATTCAAGACGCTAATGGAAAAGGTTAGTTTCAATATGAGCGTCATCCATCATAAAGAATGGTTCATTGCGGCACTGCTACCCCACATTCGGCTGTCGCTGATGCAGCAAAACATAGCGACGCCTAGGGAAGCTCTAGAGATTGCAATGCGATTGGAGGCGTCACCGATTGGAGACAATGTAGCTGGGATGTCATAGATACAGACACAGCTCGCTAACATGACTATACAGTTGCAAGATTTGAAGAAGAACAAGGAACAATGCAGTGAATTATGGTGTACATGATGCCGAGGAGAAGGGCATACGAAGGACAATTGCCCAGATTTCCGTAATTATTTGGTGTTAGGCGCGCCAAACCCATTGAATGGTGGTAGCATGCCATGGTGTCACATTTTCCAGGTGTTTGGGCACAGTCACTATAATTGCCCTTATATGCAGGAAATGGTCACAACCCCATGAAATATTTATTGCACATTTTGCAAGTCGGTGGTTCACGATGACAAAGATTGTTGTGCATATGGGTTGCTACAAGAAAGAATGTGTGATGCATTCTACATCAAGGATGATCAGCATGTCGTGCAACAACCACAATTGCAACCGCAGGTAGTCCAGTCACTACCTCAACCATAGATACAGTTTGTACCGCAGCAACACCCGCAGCAGTTCGTACCATAATATGCTCCAATGCAAGTAGCTCCACAATAGCCACAGTACATCCAGCAACCGTAGTATGCACCACAGGGGTAAGGCATGCAATAGAATCCTATGCAGCCGCAGTACCAATAGCAAGGTGGATTCCAAGGAGGATACCAGGGCAGACGCAGTGGTGGATTTGGTCACGGAGGAGGATGAGGTGGTCATGGACCTATTCAATGCTATCATTGTGCGGTGTGGGGGCATTATCAGCGAGATTGTTCACTATTACAGAATCAGTGTACATTTGTTTTGTTAATGATCATACAGTTGAGAATTGTACACAGTTGATTGCACGATGGCAGGCTGGGAATGCTCTGCAGACATAGAATCAGATCCCGTCGCAGCAACCAGTCCAGAACCAAGTCCAACAACCAATGTAGAACCAACCCCCGCGACTGAATCAGAACACAAATCCAAATATGAACCCACAGGGGAATCTACACCAAACTCAGATGCAGGGTGGAAATATTGCGACAATTTCTGCCGAACCGCGACCACAAGATGCTTCGGTGGTTGTTGTAACTCATGGAGGAAAAACGACGAGGGAAGATAGCTCGTGACCACTGATTCGGTTAGAGGGACAGAGGACGGTACCATTTGACATCGATGTTGAGTGGGAGGCATTCCTTCAGGCATGTCACACCTTGGAGAAAGACTGTGGTAAGGATGTTGTTTGCAATATGCCACCTATCTTTGACACCACATCAGAGGGCGTTCCGTCGACACCATCAGGAACATTACAAAGGTTTCTCGAGAGCTATCTGTTATTGGACCAGGATCCGGCTGCCCTGGTTGAGATTGAGGGATGGTTGCAGCGATTTCTGAAAGGGCGGCAGGAGTCGGCAGTAAACTCTTTACAGCGACGGAAGACTAGCAAGGAGATGAGAATGAACATCCATATTGGTGACTATGATGTCGATTCAATTATTCTTGATCTTGGTTCCGATGTTAACATCTTAACCAAGCAGGCATCGCAGAAAATGGGGAGTCCCCCATTGAGATGGTCTCTTGTGCAGCTCCAGTTGGCTAACCATGTGAAGGTAACACCCATTGGGCGAGTTCTGCAGCTCATGATCGATATTGAGGGCATGAAGACTTATGCTGACTTTGATGTCATTGAAGTGGTTGAGGGAGGAAGCTCTTATCCTGTGCTATTGGGGATTGGATGGGCTAATGATAGTGGAGCTGTAATCAACTTCAAGAGGTGCATGATGACCTTTGAGAATCGCGATTTCAGATTCATAGCCCCGTTGGATCCGGCTGAAGGAAGTCGATACGTTGAGCCTGTAAAAGATGATGATCCCGCTGGATGGGACCATGCATTCAATATTTCTGAAGACTACGTTCACCCTACCGCCAACGGTGAGCTGGGATGGCGTAACGAGAGCTCTGCATGCTCTGACTCTGATGATGCGTTAGAACATTGGCAGAACCGATTGCACAAAGTGTCACTCCAAAAATGTGGCTTAGTTACGCAATCCTTATGTCATGTTGTGACAGAAACAGTCACATTGCCCGTCTATGAGGGGTTTCCTGGCTTAACCAACTTTTTGACGGAATTTGAAGAACGGGTCTCCGAACCACAGCGATTGCTGTCATTGGAGGAAGCACTGAAGGTTGCTCCAGCATGCTAGTGGGAGACACATAAGAAATCCATTGATGGTTGGTCACAGTGTCAAAGGTTGATGATGGTTTGGTTCGGCGATACTGAGGTTTATCACACTGGCAAGTATAATGGCTGGAATAATCCCAGTGATCATTTGATGGAATGCCAATGATTATGGGTAGCATGACCTAGGGATGAGTGGGTCCATGCTTTTATCCATACCTTAGATGAGATGCCACGCTCGTGGCATACTGCATCCGAATTGCGCAGAGAAATTACAACATGGGGGGAGCTGACGGTTTGTTTCACTCATACGTTCACTTTTGAGGATGCCAACCCTGATGTCAATAACGCCTTACAGCTCATCCGTGACATGGTACTTCAGGTTGTTCCAGTGGCCTACCCTGTCGACCTGCACACATACTGTCAGATGTAGTCTCTCATGGAGTGCTTCAACATCACTGGTGGGCTTGAGGATGAGGACGATCCACGTAATGTCAACATTCTCGAATCTGAAGGAAGTCGCGATGTGGTACCACCTACTGCGCCAAGTAATCCATTCGGTCAACCATTGAAGCTTCGTAAGCTTAATATCGACACAGAGGGCACTCCCAAGTTTGCAAATGTTGGGGACTATTGGGATGATGAGATGATGAGTAAGGTCACTGATTTACTCCATGAGTTTCAAGACTTGTTTCCTACAAAGTTTTATGATATGAAGGGGATCCTGGGTGATTTAGGGGAGATGAGGATTCCTTTAAAACCAAATGCTAAGCCAATTTGACAGCGACCTTATCGGCTGAATCCGTGACATAAGGAAAAGGTCAAGGTGGAACTTGATCGCATGTTGGATGCTGGTATTATTGAACCTGTGGAAGAATCTGAATGGATCAGTACTATGGTGGTGCAGAACAAGAAAACAGGTGAAGTGCGCATTTGCGTCGACTTGTGGAAGTTGAATGATGCCTGCTTGCATGACCCTTTTCCAACCCCATTTATTGATGAAGTACTTGAAGGGGTGGGCGGCCAGGAGATGTACTCATTCACTGATGGATTCTCTGGCTACCATCAGATTCGCATTGCCAAAGAAGATCACCATAAGACAACTTTTGTTATTGAATGGGGTTGCTTTCAGTACACGGTAATGCCATTTGGTTTGAAGAATGCACCTGCGATATTCTCCCGGTTCATTGTTGCTGCATTTAAAGACTTTATTCAGAAGTTTTTGCAAGTATACATGGATGATTGGATAGTTTATGGGTTGATCCGCAATCATCTAGCCAATCTGCGGTTAATGCTTGAACGCTGCCGACAGCACCAGATATTGCTGAACTTGAAGAAATGTATTTTTTGTGCACCAATTGGGATATTGTTGGGTCATATCGTGTGTAAGCAAGGGTTGTTGGTCGATCTGGCTAAGATTGCGCTCATCTTGAGTTTGCAACCACCGACCACTGTTAAGCAGTTACGAGCGACTGCGGGGCATATGGGGTATTATCGCAAGTTCATCAAGGGATATGCCACGATCACTACCCCTATGGAGAAATTGTTGAAGAAATATGCGCTATTTCATTGGACTCTAGAATGTCAAGATAGTTTCGACACACTAAAGATGAAGATGGCTTCGGCACCAATATTGGTATTTCTAGATTGGAGTAAGGCGTTCCATGTACATGTTGATGCCTCATCAATTGCCTTGGGAGTAGTATTGGCTTAGCCCGACGAAGGAGATCTTGATCACCCCATTGCTTTCACTAGTCGGAAGTTGTCATCCGCTGAATGCAACTACACCACCACTGAGCGGGAGGGTCTGGCAATGGTCTACGTACTACAGAAGTTTAGGCACTATTTGTTGGGTGAGCACTTTAAAATGTTCACTGACCATTCCGCGTTGAAATACCTAGTCAATAAGCCTATGTTGGGGGGGAAAATCTGTCGCTGGCTACTTCTTTTTCAGGAATTTGATTTTGAAATCATTGTGAAGCCAGGCCGGTTGAATGTCGGTCCTGATCATTTATCGCGGATTGATACTGGGGAGGAACCAACCAATATTGAAGACGGGTTGCTGGATGCACAACTATTTAAGGTTGACGTTGCTGATGATTATTTTGATGACATCATCCAGTTTCTGACAACGGGTACTGCACCAGATGAGTTCACCACCAGTCAGAAGAAGCAATTGGTAGTTAAGGCTGCAGACTTCCAGCTAATCATAGGAGAGTTGTATAAAATGGCCGCTAATGAGATATTCAGCAAATGTGTCTTGCCGCATGAGCAAGCACTGATACTGGCTAAAGCACATGGAGGAGTAGCAAGAGGACACTATGGTGGTCGAGTGACGGCTAGGAAGGTGTTGCGTACAGGGTTGTGGTGGCCTACACTACATAATGATGCGACAGACTATGCGTGGTCATGCAATGTCAGTCAGCGAACTGGCAAACTGTCCAGATGCGATGAGATGCCGCTGATGCCTCAAATCACATTGCAACCATTCAACAAATGGGCCGTGGATTTTGTAGGACCGATCAATCCACCAGGGAAATGCACAGGTGCATGGTATATCATCACGATGACAGAGTACTTGACTCGGTGGGCCAAGGCGGTACCTGTAGTTGACTGTTCGGTGGACACGGCGGCGTGATTTTTGTTTGATCACATTATCACCTGCTTCGGCTGCCCCAAGACATTGCTAAGTGATCAAGGCAGCCACTTTCTTAATCACACCATTAGTGCATTAATGGAGGAGTTGCAGATACAGCAAAAGCAGAGTACACCCTATCATCCACAAGCGAATGGCACAGTGGAGGATTTTAACAAGGTATTGGAGCATGCGCTGACAAAGGTGTGCAATGCGAACCGCGACGACTGGGATCTCAAAATACCAGCAGTGTTGTGGGCCTATCGCACCACATGTAAACAGCTAACAGGACAAACACCATTTAAGTTGGTGTATCGACAAGAAGCAATTATACCAATGGAGTATATCATTTCGAGTCTACGAATTGCAGCTATCACGAGCATGGATGATGTCGCAGCATTAGATGAATGGTACAGCTAGAAGAAGATCGGTTCATCACTGGGTTCCACCAAGGGGTCAAGAAGGATCGACAGAAGGCATGGCATGATCACCACATCAAAAGTAAACAGTTTCAGCAAGGCAACTTGGTGCTATTGTACGACAGCAGGTTTATGAAACATCCAGGGAAGTTATAGATGCATTGGCTTGGTCCCTATCATATCAATAGTATTACTTCAGGAGGAGCGGTTTGGTTGCAGCAGTTGGACGGGGCGATGCTCCCCAAGCTGGTAAATGGTCATAGGTTGAAGCCCTATCGCACGAGCTTAGAACACCGCCATGCCTGAGTCTCATTGAAAAAAAAATGATGCAGGATGATTGGTGGCAGGATGTCGCACCACCATGGATGGAATGTGGAAGCAGGGAGGCTTCTGCTAAAAAGATGGAGTTCTTAGCAACACCCAGGCATGTTGCGCTTGGGTCACATCTGAAATCATGGTGACGATGGGATTTTTTGGACCGATATGCTCGTTAATTGAGTGATGGTGACAGATGACAGCCTGGTTGGCCTTAGGGATACACCGAGGCCGTATGGCCGATTGTACTTTCCAAGATGGTCTGCATGGTTGGCACGACGTATCCCTCATGCCAGGATGGCCCAACAAATGCTTCGCACGTTTCTGCATGACAAGAACCAAGAAAAGGTACAATTCATCTGCTGTTTGGATAATCAGCACACGATGCCTTATGATTATCCTGGGGTGTGAGCCGGTGGTGCAATGGCTTGCCGAGGCCAATGGATGACAGAGGGCGCTGTATAAATGGAGGACTTGGGGGAGTAAGCACACAGAGATTGTTTTATTTTAAGAAGGGTTATGCTACGAAAGGTTCTGGCATTTTTTTTAATTTAGGAATTCCAAGGAGGCTGTGGAAATGATCCATTTAATTTCATGTGGTAGCACACCAGGTGCATTGAGGGCCCGAACGACAAGTGTGCATGAGCGCCTAGAGTAGGCTGCGCCTCAAACACCCCAGGGTTACAAGCATGAAGTTTCATCCGAGATGTCTAGGCAGTTGGTGATGGTTCGAAGTCTTGTGGTCCCTGCCACCACACAACAGGGGGAGTCATCGCCCCCGGGTCCCTGTAACTCGTGCTTACCTATGCGAAACAGATGTGTTAGAGCCGCTGGCCTAGTTCTCACATTAGCGCTGTTCATAAATTTCTCCTCAGTCTACATCAGACTCCTCGAGACTCGAGTATGAGTTTGAGATGTACATGACAGCAAGTCGGGGGATGCCCACTTTCGGGTAAGACTTATAAAACAACGAGACGATGATCAGTGTAGTAGAGGGAGTAGGACAACACCGCGCGATCCAGGCAACAAGAACAGTTGCAGCAATATCGTTCAGCCGTATGAGGACTTCAATGTAAAGACAACGAAGTGTACGATGTCCAGTAGTTGACGTGGCTCGAGGGTGAGCCACAAGATTGTGTTGGGGGCCTGTTGGCAGGTGGTTTGGTAGAGTATAGCAGCATTTCCAATGATGCAACAAGGCAAAAGGTGGCGCGAATGGCGAGAAGATGACGTGAATGGCTATAAACGAAAGATTAGTTATGTAATTTGGGTCAATTGTACCGCAGAATGCGGGTTTTTGGTCATTTGGACTGATGGTTAATTTATATGTCCCAAAGTATTGATGTGTTTGAGATTCAATTAATTCATTTAATATTGTCAACCCAGAAAAATTCGTTTAGGCTTATGAGACACTTGCACTATATGTGCAAAGCAAACTATCCTAATTTGTCTTTAGTTTTTTATATTAAGTGAAGTATATATATATATATACATATCTATATATTATTACCTTTTTAAGTTAAATTAAATTATAACCAAAATTGAAATAAAATAGATTGATCACATCCTAAAAATGTAGATTAGGTTTGCTTTTATACTTTATGACAAATATATATATATATAATATCCAATATTTATAAAAGTTCTAAAATAACTTAATACATGTAATATTTAAAATAACTTAATATATTGAAAAAAATGTAATATTTAAAATAACTTAATCTATTGAAAGCAAATGTAATATTTCTTAACACAATAATTATGTAAGTTACAGTGATATATATTTAAGATTAAATACGTGACAATATTGATACATAATAAAGCTAGGTAAGATTTTGATGTTTTAAAAAGGAATGTTGATTAAATATTCGAATCTAAATATGACAATACGTATATATGATAAGGCTGGGCAGAATTTTTAAATGTTTCAATACTAGATATTAATTTAAAACTATCTTTTAACAAGAAGAAATATTATTCTGCGAATTAACAAATATCAACGCTTGTACTAATCTGTCCTGGAATTAACAAATATCAACGCTTGTGCTAATCTGTCCTGGAATTAACAATTTTAACAACGTATGGATTGATACAAAATGTACTTATTCTTGCAGGTTTAGGCTTCTTTATAAGATACTCTACTGGAATTAACAAATATAATAAACTGATGGCAGAGTTGGAATTGTATATTTTGCTGCAATTAACAACTGTAGTAAAAAAACAAGTCAACGGAGTTGTGAAGAAATTACACAGGCATATTAATAGTTCGTACAGAAACGTTGCAGAGGTTAAATACAGAAGTCTGAGTTTATCTAAATTTATCAAATTGTAACTAAAGATAAGTCTTTATTATGATTATTAATCGGCTGTCAGGCAAATCGGAGAGGTAAATATATTACTTCTAGCTCAATAGCAGATTAATCTTATGAGAAAGATAAAAAAAATGTTAATATGGGTTGCATAACATAATTCTGCAAACACTAACATATAAGAAAATGCACTGTTGATAATATGTGGATTGTTAGCCCTACTGTGGCGTTGCAAGAGTTCAGCTCTGTAGTATGCTCTTTCCAATCAATATATTATCAAATTAATACACAGAAAATATACAGGATAATAACGCAGAAACACAAACTAATGAATGAAAATCTAATGTAAATAAGATAACATGACTTACTTCTCAAGAGTGGGCCCCCTCCGAGAGTCAGTCTTTCTCACAGCTTCACAGTTTGTACAGAATACACAGCATATATATTATGGCAGAGCTTTGTTACAGAATGAGTGTATATATCCGTTTCTTTACACTGGCAATGGTATATATACTGCTATAAGAGCATCTATGATGTAACAGCTAGCCCTAACAATTTATTGTCAAACTTAATTACATAACCGATGTCTTGTACAGATCATCGTATAGCAAATCAATGTATTGAAATGATAACTGACTTCGTTGCAACTTCGATGAATGTTCTGGAAAGATTATTGGAAGTTGTTGAATCAGGATTAAATAGTAGCAACTCCTCAGAATGAGATACCCGCTTGAACAAGTATGCTGCGAGATTCTTGGAAGTTGTTTAACTCAATATTTACTGCTGAATAACCAATGGATAATCAAACTACCATGCCATGACTAATAGCTCGAATTTTTGGTAGCATATCTCCCATCGCATCTTCTTTTAAAAACTTGTCTTAAACCTTGCAGAAATATTTCATAAAAAGACAACATTAACCTTTAAATACTAACTTTTATTATCTAAATAAGAATTAACTATTATGACTCACACATAACATTAGGAAGTGTTCTGATCAAAGACTGAAACAGTTGGAGGTAGGAAAATAGGAAAATATGTACATATGTAGGGTGAAAATGAGTAAATAATATGTCAATTTGGCGGCTCATCATCTCCCCCAGACCAATTCAATTGTATGTCCTCATACAAATCATCTTCTGGTTCTCCAAGATGCACTGAAGTCCAATTGTAAGCTGGATACCCATAACCATTTTCAGCATGATATCCCAGATTTCTGTCAATCTCTCTCCACTGGAAAACTTCCTCTTGATTATTCCATTGAAATGTTGCCTTATACCTCCCAGAAGAACACCACAACAAAGGATAGTGGAATTTTAACCCTATCCATTGATTTCCATGCATGTTCATTGAATTGATGTATAGATCTGCACGTGCCAATGCCATCTGAAGATGAGGATAACCTATTGGATTCCGATTTCGTAATGGATTTGGAAGATGAGCCCAAATATGTCTTGACACAAATAATGCGCGAATGGAGTATGTCTCAACAATGTTTATGTAGATTTGAATAGCCTCTTGACGATTCATGCT
Source organism: Larix kaempferi (assembly GCA_027924585.1). Classification (NCBI taxonomy): domain Eukaryota; kingdom Viridiplantae; phylum Streptophyta; class Pinopsida; order Pinales; family Pinaceae; genus Larix; species Larix kaempferi. The sequence continues at coordinate 9,284,336 of BSBM01000951.1, read as the reverse complement.
GATATGCATAGGGTCCCTAGGATCCCGCAAAAGTTCCTGGTAATCTGCTATTATCACAGAAGGAAAAGGGTATTCTTTTCGAACAAATAGGTCTAAATTGAGTTCATCCTTTGTGTGAGCCTCCATTTCTTCATTATACTGAATCAACCCATAAATGAAAGACGCTAATGCTCTTAAATGGATATCACCGATATATGGATTAGGATTCCATCTCAATGCGTTAGGTAACAATAAATTATGAAGATATAGTTCCACTAACAAATTTTGTTCATGTATTGTGCACTCACGGAAAACATCAAGGAATTCCTGAGGAGTAGAAATAATACATGTTTTCCCTGAGGCCAACCGTGTGAGTTGAAATCTGACCCATCTATCCAATAATTGCATTGAATGAATTCGAGGGGGCATTCGGCAAGATGAAGCCTCCAATCCTAATAAACATGCACTTTGTAATTTCTCTTTAGTTGCTTCTAATTTTTCCTTGTAGATCTGAATTTGGCCCTTCCATTCATTCACTTGTTGAAAATATATTGAAAAACAACGTCTTTTTAACCGATTCATGACCTGTTCTCGGTTCTCTATATCAACAATCTCATCACTGCTACTATAATCAAATGAATCCAGTTGTACTTGCATAAAAGCATGTACATCATCCAATATAGAATTTACAATCTGTTCAGCCTCTAGGAGTATGCTGATAGAATCTGGTTTCTTCTTTTTCAATGCTCTATTTTTAGCTTTCAAGTGTTTATTTTTAGCTTTGAGTTTCTTATTTTCTTCTACCAGTTTATAATACTTGTTCCTTCCTGTCTTATGCTTCCTTCCATAAGAAATTTCAAGATTTCGATCTTGTATCCCTCTGGTCATAATCATAGGTATCAGTGATGAATTGGGTGATGAAGGAGTTGAACTAGATATGTCAGTTTCCGATGATGATACGATGATACGGGTAGAGGGTTCCCCAATTTGAAAGCTTGTGGAGTTGGGTTTTGGAATTCTAATCTCTTGGGAATCCTCCAGACTGATTTCTGCTTCAGTGAATGGTCGGGTCCTAAGGAATTGAGGAAAAATTGGCAGGACACTAGCACGGGGTTTTCTACTAACCCTTAGTTGACTCATCTTGATCTGAAATTTTTCTTGGAGTAGTTACGAGTTGAGGTGGAATATTACAATTGAAGGTGAAATTGAAATAGTAAGATAGATTATGGGGTTGACAGAGTGTTTGCAAGGGAAGGTAAATAAGGATGGATAAGGAGAGGATACTGGTGGTGAAGAGATAGGTAATAGTTATGAAATGGAGTTCAAAATAGAAATCCAAATTTAAATAACAAAAATTAATATTCAAAAGCAATATTACCTTATAGTGAAGTATTTGCAAGAATACTCGAAGCCTTATTCTGAAATCATCTCTTGACAATACCGGTCAAAATCCACAACCTGCTTTGAAGTCTTCAATTCTTTAGTCCACAAAAAAAAAACTTGGATTGCCTTCAACTTTCGATAATTGAATCCCTTTAGCCAAAGCTGTAGGAATGACATTAGAAATATCTTGGCATATTAGTCCATATAATAATTTTTTTTCTAAACACTGATGTAATCCCATAATTCTAATATATTTTTTTCTCTTTTTTTTTATTTTATTTTATTTTTAAATGATATTCGCCGGAAAACTGGTTTTCAAATACCAACAATCCCAATAGCGCCTGAAAACCAGGTTTTCACTATTGGTTTTTTTTTTGGTCACAAAACTTTAGATATATATACAAATATATACAATGCAATGATATAAAAGTTCCTAAGAAGCAATAGTAGGAGGTGAAAGCTCCACCCGCTTCACTATTTCAAATTCAGATTGATGTATCATTTCTTTGACAAATTCTTCCTTGGATAATGGCCTCCTATACAAACGTAATCAATGACCATTTACCATAAACGGAACTCTTTCATCATCGATTGTTTTCAGTTTCACAGATCCATTATCATAAACGGTATCAATTTCATAAGGTCCCATCCAACGAACACAAAATTTCCCTTTAAAATCCTTATATCGAGAATCGAACAAGAGTGCCCAATCTCCTTCCTTAAATTTCTTCATCTTGATGAACTTATCATGCCATTTTTCTCTTTGTTGTTGAACAAGAGCAGTTTGTTGTATAGCATCTTGTCGTAGTTCATCAAGCTCATTTAATTGGTCTAAGCGATGTTGTTGAGCTTCTGTAAGATTCATATTTACCTGTAATGCTGTTCGCAATGTTTGAATCTCAAATTCAATTGGAAGAACTACATGTTTCCCATATACTAATTCATATGGGGAGAATCCTGTTGTGTTGCGCCACGTTGTCCTATATGCCCATAATGCCTCTGGTAGTCTCTCAGCCCAATCCTTTCGATGGAGCTTTACTGTCTTCGTAAGAATGTTCTCCAATACTTTATTAGTGACTTCCACTTGACCGTTAGCTTGAGGATGATAAGGAGTAGATTTTCGGTGCCTGATCTTATATTTTTGGGTGATTGATTGTATTAATCTTGAAGTAAACTGTGCCCCATTGTATGTGACAATCTCTCTTGGTACCCCAAAACGTACAAATATATCTTCATATAGGAAATCAACAACCGCTTGTTCAGTTGCCCTAGGAAGAGCTTTAGCTTCGACCCACTTAGTTACATAATCAGTACACACTAAGATGTATTTTTTTTGTCGTGAAGGTGGGTTGATAGGTCCAACAAAATCGAGGGCCCATTTTTCAAAAGGTTCTATCAAAACCTGAGGTTGTAACGGCATTTCATCAGACTGACTTGGTCTACCCATGCGTTGACAGATGTCACAACTTCTAACATACTTCTTAGCATCCCAAAATATAGTTGGCCAATAATATCCCAAATGCAGCACTTTATTGGCAGTTCGTTTATCTACGAAATGTCCTCCGCATGGATCATCATGGAAAGATTTTAATATGTCAAAAACCTCATCTTCTCGTACACAACGTCGAATAATATGATCTGGCCCTGTACGAAAAAGTTGACCTTGTACCCAAGAGTACATGGCACTTTGTCGTATCACCTTCTGTTTTTCTCTCGGAGAGAGATTAAGTGGAAGCTTTCCTGCAACTAAGTAGTTAGCAATATCTGCAAACCACGGCGAATTAATTGATAATGCAAATAAATGATCATCAGGAAATGCGTCTTCTACCACACTATTATCACCTTCATTTGAAATACGAGAAAGAAAGTCAGCTACCACATTTTCTCTTCCTGGTCTATCTTGCACAGTAATATCGAATTCTTGAAGTAGAAGCAACCATCGGGTCACTCTCCCATTAGTAATTGGTTTATTCATAAGATATTTAATGGCAGCGTGATCTGTATGGATGAATACTGGATAACCAGTTATATAATGCCGAAATTTATTGATAGCATGCACAACAGCAAGAAACTTTTTTTCAGTTACAGTATAGTTGAGTTCTGCGGGAGCAAGGTTCTTGCTAACATAATAAATCGCATATGGTTTATGATCCTCGTTTTGTCCAAGAACTGCTCCAATAGCCAAGTCTGATGCATCTGTTGAAATATGAAAAGGTAGGGCCCAATTTGGACCTCTCAAAATTGGAGCTGTAGACAATTTTTCTTTCAAGGTTTCAAATGCAACTTGACATGAGTTAGTCCAACTAAATTCAATATCTTTTGACAACAGAGAAAATAATGGAGAGGCAACCCTACTAAAATTTTCAATAAACCGTCGATAGTATCCTGCATGACCTAGAAAACTTCGAACCTCTCTCTGTGTGGTTGGTGTTGGTAATTTAGATATTACTTCTATCTTTGCTTGATCAACCTTAATACCATAGGGAGATACGTGATGCCCTAATACAATTCCCTCAGTAAGTAACATATAACATTTTTCATGACTAAGGGAGAGATTAGTTTCCTGACATCTTACTAAGACTTTTTCTAAATTAGTCATGGCCTCTTCGAAAGTATTACCATATACAGTAAAGTCATCCATATAAACTTCAACACAATCATGAATCAAGTCAGAGAAAATACCTAAGACAGCTCTTTGAAAGGTAGCGGGAGCATTGCATAGTCCAAAAGGCAATACACGATAAGCATATGTACCCCAAGGACAAGTAAACGTAGTTTTCTCTTGATCTTCTGGTGCAATTCGTATTTGATTATACCCACTAAATCCGTCGAGAAAAGAAAAGAACTTCTTCCCTGCTAATGTATCTAATACCTGATCAATAAAGGGTAAAGGAAAATGATCTCTAAGAGTAGCTTTATTCAGCTCCCGATAATCGATACAAACACGCCACTTCCCATTTTTCTTTGACACGATAACCAAGGGAGATACCCATCTACTATCTGATATCGGATAGATAAAATTAACATTCAGTAACTTTTGTAATTCGGTTTTTACTATCTCCCGGAGTGATGGATTCATCCGTCTTTGTGGTTGTCTCACCGGTCGAGATTCATCCTTGATATATATATGATGAGTACAAAGATCAGGATGAACACCTTTCATATCAGTATATTCCCAAGCAATTGCAGTTTAACGTTTTCGTAATAATTCCACTAACTGTTCTTGTTGGGGCAACTCAAGATTAGAATTAATATTCAACATTTTTCCTGGTGAAATCTCAACTGACTTACTGTGCAATTCAGTCATAGCGTTTAGGGAAACTTGAAAGGGGGGAATTTGTTGAATAAAATCCGCTATGGTGTAATTTTCTTGAGAATGGCTATTAAGTAAGTGATTATAACTTGGATGAACCAACTCATCTGATAAACTAGAAGATGTTATGATATTACAAATAAGATCATCTTCAGTTTCTTTTTTAAAGTTAGAACTTTGTTCAAGGGTTAAAATAGGTTGAATGATTTCTTCATCATTTTCCTCAAACCATGAAGGGACCTCTGAATCAGTAGAAGGTTTGGCTGGTGGATAAAGGGTGAGTCGTTTGGTGGAATCTCCATAAGAAATAGTCATATTACCAGATCGACACTCAATATATGCATCAGCTGTAACTAGCCATGGTCGACCTAAAATTAAAGGATACCCTCCTAGACTTGTTTTAGGTTGTAATACCATAAAATCTGCTGGGTATTCCCAGGAGTCTACTGATATTGTTATATCTTCTAAAATCCCTTCCGGTTCAACTGTGGATCTATCAGCAAGTTGAAGCACAGTAGGGGTAGGTCGCATGTTATTCAATTGAATTTTTTGCATGGTGTCTTTTGTCATCACATTAATAGCAGCCCCTAAATCTATCAAAGTGTTGGGAATATAAATTTTGTTGATATTAACATTAACAACTGGACTTCCTGGATCTAGATATTTCATCATGAAAGTTTTACCTAACATTAAATCAGCCAACTTTCCAATTACATGAACAGTTGGAGGATCTCTCGCTTTTCTTCCAGGTTTCTTTAAACATAATTCCCGAATAGCTTTCGTATAAATGGGAACATCCTTTATAGCTTGTACCAAAGGAATTTTAACACATAAATTCTGTAATTCGCCAAGAAAGTCGAATTCAGGTTGTTCTATGGTTTTTTCTATTTTTAGCCTTTCTGGATAAGGCGGAGAAGGAGTCACTATCAAATTAGAAGATTGAGATTGGATGTTCTCTTTAGGAACAACTTTAACTGGCAATGTACGATCATCAGGAGAAGATTCATCTTCATCATCTTGTTCTTGGATGACCGGAGAAGTTTGTCTAAGTGTCTTTCCTGATCGTAATTGTACATCCTGGCATTCTAATGGAGAAATACTATATGTTGGAAAACCGAGAAAACCAGGGTAACTTGGTATCTCTGTATTATAAGTAGGTTGAGTCACTTTATTATTAGGGTTTGGAATGGGTTGAGAAGGAAGTTGAGTTCTTTGAGGAGGAGGTTGGTTGGTAGGTAACTGAAGTTGTTGCTGATGTTGAAGGGGTTGTTGTTGTTGAGGGGTATATGATTGTGGTTGTTGCAAATTTCCATATGGTACAGATCCTTGCCAACCTTGTTGCCAAGGTTGTTGGTGTTGTTGAGGCCACGATTTCCAAAACATGTGTGGATACCATCCTTGTGGTGGAGGAGGTACACTAGGATAATGAGTATTATTATAATGAGAAGGATCTTTTGTTAGCTGTTGAGGCGGCCATGGTCTTTTTGGGCCAACAAAACATAGTGGCTCAATTTTCTCACTATTCCCTTCATAAACAGCTTTAATATTAGGTAATGAAGGACACTTACTGGTCTCATGGTCTTGAGTACAAATAGCACAAGTTTCTATTTTATCAAGTGGACATTCTTTTATGGGATGCTTTTTGCGGCATCTAGAACAAAATATTGCCAATGGCAACTCTTTTTCTTCTCTCTGTTTAACTCTGAAGGTATCCAATTGAGAACTAAGTGAACTAAGTATATCAGTTTTAAAATCATCTAGAAGATTCCCTATTTCAAATCTAGTAATATTGCTTCCAGAAGTTTTACTATTGCGGGACAAACCTTCTTTAGTACCCTTACTATTTTTAGAACGTCCTCGAGAATACCGTCGGCATATTTCACAAACATCATTCCATGGTAACTGAGAAATATCCCCTGCTCCCATTAAATTAAGTGCATCTAAACATTCATCTCGAATACCACGAAGAAAAATGGTTCTCAATGTTTCGACATTTAGTTGATGTTGTTTAGATCTTTGTAAATTATACTGGAATCGTTCTAAATAATCTTCTAGACTCTCATCCTCCCTTTGATTCATTTTAAAAATTTCTTCCCTGAGATCCCTTGCTTTACAATAGTCTTGATATTTCCGAAGAAATGCAGTTCTCATTTGTTCCCAAGTTTGAATAGAGTTACCTCCAAGTCCCATGAACCAATGAAGAGCTGATTCCTTGAGAGTGGCTGGAAATAATTTAAGTTTTTGGGCATCCGAAGAGTAGTCATAACTCCTACAAAGGACATCATATTCAAAAAGGAATGTGTCTGGATCCTCACTAGTCAACCCATGAAAGTTTGGTAATGCTGAAGGTGGGATGTTTTTCATTTGAACAGTCCCTTCACCATTTTGTATAGGAAACGAGAAAGTGATGGGTTCCTGTGGATTCTCTCCTTCTTGTTCTGCCATGTTACTAGGAGTTCCTACTACTACTTGTGTTGAAGAAGAAGAATCAAGCTCGGGAATAGGGTTCCCAGAATCGCTAGCAACCTCGGAAATAAGAGGGTTTGTATATGCCGTATATACTATACCACTATGTATTTCTATCTCAGGGGAAAACTATTCCTCTAAATTTTGTTGGCTCTGAGAGCTTTGTCCACTTATAAGATTTTCTGAAACTATGGGAGAAGCTATCCTGTTTAATTCTTGTCCTTCGATTTGTGATTCTTGAGGAGTACCTCCTACCGAGTTTCTAGTTCTTGATAAATTGTTCACAACTTGCGTAGCATTTACTACTTTGCGAAATCGTCCTTTGGAATCTCTAGGTCTATTCATTCATACTGTTCTTTCTATTCCAAAGAAATATTGTGCAAAAATAGTTGGCTTCTCAACTATTCCTAAAGGTTAAGACAAACTAAGATACTTACTCCTTAGTGTCTCCCCGGCAACGACGCCAAAAATGATGGTTAATTTATATGTCCCAAAGTATTGATGTGTTTGAGATTCAATTAATTCATTTAATATTGTCAACCCGGAAAAATTCGTTTAGGCTTATGAGACACTTGCACTATATGTGCAAAGCAAACTATCCTAATTTGTCTTTAGTTTTTTATATTAAGTGAAGTATATATATATATACATATCTATATATTATTACCTTTTTAAGTTAAATTAAATTATAACCAAAATTGAAATAAAATAGATTGATCACATCCTAAAAATGTAGATTAGGTTTGCTTTTATACTTTATGACAAATATATATATATATAATATCCAATATTTATAAAAGTTCTAAAATAACTTAATACATGTAATATTTAAAATAACTTAATATATTGAAAAAAATGTAATATTTAAAATAACTTAATCTATTGAAAGCAAATGTAATATTTCTTAACACAATAATTATGTAAGTTACAGTGATATATATTTAAGATTAAATACGTGACAATATTGATACATAATAAAGCTAGGTAAGATTTTGATGTTTTAAAAAGGAATGTTGATTAAATATTCGAATCTAAATATGACAATACGTATATATGATAAGGCTGGGCAGAATTTTTAAATGTTTCAATACTAGATATTAATTTAAAACTATCTTTTAACAAGAAGAAATATTATTCTGCGAATTAACAAATATCAACGCTTGTACTAATCTGTCCTGGAATTAACAAATATCAACGCTTGTGCTAATCTATCCTGGAATTAACAATTTTAACAACGTATGGATTGATACAAAATGTACTTATTCTTGCAGGTTTAGGCTTCTTTATAAGATACTCTACTGGAATTAACAAATATAATAAACTGATGGCAGAGTTGGAATTGTATATTTTGCTGCAATTAACAACTGTAGTAAAAAAACAAGTCAACGGAGTTGTGAAGAAATTACACAGGCATATTAATAGTTCGTACAGAAACGTTGCAGAGGTTAAATACAGAAGTCTGAGTTTATCTAAATTTATCAAATTGTAACTAAAGATAAGTCTTTATTATGATTATTAATCGGCTGTCAGGCAAATCGGAGAGGTAAATATATTACTTCTAGCTCAATAGCAGATTAATCTTATGAGAAAGATAAAAAAAATGTTAATATGGGTTGCATAACATAATTCTGCAAACACTAACATATAAGAAAATGCACTGTTGATAATATGTGGATTGTTAGCCCTACTGTGGCGTTGCAAGAGTTCAGCTCTGTAGTATGCTCTTTCCAATCAATATATTATCAAATTAATACACAGAAAATATACAGGATAATAACACAGAAACACAAACTAATGAATGAAAATCTAATGTAAATAAGATAACATGACTTACTTCTCAAGAGTGGGCCCCCTCCGAGAGTCAGTCTTTCTCACAGCTTCACAGTTTGTACAGAATACACAGCATATATATTATGGCAGAGATTTGTTACAGAATGAGTGTATATATCCGTTTCTTTACACTGGCAATGGTATATATACTGCTATAAGAGCATCTATGATGTAACAGCTAGCCCTAACAATTTATTGTCAAACTTAATTACATAACCGATGTCTTGTACAGATCATCGTATAGCAAATCAATGTATTAAAATGATAACTGACTTCGTTGCAACTTCGATGAATGTTCTGGAAAGATTATTGGAAGTTGTTGAATCAGGATTAAATAGTAGCAACTCCTCAGAATGAGATACCCGCTTGAACAAGTATGCTGCGAGATTCTTGGAAGTTGTTTAACTGAATATTTACTGCTGAATAACCAATGGATAATCAAACTACCATGCCATGACTAATAGCTCGAGTTTTTGGTAGCATATCTCCCATCGCATCTTCTTTTAAAAACTTGTCTTAAACCTTGCAGAAATATTTCATAAAAAGACAACATTAACCTTTAAATACTAACTTTTATTATCTAAATAAGAATTAACTATTATGACTCACACATAACATTAGGAAGTGTTCTGATCAAAGACTGAAACAGTTGTAGGTAGGAAAATAGGAAAATATGTACATATGTAGGGTGAAAATGAGTAAATAATATGTCAATTTGGCGGCTCATCATGGACCACATATTATGTAATGTTGAGTTAGTTATACTGCAGAATGCGGGTTTTTGGTCGGTTTTGTACCAAGTTAGTTAGATGTTGGGTCACTTGTCCAAATATCGCTTAGGGAGTCATTAGTAAGTGGACAAGCATTGTAATATAGGAAGCCTATATATAGATAGGAGTCGTAGGTACAGAGATATTTCCAAGACCTGATCTTTGACAAGATATTGTATCTAAGGTTTTGCAGTGATAATATGATGAAACTATTTTGGTGCAATTCCTGGGTTCTTTTTGTTTGTTTCTAGTAATGCAATGTTGCACTTCATGAATAATGCTATTACTATTGCTGTGATAATGAATGCTGCAATTGAATAATGCGTTATGAATACATGTCAAATGTTTGGGATCCTTGTTTAATGTTGCGATAGATTTAGTTCATGTAGCCACAACCCTCCTCCTTCCTCGACGGAAACATGGTTCCGTCTGCTCTTCCTGGATGCCTCGAGTGAGACCTCATCTGCTCCGCAGGTGTTGCTGTGCAGGATAAAACCTGCCCAGGTCGGTGCCTAGGGAGACTGTGGCATGTGTTGATGGTGAAGTGGAACCCCTGTCGATGGGAGTCGCGTTGGTCAACATGCCCTACACCTTGCCACCTCGATTTGCACGCCACATCAGTTGCCATCATTTTTTACCAATTTTCGCATCACGACCTATCCATGAGCCCTCAGCTCCATCCATACTGCATTATTGCATTATTTTTCCACCATTCACCAACCCGCAAGGAGGCCCCATTAGCATCGCCCCCCCCCCCCCCACCGTTGTTCCTAAACTTGTCCCTTGATTGAACACTTCCTCCTTGATTGGCCATTACTTTTGCTCGGTATAATTTTACCCCTTTTTCGGGCCGAGCAATCTCTTTACAAAAAAGGCACTTAGGGAGTTTCTGTTAAGCTCTTTTCTGACTCCTAAAACAATGAAAAGATCGCCGAGAAATCTTGCTTCCTTTCATGCTCATTAAAATTATGTGAAAAGCCGTCTACCTGGTATAATTTTACCCTTTTTCTGGACCTTGTAGACTAATTATGAAAAAGGAATACTCTGGTCACATTGGGTAGAACAGTTCTTCATTGCATCCTTTTATGCTTTTTTGGGCCTTGGAGACTAACACATGAAAAAGAACCACCTCAGAGTCTTCTTACTGCTTTCAAATTCTCTAAAAATGAAAGCCACCATGAGCACTCACCGCCCTAGGCTCGTACAAATCCACATGACGGTACCATTACACCACTTCAGAGTCTTCTTATTTCTTTCAGACTCCTTAAAATTGAAAGCAACCATGAGCATGAACTATCCTGGGCTCATACAAATCCACACAACAGTACCATGTTTTAGCACACTTCTATCCCTTCTTTGAGCTCCTTAACACATAAACAAGGCCCTAACGGTGCCTCTCGACACCACAACAGATCATATCTAGTCACACTATCATGGCAGCTTCCCCAGTATGGTTGCCTTTGTTCAGAGTATTCTGCAATGTGTCATCCTTTGAGTCTCCTCCCATTACAGTCACAATCCCTGGTCCCTTCAGCTATGATCCCCTCCCACAAAATCAGTTTCATATGCTGCCAAGTTAGCCTTGCCATCATACTTTGAACAAAGGAAGTCTGAGTCTCCCCCCTACTATGCGACCTCAATTGTCCCCCACCCCCATAGTATATCAGTCCCATCCTCACTACTATCACCTATTGGTTGTACAGCTCGTGCTCCTATAAAGGTAACACCATCGCCTCAGTAGTGGCAGGTCTCCCTTTGTTGACGCCAACCCTTCTATTCCAGAGGATAGACCCAGAGGTCCCTGCACCTTGGAATCACCACCCTCATTGGTGAGTGCCTATGGACCATTTTGAGAGGAACCCTTAGTGCCTCTCTGAATGGTTGTTTCTCACGTGCTCGACGTCAACACCTTGATCGCACCGTTGAGATTCGTGCAGGGTATTGGTTCCTTCAGTTGTTTGTCGAAGACCCCGTGTTATCTCTAGGATTGTTTCTAAGATTTACTTAGCCTTTATTTATTTTGTATATATTTTTTCTATCAGTCTAGCCTATACTGTTCCCATTCCTTAAACATTTTTGCCATTAGTTATCTTTTCATAATTTAATTAGGATTTGGCTCTAGTTCATACTTTTTATTTCAAAATAAATTTCATTTTCTTGCATTAACAAACATTACAAATGCTTGTGAAGCTCTAAATATTATAATTTTGATTTAAAATGGTGAACTGATAGCTTCTGCTGTAATTTCAAATTTGAAAATGCTGTCAGTTTCTGAAAAATGCTGTCTCTTTCGAATTTCAAATCATGATTTAATAGGGTTGTAAATGCTTGTAATTTTAATTCGTTGCAATCATGATTTGAAATATTTGGGGGACCTGTAAGTCATATATGCATGAATTTAACATATGGTCGACAGCATGACTACCTTCTCCATTCAACAGTTGGCAATCAGGTCAGTACACCGGTCATGATCATGAGTAGGTTTGTCCAGCATCGAAATTGGTGAATGCTATGGACAGAAATGAAATATCGAGAATGTATCAAGAAAATTAGGGTCTGTTAATCCAACTAAATTTCCATGCAAGTGCAGAGAAGGGTTTCGAAATTGAAAAGAGGTTATCAATATTGAGAGTTTATGTATTATAACAGGATCCAATGGATGAAATTTCCATGCAGAGCCCGAAGAAAAAACCTGGAGGACTCATATGCAGAGTTGAGCCCAACAACATTGAATGGATTTCCCAATTTCCTCTGACAACAAGGTTAATGAAAAATGTTGGATGGTTTATATTTTGTGAAAGGTTACAGGGGTATAACCTTCAGGCGACGAAGACATTTATAAAAAATTACAAAGGAGTGGTCGATTTCAAGGACTTCAAGGATTTCAAAATTGTGGTAAATGAGCAGGTTGTTGCAGAAGTCATAGGTATCATTGCTGAAGGTGAACAATGGTTCAAACAGCAAGACTTTGAGGGAGATTATGGCGAGTTCATGTTACCAGGGTTTGAAAGTTTGAATTGGATCAATGGTGTGCACATAAGCAAAATAAAACCTAATTGGAAAATTCCACTCGAGGTAATCCAAAATTACATTACCTGTGATGGTCGGTTTGATAAGGTTTTAAGATGCCATGTTAGGTTATTAATGCATTTACAGGGAAGAAAGAAGTTAAATCTTCCATATTACTTGTGCAGGAGTCTGCAAAAAATGGTTTTATCAGTTCAAAAACGGCCAAAGCACACCGACCATTCTATCTTTCACCAAGGGTTTATTAAATTGTTGATTTTACACCATTTGAAGCAAATAGGCAAAGATTGGGACTCGTTTATTCGTGAACAAGGATTTGAGAATAAAGAAAAGAAGAAATCCACCAAGAAGAAAGGTCAAGAAAGCAAATCATTAGATGGGAAAGCATAGTGTCAAAATTCTGGAAAAGAGCAAGATATTGTTCAAACCCTGTTGAACATTGCTGAAGATAAACCAATAAACAGTGTAAATTCAGAAAAGATGGATTTGGGGCCGAGGACCAGAGCCAGAGCTAAAGTGGTCGTAGAGATTAGATTGTCAAAACAACCTGTAGGAGAACATCAAATTGTGCCAGTGAATGAGTCCGAGGAAGAGATGAATATACAGGAAAAAGATACTCTTGTAATTGAAGGTGAGAGTTCTATTGATGTACAGATACATGTAGGGCAAATACCTGAAATATTTGCGGAAAATAAACAAAGGCATATAAAAAATCAAGCTTCAAGCTCTGGCATACAGAAGAATAATATTGTAGTGGATGCAGAAGAAATTAAAAGAGTCCCGGAATTGGATTTGGTAAAGATCAGGGTATTTTTTAAGGACTCTAATATTATACTTAAGTATAGTATCCTAGGCGATTATTTTGTATTTAAAAAAATAGGTATATAGATACATATGCGAATATTAAATATGAAACATACAATTTACTACTGAAATGTGTAAATTTTGGCGAATATTATGATAAAAAAACATATTTTATGTAAATATAGGCGATATTAGAGACTAAAAATGACCAAATAGCGAATTTATTTTTTGAAAAAAACCCTAAAAAATAGCCAATTGGCGAAATTTCGCCCTTAAAAATTACCCTGGTAAAGATATCTTTGCAATCTTATAAAGAGTAGTGTCGTTACTTGCACAACATTAATGAAAGTTTGATGTTATCGAACAAAAGATTGCGAGAGGACCTGGAGCAGAGGGATATTGATTATGAGAAGCTAGCAGTGATTGCCAAGGATACTTTGCAGAAAAATAAAGTTATGGATGAAGAATGCAAGCAGATGAAGGCCCATCTAGACTAGTTGAAGGGGCGAGAGCGCAATGAAGATGCAGAATTTGCCAGATTACAATGAAGATCACAAGTTTTAAATGAAATGGCTGATTTAGCTGAGTCATCAAGAAGTATTTAGTCTGTCTTCTACAATTAAGAGATAAGATATCTTAGGTGTCAAGTTGTTATGATTAAGTTTGCCTGTTGTAACAATTCTATAGACTTAGACTTTATTTTAAAAACTCTATCTTATTTTTTGGAGCGATTAGATCCAATGTAATAGGATCTAGTAACTGTTTTCTATTTTTGAACAAATTTTGTATAAATAGCACATAGACAGAGGTAATAAGGGTTGGAACTGGAGGAACATGATAGAAGTTTGATTTTAAGGAGTTGTTCATGCATATCTATATGTATTTCTTATGTTACTTTTTTGCAGAAGATGACTGTTAAGAATTAAAAATATGATCTTTGAGCCATTTCTTTTTCAATTTATGAAGTGTATGCTTTTGGTACTCTGTCCATATTTGGTCTAAATTCCATATTATGATTCTTCCAAATAGTATATAACTATGCCCTCATCATGAAATATATTTGAGTTTTTATATTCATAGCCTTAAGATCACAGTCTTTCTTCTGCTTCTATTCATACATTGAAATGTTATACTGTACCTGTCTTTCATTTCCTTTGAAATATTTTAAATAATTCTGTTTTTTGCTTCCACCAAACAAAACTGAAACAGTCATTGTGTAGATGCCTCATTCCTACTATCCAAGATTACCTTAAGCTTGAAACCTTGTAGTGTAGGTTCAACTTTAGGGATAACATCTTTTGGTGCCGTTGCCGCGGACGAAGAAACGAAAGTATATCTTCCCTAGGTGTTGACATTTTTATAGCTGGTTTTGAGAGGTGACAGAATCAGTACATTTGTTTACAGACTACATTCACCTGATAGTCAGAAAGTTACAGTGGCTTCAAAGCCGATTGGTACAAGAGGGAATCCTACATCTCCTTTAAATGAAGGAGTTTTTGATCTAGAAGAGATTATCAGGGAGGCTAGAAGGAAGTTAAATTTTCCATCATCCAGTAACCTTCAGTTTTCCACTAATGATGCACAATTAGGACCTTCCTCTTCAAATCCTGCGGATATTCAAGAAGAAAATAAGTCAGATCTATCTCTAAACATCCCAGAGGTGGATGATCTAAATCCAACACAGGTTGGTGAATTCAATGTTTATTCAAACCCCCTATCTGTAAAACATAAACATGTCCCTGAAGAAGTATTTACTTTGAAATCTTTGACAATTCCTGAGATTCCTCTCACGAGCAGAATCTTCATTGGCCAGTTGAAGATAGAAGTACTGTCTCCCCCACAAACTGAACCCCCATCTCCTTCACAGGTAGCGCATTTTTCACATATAGTGCAACCTTCAGCTCTACAGCATCAGCCAATTGTTATTCAGACATCTCATTCACCAAATATGGCTGGTCAACCTCCTGATATGTTTGACCGCATGGTAACAGCAAGATATGCCCCATTAGTTATGCCCAGACCCTTAAATCCTTTGCCTGGTGGGGATTACCAGAAATACTTGCCCAGATTTGATGGCCAAGGTGGTAGGACTGCAGAAGAACACTGGGACAAGTTTTGTAGTTATGCTGATAATTACAACATTGAAGCTAGGGATGTGTGGATGAGAATGTTCGTACAAAGTTTGGATGGAGAGGTGAGAAAGTGGTTCAGGGAACTACCAGAAAATTCTATAGATACTATGGAGGAATTACACCATGTTTTTATCAGGCAGTGGGGAGACACAAAAGATTATCTCTACTATTATACAGAATTTACAGCTTTAAAGAGAAAGCCTGATGAAGCTGTTGCAGACTTTCCCAAAAGGTTTAATAAAATGTATAACAAAATTCCCATAGAAATTAAACCTACTGAAACTGCAGCCAAGTTAACTTATTCCAATGCCTTTGATCATTAGTTTTCCTTGTGGTTAAGAGAGAGAAAAGCAGTGTCATTGATGAACATGCATGATGCAGCTTTAGAAGTTGAGTCTAACATTTTGGCATCAAATAAGCTCAAAGAAGAGGATGAGTATCAAAAGACAGACCGAAAGGGTAAAAAGGAGATGATGCCTTCTTCTTTTGTTACAAAAGATGCAGATAATAAATATGATGAAATGCATAAGACTATAAAAGAATTGTCTGCAAAGATTAATAGAATGGAAATGGAGAAGAAAAATCAGAACAGCCCTGCCTATGATAATGACAATAGAAACCCAAATCAATTTAGGTGCCCTTATCCTCCCAGATTCATGTCCAAAGAGAGAAGGAACAATGATATTGAAAGGGAGAAGAGAGAGAATGAAGATCAAAAGGTACAACCACCTTTTTAGAACAATTTAATAAGGGAGGATGATCCTTATGAAACAGCATTAGAAGAGAATGACGAGTCAGACCATGATATTAATCAGCTGGATGATGTATATGCTTCTAAATTTATAACTAGGGATGATTACTATGCTGCAGCAGAGATTAATTATGAAGAAGGAAGTGTTAATGAGCAACAATCTGAAATTTGTCAACAACAACAGCAACAAAAATCATATGGACTTAGGTCTGGGGTAAAACAAGCTGCACCATTCAAAAAGAAGGTGAAATTTGTGCCCACTAAAGCAGCATTGCTTTCTACAGAACAATAGGAACCACAAAAAGATAAAAACAGCCTTGTCAAATTAGCAGAAGGAGGTAATATGCTTGGTTTTGATTTGGAGCATGAGATAAATAGAATCAAGGTTCCCATCCCTTTAACTGAATTGATAAGGAGCAGATCTTATAGAGAACCTACCATGAAAATCTTGAACTCATCACCTGTTCATGCCTCAGAAGATGTGATAAATTTGCAAGAGAAAGATCCCACCATTATCATTGGTCCGAAAGCCTTTGACCAGTCAGAAATAAAATCTTGTTATCCCCCACCTTTTTATATTACACTTACCATACATGATCAGATGTTGCATAATTGTCTTTTGGATTCAGGTGCTTCACACAATCTTATGCCAAAAGAGGTTATGGAAGCCTTAGGATTATCTATCACAAAACCTTATCATGACTTATATGCTTTTGATTCCCGAGCTGTCA
Source organism: Larix kaempferi (assembly GCA_027924585.1). Lineage (NCBI taxonomy): Eukaryota > Viridiplantae > Streptophyta > Pinopsida > Pinales > Pinaceae > Larix > Larix kaempferi. Next base: position 9,267,150 of record BSBM01000951.1, on the reverse strand, counting down.
AGTGTTTAGGAGTCATAAAAGACCTTGTAGTCAACCTTACTTAGTTACCTATGAAAAGTGTTCTCATGGATGTTGTAGTGGCTGATATCTCTCATAAGTTTGGCATGTTGCTGTCAAGATCATGGGCTAAAAAGATAGGAGGCACTCTCCAAATGGATCTATCATATGTTTCAATTCCTATATTTGGAGGTGAATATAGAAGGTTATACAGAGAGATGCAGTTGGCATTTTTGGTAAGTGATGACAGAAATCCTACAAATCATCCTATTTATACAGTACAAGAGGATATGGGTTCATGCATGTTACAGGTAAATGATGATGATGTTGGGGTTTTGCAAGTTCGGAAAGACAGTTCAGTTCAATGTGACACAGAAGAAAAGGAAGGGATTTGGCAGATGTACTTTGATGGGTCATCAAACAAAGATGGAGCAGGGGCTGGTGTGTTGTTAATTTCTCCTGGAGGTGAGATGATTTCATCAATGTATAAATTGGAATTCCAAACCACAAATAATACTGCTGAGTATGAAGCACTAATCCTTGGATTGAGGGCTACAAAAGATATGAATATTGAAAATCTTGCAGTGTTTGGCGACTCCGAATTGATAATTCAGCAAGTGAAAAGAATTTATCACGTAAAGCAGTCATTATTGAAAGTTTACAGAAATGAAGTGTGGGATATGATAGATAATTTTTTCTGTGCTTTTAATATAACATACATTCCAAGAGATTGTAATCAGACTATAGATTCATTGGCATTAGCAGAAGCATATTTTAGAATTCTGAAATTGACACACTTAAAGTATCCCATTGATGTGAGGTATAGGCCAGCAGTCCCAGATGATATTAAACATTGGAGGGTTTTCCAAGATGAGCAGGAAATAAAAGAGTTTTTAGAATTAACTAAAGAGTTTGCAGATGACCAGGTTGACCTAGATGAAGACTTAGATATGGCTGAAATATCTACTCATGCAAAACAGTCAATTGCTGATAAAAAAATTATGGATTTAAAGAGCAATTTTATCCCTAAGGGACTTGTTCCATTAGAGAGGTTGTTTTCAAAAAATGATACACTGTTGAAAAATAATTTTTAGACCATTGAAGAGAGTGTAATCAGCTGTAATATTGGGTCTGTGGCAGAACCAAGGATGGTTAAGATATCTAAACAATTATCAGAAAAGGACAGAAACAAATACATCATTTTGTTGAAGGCATTTATAGATATTTTTGCATGGTCATATGAAGATCTTAAAACCTATGACACGAATGTTATTCAGCATAAGATCCCATTAAAGCCTAATACTAAGCCTTTTAAACAAAAATTAAGAAGGCTTAATCCAGCACTTTTACCAGTCATTGAAAAAGAGGTGAAGAAATTACTGGATGCCAAGATTATTGTTCCTCTTAGGTACTCCTCTTGGGTAGCTAACGTTGTTCCAGTAGGAAAGAAAAATGGGGAAATAAGGTTATGTGTAGATTTTTGAAATTTAAACAGATCATGCCTTAAAGATAACTATTCATTTCCTAAGATAGATAAGATTTTGCAGAGAGTAGTTGGTGCAGAAAGAATTTCAATGATTGATGGTTTGTCTGGTTATAACCAGATTGCGGTTCAGCCGGAGGATAGAGAGAAAACAGCTTTTACAACCCCCTGAGGTACATTCATGTATAACAAAATGCCTTTTGGGCTAATGAATGCAGGTTCCACATTTCAAAGGGAAATGGATATAGCATTCGTAGGTGAGAATGAAAATTTTGTGGTCATTTGTCAAGATGATATCATGGTCTTTTCTAAATCTGATGAAGAGCATTTGAAACATCTGAAGCAAACTTTTATGAAATGCACAAGATTTGGGTTGTCATTGAACCCAAAAGAGTCTCACTTTGCTATGACAGAAGGTAAGTTATTGGGTCACATAGTTTCTGCATATGGGATTAAAATAGACCCTGAGAGAGTGAAAGCTATTTTAAATATTGCTATTCCCAGAAATAAAAAAGAAATCCATTCTTTCATAGGAAAAATTAATTTTTTGAGGTGGTTTATTCCTAACTTTGCTGAAACTATTAAGTATATTACTGATATGCTTAAGAAGGATAGAGAGGTAAGATGGTCTCAGCAAGCCAAACAATCATTTGAAAAAATTAAGCAGGCACTAGTAGAAGCACCTGTGTTGGCAGCCCCTTATTACAACAACGATTTTGCAGTGTTTTCATTTGCATCAGAAGAAACAATTGCTGCTATGTTGTTGCAAAAAAATTATGAGGGATTAGAGCAGACCATATCCTTTTTTAGTAAAACATTAAGGGATTCAGAGTTGAAATATACTAGTATGGAGAAATAGGCCTATGCTTTGGTAAAGGCACTTAAATTTTTTAGAATATATGTACTCCATTCTAAAGTTTTAGCCTATGTGCCTAATTCTGCTGTTAAGGAAATCCTAGTACAGCCGGACAGTGAAGGAAAAAGGGCTAGATGGATTGCAAAAGTAATGGAATATGATGTGGAGATCAAGCCCACTAAATTGATGAAAGGGAAGGGCCTAGCAAAGCTTCTCTCTGAATCAAATTGTCAAATACTGGATTTGCATATGATGGCAGAAGGTGCAGAAGAGGTCGAAGAACAAGTCTAAAGAAAGCTATCGGAACCACTCCATTTCAAATAGTGTATGGAACTGAAGCAGTATTCCCAATTCAATTGATGACTCCAGTAATTAAGTTTGTGCAGGAAGATGAAGAAGAACCAGAAATAAAGAAAAGGAGAACATTTCAGATAATTCAGTTACAGCAAGAAAGGGAAGCTCTCATAGACAAAGCTGAAATACACAGAAATAGGATGAAAGAACACTTTGATAAAAAGGTAAAAAAGAATATGTTTGTAGTGGGTGATCAAGTGTTGAGATGGGATGCCAGATATGAGGATAAAGGAAAACATGGTAAGTTTGATGCTCTGTGGTTTGGACCATTCATAGTGATGAAAAGTTTGGGAAACAACACCTTTGTTCTACAAACTTTGGGAGGTAATGAGATTCCAGGTCTAGTTAATGGACACTTTTTAAAGTTGTTTCATACTTGATTGAGATGACAGGTTTTTGTATATATTCATTGTACATATCAGTTCAAATAAGTTCAGTAGACTCCATCCCAATAAGACAAGTTTAAGAAGGCACAGGTCATAATGTTCTTAAGATCTTACAGAGAAGACCTTATCCCCAGACGGAGCCAGATGTTATCTCTAGGATTGTTCCTAAGATTTTCGTAGCCTTTATTTATTTTCTATATATTTCTTCTATCAGTCTATCCTATACTGTTCCCATTCCTTAAACATTTTTTCCATTAGTTATATTTTCATAATTTAATTAGGATTTGGCTCTAGTTCATACTTTTTATTTCAAAATAAATTTCATTTTCTTACACTAACAAACATTACAAATGCTTGTGAAGCTCTAAATATTATAATTTTGATTTAAAATGGTGAACTGACAGCTTCTGCTGTAATTTCAAATTTGAAAATGCTGTTAGTTTCTGAAAAATGCTATCAGTTTCTGAAAAATGCTGTCAGTTTCGAATTTCAAATCATGATTTAATAGGGTTGTAAATGCTTGTAATTTTAATTCATTGCAATCATGATTCGAAATATTTGGGGGACCTATAAGTCATATATGCATGAATTTAACATATGGTCGACAACATGACTACCTTCTCCATTCGACAGTTGGAAATCAGGCCAGTACACCGGTCAGGATCATGAATAGGTTTGTCCAGCATCGAAATTGGTGAATGCTATGGACAGAAATGAAATATCGGGAATGTATCAAGCAAATTAGGGTCTGTTAATCCGGCTAAATTTCCATGCAGGTGCAGAGAAGGGTTTCAAAATTGAAAAGAGGTTATCAATATTGAGAGTTTATGTTTTGTAATAGGATCTAATGGATGAAATTTCCACGCAGAGCCCGAAGAAAAAACCTGGAGGACTCATATGCAGAGTTGGGCCCAACAACATTGAATGGATTTCCCAATTTCCTTTGACAACAAGGTTAATGAAAAATGATGGATGGTTTATATTTTGTGAAAGGTTACAGGGGTATAACCTTCAAGCGACGAAGGCGTTTATAAAAAATTGCAAAGAAGGAGTGGTCGATTTCAAGGATTTCAAAATTGTGGTAAATGAGCAGGTTGTTGCAGAAGTCACAGGTATCATTGCTGAAGGCAAACAATGGTTCAAACAGCAAGACTTTGAGGGATATTATGGCGAGTTCATGTTACCAGGTTTTGAAAGTTTGAATTGGAGCAATGGCGCGCACATAAGCAAAATAAAACCTAATTAGCAAATTCCACTCGAGGTAATCCAAAATTACATTACCTATGATGGTCGGTTTGATAAGGTTTTAAGATGCCATGTTAGGTTATTAATGCATTTACAGGGAAGAAAGAAGTTAAATCTTCCATATTACTTGTGGAGGAGTCTACAAAAAATGGTTTTATCAGTTCAAAAATGGCCAAAGCACACCGACCATTCTATCTTTCACCAAGGGCTTATTAAATTGTTGATTTTACACCATTTGAAGCAAATAGGCAAAGACTGGGACCAGTTTATTCGTGAACAAGGGTTTGATACTAAAGAAAAGAAGAAATCCACCAAGAAGAAAGGTCAAGAAAGCAAATCGTCAGATGGGCAAGCACAGTGTGAAAATTCTGGAAAAGAGCAAGATACTGTTCAAACCCTGCTGAACATTACTGAAGACAAACGAATAAACAGTGTAAGTTCAGAAGATGGATTTTGGGCCGAGGACCAGAGCCAGAGCTAAAGTGGCCGCAGAGATTAGATTGTCAAAACAACCTGTAGGAGAACATCAAATTGTGCTGGTGAATGAGTCCGATGAGGAGATGAATATACAGGAAAAAGATACTCTTGTAATTGAAGGTGAGGGTTCTATTGATGTATAGATACATGTAGGGAAAATACCTGAAATATTTGTGGAAAATAAACAAAGGCATATAAAAAATCAAGCTTCAAGATTTGGCATACAGAAGGATAATATTGTAGTGGATGCAGAAAAAATTAAAAGAGTCCCGGGATTGGATTTGGTAAAGAGATCTTTGCAATCTTATAAAGAGCAGTGTCATTACTTGCACAACATTAATGAAAGTTTGATGTTATCGAACAAAAGATTGCGAGAGGACCTGGAGCAGAGGGATATTGATTATGAGAAGCTAGCAGTGATTGCCAAGGATACTTTGTAGAAAAAGAAAGTTATGAATGAAGAATGCAAGCAGATGAAGGCCCAGCTAGACCAGTTGAAGGGGCGAGAGCGCAATGAAGATGCAGAATTTGCCAAGTTACAACGAAGATCACAAGTTTTAAATGAAATGGCTGATTTAGCTGAGTCATCAAGAAGTCTTTAGTCTTTCTTCTACAATTAAGAGATAAGATATCTTAGGTGTCAAGTTGTATTGATTAAGTTTGCTTGTTGTAACAATTCGATAGACTTAGACTTTATTTTAAAAACTCTATCTTATTTTTTGGAGCGATTAGATCCAATGTGATAGGATCTAGTAACTATTTTCTATTTTTGAACAAATTTTGTATAAATAGCACATAGACAGAGGTAATAAGGGTTGGAACTGGAGGAACATGATAGAAGTTTGATTTTAAGGAGTTGTTTCATGCAGATATGTATGTATTTCTTATGTTACTTTTTTGCAGAAGATGACTATTATGAATTAAAAATATGATCTTTGAGCCATTTCTTTTTCAATTTATGAAGTGTATGCTTTTGGTACTCTATCCATATGTGGTCTAAATTCCATATTATGATTCTTCCAAATAGTATATAACTATGCCCTCATCATGAAATAGATTTGAGTTTTTATATTCATAGCCTTAAGATCACAGTCTTTCTTCTGCTTCTATTCATACATTGAAATATTATACTGTACCTATCTTTCATTTCCTTTGAAATATTTTAAATAATTATGTTTTTTGCTTCCACCAAACAAAACTGAAACAGTCATTGTGTAGATGCCTCATTCCTACTATCCAAGATTACCTTAAGCTTGAACCCTTGTAGTCTAGGTTCAACTTTAGGGATAACACCTCGGATGCCCCTGACTCTAGCACATTGGTGAGTCTATTTGGGAGCCCCCCTCGGTTATATGTTCCCATGGATCTTCGGGTTGCGTTTGGCGACAATCTTTCGAAGCACCCTAGTTCCAGGCTTCCGCGAGTACCCATTTCAGATCAGTCATGGTCGGACCATGAGTACATGGCCAGATTTGGGTCCCCTCTGGACTAGTATGATGTATACAGTAGTTCTCCATGTATTGTTCAGTTCCTCTTTTGGGATTCATTATTATTTCTATATCTTGACACGAGCATGGGTATGCTTGCCTCGTCCATATGTTGATATATTCCTCAGTAAGAACACGTATTTTAAGTTTTTGCAGTCCATACGGACCATGTGCTTCGGGTTCCAACTAGTTCCTACTCTCCTCCATCACATGCTCGTACCCCTAAAAATGACAGAACGTATAATGTCTATCAGCCATACGATGAGCTCAGGTCCTCACACATCAAAGGGAAATATGTTAACACCAAAAAATTACTCACCAGCTCATTCCCTTAGACACATACCCCTGTTGGCCAAATTTCCTATCAATCTAGCCTCCAAAACCCCCGAAAAACCCAAGTGGGTACCAAATATTACTTTTCCTCCTCCAAATTGTTTAAAAACATACCAAAACCCCAAAAGAGGGTCCATTATTCCCAAAAATCAAAATAAATGGGAATAAACTCAAAAAGAAAATAAAAAAGAGGGAAAGAGGGAAAAAACCCTAAAACAAAAACCTAAAACCCTAACCTAAATTTATGAAAGGGGGTGGAGGCCCCTCATTTCTACATGCCATACCTACTCTACCCTTATGCTGCTGAAATTTCTATTGAGCCATAAGCCATCCACTTTTGAGCTTAAGCCTCCCACTAGATAGAAGCTTTAGCCACCATTGATGCATTGTGGAGGAGAGTCAGGAACCAAGGAGCTCTGGAGCACACCTATTGTACCACCGTAAGAGCTTCATCAGCCTCATTTCTTGAGGTAAATTCTTTGCAAGCCCTAGCTTGCCCGTCAGTACAAAATTGAAAGATTCTTTATAATATCTCCATGGAAGTTTATTGTTCTTTGTTTTAATTTATATTTGTTTTATGCACATGCTAGATTATATTTTTTATTGTCTTTATATTTAATTGTTTTTTTATCATTTTCCATTAAAGCTACTGCTAAGAGCTCCCTTACCCTTAGTAGGTGCCCTTTTGCACGAGCAGGGGTGTAAACCCCTACTACAGAGTTAATTATCTATACAACTTATCCAAATCTGCAAAGATACACATCCAACCATCAAATTAATGAAAATCAAAACTCACAAAGCCACAAGGTCAAGGATTCCACAATCTTAATGAATAATACATTACAAATTAATAAATTAAATGTTTTTTTAACTTTATTGTTTTTAATTGATAGATTGAAGTGAAAGACAATCTCTCGAATGGAAAATGTATCAAATTATGATGAATTGTGTTGTCAAGATAATATAATATAGTCAAGAAAGGAGCAATTTTGAGGGCTCATCAACTAGATTGGCAAAGCTTCTGACAAGTCCTAACCTTGAGACTTCTGTACCAATTGTTGTAAGCACAAAACAACCTGCCACATGGAAACTCTTTGAATGAGTCGTTATTGCTTATGAAAAAGCAAGGTTCAAAAAGCAATTGAGCTACAATGTATGTAGAATTTCCACCATCTCTAGTGTCTACCATGAATTCAAACCACAACTCTTCACTGGAATTTAGATGATCAAAGATAAACCCTCTTTCGAGGCACTATCTTCTGCCCTAATCATTGCTGCATGGTAACATAAAACAAGCATACAAAATTGAAGAAAGCAATGCTAAAAAATGTCCTAAAATGGAAATTAATATCTTCACAAATTTATTAGCATTTAAAACAGAACAAACCCAACAATCAAATAGTGTTGAAGAAAATGATATTTTCATGTATTGATTGGACTTTCTTGCATCATTCTCATATCAAATCGTCCAAGAAATAATGTTACAAATACCAAAAGATCAAACATCGTCTTGAACAAATATGTTGATGCCCTAGAAGAACAGGTTTTGTTCATTGGCATGCTCTCTCACAAAAAAAAATCACGAAAATTAATGTGCTAGAGCATGTACCATGAATACCAAGGAACCATATCTAAAAAATTTGGAATCATGGATGTCTTATGGATATCAGAATCTGTTGCTAACTGAGGGTGTGTCAAGGCCCATCTCTACATTGTCAAATTCTTAGTTACCTATATATAAATCCATAGTGCAATTCGAAAGAAAAATAATAAATTACAAAGTAATGAAGGCAAATTTAAATATGAAATCCAAGAAAGTTCAACACCACGAATCAATAATTAATAACATACCCAGTTGACCTTTCGACTACATAATTTGCAATATAGAGTCCTATAAATGTTTCCACAAAGAATAATCAGTTGATATGTCCTTGACTGACTACAAAAGAAACCAACAGTTAATAAAATATTCCCACTGGTCATACCAATATATACACTAGTGCAGGGAAAAATTTAGGGGTGAAATTTTGCCCATGGGCTAGTTTTTGATGTTTTTTCCCAAAAAAATATTCGCCAATTTCATTTTTTTTCTAAATGGATTCGCCCAAATTCCATTTTACTCTAAAAATCGCCAAAAATTGTCCAAAAGCTATATAAAGTCTTAGAAATTTCAATATTTAAAAAAAAAACACCAAGAATTTTATGGTTGCAAATTTAAGAATTAATAAGATTCACCAAAGTTTCTACACTTTAAGAAAATGATTGATCCTTAAAATTTTCCCTGCACTATATTATTGATGTAAAAAACGTTTTCACTTCTTTTTGAGAATTCTTCAATTATCTATCATGATATTTACATGTTAATGTTCATTAAGAATGTTCTTTAATAATTTATCATGATGATTTTCATATAACGCGAAAGTAGGTTTTTTTGTAATTGGTTTACACACACACACACACACACATTCATGTATATATTAGTATAACTATTATATATAAGTATACACACATACACACACGCGCACACACGGGCGTGCACGCACACACACACACATGCTGAAATAATATAAATATGTATTGGAAGTATATATTATACTAGTATAATATTGACATATATATTAATATATATTCTAATGTATGTACAGACATATAAACTAGAATATATTAGTATATATACCAATTAAATATCTATGAATGGATTTGCTTAGAGATGTTATTATAGAGATAGACCATTCTATCTTGTGCATTAATCGTCACTCTTTAGAAACAAAAACCAATTTGCATAACAAAAGAAAACATGAATAATTTTATATCTATATTGGAGAGGCATGTCTTTCGAGGATCTGTTCATTAACCAGAATGTTATTGGCTTTTTGTCAAATTAACATTTTGGGACTAACCTCAAAACTACCGTTTCAATGTCTACGAAAACATAGATAATGATAAGGATGTCTTGTAAATTCATTACAACAATTTGTGAATGGCAGTTGAAATCTTGTATTCATGTATGGGTACATAACCTACACCTTAAATTCATTGTAGAATAATGGAATATTGCAACCATAAGCTAAACTAAACATGTAAAACATCTTGTACTCATGTATGGGTACATAACCTACATGTTAAATTCACTGTAAAAGAATGGAAAAGCCCAACCATAAAGCAAACTAAACATGGAAAGCATCTTACAAAAATCCTCTATTGATTGATGTCTCTCTACTTTTGCTAGATACAATACTCAAGTCTACTTGATATGTTGTTTCACATTCTAAAGCAAGTAGTCTACTTGATATGTTCATTTTAATCTTACCAATTTATCAATGCTTTTCAGGTCTGGCTAGTATTTTTGGCAAGAGAGGATTGTTTTCAGTTGAGAGGTTTATGGGAACAAAGCCTCTTGTCAATGCTCCATTATGACAGAGACTATGATTAATTTGTCTTTTGTTTTGGGTAGGAAAGGGAGGGGGTAATAGGGAGTTTTGTTCATTTTGTAATGTATGTAATTTGTGAGGACATGTGAACAACACAGAAGCATTAAACTAGTATGTATGAAAGTCCATATCGAAAAATAGGATATGCACAAAGGGTGGAGGGTATGTCAAATCCCCTACAACAATCTTAGTTATACTGATGCGGGGTGCATATTGCTTGTCCGGAACATTAAGGTGCATTGATTCCGGTGATGATGGAACAAAAAATGACCTAGAGCAATCAAGTAGTTGCATTAATTTTAGTGATGATATAATGCAAAACAATAGGGTGTCTTGATTTCATTGATAATAATACGTTGAAAAATTATTCATGCATTAATTGAAGAAAATATACCAAGAAAAATTGATTTGATGCACTGCTTTCAATATTGAGATAGTGCAAATTATAAAGTGATGTAGTGCAAACCAATTTCAAAAGAAATTGTGGTGTTGTGATATGTGCATGTATTAGATCCAAATTCATGCAAATGTAAATAGAATTATGAAAAACACATCATGTTGGAGAAAGAAATTGGAAAGTAAGAGAGATAAGATCTATCAACGAAGTGCAAACCATCCCTCAAATCTTACATCATATCACTTTGTTACTATCCATCTTCTTCGTCATATCATTTTAATATTATTCAACATCTTTTTTTCCACAAATAAAAAACTATACTTGATTTTCATTTTGAATCAAAGTATACATAAATTGATTTGGTTACATTCAATTTCATTGAGACTGTTACTATCAACCTCGGCAGCAAAAAAAAAAAAAGCATGACTGTAGACACCAAATCCAAAACAGAACATGGACAAACTATGCGCCACAAAGGATGAAGCCCCAATGCCATCGCAGTGGATGCAGGCTCAGGAGCCGTCGTCGCCGGAGGAGATCTGGGGGTTGCTAGGGTAAACCTAGCTGCCAACACTTGGAGCAAAGGCAACTCTAAACAACCCCAAGCTTTCGCGAGAGCCAAAAGCTGCCGCCCTAGACGTCGTTGTCGGAACCACCCCCGCTGCAGAGCTGCCACCGTCTGAAGACCACTGCTAACACTCTTCATCAACCTTCACCGCCGCTGCTCCACAACAAACAAATGCGCCGACACTGGAACCAACTACATCTTATCTACTGAGAAATTTCAGCAACAATAATGAGGAGTTGTTGAGAAACACCAAACACTGGCAGCTTTGGTCCATCTCCACTGCCAATATCTTTATCACCCATCATAGTTACTTTGTTATTATTCAACATCTTTATCATTAAACATTGTTACTTTCTTATTAATGAGTTTCATAATGATGTAAATTTAGTAATGTATCGATTAGTTTATGAGATTTAATTAACATATACATATACATAATGATGTAAATTTCCTACTATATTGATTAGTTTATGAAATTTACTTAACATATGCATTTCATAATAATGATGACCTAAATATTCATAATAATGATGACCTAAATATTTGATGGGAATGCACATGATGAAACTAGCCTAAATCCATCTTAACTTTAAATCTATCATAAAAGGGATCAAATTCGTTGAAGTACAAACCTTTTGACAATTTTTTACATTCTAAAAAAAATTATACTTAGAAGAATATGAAAGAAAAGTTTACACTTCAAAGTATCTATCTCTTTTAACACATTCTACATTTTGAGCTAAAATATATCTATGTTAGTATATAAAATAAAATTATTAAAAAAAACCTATTTTTAAACTTAAAATTATTAAAAATGTTAAGAAAAAAAAACTATTTTTAAACTTAAAACCATCAGTTCCGTATAAAATTAAAAAAAACAATTCTCTTGGATCAAAATATGTGCATACCATGGTATATGACTGAAACTATTTTTTGGTTGTTTACAGCTGTTACGGGGTAAGCTGTCCATTGAACACACATGCGTGTCGAAGTCTATGGAAGTGGCTGGCCATAAATAGAGGAACAACGTCAGCGCATACGGCACCAACCAGATGGACTATATAAATAGAGGAACAACGTCAGCGCATACGGCATCAACCAGATGGACTATAAATAGAGGAACAGCGTCAGCGCATAAATAGAGTTTTTTTTAATCCAGAAAATGGGAAAACCTAAATGTCAAAGTGAAAACCATTGCCACGCTAAAATTTTCAGAAAATAGCCGCGTTTAACCCGATGCTCAATCCAATTAAATGTATTTTTATAACTGCGCATAAAATCCAATTAAATGTATTTTTATACATGCCTAAGGCAGGTTAAATTGTAATCAGTTTTATGGTATTTTTTTTTTACTTTCAATTAATTTATAAATCATCAAAATATGTGTACAAAGTTTTATATGGTTTTGCAAAATTAATATTTAAAAATAACAAATTAATTTCTTAATTTTTTGAAATGCAATTTCTATTTTATAATTGGTTTATATATGAAAAGATTAAATTTATATAGTTATATTTACAATTTTCAATCAAAAAATTATTTTAAAAGCTAAATTATTTTTTAAAATTTTATAAACAATTTCAATCAAAAAATAATTTTAAAAGCTAAATTATTTTTAAAAATTTTATAAATAAACCAGTATTTAATTGTAATAAATATTTGTTTAATATTAAAAAATATAAGTGTAACCTATACGTTCAGTCAAGAGACAAGGGCATATCACGAAAATGGCATTTCCAATTAAAAACTATGAATGGCTGAAATCCACATCTATGATGGGGCCATTTTGTCGTCTTATCTTTCTACGCGGAAGATGCATACCTGATACCTCTCGTTCTGCGTTCATACCATGTGAAAGGTGGAGCACAGCATCTTGTCCTTTCAATACATGGATACGTGTCAAGAAGGCACCCCACACGGAAAGCGATCAAGATTCCACGCGGTTCATGGCGTTATGAAACTATTTTATGTCTGCGTTTACAATCCTTTCCACAATTTCTCTTATACTCCTCCCTCACAGTTTTGAGCATCGATCGTTCAGAGCTTCCCCAGTTTCTATTTCTATTTCTACAACAGTTGGCATCGGCATACCCAAACCTCACGCCTCCAGTTTCCTGCAACTGCGATGGACCCTTCCCCCGCCTCCTCCTCCACTTCTTCTCATTCCATCGGTTCCGGCTACGATGTGTTTATTAACCATCGTGGCCCGGACACCAAGAATTCCTTCGCTAGTTATCTCTACCATGCCCTTCTTTCACGTGGATTAAAACCCTTTCTGGATAGGGAGGAATTGGAAGAGGGACTCGAATTTCCGTCACAAATAGTGGATGCTATTAAAAATGTCTCGGTCCATGTGGCCATCTTTTCTCCAGCTTATGCGGATTCGTTCTGGTGTTTGCATGAGCTCGTCCTCATGCAGGAGACGAGAGCTACCATTCTTCCTGTATTTTACAATGTAGAGCCTGCTGAGCTTAGGTGGACAGATCACAACAAATCAGGACGCTATGCTGAGGCCCTCAACAAACTCGAACAGAATAAAACGGTTGACTCTCAAACCAATCAAGAGAAGCCACGATACGACCCCGCCATCATTCAGAAATGGAGAAATGCTCTTTCGAAGGTTGCAGACACAAGTGGGTTTGATTTGAAAGGCAAATTTAACGGGTGAGACCTTCAACTCCCTCTCCCTCTCCCTCTCTATGTATGAATACAGTATGAGGCCTATATGAATTGGTAAAAGTATAGGCTGCAATTTTAAGAATATATAACATGTATATGGATATGATGCTTTGCCTCTGGTTCTAATGATTTACTTAGTTTATATATTTTTTTCTTTGTGAATAACTAGGGATAAGGGTCTGATGCTAGACAAGGTCATGGAACGTGTGATGAAGATAATGGCTACAAAGAGACAGTTGCATGTGGTCCAGAGACAGTTGCATGTGGCCAAGTTTCCAACCGGTTTAGATGACAAAGTAAAAGATTTTGAAAGTACGGTATTATGGCAGCAACCCATCGGAAAAGCTCAGGTCGTGGGCATAGTTGGCTGGGGTGGAGTGGGGAAGACAACTATGTCGAAAGAGGTTTTCAATAGAAAGCATTCAGAGTACAGTAGATCCTACTTTTTATCAGATGTAAGAGGAGAACCTAAAATCTCATTACATTCTTTGCAAAGTAAACTTTTGAAAGGCTTGGGTCAATTGGGTCAAGACGACATCCATCATGGTACACAGATGCTTTTAGAGTTTCTCTCATCTGTTAAAGTCTTACTAGTTTTAGATGACATAGATCATCAGGATCAGATAGATGCACTTTTACCAGATAAAGATGCCTTACATAGAGATAGCTTAATTGTGATTACAACTCGGGACAAAGATGTCCTAGCATGGGCAGGAGTGGAAGAGACATCAATTTATAAGTTAAGAGGCCTTACTCCACAACACTCGCGAGAGCTCTTTTGTTTATATGCTTTCTGCCACCCCGATCCACTCCCAGCATTTGAAGATCTTGTAAACGAGTTTGTAGAAGCATGTGATGGATTGCCTCTATCCTTAAAAGTGTTTGGGGCACTTCTCTTTAGAAAAGAGAAATATTACTGGGAGTATAGACTTGATAGACTTCACCAAGTAGAACTTCCATATGATATACAGAATAAATTAAAAATTAGTTACGATGCACTTAATGGAGAGGAAAAGCAGATTTTTTTAGATATTGCCTGCTTTTTCATTGGAGAACAAAGGAACATTGGCATAGGATTATGGAACGAATCACAGTGGAAATGTGGTTTTCAAAATCTAGAGAGCAAATGTATGGTAGAAGTGGACAGTGATGGTGACATACGTATGCATGATCACCTCCGAGACTTGGGAAGACAGATCGGGGAGGAGGAATTGCCGCACCGTCTTTGGCGTCCCACGGAGAACATTGATGATTGGCTGCAAAAGCAATCAGCTGTAAGTGTTCAATCATTCAATTTTCCATTCTTTTCTATAGAAATTTGTGTAGATTTTGCATTCTCCGTCGTTTTTCCAAAATGAACAGGTAATAACGGAGAAATTTGTGTAAATTTTGTATTCTCCGTCGTTTTTCCAAAATGAACAGGTAATAACGGAAGCTCGTGGAATTAGTATCGCTCACATGGATAGCTCTGATAAAAGTATTATAAACTCATCAATGTTGTCACGCTACCAAACGAACGGCATGATGAACCTTCTATTTACATTGTGTCGTTTACTTGGTGTTCGTGCGATGAAGTTGCAAGTTCTTAGTAGTGAAGGATATCTTCTCGAGCGGATTTTAAAGAAGGTGCACTCACCAAATCTCAGATGGCTTTCTTGGCGTGGCTGTCCCTACTCTGACCTGCCTTCCTGGATTCCAACAAGGAATTTAAGGGTTTTGACCCTGCAGGGGAAAGTATTAAAAACATTGTGGCAAGACAAATCGCAGGTAAATTTGGGTTAAAGTTTGTTTCGTTAATCGCTATTTATATTGCATCATAAGGTCTCTAACGGTTTTATTCATGAAAATCATATATCTTTCTAACAGTCGAAACACTTATTTCCAGGCAAAAGAAAACTTCACGAACCTCTACCACTTGAACCTCTCTCAATGCACGGAGTTGAGGAGGCTGCCAGATTCCTTGGGTGGCTTGAGGAACCTCCATCACATGGACCTGAGAAAGTGCTTGAAGTTGGAGAGGCTGCCAGATTCCTTGGGTGACTTGACTAACCTCCACCACATGGACCTGAGTGATTGCTTGAAGTTGAAGAGGCTACCAGATTCCTTGGGTGGCTTGACGAACCTCTACCACTTGAAACTGTCTGGATGTACGGAGTTGAGGAGGCTGCCAGATTCCTTGGGTGGCTTGATGAACCTCCACCACATGGACCTGTCTTGGTGCAAGAAGTTGGAGAGGCTGCCAGACTCCTTGGATGGCTTGACGAACCTCCACCACATGGACCTGTCTTGGTGCAAGAAGTTGGAGAGGCTGCCAGATTCTTTGGGTGGCTTGACGAACCTCTACCAAATGGACCTGTCTGGGTGCGAGAAGTTGGAGAGCCTGCCAGATTCCTTAGGTAGCTTGAAGAACCCCCACCACATGGACTTGAGAGCGTGCCTAGAGTTGGAGAGGCTGCCAGATTCCTTGGATGGCTTGACGAACATCCACAACATAAACCTATCTTGGTGCCGGAAGTTGGAGAGGCTGCCAAATTCCTTGGGTGGCTTGACGAACCTCCACCACATGGGCCTGTTTGGGTGTGAGAGGTTGGAGAGGCTGCCAGATTCCTTGGGTGGCTTGACGAACCTCTACCACATGGACCTGATTGAGTGCAAGAAGTTGGAGAGGCTGCCAGAATCCTTGGTTGGCTTGACGAACCTCCACTACCTGGGCCTGTCTTTGTGCGAGAAGTTGGAGAGGCTGCCAGATTCCTTGGGTGGCTTGACGAACCTCCACCGCATGGACCTGATTCAGTGCAAGAAGTTGGAGAGGCTGCCAGATTCCTTGGGTGGTTTGACGAACCTCCACTACATGGACCTGAGAAGCTGCGAGAAGTTGGAGAGGCTGCCAGATTCCTTGGGTGGCTTGACGAACCTCCACCACATGGCCATGTCTTCGTGCTTGAAGTTGGAGAGGCTGCCAGATTCTTTTGGGAGTTTGAGGAACCTTAAACATCTTGATTTGTCCGGGTGCTCTAATTTGACCGTCTCAAGCCATATACTGGGAAATATAAGAACGCTTGAGCATATAGATCTTTCCCATTGTAAAAAAAATTGAAGTAGGGCCCTTGAAACTGGCATATCAACGCTCCCAGAAAATACTAAAGTTGACGGGCACAAATTTGAAAGAATTACCAAGTGCAATTGGAGTCCTGAGAAATTTGGAAGTTTTGTGGATAGGGACCCTTCGCTGGACACGCTGCCGCGTGAGTCAAGGACCTTGAGGGATTTGAGGGTCGAGGATTCCATGGAATTGAAATGTTTGCCCGGGTTTTGTGGTCTTGCAAATCTTCAAACCCTCAATATTAGAAAGTGTAAAAAAACATGAAAACATTGGTATCTTTGACGCACTTGGAGGCATTAGAATGTGTTAAGTTGAAGAGCATACGGGATTTGGCGCAGCTAACAAAACTTAGAACACTATATGTTAGCGGCTGCCTGGAGTTAGAAGAATTGGAAGGAGTTGAAAATTGTATTTCGTTACAGTATCTTGATATCTCGATGTGTAACGAACTGCAGGAGCTGCCCAGCCTTAGAACATTGGTATCTTTGTGGAAGTTAAGAGCAGAAGAGTGTATGAGGTTGAAGAGAATCCGGGATTTGGGGCACGAAATATTTATGAATGAATGATGGTCATGAATGAATGATTACCATTTTTTATTTTAAATTATATTGATTTATATAATCTTACGTTGATTGATTGTAACGGAGATGTGTGATTCTTATTTCATTTTTATATGTGAAGTTATGGAATGTAAAGATGTATTTTTTAATAAGTTATTGATTGATTGTAACGGAGATGTGTGATTCTTATTTCATTTTTATATGTGAAGTTATGGAATGTAAAGATGTATTTTTTAATAAGTTATAGCTCTTTTTTAAGTGAAAAAAGATTTTTTATCACTTAAAAAAATATTAAATTTAATATTTTATAGAATTTCAAAATTAAAATATTATAATAATAATTGCACCACAGTCCAGTATGAGGGAAACCTTGTTAGTCATAACATTTGTATGAGGGAGATCTTGTAAGTGGAGTGTTTGTGGATATTGTTGGCCATAAACAAAATAATACAAAGTAAAAAAAATAATACAAAGTAAAAAGTAATAAATATTATGTCGGCCATAAACAAAAAAATAATAATACAAAGTAAAAAGTAATTATGAAACTTAAACTAGAGACTTTAGAGCTTAGGATTAGGTGATAAATATTATGTCGGTCATAAATAAAAAATAATAATACAAAGTAAAAAGTAAATATGAGACTTAAACTAGAGACTTTACTTTTTACTTTTAATACAAAGTAAAAAGTAAATATGAGATTTTAGAGTGTTTGTCGAGTTTGCCGAGTAACAAAATACTACAAAGTAAAAAAAAGAATAATATAAAGTAAAAAGTAATAAATATTATGTCAGCCATAAACAAAAAAGAATAATACAAAGTAAAAAGTAAATATGAGACTTAAACTAGAGACTTTAGAGCTTAGGTTTGCACCTTAGAGATTTGATCCCTCTTGGCGCTTGATAGAGCCTAGGATTTGGATCTATGCTGATATTAATAATATTAATATAACAAAATAATTAAAAATATTCATGTCGGTTCATAAAATAAAAAAAATTATGTAATATTTGTGATGTAACAAAATAATTAAAAAAATTCATGTTGACTCATAAAATAAAAAATTATGGAACGTATTTAAAAAATTCATATTGACTTATAAAATAAAAAATTATGGAAAGTATTTAAAAAAATCCATGTTGGTTCATAAAATAAAATATTATGAAAAGTAATTAAAAAATAGATGTTGGTTTATAAAATAAAAACTTATACACCTCAAAAAATTGGATCTCTCTCAGTGTTTAATAGAGATACGGATTTAAGATTGATATATACCAGTAATAATATAAATTTCTAAAAAAAAATTAATATATAAATACATATATAGATTAAATTTTATAATAAAATTTTAAAAATATTTATTTTCTCACTTACTAAAAAATTAATCTATAATTACATCAACTTAATCTATATTTGTGCCGGCATGCGAATTGAATTTTTTTATGTACATATCATATGATTAAATATGAAACTTTTTATTTAATTATAATTTGTTTTTAAATATAAAATAAAATAATTTTAGATAATAAAATATAAAATTAAAACTAAAATATAAAGACTAAAGTTTATTTAATAACATGAATTTAAAATTAGATTTTAAAGAATTGTTTATAAAAACTTAATAATATTTATAAGAAAGATGAATGGTTAAAAATATTGATTTTTTTAAACTAATTTGGAAATGGAGAAATTAAATAAAAAAAAAAAAAACTGAAAACTAAGAGAAATAAACATGAATTTAAAATTAGATTTTAAAAAATTGTTTATAAAAATTTAATCATATTTATAAGGAAGATGAATGGTTAAAAATAATGTTTTTTTTAATTAATTTGGAAATAGAAACATTAAATAAGAATTTTTTTTTGAAAACTAAGGCCAGTGCATTTTGATTTAAAAGTTACATCTTTGCTTAAAGAGTTCATCACAATGGATATTACAAGTTTTTGCAAATTCTTTATTATGTAGTCTTTTATTTAAGTTTTAATATTATTAGTTTAACCTACAAAACACTAAAATATAAAGAAGTTAAAGAAAATTTTTTGTCATTATGGGAAAACTCAACATGAAGTTGAGGACTATTCCTTGATCTTTCGTTCTTAAATGTGAAAATGAAAATATAAAGAAAAATCAACTCATATGGAGGATCTTCTATTTTCTATTTTCTACTCCAATATCCCACTTTCTTATTTTTTCAACTATGGAACACTAATCAATACAACAAGAATGAAACTCCCTCCTTTCCTAGTAGCCCAGAGTTTAACATGGTTAAGGTCAGGTTTTTTCATACCTCAATTATTGATTAGGGTTAGGGTTTTGGACTCTCTATAATCTTCTCAAAATTTCACACATGACTATCTCAACATGTATGAGTAATGGGAGTTGACATGAAATCTACTTGACACCAAGTTGATCAACAACATATTGGTAAACTTGCAAGATGCGTAACTCCATCATGTGAATTCCAATTGAGGTGATCTTTGTTCTATTGGAATGCACTCGATGCATAGAACAACATCAAGAGATCGGGAACTATGTCTACAAAGCATTGGCCCCAAAACCAAACATTTAATGCCTCGAACAAAATCTAGAAATTATAGGACCCCAACCAAAATAAGGCATGCCCCTGAAATGGACTTTAAGCCAATAACTCTAATTTCACCACTCAAAAAGTACCAAAATTCTTGACAAACTATACAGCGGTGAATCCATGAAGATGGGTAACAATTCTTGGTAAAGCATGTAGAGGGAATGGAGTTTTTTGGATGCTCGATCAAGCAATTTTGGTGGCAAATTCAAACCCTTGATCAAGGGCTAACTAAAAGCTTCTCTCTCTCTCTCTCTCTTGTTCATTTTGGCTTATAGGAACCCTCAACCAAGCATTTATTTGCATGCCAAGAACCCTTTTGAGCTACAAATTGACTCCCACCATCCTCTGTTGTTAACTACCAACCCCAATCAACCCAATGTCATCCATCCTAAGAGGTTGGTCAATCTTTTAAAAAAATTATGAATGAATTTTTATTTATTTTTTTTGTTCTTGAGTAGTTGTTATGATACCAAAATTTTCTCTTTTTAATTTTTGGCGTAAAATTTGATTTCACTTATGTATACAAATAATAAAATTTGACTTCAAGTGTTTTCTTTGATCGAAAAAAACTATGATAGAACTTTAAATTTAATAATTTTTTGGTTTCAACTATATCATCTAGTAGCATTAACGCTGTGGGATATTAAAGATTACCCTTAATTTATGTAGATTTGAGTCACCCAAAATCCTTTTGTTGAAACCCCCTCCAAGTACCTAAAATATCCCCCAACCCCTTTTTATACCTGAATCCTTATAAACCCTCCCACCCCCCACCTTGAACCCCTCATCCACCCCCAATACTTGCAATATATTTGCTTTGTTTTTTACCATTTTAAAACTCGCAATATGAACTCATGTGATATTATATTGGTCAACAAGTGAAGCCCATGTGAATGGAAGGTGCTCTGAAACTGGTGGTTTAGTTATGACCACAAACTAAATGGCTAGTAGAAGTTAGTGTACTTTGCTAAATGGTGGTTTAAGGATGACCAAAAACTCTGGAACTTAGTGCTAACTATGGTTCTGGCTATTCCCTCTAGAACTTGGCTCTAACTCAAGTTTTGGCTCAGTGGATCCCTCTTGAACTTGGATCTAAGACTCAGTGGTTCCCTATGGAAAATGGTGGTTTAAGGATCACCACAAATTGATGTCCAATAGAAGCTCTTGTAATCCTTCTAATAAATGGTGATTTAAAGAATACCACAAAACAATCTTGCTCTGTGGAATATGGCTCTACTTTTTTCTTCTGGCTACAACTCCAACTCTCGCAATGGCTTTGTGTTGGGCTAACTTTCTTTCCCTTAGGCTGACCCGGGTTCTGTCTATTTCGAGACCCAACAAAACCCCTTTTTCACCGGCCCTTTCGGCAACAACCTACGAATAGGATGAGGTCTCAACCGAGGTGAATTTATGGGGTGGTCACAGAAGCAGGTTTCTATAACCGTGGTGATGCACTGATATGGAACTGGATCCTCTAGCGGAGATATTCCTACTTCACATATACTTCAAATACAACATCGCAAATATGTGACTGCGCACTTTGTAGTTACCACAATACAGACTCTGTTTGTTAGGAACCCATGTCTTTACTTTGTTAGTATATTGTTGTTGGGCACATATGCTTTGTAAGTCATCCCGTAGTATTTGTTGATCAATAGTTTGTGTTATTGTTGTTGGTGCATATGCTTTGTAAGTCGCCCGTAGTATTGTTGACCCATAGTTTGTAGTGGCCCATGGTTTTGACCCATAGTATTGGCGCCTAGACTTAGTATATAAGTGTGTGTTGAGACCTATGAAGGTACCGTGAAGTTATTTGTATTGAGCTTGCTCAAAGAAGGTTGCCCCCTCGAAGTGGCCTGTGATCAATATAAAATTGATTCTGAGTTCTGTCATTTCAGCTATTTCGCATATT
The DNA here is from genome assembly GCA_027924585.1 of Larix kaempferi. NCBI lineage: Eukaryota > Viridiplantae > Streptophyta > Pinopsida > Pinales > Pinaceae > Larix > Larix kaempferi. The sequence continues at coordinate 9,245,301 of BSBM01000951.1, read as the reverse complement.
CTTATTAATTAATTGTTGCAGGTGTTTCACATTTGGTATCAGAGCACTTTCTTGGGCTAGCTGGGTGAAATTTCTGTCAAATTTTTTTTCGCATCTGTTACAGGTTTAGATTTGGGAATAATCCCTATCGGCTTAACTATGGGAAGTACTTAGGCATAAGCCATAAAAATCATTTTGAGGAGTACCGCAGGAACCTCGAAGTAGCTGGCCCATTGAGAGGACCTGCCAGCGAAAAGGGCAACGACCCCTACTTGATTGACTAGTTCCCATAAACCAAGAGCTGTCGTTTGTGGCAAAGCAGTTATCAGTTTTACCTGAGCCGTGGAGTGAGGGGTACTGCCCCAATACGCAAGCCGTCAGATAGCATTGGTGGTTGAGTGAAACCCCTGAACTGTTAGGAAGTTGCACATACCTGGGGTCCATATCTATTTTCAGCTGAACTGTTGTCGATCACTGTTGTGCCGTTTCAGATCCATTCTGAAAGCCATTCCAGATCCAATCATTTTCAATCCATTCGGCGCCATTTCAGATCTATCTGTTTCAGATCCCTTCTGAGCCGTAGCCACTCCATTTTGGGAAAAAAAAAAATTAGTTTTTTCTCCATATCTCCCTTGTTTTCACTCTGTTTTCCTTGAAATTTTCGGGGAGCCCCTGTCATCCTATTCTGCATATTTCATTCCTGAGGACCCTATCCCCAATTTCACTTCCCAAAGCCTGAAATCCCACATTTGTTTATTTTTAGGGTTTGCCATAACTTCCTCAGATTTCACCCAATCACCTTCAAATTTTACCACAGAGTTCCTTTCTGAATTCTGCTTCTTTGTCCCCCTCTGCCAAATTTTCCCATTCTTTCACCCCACTTATGAAATCCTCATTTTTTGCTTCCCTGTCTATTCGACAGTGTCCAAAACCTAGTCAAACCCCAATTACCCTTCAGATTTTTTCCCAAATCCAGATTTTCCTTTACTGAAACAGTTTCTATTTTTGTTTTCCTACTCAGTCAACCAAAAAAAAAAAAAAACTCCTGGTTATGGTTGTCACCCATGCAGGAGCAAAAACCATGGAAGAAGCACTTGCAGCCATCCAAGCCAAACTCCAGGATCTGGATGAAAAATTTCTCGACCTCCATCTTGAACATTCAGCTATGAACAACAAACGGTAGTCCGAGTCTTCATCAGACAATGGGTTCTCTTCTTCCAGCAATTGCTGTGGTCCAAAGCTTGATTTTCCTCGCTTCAATGGTACTGATCCAACTGGATGGATCTATCATGCAGAACAGTATTTCAGTTTGCATAATACTTTTGATGTCAACAAAGTTCCGCTTGCATCCTTTCATTTGGAACAGGAAGCGCTTCAATGGTACCGTTGGTACATCAAGGCTCATGAAGAGCCAAAATGGCCAGACTTTTGCAATGATTTGGTCCTAGTGCTTTTGATGACTTCACAGGAGCCCTCACTAAGCTTCGCCAAATTGGCACTGTGAGAGAGTATCAAACCGAATTTGAGAAACTAGCCAACTACACTGAAGGATTGTCTGATGACTTTTCCTGGAGTTGTTTTATCAATGGTCTAAAGGATGCCATCCGCTCTGAGGTCAAAATGTTCTGTCCCAACACAATGATGGAAGCCCTAGGGTTGGCTAAGTTGGCAGAAGACAAGATTGCATCCCAACAACGCTCCAAGCCCACTTTTGTTCCCTTCTGAAATATGGGTTCTCAATGACCACCTATATTGTAGGCTCCTCGACCAACTCCTATCAAGCGTTTGTTTGAAATAGAGATGCAAGCAGGTAGAGAAAATGGGCTTTACTATAATTGTGATGAGAAATTCACTCGGGGACATAGATGTGTTCTGCAAAAGCTCTATCTCTTGGATGTGGATTCTCCGCCTGCCTTTGAAATTGGTAATGAAGATCCAGAAACAATAGATGCTCAGGTTGACATTCAAGAACCACCTATTGACCCTCCGTCTCAGGATGACCAGCCAGAGATATCTCTCCATGCTTTAGCTGGAATCACCACCCCCCAAACAATGCAGGTCAGGGGTTACTTCAAGAAGCTTCCTCTTACAATACTCATTGATTCTGGTGGCACTCATAATTTCATTGACCCTCAGATCGCCAAACAAGCTGATTGTTTTAACCATCCTTGCTCCAACTTTAAAGTCATGGTTGCCAATGGGGGCACCTTACCTTGCAAAGGGAAATGTCGAAATGTGCGTATCTCAATGGGAGATTATACCTTGCACTCTGACATGTTTTCCTTGACCTTAGGTGGATGTGATGTGGTTTTGGGCACTCAATGGCTACGCACACATGGCCCTATCTTATGGGATTTTGCTGAACTTTGGATGCAGTTTTCCCTCAATGGACAAAAACACACATTGACAGGATTATAACCAGGGTCTCTCAGCATCATCAGTTCACATCGCATGGAAAAACTCCTTAAGAAGAATTCACATGGTGTCATCGCTCAAATCCATTCCATTCAAATGCAACCATCAGTAGTCTCCACTACTCCTTTGGATCTACAACAAATTCTGGATCGATATACAGGTGTCTTTGCTGAACCAGTGGGATTGCCACCTTCAAGGCTAGAAGACCATCGTATTCAGCTCCTTCCTGGCAGTGTTCCTCCCAACATCAAGCCCTATTGCTACCCATTTCACCAAAAAACGGAGATTGAAATGCTCGTTCAGGACTTATTGAAGCAAGGTATTATTCGCCCAAGCACTAGTTCCTTTTCTTCTCCAGTTCTTCTTGTTCGCAAAAGAGATGGGTCATGGCGCCTCTACATTGACTTCCACGCACTTAATCACCTCACCATCAAGGATAAGTTTCCAATTTCTGTTGTTGATGAGCTTCATGGGGCTCAATTTTTCTCCAAGTTGGATCTTCGTTTTGGGTATCATCAAATTCGGGTTCATGAGGATGATATCCCTAAAACAACTTTCCGCACACATGATGGCCATTATGAGTTTTTGGTCATGCCCTTTGGCCTCACTAATGCTCATTCCACATTCCAGGCCTTAATGAATAAAATATTTCGACCCTACTTGCGGAAATTCATTCTGGTATTCTTTGATGATATCCTCATCTACAATAAAACATGGGATGAACATCTCCAGCATCTGGATCTTGTCATGCAACTTTTCTCTGACCATCATCTCCACATCAAGCAGTCTAAATGTGTTTTTGGACAGAAGGAAGTTGAGTATCTCAAGCACATTATCTCAGCACAAGGGGTTCGCGTGGATCCTGCCAAAATCGATGCCATGAACAATTGGCTGCATGCTCAGACACTCAAGAGCCTTCGTGGTTTTTTGGGGTTGACTGGCTACTACCGCAAGTTTGTCAAGGATTATGGGAAGATTGCAGCTCCATTAACTTCTCTATTGAAAAAGGATGCTTTTACATGGACACATGCTGCTCAGTGTGCATTTGACAAACCAAAACAAGCTATGTGTACTACACTTGTTCTAGCTATGCCCAATTTTTCCAAGCCCTTCACTATTGAGAGTGATGCTTGCGGCAATGGACTTGGTGCTATTCTCGTTCAAGATGAACACCCCATTGCGTTCACCAGCAAATCCCTTTCAGGTAAGAATTTAGCTTCCTCTACATATGAGAAGGAAATGATGGCTATTTTGCATGCAGTATAGAAGTGGCGACCATACCTATTAGGGAATCATTTCTGCATCAAGACTGATAACCAGAGTCTGAAATATTTCTTGGAACAGCGTGTCTCCTCCCCAGCACAACAGAAATGGGTTAGCAAACTCATGGGTTATGACTATGAGATCACTTACAAGAAGGGTAAAGACAATATTGTGGCAGATTCTCTTTCTCGCACATTTGATGCCCAAGGTTCTCTTTCAGCTATTTCTATGCCTGTTCCAAATTGGTTGCAATCCGTTCAACAGGGTTATGGCAATGACTCTTCCTTATCTCAAATCATCCAATGCTTGACCAACAACCCTTTTGCTGTACCACATTACTCTTGGGATGGTGCTTCTCTGAGATACAAGGGTCGTCTGGTGCTTCCCCAGAGCACATATCTTCAACAGGCTGTCTTCTATGAACTCCATGCTTCTCCATCGGCAGGGCACTCTAGGTTCCTCAAAACGTATGAACGGGCATGGCATAACTTCTTTTGGCAGGGCTTGAAAAGGACAATTCAACAGATGGTGGCTGAATGTGATACCTACCAGCGCAATAAGGGTGAAGCAACACTCCTTCCAGGATTGCTCGAACCCTTTCCCATACCTACACGGATTTGGACAGATATTTCTATGGATTTCATTGAAGGGATCCCTAAATCTGGTGGGAAGACAGTGATTTTCATTGTGGTTGATCGTCTCTCCAAATATAGTCATTTTTGTGCTCTCAATCATCCCTATACAGCCTCCTCGTCGCTCAAATTTTCCTGGACCAGATCTTTCATCTTCATGGCATCCCTTCTTCCATTGTCTCGGATTGTGATGCAACTTTCACCAGTCATTTTTGGACAGAACTATTTCGCCACACTAGCACCAAATTGAAGATGAGTTCAGGGTATCACCCACAAACAGATGGTCAGACTGAAATTATCAATAAATGCTTGGAAACTTATCTTCGTTGCTTCACCTCTGAACAACAACATCAGTGGGAAAAGTGGCTCCCTCTCGCTGAATGGTGGTACAATACCTCTTACCACACTGCCTCTAAAATGACCCCATATGAAGCAGTCTATGGTCAGGCACCTCCAGTTCTTCTTCCATACACCCCCAACAGTTCACAAGTTCAGGAAGTTGACATGGTCCTTCAAAACCGTGATCAGATTCTTCGCATTTTTCGGGACAATCTTCACATGGCAAGAAATCGCATGAAGCAACAAGCTGATCAGCACTGTTCTGAGCGCACTTTTCAAGTAGGCGATATGGTTTTTCTTCGTATCTAGCCGTACACGCAATCCTCCCTGAAACTCAAAGGGTGTCATAAGCTCGCTCCAAAGTTCTATGGGCCATATCGGATTTTTCAGAAGATTGGGTCCATTGCTTATAAATTGGAACTTCCTCCTTCTTCCTGCATTGATCCAGTATTTCATGTCTCTTGTCTAAAGAAAGTTCTTGGCACCAACATCAGTGGACAAACTATTTTACCTGAACTGGATAATGAAGGATCCATCCTTTTAAAGCTGGAGGCCATCCTCAATCGACGCACTCGTCAGCTTCTCTCTCGCTCTATCACAGAGGTATTAATTCAGTGGCACAGCATGCAACCAGAGGATGCTACATGGGAACCACTCCTTCAGATTCAACAACAATTTCCACATCTAAAGCTTTGAGGACAAAGCTTTTTTTAAGGGGGAGGGGATGTTAGGAACCCATGTCTTTACTTTGTTAGTATATTATTGTTGGACCCATATGCTTTGTAAGTCGTCTCGTAGTATTTGTTGATCAATAGTTTGTGTTATTGTTGTTGGTGCATATGCTTTGTAAGTCTCCCGTAGTATTGTTGACCCATAGTTTGTAGTGGCCCATGGTTTTGACCCGTAGTATTGGCGCCTAGACTTAGTATATAAGTGTGTGTTGAGACCTATGAAGGTACCGTGAAGTTATTTGTATTGAGCTTGCTCAAAGAAGGTTGCCCCCTCGAAGTGGCCTGTGATCAATATAAAAGTGATTCTAAGTTCTGTCATTTCTGCTATTTCACATATTCTTATTAATTAATTGTTGCAGGTGCTTCACACCGTTGATTTAGTGTTATCTATGTAACTACACATTTATCACATTCCTTATAACTTCGCATATTCAGATGTGTGTGTGTTCACTACTTAGTTTATTATTCTCATCAACAAACACACGAAAATACATATAAAGCATAAGTATTCATGAACATGAAAATAAACCAGAGATCCAATCACACAACACAAATATTTACATGGTTCACCCCCCAGATGGGAGCTACATCCACGGGAACTGTTATTTATATTAACGGGAATTTTTAACAGTTCCAGTCTGTGCACACAGTTGCAGACTCTTCTCTACAATGGGTCTCTACACAGATAGCTGCAGAGCCTCTTCCTCTCTTATTCTAAGTCTATGATCAAAACAACAACAACACCAATATGCCAAAGTAAGATCAACCCTCCCTTATACAAAATTTCCCTTTATATAGATTGTGCAAGAAGGTCACATCTTTACAATAACTATGGGCCAAAACCCCATAGTACCCTTAAACCCAAAATGGCACGGTTTTTCTCTTCTTTAAGATTGTCCACAGCGGCACCTATCTTAAGTATAGTTTCTTCTACCTCTGGTTCCTCTTGGCATTCAGGTATCTTCGCACAGACTACTGCAACCATTTCTTTTAGTCTACGGTGCTTTTCTTGAACGCTGACTAGCTCTCTGATTTTTTCCATGGATTCATTCTATAGCTCTTTATAGCTTTGCTCTAGTTGCAGATGCTGGTTATGAGACACAATGTCTCTGTCCCAAATTTCTTCCACAACTTGTAGATGTAGATTATGTAGTTCGTTGAGGGGTAACATGCCAACATTAATATACACATGTGAGAGCTTCTTCGCACCTTCAGCAAGTTCATCGCTTGGGAATATGACATCAATGAGTTCAATCCAGACTAAGCGAGGTCTCATTGTCAAGGTAGGCATCCTTCTCTTCCGTTGGCTTGAATCACCTGACTTGCCTTCCGATTTGGATTCATGTACCAATTCCTGCTGAACTTGCTCTATCTTCTCTACCATGCTCTTTAGATCTGCGAGGTTCTCCACTAGGATCACTTGGACTTCTTCAATTTTCCTCTCCTTAAGGGTGAGCATCTCTTCTAGGTGCTCCCTGACTCATGTTGCGATGCTTTCATACTCATCGGCATGTAACTGCGCGTCGGGTGGTGTTTTAGCCGCTTTGTGCTTCTTTCTTTTCCCTTTTTTCGGCACAACGATGTCAGGGTCCTTGCACTTTTCTCCTGTTGATGCCTCAGTAGTGTCTTGGTGAACTTCTTCTTGGTATGGATCTTAGGCATGTGCACTTGTCGTTTCTTCTTATTGGTTATGCGCATTTCCATCTTCGCTTGCTTCTGATGTAGTGGTGATCATCTCTGATGACTCAACCTTCCACTTTGATGGCCAATCTTCCATGATCAACTCAATTTTCTGTGCATCCAACTGATACAGTCCTTCAAACCACTCAGGGTTCTACTTTTCTTCTCTCGGATGAACATATATGAAGTGAAGGTCAGCTTTGAATATTATCTTACGAATATACACAGTTGTCAGTGCCTTGGTAATATGCGGAGTGCACTGAATCACTTCTCATAAGTGCTCATAGTAGGTAAACAACTGTACATTTTTGAGCTGTTGTCTATCTGGCTTTGCGTTTTCCCACATATTCGCAAATCTAGTCCCTCTTCAATCTCCTATTATGATTGGGAAATTCTGCTGGTATAGAGGTTCTTTCTAGCCCACGAATGCGATCAGCACCAGTAATCAACTATAGTGGAAAGGACTCCCACTCTCTTGAATTTTGTAGACATCATCCAAGAACTCATTCAGTAGATAACTTGACCAATTGTAGCGGCTGGCACCTCGATCGGTTTGCATTTTCTCAAAAATATCCCTACTAGCAGCTGGACTATAAACCACATAGCTTGATCTTTGATTCCAGTTGTAATAAATCCACGACTTCCCTTGAGAAATCTGAATTCTTCCTTCATTCTCTTCGCAAGCTCCTTATCCTTGGTTTTACCTACGAACTCCACTGCAGGATCAACACCTCGCTTACTGAGATGTGTGATCTGGTAGATTAGATTGATGTTTATGTTAATCTTGTGGTCTAGCCACAAGTATCCTTGATGTGTGCATGGCATTAAGGTGTGCACAACCACGGTGAGCTCATGACTTCGATCAAAGTGCGAGATGCGCAAAAGGTTCAACAACCTGGACGGTGCCAGCAGTGCAAGCCAATCTTGTGCTTGAAGATTGGATTTCTTTGTGGCTTCATTATATTTCTGGCACATGTATTGATCTGGCTGAAACTGAGGGTATTTCCCTTCCTATAGAAAGTCGTGATCCGAGAACTTGTACTCTGGGATTCTGCCTAGCAAATTCTCCTAGATGCGCACATGACTTGACATTGGTGGCATGGAATTTCATACTATGGATTCTTCAGAAGATTCACAGGTGGTGCATTGGCTCTTCTCGGAGGGATATACTCTGGTGTAAGGAGGATTGGCCGGTCATGAGGTGGTTCCGGTGGGACTCACTTCGGTGTTCTCGCAACCCTCAGCTTCTCTGGTTCTATGGCCGGCTGCTAACCCCTTTGCTTCATATCTGGTGTGCGGCATGGTGAAATTCTAGATGAGGCACCTCTCTTTAGGAAAACCTTCTTGATGGGCGTTTTCATGAATCCCTCGAGCCCTGACTGGTTGAGGTTTCTCAAAATCTCATCTAAGGTCGACTACTAAGATATTCACTTACAGATCGCTCTTTTTACTCTGACTGGTAAAAACTTGGAATTTACAGGCAGTAAAAATTTAAAAATCGCGGTAAAGCCGGGTAGTATCCGGTTGTCCCTATTTATAGGCGCAGCAGCACTGAGACGCACCCAAAAATGGCTGACTAGGCATTAAATGTCATGTCCATTGGTAAAATCTTGCTAAGATCTTGGTCCTTTCCTTCATTGAATGCATTTTCAAAGGATGAGTATGCCTTAAATGTGGAAACATCTGGTTCCCGAAAATACTGTATAATGGCTATTTTGTGACCAAAACAATGTAACGACTAGTTTTTCCCTAACTTCGCTCATGGTTAGACAGATCCGTGAAGTTAACTACGCTTTTTCCTTCTTGAAATTTTAACTTCGCAGCATGAATCCCTTCTTTTACTTCGCATCCTAGCGTGTTATGTGTGCTTCGCAACACATCTTTCCTTTTTATGAAACTTCGCATTTTACCAAAACTGTGTGCAGACTCTATCCTTTATTTCTAGTGTCCATTTTCAACTCCACTTGACACTTAGAAATTTTCTTTTTGTTGATCAACTTCTATATAGAGGAGTATGACTATCCATGTAGGGCTTTAGCTTACTTCCATTAACAAGTCCTGGTAGGTTTTCTCCCAGTAATGTGGCTAACTGAACTGCGCCACCATTAGTAACATATTTGACAACATATGGTCCTAGCCAATGCATTTTAAATTTTCCAGGAACTTTCATAAATTTACTATCATAGAGGAGGACAAGGTCTCCTACTTGGAAGAATTTGTGCTTGATATGCTTATCAAGCCATGCTTTTTCTCTATCTTTCTGCACTTGTTGGTGAAAGCCTGCAATGAAGCTATCTTCCTCCATCCCAACTAAGTGTAATAACTTTTCTTCCATATTCTCTCTATCAGCCATTTCTATGAATGCTGCAATTCTCAAACTTGGTACTATGTATTCCATGGGCATGACAGCTTCTTGTCCATATGTTAATCTGAAAGGTGTGTAACCTGTCAACTTCTTACAAGTTGTTCTATATTCCCACAACACTGCTCATGTTCTTAGATCTCAATCATACCTTGTTCAACGCATTTTACAACACTTTGTTAAAGGCTTTGGCAGTGCCATTAACTTGTGGATGATATGGTATGCTCTTCTGATGGTAGATTTGAAATTATTCGGTTAGGGCTTCAATAGTTTGTTAGCCGAATTTTCTGTCCTGAGGCCAACACGGAGAGAAAGCCCACACAAGGCACTTAATATAGCCCCCGGTGTGTTTAAAGTAGCCGACTCTCACAGGAACAAAGGCCCCACTGCCTTTTAGGTTTGCTCTCAATAAGAGAGTCTCATAGTTGAACTGACTATTTTAAAGAAAATACTAAAAAATCATCATGCCTAATTAATCTATAATGCAAATTTCAATAACTAGAAACACACAGTTTTAACAACTGCTAAAACACACAGATTTAACAACTGCTAATTTGTAGCTTTCAATTATGAAATAAACTAAAGTTTGTATTTAAAACTAAAATTTGTTCTATCTATGAGATCTAACCTATCCCGATCATGAGCATCATTGAAACTAATATTGACTCAATTTGCACACATAAATTAAATATGTAATAATTTTAAATTGAGAAGAAATTCTACAATAAAAAATATGACATATCTAAATAGCTTCAAAGATCCTGCCAATTAACAGAGTAAGATCATGAAAATTGTTAGAGGCTTTAAGTTACGCAAATATAAATCAATTTTCTGTCAATAAATCAAATGATAAAGTAATCATAATTTCCAGAATAAACTTCAAGAGATCATGATCTAAAAAAAGTAAGCGTACCAAAGAACTAAGTTTCGACAATCTACTTAATTTCATTGAGAAATAATGATAACCAAATATAAACAGTCAATTTCTATTGCTCTGTAAAATAAAACTTGTACAAATCTTACAAAACAGTTATGCAAATACATCTGGAGCATCATTTCTTCATAAACATGTTGATCTACCCACTGCTAGATGGGAGTGCTTCCATGCTGACTTATTTGAAAGAAAATTTACAAAAGAAAATACAGAAAAGAAAAAATTCATCCTCTGGTCTCTGGAGACCCTCCACCCTCTCTCAGACTTCTAAGGTCGAATTTATAGAAGTGAAGAGCAGTGAGAAGGATAGCATCAAATCCCCGGGTGTCCAATTCGTTCAACTGGATGCCAAACTAGCCGCAACAAATTTATGGAAAATTCACCTCTACTAGGGCATGTTTTTCTCCCAAACTGTTGCAATATTTCCAAAACTTCCCATGCTAAGGGGTAAAGGAGCCCATTTGGGAAGTGGGTTTTCAACCGTTTGAGCTAACTCCTCATGGTTTGCTCACAATCCTCCACGCAAAAACATCTCTCTGACAGGTGCACGGTCCATTTTTTAACTTCATCCTTCACGTGACGGCAACAACATATTAGGGTATTTGTGCAACTATTATGCATTAACATTGTAAATCATTACTTATATTTATTATATCAAAACCAATTAAATAAATAAATCATTAACATTGTCTTTGAATAGACAATAATAATAATTAACAAATATTGAATTTTCAAAAGATATTGTATGAATATTATATTACTTTTAGATTGGAATTAGATGACTGGAATAAATTAAATATTTCCATATATATAGACATTAATAAGCCATCTAAATAAAAATTAGTTTATCAAAAAGTAGAGTTGATTATTTTTCGTAAAAAATAATACTTCACTTCATGAATGAGAATCATTGACTCCTTCCATAGTTTCCAAACATGTTCTCTAGGATATAATAGAATTATAAAATAAGCCTTAAATAAATTATTTAAACTTTGTCCTAAAATTATAAAAGTTTTTGGAGGAGACAAAATTTTAATAAAAATGTAAGACTTATGAAATTGTATGAACCATTCAAATTTGAGAGTGACAGTTTGATCCCATTCTTTGATAGATACTCTTTTAGGATGTGATTCCAAAACCATTAAATTGTGTTTCCAAACTTATTATTGTGATCCAAAAAAGTTCAAAATTCACTCCTGTATTGTAGAGCGAAAATTGACAAATATGTCGAAACATTGTGTGAATCCAATTTTTGCAAAGTGAAGCATACAACCAACTCAGGTAAGGCCAAAGAAGAGTATGTAACCATGATTAAGCCACCAAGAAGCCAAAAGACTAATGCGGTAAGTGTTGATGTATATGTAACTTCGGAATGTATTTCATATATGTATTCCTATAGAGATGTTATTATTCCTCTATATGGAAGTGTTTGTATTCCTATAGAGATGTTATTATTCCTCTATACGGAAGTGTCGTAACTTATACTTGATGGGTTATTAGACCACCATGTTGGGGTCGGCCCTATATAAGTCATGTGGGTCGAAGGGTTATTAGACCACCCTATTGGGGGTCGGCCATGTGGGTCAAAGGGTTATTAGACCACCCTATTGGGGGTCAGCCCAGTCAGCATTATGTTATGTGGTTAAGTTAAGGCCGACCTAGTAAAGGTTATTAGGCAAGTCAAGTCAAGTATAAATAGAGTGTGGGAGGCACTCTATTTGATCATTCTATTCTCTCTCACGCTCTTTGGAGAAGGGCGCACTTGTGGAGGAGGAGAAGCTGCTGCTAGGAGATGTATACCTCTTATTCTTGGGTTGTATCATTGCTCTATTTATCTTTGAGGAATTTATTGGGGTTTTTCACCTTTATGGTTTTCCCCAGGTAAAATTTGTGTCTCTTGTGTGCTTGCATTATTATGTCCATGATTGATATGCTGTAGATATGATATGCTGTACATGTTATTCTATCAGTTAAGATCCTATTTCAGATTGAAATTCTAAAAAATTAACATGGTATCAGAGCTAGCCTGAAAGAAGGCATGGTATGGCATGTATGACACTTGTTGCACTTGCGAAGCTAGGGCTTGATATAGAAAAAACCAGTCATCGTAGCACTTTCGCTATAAATATATTTCTACGAGGTCTTAGGGTTTGAAAATATTTTAGGGAGAAGCTAAGATCCCCATGTACCTTTTGTCCAAAGGAAAACCTCTAATTCGTTGTACTTTGTGTTTTATGATTTGTACAATCTAGGGTTTCTGCCTCTTCCAGATCTGAGTCATAAACAGGTGACCTAGGAAAAAAGGTCATAACTTGGGCTAGGAAGATCCAAATGAAATTTCGTAAAACTTGACAGGTAGTACATGGATTTTAATTTCTCAAGTAACGTTTTCAGAGGCCGAAACCGAACCAGTGACACGTGGCATGCAGTACAAGTTCACTCTCCTGTTTTATCCCATAAAAAGGTCACGTTGCGACACTTGGCATAACTCTCTCTTAGAGAATCCATTTGAGATCATACCTATGGGGTTGGAAAGATGAAAGGTCAGGATATCATAGGAAAAAATTTTAGATCCTTTGGATCGAAAAGTTCGGAGTTACACCAGAAACATTCAAGTACATATTTCTGTCAAAACAGAATTATTTTTTAGCACCTTCATTCATGGCTTCCAGAATTTAGGGCTTCGGAGAAAGTTGGAATTTTTGTAATCGGAGACCAAGGCAAGATGATACTCATCGAAATAGAAATTTAGATACCAAGATCAGATTTTTTGGTTGGGCAGAAGGCTGGGCTTGATCAAACCCCAGTTCGGGACTTTGATCGGAAAGATGGAAAATTAGGGCTTCTGCAAACATTGGAATTTTGGAAATCTGTGACCACGGCTGGAAGCTCCTCAAAAAAGTCGAAGCTTAGAGATTTGAATCAAATCTTTTGGTTGGGTGAAGCTCTGGGAAACTCAAACCCTAATTCAGGGTCCTCCCTAGTGAATCCATAAATCTAATAGGCAATTTTGAGGGGTGAAACTTGCAGTTTTCAAATTCTGAGTATACCAGCTTGACCAGCTCAGAAAGGTGCATCTTTCTATCCTTTCAAAATTTTGAAATTCAAGGTTTGAATTTTTAGGGCTTCTCTGACAAACCCTAATCCAGCTCCAGATCCAATTTCTGCAAATCAAGTAGATTGGGTTAATCCTAGAAGAGAATGGATTGGTCACCTGCATAAGTAAAGAAGTTCCTATTTCAGAGTGAGATGAGGCTAAGGCCTTACATAAGAATATTACAAGCAATCTCGACAGGTATGGCTTACAGGTATGTTTTGAATTATGTTCATGGTTAAGTTTATTATATGTTTGTCTTCATATCATTATGGTTAGTACAATCTTGATTAATTACTAGACTTGTCGTATCACCTTAATAAAAGATATTCATTGATTAAGGTTTTGACACTTATGATTGTACTAATGCATTGTGATGTTGTATGAGGTTTATGTTGTTCGCTAACATAAAAGGTACACAAGGAAAGACAAATCATGTTCTACTTCAAGAACATATGATCATGGTGACATGAAGACAAAGATTCATCCATTGTCATGGATCACATAGAAGATCTACTTATGAGGTATGTATAACTTGGTTCTACAATGGTTAACTTATGAGACATGTAGGTTACTAGCACAAGTCATTGAAGAGAACCAAAAGACATCATGCAGATATGTTAGATATAACTAGCTAACATAGTAATTCAGGTATGTTTTTCCTATATCAAGTTAGAATCTTACCTTGTGTTAGGATCCCTTATATAGGTATACTTGGTATGATTGGTTATGTTTATTCTTAGAAATGTAAGTAATCAAGGGTTTATGCATATTATGTCTCTTATCTTGATTGATGATTTAACTAACCAGAAGAGTCCTATGATCAAATAAGAATATGCATGATTGAAAGAAGACTTCCCTGAAACCTTGAATACTAATGTTTATTATCTGTGTTTGAAATGATCATGACTATACATGTTTAATATTATTGTGTTTTGATAGTATTAAGATTATACTAATGAATGTGTGATTATGTATGAGACCTCGAGAATAACACAATGATGATACTAATAAGCATGCATAGTGATTAAGGATGGATATATGTTCAAGGACAGGTAATCTAGGAAGCAAAGATCAAGAGGGAGCACACTCCAGTTGTTCCTGCAAGGAAGAAAATATCAAGAAGGAGCACACTTCAGTAGTTTCTGCAAGGTTGCAAATATTCAGAGGGAGTTGACCACTTCTCACAATCCACATCAGAATGGAGTTGCAGAAAAGAAGCAAAGACTAAGAGGGAGTCAACCCAACAAACAAACAAAGATAAGTATTTGAATTATCATTCCTTGCATATTTTATTGTTTAAATAATACTGTTCAATAATGTACATATTGATGTTCCTAGAATTAGGTTGTGTATTATGCATATTAGAATAGTTGCATTGATGAACAGTATACTACTAATATACATGTGTAAGTGGCCTATGGCACTGTACAACATTCCATTGCTACTTATCTAGAATGAAACCTCTATGCTGACATGTTGGGAGTTGTGCACACTCTTAACAATGTTCTGGTAGAGATTGGAAGGCATCTAGAAAGTTACGGGATATGGATAAATGTTGTATTGAAGCATTGGCTAAGATAATTGCATGACTGTATGACATATTTCTTTATGTGTAAGAATTTGTTCTGAAAACTATGAGATGTTTTCTAATCATGCAATTTAACTTGTTGCGTAGGAAAGATCGTATACTATCACCCACAAAAGAAGGACTACAACATTTGTTCAACAACAAAGTTATCTATTGAAAATATTGAAGATATTGAAGTTCCTAGGATCTGGGAAGAATGCCATGATCGAGGAGTACCATTCGATCATGAAGATGTTTGGGATGCAGTCCCAAGACTTGAAGGGGAGTCTGTAGTGACTTCCAAGAGGATCTACAAGATCAAGCATGCTGCAGGTGGTAGCATAGAGACTTTTGCTCCTGTAGCCAGATACACTTCCATTAGATCAGTACTTGCTCTGGCTGCAGTGATGAAGTGGAAGATACACCAAATGGATTTCAAGACAGCTTTCTTGAATGGTGTAGTTGAAGAAGAAGTGTATGTGGAGCAGCCACTTGGTTCTGAGACACATGACAGGGAGTCATATATCTGCAGAACTTGGTATGGTAGGATAGACAGCTTTCTATCCAAGTTTGGGCTTTACCAAGAGTAAAGCAAATTCCAACCTTTACTACAAGGTTGAGGAAGGCAATCTAGTGATACTACTTTTGTATGTGGATGACCTGTTTATTACAGGTGAAGATAGATTGATTTTCGACACGCAACGGAAGCTTGCTGCCAAGTTCGAGATGAAGAAATTAGGGATGATGCACTATTTGTTTTTGGCTTGGAGGTGTGGTAGAGTGCAGATGGAATCTTCCTTGGACAAGGGAAGTATGCAGTAAAGATCCTGAAGAGGTTCGAGATGATGGACTGTAAGGACATGGCCACACCTATGGCATCAAACCTGAAGCTTCTGTGTGATGCTTCATCTGAGCCGGTTGATGTCACTATGTATCATTAGATGATTGGGTCCTTGATGTACCTGATGAACACGAAACTGGATATTTGCTTTTCGGTGAACACATTGAGCCAGTTTCTGACAGATCTGAGGAGCCAGTTCTTGACAGAGCCAGTTCGCATGGTTGTAGATGTGTTCTCCCATGGCATAGATGTAAGTGCTGTGTGATGTGCATCTGGGCTGTGCTTCGTGATACTTTGTGGCAGTGGATAGGTTGTACAGTAGCATGTAAAAGGTCCTGGGAGATCCGATAGGTTGAGCTGTGTGCTCGTAATCAGTCCTGGGATGCTCTTTCGAGGTTTTGTTGACTCATGTAATAAGTCCTGAGGTTTCCACAGTATGGCCAGTGATGATGAAGACCTGCAGGTGGTGGGCCTACATCTAGTATGAAAAAGGACTAGCTCTGTAGAACTTCCTATGACGAGTAGATTCAGAGATTGATTGAGATAGCAGCAGCAGTGACGATGACGATGACTCAATGATGATTATCCAGTGACGATGATCCAGAGAAGAAGACTTGTGCTAGAAGACCTGTGTCGAGAAATACCTTCCTAGTTAAGAGGGAGTGTTGATGTATATGTAAATTTGGAATGTATTTCATATATGTATTCCTATAGAGATGTTGTTATTCCTCTATACGGAAGTGTTTGTATTCCTATAGAGATGTTATTATTCCTCTATGCGGAAGTGTCGTCATTTATATTGTAAGTGTCGTAACTTATACTTGATGGGTTATTAGACCACCTTGTTGGGGTCAGCCCTGTATAAGTCATGTGGGTCGAAGGGTTATTAGACCACCCTATTAGAGGTCGGCCATGTGGGTCAAAGGGTTATTAGACCACCCTATTGGGGGTCAGCCCAGTCAGCATTATGTTATGTGGTTAAGTTAAGGCCGACCCAGTAAAGGTTATTAGGCAAGTCAAGTCAAGTATCGGGAGGCACTCTATTTGATCATTCTATTCTCTCTCACAATCTTTGGAGAATGGCGCACTTGTGGAGGAGGAGAAGCTGCTGCTAGGAGATGTCTATCTCTTATTATTGGGTTGTATCATTGCTCTATCTATCTCTAAGGAAGTTATTGGGGTTTTTCACCTTTATGGTTTTCCCCAAGTAAACTCCGTGTCTCTTGTGTGCTTGCATTATTGTGTCCATGATTGATATGATGTAGATATGATATGCTGTACATGTTATTCTCTTAGTTAAGATCCTAGATCAAATTGAAATTCTGAAAAATTAACAGTAAGGATGAAACAAACCGTCAAATCTCAATTTCATGAAAGGTAAGAATTTTAATCAAATGTTAAAGTCTTTGCAAAAGTCAACAGATCATTCTAATTCAGAAATAAGAGCATGGTCCTGTTATTTGATAAAAAAATCTTTCAATACATAAATCAAAATTATTACAATTGATCTTTTAGTCAATTAATTGTCATCTATCAAAATGGTTTTTAATTCACAAACGCACCGACAAACTAAAATTTGTTACAATTGTCGAAGCATCATATAAAACCAACCAAGCCAAACCGAAGGATATGATTAGCTCAAATAAGCTCAAGTAAGACTAAGTAGGTATTGTTCATCAACTAAAGGCCAAAAGTTGCCAACAAGAAAGATATCCACATCACCAAATCCTTATTCAACGAAACTCAAGCCAAAGAACAAGCACCGCAGAAAGCAAAGGATCGGAGAAAGAAAGCCAAGAACTCCAAGGGAAATAAGATAAAAGAAAAGTAAAAGTTAAGTATTTACAAAATTTACATGGGGGGGCCTTGATTTTTCAAAATAAAGGGGAAGTTGTTGGTGTGCCAACAAATGGTGACATGCTGGGCGAATGAGTTATCTCTGCAAAATAAATCTGAATCTTAAATAATATAAGAGAAATAATGATAAAGGCCTCTTCAAATTTCAAACCCTCAATCGCATAACTTTAATCTTGCCATTGGCTTATATGGAAAATATTGAACCAAAAATTTCAAAATCAATCAAACTATCCCGACCATTATCCAAAAGATTATAAAGATAAATGATTATTCTACAAATGCATGAAGAAAATTTTCCAAGGAGTCAATTTCTCATAACCAAAACAAGTCATAGAACATGTAGTATATAGGTATGACCTCAATACCATAGGATAAACCTTTTAACCTCACTTAGATGCTTGTATCCCATCCACTAGATATAGATAATTAAAAGTAAAATTTTATTTTTTCTCATATTTCATTTTTTTTAACCAATAAATAAAGACATTAACTAAGGACCATTTTCCTTGCATGGTAACTAGATGACGACAATGTCATTCACAAGCACTATCATAAATTGAGCAAGCTGGCTCGTGACGAGACCCCCTATCTCTTGATTTTTGAAACTAAGAGCCACTACCCTGCCTTTGTGACCGGATATTGGCAATGCCAATCCATTAGGATCCATTATCATGAACATACCGACTCATAACGAGACCTTTTGTTCCTTACTTAACCTCTTTAATTATTAACTTATTTACAACAAAAACTAATATTAACAAGGACATCAACTAAAGGCTACTACCTTGGCTTGGTAACCAAATACTGGCAACATCATTCACAAGAACTGTCGAAAAATGAAAAGGTTGGCTCGTGATGAGACCTCATTTCTCCTAATCAAATGACTAAGAGCCATTACCCTGGCTTGGTAACTAGATGCGATAATGTCACTTCAATAGAGATTATGATCATGATAGGTTGGCTCGTGATGAGACCTCGCGTTCTTGAGTTAATCCCTTAGGTTTTATTAATGTTATGTAAAATGAATAATTCTAGGGTTATTGTTGATCTCAACAGAGATTACTTAGTGGATGGGGAAGCAGATCCAAATGGCTCACTTAAGAGCGAAGGATGGTGTAAAAAGTCTAGAAATAACTTACGATTCTTGACTTACTTCAATCTAGGGAAAAGATTCCTTTAAAAGTAAATGCATCTACATTATAGCATCATTTTGAAAGATGAAGATTCTATATAATAGTCGTCTAACTCAAAGCCAAGGCTAATGTTGCCATGGTCAAAATTTTGACAAAAGAAGAGAGTCTTTGTAAGGATCGCCCTTTTAAAATTGTCAGGTTTATAAACAGAGAAGCATGCAAAAGCAATTTAGGGTGCCAACATAGTGTTATTTATTTACAACCCCAAAATTTTAAGCAAACTAAGAAAATGAAAATTCAAAAGACTCACAAATATCAAAACTATTATTGAAAACCAAGCTATCTTGAAATCAATAAAAATCACTAATTTAACCAAAACTCCTAAAACTTATATACAGGATAGGACCTGATCAAATCAAAATTTCAACCAAAAGTATGTATCACAAATCAAAAGGAAAGAAGAATTAAGTAATCACAACGATGTTAAATCTTGAAGGATAAAAAAAATATTGGTACTTTTCCGAAAATTAAACTGACCGTTGAAGAAGGAAAATGAACTCAAAGTTCATAAATCGATATATGGTCATATTCCATAAGATGAGCTATACCAAATAATGTAGAAATCACAAAATCATAACATGCATAATGAATGACGACAAATATCCCAATATTTAATTTTACCATGATATGGTAATACAAAGGATTAAGCTTTTAGTAATTTCATCAAAAGGGTCGAATGAAAGAAAAAAAAAGAGATAGTGATATAATAAGCATATAGAAAAAATATATGATTTAATAAGTTCGTTAGAGTGTCGAGTTTTGAGACTTATTATTGCAAAAATGTTTTAATTATAAAATTTCTCCTTCTCTTGAGGTTGTGATAAAGTTCAAATGGATAAGTTTGAATAAACGAGATCTCTTTTAAAAACATTGTTTTCAAAAAGAAAATGAAAAGGAAAATTCTAAGTTGTATAGTTTTATGAAAATAATTACAGAATGAGTGAGTTGTATTCATAAGAGTGCAAAATTATATATGACTAATACCTTTTACCATCTACCTTTTAAATATTTCTTGCTTTAAATTTGTTTTTAATACCAGTGAGGATAGGCTTAAATCTCCAATCTGTAAAAATTGGACGATCGGGCATTGAGGGTGAATCATTAACAAAATCACTGGAAATGCAACCCTCTTGCTCAAGTGCTTCATCCTCATGGAGTTATAGAGATTACGGGGTTAATATAGATAATGATTTACTATTTTGGGTGCACGGAAAGAAAAACTAGGTTTCACTACATTTCAATGGAGGGGAGGATAATTTAATCATTATGTCTTAATAATACTTTAAATGAAATGAATAATGAATAATTAAAAGAGATAAAAGGATAGTGAATACTGCCCTGAAAAACAATTCATCCTCATCCCGAAATCAACACATCATATATTAACTGCGCATTATTAAACATAAAACAAACTACTTGTAATAAGAAAAGCAAATAACTAAACTAAATCTAAAACTAGGTCTCTAAACTAAATATGTACACATGTACAATAAAATCAAATATACAACAAAAATAAAGTAAAATGAAATATCTAGTGGAACCATTGAAGCATTTGTAATCCTGCAAAATTGACACGATTTCGAATTAGCACCTAGAAATGATACGTCAATAAGAGAAAACTAAAAAGAAATATGTCATCATTACCATTTGAAATTTTATTTACATGTAATAATAAGACAAATTTACCAACTTCAGAAATTATTTTAAGATAAGAATCTCCGAGCCATTCTGCAATCCTGTCATGGAAATCAAGATGCAAAATATGGCCTAACAACATGAAATTTATATGTGGCAAATATATCTTAGGAGAATCAACTTGAAGAATCAAATTACTAGCGCTAGTCACACTAACAACTGGAATAATTGGTTTCAAATACAAAGTCGGATTATGAAATGATATAATAGGTGAATGAATCGGTAGTGGCCTAATATCGAAAGAAGTAATCTCGTTAAAAGAGTCAACAACTAAAGGTGAATCAATTGAAAAAGATGCATGTTTTTGGTGATCACAATTTATAGGAAACTCTTTGACAAAGATTTTATCATCACTACTAAAATTAGATCTCCCATATAAGTGATTCTGATTAGAACAAGCATTTTTAGTTTCAACAAAAATTGGTGTGTTGATCTTATCAAAAATTGGTTCACTATAACTATCTTGCGATGAAACCTCATTGTCTTTAAAAGATTGTATCGGATGGCGATCTAATAATGAAATATGCCCTAATCCCTAAACTTCATGCTTAATAAGTGAATCACCAATGTTATATATCTCATAAAAATGTGATTTTGAAGGCACATAGTTAGATAAATTTGATGGAATCTCATGCATATCAAAATCAGAAAATAAACCAGGATAAATAGAAAAGTAAGAATTAGAAGTGAGGAAATTAAAAGAGTCTCTCAACTTAGAAAGATCATTAATATTTAAATTTCCAAACAATTTCTCTTTTATTACCTGATCATTTTCAATATAATTTGGTGATGTTTGGATCAAGATCAATTGACAATCCTTCATGTAAATCAAAAATTTTATTAGCATTCTCTTGAAAAAGATCAATCTTTTTTCTTGAACAACATCTAGTCGAGTGATTAAGATTCATGTCATCTTCTCCAACATGTTCTATTGATGTACGAGAACACATAAAATTATTATTAACATATTTGTGTTCATTGATAATCAAATCGAAAGAAGAATTAGTACAAAAATCAGAAAATGATGAACATATAGTTTGATGTATAATTAAATCATCTTGATCTATTTTCGTAATAATAGCATCAGAATATTGTTGTTCGTTAGGATAATCAACTTCTCTATCTGTATAAATAAATTCATCCTTAATATGTTTTTCCCCATTAAATTCCTTAATATATATAGGTTCAATATTTTGAATAAAAGAAGTATGCCTCTCTCCTCCGAGAGGTAATGATGGAGAATAATGATTGGAAGAAGAAGACAACTCTTCTACTTCAATCTTCTCACCTTGGGGTTGGGTAGAACTTATAGAAATATCTGAATCAATGATAGGGAATGAAGTTTCTTGAAGGGTTGGTAAATGATTTATTGAAATATTGCTTTGACCAGAGTCTTGAATAAGAGGAGCATGAGAGTTCAAAAGGTAAAATTCCGAAGGTAAATCAACGATAGGAAATTTGCAAAGAATATGAGAAAGCCTTACTGAAAATTCTTGTGGAGACTCACCTTTCTTTCTTCGAAGAGCCTGCAATTCACTGCATAATTTATTAGTATCATAATCCTTGAAAGTATCTAAAAATTCATGTGCAAATTGAAACCATGCAAAAAAGCAATTAGGTGGAAATGTCTCAACCATCATTTGATTCGTCCTTTGAGAGTAAGGGAAAATAACTTGCATGTAGCACTAAGATCAACAATATTATGTTTGTTACATTTACACAAAAACTTCTTGAGGTATTTTCTTGCAGATATATCGCCTTCACCATCAAATTCAAGTTTTGACAAGAGGCTGACTGTCTCATTGGGAATATTAGCTAATGTAAAATTAAAAAATGATTCCCAAATAGGAATTTGGGCATGTTCCATGAATGATAATTAATCAAGAAAAATTGACTCTTAAAATGGCTATCTTGTCGTCTAACCAACCCTTAAGCATATATGTAATGACGAAGAAGAGTAAAAAAAATATAAAATCTGAAAAATCAAAGAGCAAGAGGATAAATGGATATTAAAAATAAAACCACTTGTTTTACCTCATGGCCCTCCTTCTAGAGCCATTTGTTGGCCAAATTTTCTGCCTTGAGGCCAACACGGAGATAAATCCCACACAAGGCACTTAATACATCCCTCGGCGTGTTTAAAGTAGCCAACTCTTACAGGAACAAAGGCTCTGCTGCCTTTTACGTTTTCTCTCAACAAGAGAGTCTCATAGTTGAATTGACTATTTTAAAAAAAAAAAAAAAACTCATCATGCCTAATTAATCTATAATGCAAATTTCAATAACTAGAAACACACAGTTTTAACAACTACTAAAACACACAGATTTAGCAACTGCTAATCTGTAGCTTCCATGATTCGTATCGTGTCCAGGAAGCATGAGGGGGACAATAGTTCGACTGAATGAGTCAGCTCTGTTATGGCGGAAGCTTAATAAACAGAAAGAGCAAAACAGGGGTATGCAATACAGATAACACAAGTACAAACAGACAATATGCAAGAATGTGAACTGTTCTAGATTGATCAAGATGGAGATCTGATAAAATTTGATTAGCTATATATTACAATAGTTTACATGCTTATAAAGAAATCTGAGATGCTTGGGTGCCTGCCCGTTATGTTTAGTTACAAAGAAGAAGTTAGAGCAGTTCAACTGTTCAACCATTACAGTTGAATGGAAGACAGAAAGACAGTCTGTCGAGGTTCGACAGTCATTAGTTGCATGTCAACATTGTATGCCGATGTCACGAACTGTGAGGTCACTGAACATGTCGAAGGTGCGAAATTGTCGAAGTCCTGTAGCGTCAAAACTTTTCAAAGTTGTATCAACTGCGAAGACTAGTCAAGAATGTGTCGAAGTTAGCATCTAACAACAAATGCCAACTGTGATGTCGATCAGACCTCTTTCCTTAAGAAACAATGGACCCCATTGTTTGCTTGTGAAGGTGAGGAAACGTTTCGATCATTTTAGTAGCAGAGTACCACTTTCCGTGAGATGGAATCTAGCCATCTTTGGCAACCTGAAACAAGGGAATTGTGTTCGTCCTCATAAGGTGTACCCATCATCCCACAATGGTGTCGCAAGGAAGAGGCTCCTGAATATTTGGATTGATGTCTGCGGGATCTGCTATTGAGAAATCATTCCGTTCCAACAAGGGTGCATTGTATGGTCGAAGTAAATCCACATTAAAGACTGGATGCAGACCCAAGCAAGTAGGAATGTCGAGCTGGAAAGTGTTCTCACCAATCTGTCAAAGAATACTGTAAGGACCATATCGTAAAGGTTTTAACTTCTTGAAAGGACCTGTGAAGCGCTCCTTCTTAAGATGTATCCAAACCTTATCCCTAATGAAAAATGTATGAGAAATGCGATGCTTATCGTGTCGGGCCTTAGCTTTCTCATTTTCTCTATGCAACATATCCTGTGCTTGTCATTGAATGTCGCAAATATATTTTCGAAACTTGACTGCTTTATCAACTTCTCGTTGACTACGATCTGTGTCAGAGTTTGGCTGTGTCGAGGAGCTGATCAAGTCGATAGGCACTAAGGGTTGAAATCCGTAACAGAATTCAAAGGGAATCTTTCATGTAGAGCTGTGCTGAGCACGATTGTAGCTATGCTGAATGTATGGACGACTATCATCCCATGTGCGTCGATGCCGGTGATTGTATATGCGAAGTAGTTGTACTACCAAGTGATTCACAAATTCCATCTGTTCGTTGGTCTGAGGGCGGAAAGATGTCGACAATGAGAGTCGTGTGTCTATCTGTTGCCAAAGAGTATTCCAAAATATTCTGACGAATCTAGCATCTCAGTCGAAAATGATGGTTGTGGGTAAAACAAAGTGTTTCCAAACATGTGTAAAGAAGAGCTGCGCTGTCGTGGTCTTCTTACATGGTATGAGAATGGCCATCTTGGAAAATCGGTCGACTACTACTAATATCACGTCATGCTGATGTTTGGTAGTAGGATAACCCGTCAAGTAGTCCATGGAAATAGATTCCCATTGTCGACTAGGAACTGGCAAAGGTGTGTACAATCCCTCTCGTCGATTAGGTGGCTTAGCAATGGCACAAACCACACATGATCGAATGTACTTGTTGACGTCAGATTTAAGTGTAGGCCAAAAGAAATACTTCTACAGAATAGAAAGTGTCTTTGCTACTCCAAAGTGTCCTGCGGTCTTGTTGTAGTGCACTTCCTAAATGAGCTGCTGTCGTTACTCACTGGTCAATACACAAAGCTATCCAAGCTTGTATAGCAAGGTATCTTTCAGAAAGTATTCGAAGTCTGAGGTCGACGACTTGTTAGTCTGTAACTGGCAGTAGACTGCTGAGAAGTCGTTGTCGTCCTCGTACAACTGTTTCCAAGTGGTTGTGTTGTAACCCTGCATACTCATCACTGTCAAGAGGAGAGTAATGGGTGGTCGACTAAGGCAATCTGCAATGGCATTAGCCTTGTCTTTTCAATACTTAATCACCAACTGAAATTGTTGTAGGTAATTAATCCACTTGAGTTTTCTGTTTGTTTGCAACTTTGATTGTGTCGGAGTGAATTGTAGAGGCTTGTGATCAGTAAGAATGACCGTTTCCTTTCCAAGGATGTAATGCCTCCTTTGCTTGAGAGCTTGCACAATGGCATATAGTTCTTTTTTGTACATCGAGTATATTTTAACCGTGTCATTAAAAGTCTCGGAATGAAAAGCGACTGGGTGACCAGACTGAGTGATCACTGCACCCAGGGCATAGTCTGATGCGTTCGTCTCAATCTCAAAGGGCTGATGCAAATAAGGTAACACAAGTACTGGTGTAGTGCAGAGCCTGTGTTTGAGCTGTTCAAAAGCTGCTTGATGTGTTTCTGTCCATTGAAAGACAGTTTTCCCGTTTCCTTTCATCAACTGATTCAAGGGCTAGGCTATGTGATTGAAGCCGAGTATGAATCGTCGATAGAAATTCGCCAAACCAAGAAAACTTCTTAGTTCTTGAATGCTTTTAGGAATGGGCCAATCTTTGAGGATCTGTACTTTGTATGGATCGACGTGAATGCCTGCAGAGTCAATTACATACCCCAAATATTTGATGCTGGTCATCGCAAAAGAGCACTTGTCCATGTTCAAATAGAGCCAATGTTGTTGAAGAGTGTCGAGGACTTGTCGAAGATGTCCGACATGTTCTTCCCATGATCGACTGAAAATCAACATGTCATCGAGATAGACAATAACCCATTTGCTGATGAAGGGTCGAAGAAGGTTATCCATATGTCGCATGAAGGTCGTAGGTACGTTGGTTAAGCCGAAAGGCATGAATGACCATTCAAACAATCCTTCCTTGGTCTTGAAAGCAGTTTTCCACACATATGAGGGCTCGATTGGAATCTGATGGTATTTCGACTTGAGGTCGAGTTTAGTAAAGAATTTAGCACCTTTCAGACAGTCGATAAGCTCGTCTATCCGTGGAAGAGGGTACCAATTCTTCACTGATATTTTGTTGAGAGCTCTATAGTTGATGCACATGCGCCAAGTCCTGTCTTTCTTCGGAACTAGGACAACTGGACTTCCACAAGGAGAGGAGCTGGATCGGATATGACCTTTTTCGATTAACTCTCGGATTTGTCTGTGAATCTATTCATTTTCGAGAATGGATCTTCTGTAAACAGATGAGTTAGGAAAAGAAGAACCAGGAACAAGTTCAATGGAGTGTTTTACCTGGCAATGCTGAGGTACTCCATCTGGAGCTTGAAAGAGGTTCTGGTACTCATTGAGAATATGATCGACTTGCTGCTTCTGTCGAGAGATGCATTGGTCGGTGACTCGACTCGTTGTTGCAGTCTTCTTATAATGTTGCGGCTTGATCATGATTAATGCAAATTTATGAGCATGATTGATGAGCTTCTTTGTCTTTTTGGTAGATATCAGTGCAACCGTCGGTGTGGGTTGACACTTTGGTATGCTGAACCATCGATTTCGGATTCTGACAATCACCTTCATAGGCCGTGACTGATAACTTCCATGTCTATCCCAGAGGTAAGGTTTCCCAAACAGGGCATCGGCTATGGAGATTGGTGCCACGTCACAGAGTACTTCATCTTTGAAAGGTTTTATGAAGTAGGTGATTTTGCATTATCGAGTGATCCGTAGTTCTTGTCCATCCTTCATCCAACCGATGTTGTAAGGTTGAGGATGTGGAGTGGTGAAAAGACCTAATTTCTTCACCAGTACTTTAGAAATGAAGTTCTTTTGGCTCCCGTTGTCCACAATCAGGCAATGGGTTGCTCTGGACCCATATCCGTGTATGGGACAGGCGCTCTCGTTCCTCCTTGTCGACAATAGTCGATGCTACTTAAGTTGTCGAGGTCAAAAGGGTTGTCACGTCTGGATCAGATTCTTCCACCATCTTGTCGAACACGTCAGAGGTTGACACTTTCACCAAAAATGTCTTCTGAGCTTTGCATTCAGACGTATCATGCCAAGATGAGTGGTGGTAATCACTCCATTTTTCGGTCAGTGATTGTTTACTACGTTCCTTTTTATGAAAAGGCTTCTTACCGTCATTAGGTTTTGGCGGTGTCAGCTGAGAAGATCTTGACTTGTCGTAGTCGACGGGTGTCCTTTTATTGGGTGGTCTTCCTGATGTTGGCTTTGTCGCGAAACATGATTTTCCCTTCTGCTTGGTTTCCAGTTTGCTGGCATAGTGGAAAGCATCCGCAAGCATATTGACAGTCAAAAATTCCATCTCCTGCTGGATGTACTGAGACAATTCACTGGTGTATTTCAGAACAAGCAATTTCTCTTCCTCTTGGATGCCAAGTCTTGCCATGAGTCGGTAGAACTCGTCAGTGTAACTCTGTACTGATTGGTCTTTCCATTTCCTTAACTGCTGCCACTTCTTATACTGTTGGTCGAGGTATTTCGGCGGGTAAAATTCCTTCCAGATTTGTTCAACGAATTTATCCCATGTGTTAATGGGGTCTCCATTTTTCTCGATCTTTGTCGAGAGGTTCTCCCACCAGCAGTGCACAGAGGTTGACATTTTTAAGGACACAATGGTGACATTTTCAGCTTTGGAGAGTTGATTTACGACGTAATAGGATTCCAATTGTTGCACCCAATTATCGATGGATTCCGCGTCAATCTTTCCTTCAAGATTCGGTATATCGAGATTCATTTGTACTTTGAAGGGGCTGATTTTATCGGAGTGAGTTTTTTTCGAGGATCCTCCGGATGTCGAGGCGAATCGCAAGAGAATCTCATTGAACTGGGCAAACATTTCAGTTCGTTGTCGAGCCAGAGCTTTCTCAATAAGCTTTGCTGTCTCGTCGGCTGCATTTCTATCATCTGTTTCTTCTGTCATATCTGGAGATCGAGACTGCTTGGATTGCTGAGATTGCGAGCGAGTTTGAACTGGCATAAGTCAGGTAACTTCGAGAGAAGTGTATACGTAGAACTTAAGCAAGAAAATTGAGTATGCTCTAATACCAATGATCCGTATCATGTCCAGGAAGCACGAGGGGGACAACAGTTTGACTGAATGAATCGGCTCTATTATGGTGGAAGCTTAATAAACAGAAAGAGCAAAAGAGGGTTACGCAATACAGATAACACAAGTACACACAGACAATATGCAAGAATGCAAACTATTCTAGATTGATCAAGATGAAGATCTGATAAAATCCGATTAGCTGTATATTACAATAGTTTAAATGCTTATAAAGAAATCTGAGACGCTTGGGTGCCTTCCTGTTACGTTCAGTTACAAAGAAGAAGTTAGAGCAGTTCAACTGTTCAACCGTTACAGTCGAATGGAAGACAGAAAGACAGTCTGTCGAGGTTCGACAGTCGTTGGTCGCATGTTGACGTTGTATGCCGATGTTGCGAACTGTGAGGTCGCTGAACATGTCGAAGGTGCGAAGTTGTCGAAGTCATGTTGCATCAAAACTTGTCGAAGTTGTATCAACTACAAAGACTAGTCAAGAATGTGTCAAAGTTAGCATCCGACAACAAATGCCAACTGCGATGTGGATCATTCCAATTATGAAATAAACTAAAATTTGCTCTATCTATTAGATCTAACCTATCCTGATCAGGAGAATGATTGAAACTAATACTGACTCAATTTGCACACATAAATTAAATATGTAATAATTTTAAATTGAGAATAAATTTTACAATAAAAAATATGACATATCTAAATAGCTTCAAAGATCCTTCCAATTAACAGAGTAAGATCATGAAAATTGTTAGAGGGTTTAAGTGACGCAAATCTAAATCAATTTTATGTCAATAAATCAAATGATAAAGTAATCATAATTTCCAGAATAAACTTCAAGAGATTATGATCTTAAAAAACTAAGCGTACCAAAGAACTAAGTTTCAACAATTTACTTAATTTCATTGAGAAATAATGATAACCAAATAAAACAGTCAATTTCCATTGCTCTGTAAAAGAAAACTTGTACAAAGCTTACAAAACAATTCTGCAAATACATCTGGAGCATCATTTCTTCATAAACATGTTGATCTACCAACTACTGTCTGGGAGTGCTTCCATGTTGACTTATTTGAAAGAAACTTTACAAAAGAAAATACACAAAAGATAAAATTCATCCTCTGGTCTCTGGAGACCCTCCACCCTCTCTAAGACTTCTGAGGTTGAATTTATAGAAGTGAAGAGCAGTGGGAAGGATAGCATCAAATCCCCGGGTGTCTGGTTCGTTCAACTGGATGCCAAATTGACTGCAACAAATATGTAGAAAATCACCTCTATTAGGACACCCTTTTCTCCCAAACTATTGAGATATTCCTAAAACTTCCCTAATTGAGGTATAAAGGAGCCCATTTGGGAAGTGGGTTTTCAACCGTTTGAGCTAATTCCTCACGGTTTGCTCACAATCCTCCACGCAAAAACATCTCTGTGATAGGTGCACGATCCATTTTTTAACTTCATCCTTCACATGACAGCAACAACATATTAGGGTTTCTATGCAACTATTATCCATTAACATTGTAAATTGTGCCTTATCTTTATTATATCTAAACCAATTAAATAAATAAATCATTAACATGATCTTTGAATAGACAATAATAATAATTAACAAATATTGAATTTTCAGAAGATATTGTATGAATACTATATTACTTTTAGATCGGAATTAGATGACTAGAAGAAATTAAATATTTCCATATATATAGACATTAATAAGCCATCTAAATAAAAATTAGTTTATCAACAAGGAGAGTTAATTATTTTTCGTAAAAAATATACTTCACTTCATGAATGAGAATCATTGACTCCTTCCATAGTTTCCAAACATGTTTTCTAGGATATAATAGAATTATAAAATAAGCCTTAAGTAAATTATTTAAACTTTGTCCTAAAATTATAAAAGTTTTTGGAGAAGACAAAATTTTAATAATGTTAGCCTTGTGGCTTAACATAACAATCACAAATTGATATTGTCACCTTTACTTGTATTTCTTATTTAGGATATTAGTCATTTACCCTAAATGATGACTAAGGGATTTTGGATAAGATTTCCTAGCCTAGTCACCATGCAAGGTGTTAGGATCTAGAGAATATCTCTCATTGAGGTGGCATATTGAGAGTACTATATATTTGTACTCTTTCAATGAATAAAGTGGTTAGAGTTTTACCATTCTATGTGTGTATTGTCTTTCATTTGGTATCAGAGCACCTTTGGTATTAAGGGCCTGATTTCTCCATGGTAGTCATCCATGGATGATGAGTTATTGATTTGCTATGATAGTTGTTCATAGCTCCCTGGTTTAACACCATGCCATACGAGTGTGTGAGTTTGCTGCAAACTGTATCAAGAGTTGGCCACACAAAGGATAATTAGGCCAGGTAAAGAAAGATTTGGCCACAGGAGTTCAGGCCAAATAAGTGCAGATCCAGCCTCGATCTCTATCAGTGGTTGCAATCAAATATCCAAGTCTGAAATCGCCATCTGCCTGCAACATCTCCTCAGCAATGTGAACAACTCCATCGCCATTATTGGTGAAGGATCGCTGTCACATGGCATCACAGAGGAGGATCTCGACAGTGAGATCACACGCATTCAAGAGTTTGAGAACACTGAAATCATGCCAGAAGGCTGCACGTGAAAGAGAGAGCACCTGAGATCGTGACTTTGGAAAGGGACTCCGGTCCTTAGTCACCCAATTGCGCTGAGTCTGAAGCCACCGATTGTGAAACATTGATTGCCATCTAGGTAAAGTTTAAACATATGCTATATCTACTATTTGAAACTTCTGGCTCATTAAAAATATGGGTTTTGAAACTTCTCAGAGATTGGAATTAGATCTAAATCGTTTTCTCATGGCTATTGGCTCACACCCATACATATGTGATCTTACACATAAATTAGTGAATTTCTTTTATAATCCAGAGTTGTCACACAATTCATAAAATTTCAATGGCGAGCTAGATCGAGCCATTCTGTGTAAAAAATCTTGTAAGCTGTGAAATGTCTTGATCAAGGTAGTGGATAAGATAGGAAGTATATCAGAATTCCCATTTATCTAAGCAATCAAAAAAGATTGGCGATCTGGTCTAGCAAGCAGCGACCTGATCATTTGGTCAGGTAAATCCTCTACGCATCAATCTCTCTTAGTAGGAGTTCTGTTGTTCAACGTTCAAACATGACAGTGATCAATTGCTACTCCTTAAAACGTGGTAGTTATCTCCTTAAAGGCAGCCCGTGATCAAGAGAAAATGAAGGATGTGAAGCCCACGTATAAAGAGGAGGCATCCAGATGTAAAGAGAAGCGACCCACAAAAACCAACACAATAGTTTTGTAATGCAACGATCTATCATAGCGATCCGGTCAAATTGCGTTTCATCTACACTATACGATCAACACCTGTGATCTAGCAGCCATCGATACAACGATCTAACAATCTTCTGACATAGCCATTGTTCATTGGTTGTGTTGTCATTGTGACTTTTATTCCATTAAAAAAAGGCGCCCGAATCACTCTTTTTTGGAACATCACTGACTATATATCGTGCACCAGATCTTCAATCTAGCGATTCCGAGATCTCCAAGCAGCGAACCATCAATATCATTCTTGTGAAAAAGGTTTGATTGTAGCAACAATGACCTTCACTTCATCCAGGGTAGCGACCTCTTCATCCATTCAGATTATTTGCAATATTTGCAATTGGGTCAGCGTAATCCTCAATTGGGTTTTTAAGATCCATTTTTTAATGTTACAAAATTTGAAAGGACCATGATTTGTGATGTGCACATGAAGAGCATGAAAGTATAAAAAGTGAAGATATATCTGTAAAAAGTTTTTTGAAAGAGCTTTCAAGTGTAATAAGTTTATATCAATAAGGGGATATTTATTGAAGTTTTTTGAACTTTTTAGTTCACGTCGAAAGGAGAATGTATACATGGCGAAGCTGGCTGAGTAGGCGAAGTGCTACGAGGAGATGATGGAGTTCATGGAGAAAGTTTTTTTAGCAGCCCGATCATTTGTATTAATATTGAAAATGAGTGAAAATTGAGTACTTGGGTAATGGAAGCCATAGAATAAAAAATCTTTGTTTAAAAAAAAAATGACATACATTTGTAAAAAAAAAATTGATCTTTTAGTTCATTGAAAAAAAAAAACAATTTCCATTTGTAAAAAGGTTATAAAAGCTTTGTAAGCTTTTGAATGTAAAATTCATTGTAAAGACAAACTTGAAATTCTTGACCTATCCTGAAATTTGAATAAGGGGGTCTAAAGCTTTAATGCTTAACCTAGATCCACCTGAAATTTGAATAAGGGGATCTTAAGTACACTTTGAGTTTGTGTGTGATGATCATTGTGGTATGTTTGTCACATGATACTTACAAATGCTTGAAGATAATAATATGTGTCTAGTCTTTGACACATTTAATTTGACAAACAAGCACTCCACATAATTCAAGTTGCCACAACATCAAATCTCATCCACAAAGGGAGTTATGGTAGACAATCATATGGACACATCAATCTAAGAAGCAACTAGTTTTCAAATTTGAAGATCAAATCAACTTTGAAATCAAACATTAGTTGAACAGTATACTTGCAATAGTCCTTTTGTAAGTTTACTTATCTTTTCTGAAATCAAGTCAAGTTGAATTTGTATTTTGGGTGCATTTTCGGTTGAACCCCCTTCATTCTCCGTGTCCATCAATCACTGTAAAAACATATTTTGGGGTGCATGAACGGTTGTACCCGATACCCTAAAATTGGCATATAATCAAGTGAGTGTGAAATCAATCCAAGCGAGCGTGAAAACAAATAAATCCAAGTGAGCGTGAAAACAAGCAAGTGCAAGCGACTGAGTTCAAGCGAGCGTGACAATGGGTAAAGGAGGAAATCAATTTCAAAATGATAATCAAAACATCAAAGAACTTCAAGAATCCTTAGAAAAATTTGAAAATCAAGTTGTTGAACTTCAAGACCAACTTGAAATGAAGGAACAAGTGATTAAACTTCTTCAACTACAAATTCTTGAAAAGCAAATGAATGATGCTACTTGCGGTACATATAACCTAATACAAGTTTGTGAAATAGAGAGTGTGACTGATGATTCCTTATCTAGTGATGAGAAGGAATACTTGTTAAACAATTTTGAATATGATGATTTCATTCATCTCCAGCATCAACAACAATCTGAACAAGTCTTTCTTCATCACAACCCTCTATTTCATGATGATGATGCTGATGATGTTTCATATCAACAAAGAGTGCAACAAAAATTCAATGGGAAAAATGCAAAAGTAGTATCCAATGAATATGAATCTTCCAATGAAGATGAAGCTATCTTTCAAGTGTTTTCTTTTGAGTTCAATGAAGAAAACATTTCAATGGTACAACAACATGCAGAGAATCAACTTCCAATAATGTCAAAGCAACAACTTCTAAATGATCTTTCCAAGCCCATCATTAGACCTTGGGAAGAAATTAGAAACAACAAGCAAAGAAAAGGACTTGGATGTGAAAAAGATGTGACTTTTCATATTTCAGACTACTCCAAACCAATTCAATTTGTGAGTGCAGGATTCATAAATGAAGAATCCAATCAAAAATTCCATGAAGAAGCTAATAAAAAAGTTGATGAAAATTACATGAAAAAAATTCCTAAATGCCAACATTGTCATTGAGTTGGTCATTTTAAGACAAATTGTTTTGATCTCCATCCTTGTCAACATTGTGGCAAGAAGAATCATTCATCAGAAAAATGTTCCAAGAGGAACAAGTCTACAAGATTAAAAATTCACTATGGGTGGATCAATCCTTGGGAATGGACATCAACAACAAAGAAATTGTATAAGTCTTACCAAAGAGTGCAATCTCGAGTAAAGACTCATCTTTTAGCACATAGTCTTTTTTGTGCATGATAGAGTATAACTCCAGTGGTCCCCTTATGGCGTAGCTTTTGAGCATGGCCCTCACAGGATGAGATAACATGTGGATGTTTCCACATGCCCACTTTGAGTTGAAATCTAAATGGTACTCTCTTGCATCTTAAGGGGCGGGGTACATTTACAAAATACTCTTTCTTTTTAAAGGGGGAGTAGATATGGTACAATGATGAAATGGTTATGGGTAAACCACATGAAAATCCATAGCTTCTCACCTCGCAGCTGACAAAGGGGGGAATATTGATGATGGTTGTCAGACTTCAATTTTGAACAACAAAACAAAAGCCTGTAGATGGAAGACTCCAAATATCAAAATGGGAAACTCAAATAGTTTGCAGGTGGCAAACTCCAAAAGGAAACAATAGTTTGCAGGTGGCAAGCTCCAAAATTGGAGATGAAGAACTATAGTTTGAAGATGGAAAACTCAAAATAGTCTATAGATGGAAGACTAATGAAAAAAACAATCTATGGATGGTAGACTCAAATACATGATGCATTGAAATGTTAATTGATGCATAACAATGTTGATGGATCATTTCAGAGAGCACTTCATTTGATTGTAGCATGGTGATATTCACTAATTAGCAGTAGACGCCATCCTCTTCTAGCTAAATCACTTGGAAAATGATGAAATTGTCAAGCAGACAGGGATTGTTCAGACATGGCAGCTGTTCACTCCAGGATTTCAGTTCATTTCAGATGAACCATTCAGATTGATGACTTTACATGCATATTTTTCATTGAAGCACAAAGGAAGGATTCTAAAAGATCCATCATATCAACTTTGGCATTAGTGTTTATTGCATAGTTGATACAGATACATAAACTTGTGATTGAGAGGGGGATTGTTAGCCTTGTGGCTTAACATAACAATCACAAATTGATATTGTCACCTTTACTTGTATTTCTTATTTAGGATATTAGTCATTTATCCTAAATGATGACTAAGGGATTTTGGATAAGATTTCCTAGCCTAGTCACCATGCAAGGTGTTAGGATCTAGAGAATATCTCTCACTGAGGTGGCATATTGAGAGTACTATATATTTGTACTCTTTCAATGAATAAAGTGGTTAGAGTTTTACCATTCTATGTGTGTATTGTCTTTCAAATAAAAATGTAAGACTTATGAAATTGTACGAACCATTCAAATTTGAGAGTGACAGTTTGATCCCATTCTTTGATGGATACTCTTTAAGGATGTGATTCCAAAACCATTAAATTGAGTTTCCAAACATATTATTGTGATCCCAAAAAGTTCAAAATTCACTTATGTATTGTAGATCGAAAATTGACAAATATGTTGAAACATTGTATGAATCCAATTTTTGCAAAGTGAAGCATACAATCAACTCGGGTAAGTCCAAAGAAGAGTATGTAACCATGATTAAGCCACCAAGAAGCCAAAAGACTAATGTGATAAGGATGAAACAAACCGTCAAATCTCAATTCCATGAAAGGTAAGAATTTTAATCAAATGTTAAAGTCTTTGCAAAAGTCAACGGTTCATTCTAATTCAGAAATAAGAGCATGGTCCCGTTATTTGATATATAATCTTTCAAGATGTAAATCAGAATTATTACAATTGAGCTTTTAGTTAATTAATTGTTATCTATCAAAATGGTTGTTAATTCGCAAACGCACCGAGAGACCAAAATTTGTTACAATTGTTGAAGCATCATATAGAACCAACCAAGCCAAACCGAAGGATATGATTAGCTCAAATAAGCTCAAGTAAGACTAAGTAGGTGTTGTTCATAAACTAAAGGGCCAAAAGATTCCAACAAGAAAGATATCCACATCACCAAATCCTTATTCAATGAAACTCAAGCCAAGGAACAAGCACCGCAGAAAGTGAAGGATCGAAGAAAGAAAGCCAAGAACTCCAAGGGAAATAAGATAAAATAAAATTAGAAGTTAAGTATTTACAAAATTTACATGGGGGGGCCCTTGGTTTTGCAAAATAAAGGGGAATTTGTTGGGGCGCCAACATAGTCTTGTTTAGGAAATGAGTTCCTTGATCGCTCATTAGGATCTTCGGACATCCAGACCTTGTTAAGATGTTCTCAAAATTGAACTGCGCTACAGTCCTTCATTGGTTTTGCTTCTTCCCATCTGGTTAGATAATCTGTAACTGTGATGATATATATCGAGCCAGTTCATTTTCCCAGTGGGTTAATAGGTCCCTCAAAGTCAATATCCCACTTATCAAATGCTTGCAAGGTCAACTATGGTATCAATGGAATTTCATCTCTACGAGATGGATTTCCTATTCTTTGGCATACATCACAACTTCGACAATGTTCTTTTGAATCCTTGTGTATTGTAGGCCATCATAGTCCCGATCTTAAAATTTTCTACGCAGTAGCCCTTCCTGAGTGGTGTCCTCCCAAAACCCATGAGTGTGCTTCAGCAAGTATCATGGGTTTTTCATGTTCCAATACACATATTCGCAATACTTCATCTAGTCCTAGCTTGTATAATTGTCTGGCAATGAGAGTAAAATCAGTTTCTTTTACCACCAATTGTTTATTTTGCTGTGTAGTAAACTCTGTAGGTGTTAGACCTGTAGTCAAGAATTATACGATATCCTTATAGTAGTCATATGCTATGTGAATAGCAAAAAGTTGCGCATATGGTAAGCTATCCTCCAAATTACTAGGTTCTTCGCCTGACTCGATTCTTGAGAGATGGTCAGGTACTGAATTCAATCTTACTGGTTGAACAATGATTTCAAAATCACACTCCTGAAAGAGTAAAATCCATCTACATATTCTTCCCCCTAAAACTGGTTTATTGACCAGGTACTTCAAAGCTGAGTGGTCAGTGAACATACATAAATGCAAGCCTAGCAGATAGTGTTTGAACTTCTGCAATGCGTACACCATGGCTAAGCCTTCTCTTTCTGTCGTGGTATAATTATTTTATGTTTACGATAGCTATCTGCTTGAAAATGAGATGGGATGGTCGATTCCTCCCTCACCTGGCTGAGCTAGCACAATGCCAAGTGCTATAGCTGAAGCATCTACGTGTACATGAAATGGTTTATTCCAATCATGGAAGACTAGAATAGGCATTGTAACCATTTTCTCTTTTAATGTGTCCAACCCTTTTTGACAATCTTCATCCAACTGTACTTCACTTCTTTCTTTAACAATTTCTCCATAGGTGCAATGATATGCGCATATCATTTAATGAACTTCCTATAGTATTATGTGTGTCCCAATGTAGTGCGTAGTTGTTTCACGGAGTTAGGTGTTGGAAGATTCAATATAACTGCGATCTTCACTGGATCCACCATCAATCCCTTTCTACATACAATGTGGCCCAGTAGAACACCATAAGGGACACAGAAGATGCTTTTCTTTAAATTCAGGTAAATCTGATGTTGTCTACACTTCGCTAACATCATTCTTAAGTTCGCATAATGGTTCTTCAGTAAACCAAATATTGTTCAGTCATCAAAATAAACTTCTAAAAAATATGACTAAACTCTTTAAATGCAGCAACAACGACTCTTAAAAAGATAGCAGGTGCATGTTTCAAACCAAAGGGCATAATTGTATACTGAAATGATCCCCATTCAGTAGCAAAGGTTTTCTTATGTCTATCTTCTGTATCAATTATGATCTAATGGTATCCACAAAATCCATCAGTGAAGGAGTATGCTTCATTTCCTCCCACATTATCTAGCACTTCATCTGTAAATGGGGTAGGGAATGGATCATGCAAATATGCATCATTTAACTTTCTAATGTCCACACAAATTTTGATCTCGCCTTTACATTTCTTATCTTGAATAACCATGGGACTTACCCATTGTGATTCTTCTACGGGTTCAATAATTCTCGCGTCAAGCATTTTATCAAGTTCTGCCTTTACTCTTTCTTTGTATCTGGGATTCAGTCTATAGGGTCTTTTCTTAATAGGCTTCGCACATCCCCATTTCCCACAACCCACTTGCTCATAACATCATGGTTCCTCATACTCTTTTATGTGGCATTGTTCGATCTTGTTGTTTTATTTAATTAAATAATTAATAAAGGCCAACATAATAGTAATAATGTGCAAACCATAGTCTCGGCACCTCGTGCCACATCACAACACAAATAATAAACACAACATATGTCCAGGGGCTAAACCAGAGGGTATTACATCCCCCTCCCCTTAAACCATGCATCGTCCTCGATGCATATTACATACATGCCTTTACAAAAGGATAACAGACATTCCCATACATGCCTCAGAAAGATAACATCTTTCTAACCACAATAATTTCCACTACCACCTACTTTCATGTCAGTCTCCACTTCCCATGGGAGAACCGAGACTAATAGAGTGGACTCAAGGAAGAAATGGTTGATCTTCAATCCCCATGAAAAGGTCTTCAAACCTATTTACAAGGCCTTCAAACTTCAACATGGATACATCCACCTGAAAATCATATTTCAAACACACATATGATTAGCATCAGGCATAAAAATATATGATACATGATAATCTTCAACAAGAATACTTTCTTCACATTCCAACAACACATGGTTAGCAACAAATATATATATATGTGTGTGTGTGTGTGTGTTTTTCATCTAGATACATAAAATACATCTTCAAGATACATGATACATTAAATAAATGAAACAAAATACATTAGTATATACAAGGTACATGAGATATAGATAATTCTTCAACAAAATCCGATTATTCTAATCAATTTCAATCTAATCAATTTCAATCGTATGAAATGCATCAAGTGTATCAATCAATTTCATAAAGAGCATCAAGTATACCATTCAATCTCATGAATTGCATCAAGTATACCACTCAATCTCATGAAGTGCATCAAGTGTGTACTCTTTCTTCATGAAATGCATTCCGGTCAATCAATCACATGAGATGCATATACTTTACCTACAGATACAAGAAATGAATCATGCATATGCTCTATCAACAAGACGCATGAAATGCATCTAAGATATATGAAATGCATTCCTATCAGTCAATCACATGATATGCATTACCAAGATAGGTTTATATGATTTATCACCCAAATACTTTCCATACAAGGATGCATGATATTTACCATGATACTTTTACAAAGATGCATTTCAACAAAGGTATTTGATATACCACAAGGATACCCTAACAAGATACTTTCAACAATGATCACAAGGATATTTTCTAACAAGGATATTTGTATTAATATTGGATATATAAGGATACATGAAGTACATCTTCAACAAAGGTACCAGAATCATGCTTTAATAAGTCACACAGTTAGTACATATTTTTCAACAAGATATACAAAATACCGCAAGGATATTACGAGATACTTACACATGAAATCTCACCAAGATACCACCAAAGCACCTTTCAATAGACATCACAAAGGTACCTTTCTAATGAAGATAAAAAATATTCCTTTCTAGTGAAGATCACAAAGATATTTTTCTAGAAAAGATCGCAAAGATCACCTAAACATTTTATGCACTTAATGTAACAAGTAAGCAGACTTATATACAACAATTCCAATCTAACTAAGAAACCAAAAAGGGCCATAACGACTAGTAGTTAAACATACTGCCTTTCATCTCCACACAAGCATAAGTATTCTTTAGAGAACATTCAAAAATCCATTATACTTCAACTATTAGTAACTAGTATCAACCGGTAACATCAACCAATATCAATCATACATCAATGATACAAGTGCCTGTCCATAATATATCAATTCATAATACCTCAACCATATATCAATCATATGTCGATCATGTATCAATTGTACACCAATATCAACCAATGAAAAACATGCATGCATCAACTGACCATACGAACATCAATCATAGTACATCAACCAAAATACATCAATGAAAATACATCAACCAAAACACATCAACCAGAAGCAAAATACATCAGTCAAAATACATCAACCAGGGTACATCAACCTCAACACATCAATCATAATACATCAACTGGAAGCAAAATAAATCAATCAGAATACATCAACCAGAAGAAAAATACATCAGTTAGAATACATCAACCAAAGTAAATCAACCTGAGCACATCAATCGGAATACATCAACCGAAATAAAAATACATCAATCAGAATACATCAACCACAAGCAAAATACATAAGTCAGAATACATCAACTAGAGTACACCAACCTGAACACATCAATTAGAATACATCAACCAGAAGCAAAATACATCAATCAGAATACGTCAACCCGAACATAACAATCAGAATAAATCAACCAGAAGAAAAATACATCAACCAGAATACTTCAATCATAATACATCAATCAAATCAGGATACATCAATCATAATACATTAATCAAATTACATTAATATTTAACAATCACATCTGATGAACATCGATTAGTTTCTCAATAACATCACCCAAGCACATCAATCATACCAATATCAACCAATGACGACAATAAAAAACAATAGAACCCATATGAATAGCAATATCATCCATACATCATCCACTCAACATCAACCATCGTTCATCAATCATACACACAACAACCATAACAACCAAGAACAACCAATAATAGCCATGCATACAATAATGGAAATATCATACATGTATCAACCATTACTCAACCAACATCAATCATTAACACCCAATAGTATCAAACAACATAATCAACCATTCAAACATCATACATCGACTATAGCAATCATTTCAAATATTTACTATTTATCATAACATTATATATAATTATTAGCACATGAAAATATATATAATATCCATATACTAATAATACATGTATCACACAAACACTACTAATACTACACTTATGTAAACACTCAACACATACACAATCATATATCTTTCTTGCATACATATTCCATCAATAACAATGTTATACATTGACAGCAATCCCATCTAATACCCATATACTAACCATACATTACATTACTAATTATTTACATATAGCACACTACTTATACTATCGACCAAAGTAAATACATAGTCACTTGAAACAACCAAACATCCTGTCACCAAAATTTTCTAATATTCTGCAATAAAATAATTACTAGCTATACAACACAGTCATACATTCATACCATACACCATACTTACTATTACTATGTATTATTTCTATACATACGCCCATTTTGTCTACAAACATATTATAATTCTTCAGTCATATATCATATTATTATTAATCATATACACAACATAATAGTCATATAACCTATATATATTATACACCCGTATAATTATTATGTTATACCATAATATCCATACAATTATAGTGGTATAAATACTTAATCCAATGCTATCATATTAGGTATGCATTATACTAACATAATACTTCTGATCTCACTATACTTCCTAATACTTCCAAAAACATCCAAATACTCCAAAATACATTCAAACTTTACACTTAATTCATTGCATACGTTCACATCTATACATATAGTATATGCACAACACAATATCATATACACACAATACTAATAATTATTGCATATTTTAAAATACATATTACACTATATACAAACATGCATACACATCTCTCTCTCTCTCTCTCTCTCTCTCTCTCTATACCCCTCATATATCTTACATTACACATTATGTTATACATATTTAAATTTATGTCATACAATATTATCATACACTACTACACTACCTTCTTACACACAAAATAAAATAAAATAATTAAAATTAAGAGAATATGAACCATTAAGACAAGTGGCCCATTTCCTCCAAAAATAGACAAGGAGTTACATCTCCACAAATAAAATAAAATAAATAAAATAGAAGAGAATATGAACCATTAAAGACAAGTGGCTCATTTCTTTTAAAAATAGACAAAGATTTACATCTCCACAAATAAAATAAATAAAATAGAAGAGAATATAAGCCATTAAATACAAGTGGCTCATTTCCTCCAAAAATAGACAAGGATTTACTCACATACATTGAAAATAAATAAAAAATAAAAATAAAAAGGAAGATGGAACCATTATTAAGACAAGTGGCCTATTTATCCAAAATACGCAAGGAGTTGCTCATCATTGTAACCACCACCATCCAAGTGGCATAAATAATTGTATAAAAGCATACCATCAATAGAAAATCCAAAAACCATATAGGGTATAAATGCCACTTAATAAATCATATTAATATTTAATAATATTAAAACTATATCATCTTAATAACTTATCATTAAATTAATACTGATAATGGTACATAGTACATACTATTATAATGAAAATTATTTACTTATCAATTGATAATCATAATGTACCAGTAAATAAATCACACCACATGAAGAATTTCAGTATTAACAATTCAATGAGCAGTAAAATAGGTAATGCACAATGAACAAGCATTGACCAATCAAGTCACTGAACATCAAAAGAGCTAATGCACAAGCATCAACCAATCAAGTCATTGAACAGTAAAAGAGGCATTGCATAAGCATTGACCAATCAAATCACTGAAGCAGTAAAAGAGGCAATGCACAAGCATCGACTAATCAAATCACTGAACAATAAAGGAGGAAATGCAAGGTGAACATGCATCAACCAATTAATCTACTCGATTATTAGATACGCACCACATAGTAATTACTAATCAATCTAATGAACATTAAATATGCAATATTAAATAATTCTAAAGTATACAACAAACTGATCTCTGAAGTGAGGCTTCTTATTCTTCCAATAACATTGCGGAGGTTAAAATTCTTTCAGAAAGAACATTTATAAATTTCCAATGCACAAAAACATAAAATTATGAGTTTGTAATAGGCCCAACAGCCGCAGAGTTGGAACCTCGCTCTGATACCACCTGTAATGTCCCCATGGGATATCAAAGGGTCTTAGGGACAAATCATTATCTCTCTAGGGCTAATTAGAGTATTTTAGCATAGCGGAATAATTTTAATAAATATTTAATTTCATTTTCTACAATAATTTCAAATAAATTAAAATAAAATTCATAACTGATAAAGAAAATTGAACCAAGGTTTGGAAAGCTTATCCAACACTATATAATATCATTATGAATCCATCCCAAGCCATAACACAGGTTACTTGCACCTAAAAAGGTCATTTTCACTTAATCATGATTAGCTAGTAATTAGTGTACTAATTGCGACACTTAGTGACACTAATTGACGACACTTAACATAACTTCATTTTTTTATCACCTAATCATAATTTATCAATCCCAATGGCTAATTAACACCTAATATCATGTAAATAAGTCATAATTATCATTTTCCAATTAATTAAACAAAACAATTACGAAAATGACTCCACAAGACTAGTCAACTGGTATTTAACAAAAATAGCTAGCCTTGCATGAATTCAACACACAACCATGCCAATGGACCAAAAAGTGAACCTACAGCCATTATACATATATTTAAGCATGCACATACAACAAAATAAATTTGCATTTGTAGATCATCCTTTCACATAAACGATGATTCTTTCAAGCTAAATCAATGCAGTTACTAGTTAATAAA
Source organism: Larix kaempferi (assembly GCA_027924585.1). Classification (NCBI taxonomy): domain Eukaryota; kingdom Viridiplantae; phylum Streptophyta; class Pinopsida; order Pinales; family Pinaceae; genus Larix; species Larix kaempferi. The sequence goes on along the minus strand of BSBM01000951.1, from coordinate 9,201,802 downwards.
CACTGCTAGGAATTTAACCCAATCAATTGTACTGAGTTCTGGAGCACACATAGGCGAGGGTAAGGATATTAAAAATAGAATTCTATAGCAAAATTAAATTACCAAAAACATATCATATGGATGTACATTCCAAAAATTACGAAAACATAGATTCAATCTACAAACTAGTTACCAATTTCCACCGACTTGAAGCTATTTTCCGTTTCTAGTTTCCAAATGAAAAAACATAAGAAAGTATTGACTACTATAGATCATGGAAATCATATCATAGTGTTGTTGCTGCAACATCCCCCCCCAAAGTTTTGCAAATATTGGGGCCCCTCCTTTTTTTTTTTAAGAGAAGGAAAGTTTGCCTAAAAGTCAAAGACATCAGAACCTTTTCCTTTTTGCTTGTTTCCTTTGAGATTGATTTTGTTATTTTGGACTAAATAAAACTCATAACTCTAAGTTGCAACGATGGAAGAACTCATCCAACTCTTCCGCAATGGCGGAAATTTTTTGGCTAAGTTAAAATAACGGCGGAAGAACTCACCAAGCCTTTCCACAACGGCAGAAGAACTCACCAAGTCTTTCCGCAATGATGGATCATTTCGCTCAGTTTTTGAAGCTTCATTTTTTCGGATAAACTCACTAAGTTTTGCCACAACGAGCAGAAGGTTTGATTGAGACTTTAACTTCATCGTTGCGGGAGAATTGCGCCAGCTCTTCTGGAGCCTTTCCACCAATTTTCCCGCAATTTCGAAAAAACTCCGCCAATCTTCGTGCAGCGGCGGATAGACTCGGCTAAGTCATCCGACTCCTGGCTCAACTCATTTCTTGTGGCGAAATGCATAGTGCCTAATTTCAGAAGAAATCGGCTAACTTTCCCGCAATGGCTGCTCAAACTTGCGAGTTCTCGCCGAAACTTTCAAAGACGTTAGCCAAGTCTTTCCAGTTTTGACGGTAACACTTAATGCTGAATGTACCGACTTGACCTTGTCCGTACGCCCAATAACCCGATTTAAATTCTCACAACCACCCTATTAATGGCTCGCATGCGTCAAATTCCTATAAGTAGGGTTTAAACCCCATTAAGTTTCATTGTTTCGAAATGGTTTGAGGCTTGTGTCCATTTTCGTTTAAGACTATGAGCACCTGCTCCAGGCTTGCCGGCTTCGCAACAACATTATCACCTCCATACACGATCAATTTCTACCAGGTTGGTACCTTTCGAGCCCTGTATGCTAAACCGCAATGGTTAGTTCTTTTTCCTTTAAGATAAAAGTTGTAGTCATGGTTATGATTGTTTTTATCCAAATCCATTTTAACTTTGCAGTGTTATTTAGTCCTATTACAACCGAGGCTGACTCACGCACCTATCCAGCTAAACACTTGCAAGCCTAGTTTCATGAGAACATAGAAGTTTAAAGTTTTTTGGGCCATAGTCACCCGTCGCACAATCATTAAGAAAATTCGCGGCGTGCTTCTGCCCCGTCTCAAAAATCATTTTCCTTATGAAATTGAAGTCAGTCCCATCTGCCCTTGCCAGAAGGACGTTGGTGCTCCTACCCTGCTACTTTTTGTTATCATGAGAATGCACTAATATTATGCTCACCGCTATATCTTTGGAGACACTTGTTATGTTCAAAATGTTAGTCTAGTAAATGTTTTTGCGTTGTGAAAAATACCTTATATACGTATGCATGGTTATTGGACAGGTTCTAAATCAAAATGCCTAAAGGTGGCACATGAAAGTTGAAGGTGACCGACCTAGGATTAGCTCCCACGAGAGTAGAAACTCTCTTTGAAGACACCAAGTGCACTACAGCTGTGCCCCCAGAAGTTAAATGGGGAAACATATATTGTATGATAAGAGACCAAGACATCTCGGAGGCACTTCTCGAGGAAGAATACCTATACCAGAACATCAGAACCTCCTGCATATCCAAAGTAGCCACACGCCCAGAGATTTTTCCATGCTTTGAAGTAATTGGATGGACCCTGCAGCACGCAGACACTGTGATGAGGGTTCTTTTTGACAATAAAGGGGAAGCTTTCGCATCCTTTCATCCATCTTATATTGCAGCAGCTTACAAGCTTCCCTAGGCTCAGCAGTGGCTTGATGATGAATGGCTAGGACAAATCAAGATGGATAATCTTGAAATGGCCAGAAAGTTGCTAATCTCAGGCAAACAGATCAGGAAGAAGGAAAGTGATGAGTACAAGGTTCAGAATCTAAGGCCTCCTTTCAGAATGGTTGCTCTCATGCTTAGAAGAATCTTTGGTAGGCCCAACAGTACTATTTATATGCTTAAATGGGTCCCCATCATCCACTATGTAGCGTTCAGAGGAACAATTTTTAACTGGGCGGATATTCTCTCAGATAGCCTGTCATCAGCCATAATTGTTGCATAAGAAGGGTTAGTGGTAAAAAAGGCGGAATTTTACATGCCATCCTACTTAATAGACTGTATTGTGGCGAAGTGTCCCTTTCCAAAGCTAGGATGCAACTGGAATCAAGCCGACACCTCGGTATACACCGCTTACAATCTCTTTTGGGATCATAACTACAAAAGGCACTACCAACTCATTTGTGAGGAGTTCATCATACCTTTACGAGTTAATGTTCAATGAAGAACCTAACTGCTTGTCTGAAAACACCATGGAAGTCCTAGAGAACTATGGTGATTTCTATTTCTCACTAGAAGGCACCTACATAAGAATGTATGGAGGTTCCAAACCCCCATATATCCTTCCCAGGTATGCTATTGACTACGTAGTCCACATGGAGGCAGTGAGATAGGTTTTCCTCGATGGAATTGGTAGTAGCTTGTACAAGGAAAATAAATCCTCTTTCCCGCCTTTACCTTTTTATATCGGGGCTTACAAGTTTTCAGGGATTCCAATAGTAGAAGAATTTATCGCAGAACTAAGAGACTTTCACTTTGGGGAAAATATTTTTCAGAGGAATGATCGACGAGGCAAAGCTGCAGAACATTGCAGGGGGATTCAGGCTCATTTTGAATACGCTCACTATTATGATGAAGATGAAGAAATGTATAGAGGGGTCAGTAACATGACTGAACTACAAATTTTCTGACTCAGCAAAGTCGGGTCCAGTTCTAGCTCTGGTGTTGTCAAAGAAGCATAACAACAACAAGAAAAGGAAAAGGTAGAAGCCGTTGAAGCTCTCTCTAGAGAAGAGAAAAAGCTCAAGGGAGAGGCTGAGAAAATCCAAAGAGAAGTGTTTGAAAGAGAAAACAAATCGAAAGAGGATGAACTTTGAGAAGAAGAAGCTCGAAGGGTCCAAGCAGTAGAGGAAGAAGCTCGAAGAGTTCAAGAGGAAGAATGAATTAGATTGGAAGGAATTACCAAGTAGGCTAAAGAGGAAGCTCAGAGAAGGGTTGCAGAAGAGGAAGCGCAAAGGAAGGCAGAAGAAGAAGAAAAAATTGAAGGAGGATGCTGAACCAAAGAGCCCAAACATCCAAGACATGGATGCAAATATCCCCATAGGAGACCTACCGCTTCTCCCTTTTACACCATCCAAAAGAAGTATGGTGTCCCAATGGGACAGGTTTATGTATAACAAGAAGAGGAAATCCATTGTTAAGGAAATAGTGACTAAAATGAAGAGACCTTTTCAACCAAATGTTGTCACCAAACATGAAACCACAGTCATGCAAGGTACTCAACATGCACACAAACTCGTGGCATCTATTTCTATGGCCTTTGTTCTAGCAACGACAGACAATGTCAACATGTTAGTAGACGAGTTAGATTCGAAAAAGAGGAGAGCTCGCCATTTGCAGGAAATGCTGGTCAAAGAACAGAATTATTCAAATTTGATGGTTGAGAAATGTTACACCTTTGTGTCAGAGAAGAGAGAACTAAACAGAAGATTGCAGCATCTAGAAGCTGAAAAGAGAGCTTTGGTGATACAAATAAGAACCTTGGAAGCAGAAAAGAATAACCTTGAAGGAAAGAACCTGCAACTAGAATCTGAAAATTTTGATACTATTCAGTAGATTGAGGATATGAAAGAGAATATGGAGAAGTTGGAGGATGGAATGGAATTGCTGGAACAACAGTTAGAACATGCGAACAACAAGGTTGGCGATATAAGTCCTTTTCACGAGCAAGCTTGTGAAATATTAAAAGGGACCCACAGGATTCAGGAGCTCATAACAGAAGAAGTTTACAAGTTGAAAGCAATAGTGGCCAGAACCAAAGAAATGAATGTCAAAGCCACTAAGCACAGGAGGAAATATGCACGCATTACTGAAGACATTGAGAAACACATGGCGTGGAGAGAAGGAAAGTTGGGGGTCCTAGCAAGACTCCTTCTTAAATCCATCTCTGGTTTTAAAGCAGATGTGCACCTTTTGGTTTTTTGCAAAGATTGTGGAGTAAAGTTGAACGCTGTAGCCATGACCACCCTTGAACAATGTGGAAGTTCATATCTTAAGATACGAACCGCTCAAGAAAATTGCCAAACGATAATGCCTCAGAATATGGAAGACTTTCCGGACAAGGCTCTTCGTTTGTCTAAGTTAAGGGTTAGGTTAAATGCTGAAATGGACTATGTAAAGAATATGGATGTATTGACCACAGAAGATATTCACCATTGGATTGGCCAAGTTTCTATTCACACATATCTTCTTGAAGAGAGCCTGCAAGTTACAGCAACAGAGGTAATCAACCTCGAGGAAGATCTCGCCAAGCATGAGGTTTCTCTACAACTTACGCTCCCTCTTTCTGCAAACGGTGTCATCAGAGAAACTGGTCTCTGGGTAAAATATATAGAAGAAGTTGACAGGGCAATGGCTGCAGAAGCACATCAAATATCAGCAGCACCAGTGGCACAAGTTCTAGCAGAGACACTAGCTGTAGCAGAAGCGCTTGGGGAAGCAGGGGCGCTAGCCTAGGGATAATTTACCATTTATTGTATTTAATAACTAGAAGCCAACACTCTCTCTTTTTTTCCTTTGTATATTTTAGGTATTAAAAGGACATCTGGATTTTCCTTCCCATCCCTCTCATATACCATTTTTGGGATTTTCATTTCTTTTTGTAAATTGGGCACTACAAGACAAATTAAAGGAATCTTGGGAGTTAGGAGATAGGTGGCAGCTCCTAGAATATTTTGTAACGCTATATATAGACGATTAGGAGAGGATAGAAGGACTTTTGGCAGGTGAAAGGACACTCTTCTTATGTATGAGAACTACTTCTACTACATGAATAAGAAAAACCATTTTGTCCTGTGAAAGCCGGTGCAGCGTTTTGCTTGGATTTGTGATGGATGATTGCCGAACTATTTCTACATTTTTCATATACATTCAGTGAGATCTTTCCTAGATTTTGTGAACTAATTCTCTGTTATGAATGGTTTTACTTCCTTTGCAAAATTTATGTGCTACATGAGTAATGGGATGTTTTAATTGAATTAAAGTTATCTTTGATATCATTCATACTCCGCTGGAAATGCATTTACCTGATTAAATGGCTATCTGTTAAATATTTAGATGTTTCTTTCAGTCTACTGCTCATACCTTCGATTTGCTCCTTGCAAGTATAGGTTAAATTAGCTTAGACAATTTAGATTAGATTTGTTTCATTGCATGCATTTAGTTCAGAGCACTTGCATATCATTCTTTAATATAAAATACATAAACGGTGGATCAGGCTGCAACCGGTGAAAGCAAAACAAATATTTAATCTTATACGGTCGATGGAACCATTAACCGGGCATATTCCCCGCACCAACGGTGAGCGATCTAATTGGGATTGCTTACCAAGGACAATCCCTAACTGATTGATGCTACGATTCTCGAGGTGTCAACAGTTTTTGGCGCTAGAAGGAGGGTCACCATTGCAGGGCTGGAAGAGGAGTTCCTTCCATTAGAAAAAGTTCCACTGAAGACCCACTTGGAACAGCTATCCTAGACATTTCATATTTGGAATCAAGAAATCAAGAAAATCTTAATTCTGAGACAAAACAGGAAGAAACATTGTATGTTGTCCCTTTTGAAGAAGTAAACCACTTCAAAAGACATACCCATTCCTACATTAGAAGTCTAGGAGGATTAACTACCGTTCCTTTGCTTCCCAGAATAAGAGCTCCTAGAAAAAACCCTCAATGCGCTAAATATTTCATTCTAGTTCAGAGTCTAGAAGAATTATTGGATCTATCTCTAAAAGAAATCATTGAACCCTTTGACGAGGTCAAACTCGAAACTCCCACAAACCCAAAACAGCCGCACACTCCGGGGCATACACCTCATAACACACCTCCACATTCTCCACCAGGAGTCATGTTTTTGCCTGCTTGGAGAGCGAGAGGCGCATTAAATCTAATTGGACCATTCCATGATTTACCTAAAAATACAGAAAAGGGTATTTCCCAAGTATGATCCTGGTAAAGGAATTTCTGCTGAAGATCATCTTAAAAGTTTCTATTTAGCTTTGAATCTTCTTAATGTAGAACACGAAGATGTAGTCTACTGCCTTTTACCTTACACTTTTGAACCCAAAGTATCTTCCTGGTACTTTAGCCTATAAGCCAGCGCGATAACAAGTTGGGAAGATTTTGAAAAATGTTTTTTAAAGACGTACGGAAATCAAAAGACAGTAGCTACTCTTATGAAAGAGTTGTTATCCATGATAATGGAGAAAAACAAGAAAATTCAAGAGTTCAATCAGAGATTTACGACATTGTTAAATAACTTTAGTGATGCAACAAATCCTACTGAGGAATGTTTGGTAGAGTATTACACAACGACTCTTAAACCCCCTTTAACAATGTTTGTCAAAAGAACCAAGAAGACTACCCTGATGGAAAACTTTGAAGAAGCCAAGAAGGTAGAAGAAGAGGCCGACAGTATTGCCAAACATGCCCTCGATCTGGAAACAAAGCCAGCAGCCGTTAAAAAACCTTTTTTGTTAACTAGGGATAAAGACGAACCCGCAACTGATTTAGAAAATGTTATAAAAATGATGCAAAAACTCTCTAATAAAATCATAGATCTAGAGAAAGATAAGGTAGCAAGCTCTTCAAAGCCACCTTTCAAGCCTTTCTATAAGAAAAGAGAAGAAAATGCAAAACCAACCCCACCGGTAAATAATTCTGTTGTGCTAAACTTAAATGAAATAGGCATGGACCACTGAATCTGTACCTTTCATCAAGAACAACACTCAGAAAAAAGTTGTCCATAGTGGATAAACTCAATGAGTTTGGTAATGAATCAAATGTTAGATGCGCAAATTCCTAAGCAAACAAATCCTCAGCAAGAACAAGTTCCTGAGCAGGAAGAATCCGCTCCAGACACCACGATGATCCTCTGGGACTGGACTCCTACCCAAGAACCGTCTTTTGAAGATCTAGTTGACAAAGTGCAAGCAACATCTATTAAGATTACTACTAAAAGCAATGTACCGGTCCTTGATCAAACAGTGGATGTGCCTAAAGCTAAATCTGCAAATCAAATACCAAAACGGCACATAATTGTTATCCCATCCCAACCCAAAACAATTCCAGCAGTAAACCCTATAGTGACAAAGTAATCAAATGCAGAAATACCCAAACAACCAAACGCTTCTTCAAATAAAATAGAAAATCAACCCAAAGATTCGAAAGGATGTGATATGGGCTATGACATAATCGAGGATATTAAAAAAGAAACTGTTAGAGGCCTTTGATCCACAAACAAGCACTACATCTGGAAATACTGAAGAAGACCCAGAAATAAATGAAGCTAGTATCGGTGGGAAATCAAAATCTCATACTTTGCCATTTCTCTTAACTTTTGAAATCTTTAATCATAATGTGCATAATTGTTTGGTAGATTCTAGTGCCAGTTCGAATGTCATGCCTTTGTCTATTTGCAAAAATATTAATGGACATCCTATCCCGTCTCCATCTCAAATCATACAGTTAGACAGAACCCCTATCAAAGTCATTGGTGAGTTGAAGGACGTACTTATTAGGTTGTCAGCTGATCCGAGGGTATGCCAGTTCATTGATATAATGGTGGTCGATATCCCTGAGGCTTATGGTTTAATCTTGAGTAGGTATTGGTCGACGAAACTAAACAGTTACTTCACCACAAATTGGTCTCACCTGTGGTTACCTTATCAGAATAGGCAAAACCAAATAAAAATATTGAGAGAACCTCACATGAAACAAAATGTCACTCAATTAGAGGAAAAACATGAAGCTGTGACCTTTTCATCTTCAGTTTTGGGAAATTATTTCCTATAAATTGAACCCGGAAATTATCAATAAGAAGATGTTAGCCATGTTTCAAACAAACAGTCTGATCTCCTTCTTTTTTCATGGACTAGTGATATCGATTGTAACATAGTAAATTTAGTCACTAACTTAGATAGTAATGGCATTAACTTAGTTAAAGAAGAAAGTACTTTTTGGACTCTCTACTTTGATGCCTCCAAAACTCAAGAAGGATCTGGAGCCGGTTGTGTTTTGATTGACCCCAATAGAAATAAGTATTTTTTATCCTGTAGGTTAGAATTCGAATGTACAAATAATACTGCTGAGTATGAAGCTTTGATCCATGGATTAAAAAAGGCCATAATTTGGTTTGAATGTAAAAAATTTGAAATTCTTTGGTGATTCCGAAATAGTTTTCAGACAAATAAGGAATACAATTCATTGCCTCTCACCGCACTTAAAAGGTTATAAAACTGAGGTTTGGGATCTGATTTCATGTTTTGATGCTTTCAATATTAATTATGTTCCTAGGTTGAAGAATGCTGCAGCTGATTTGTTAGCGACCTCTGCTTCCAGATTAGTGCCCACTAATAATAAATGCACTATTGAATTAATTTTCAGGCCCTATGTCCCGGATAATATTACAAATCTTACGGTGTTCGATGATGATAGTCAGATTATTGGTTTCTTAACAAATGAAGATGTCTTCCAAGAAGCCATAATAGATGAAGAACAACATGATTCAGATTTACAAAATAAAAATGATGTAAAGGGAAACTTCATGCCCAAAGGGGTGAGAACTTTTGAAGCATTGTTTGACTTATAGAGCAAGTTCATAAGACCTGTAAATGCTAAAACTCACAGCTCATCCATGCAGCATGAGTTAATAAATCTAGGCATGGAAGCATAACCAAAATATACTAATCTTGGTAAGTGTTGTACGGAGGACAAAAGAAGTAAATTCATCAAATTGTTTTAGCAATATAAAGACGTGTTTGCTTGGACCTACGACGATCTGAAAAAATATGACACCCGCATTATCCAACACATAATACCAATGAAGGAAGGTGTCAAACCTTTCCAGCAACAATTAAGAAAGATGCATCCGACACTTGAGCCTTTAATTCAAAAGGAATTAAAAAAATTATTGGATGCTAAGATTGTTTTTAAAGTCTAACATTCTGAATGGGTGGCTAATTTAGTCCCCGTGTGGAAGAAATCGGGAGAAATTAGACTATGCCTAGATTTCCGGAACTTAAATAAAGATTCCAATAAAGATAACTATCATGTCCCCCCATTGGAGCAAATTTTGTAGATAGTGTCAGGATCAGAACTATTCTCCCTACTAGATGGTTTCTCTGGTTATAACCAAGTGCTAGTAGCGGAAGAGGACCGGCTCAAAACCACTTTTCGCACAAAGTGGGGAACCTTTGCATATCGAAGGATGCCTTTTGGTTGATAAACGCAGGAGCTACTTTTCAGCGAGCCATGGAAATTACTTTCAGAGTATTGGGCAATAAATGTGTAGTAGTTTACTTAGATGATGTGACGGTTTTCTCAAAGAAAAGGGAAGACCATCTTTTCCACCTGAAGCAAATCTTTGATCGCTGCAGGAAGTATGGTATCTCTTTAAACCCTAAGAAAAGTGTTTTCACTATTCTTGACGGCAAGCTCTTGGGTCACATCATTTCAAAGGAGGGAATCTCAATAGATCAAGAGAGAGTGCAAGCTATCAGCAATATTCCCATGCCCCATAGAAAAAAATCTATGCAATCATTCATGGGCATCATTAATTTTGTTCAAAGGTTCATGCCAGATTTTGCCCAAATTGTTAAACCTTTGCAACAAATGGTAAAGTAGAATGTACAATTCAAATGGACAGAATTGGAGAAAGTTGCATTTAAAGAAATCAAGGCTGCCATAGCTAACGCACCCTCTTTAAGAAGTCCAGATTTCGAAAAAGATTTTATCGTGTACACCTTTGCTTCTGATAACTCTCTCGCAGCTGTGCTCACTCAAAAGGAGGAATCAGGAGATGAATACCCAATTCCTTTAATGAGCACTGGTCTGCAGGGCATTGAACTGAACTACCCCATGGTAGATAAGAAATCATATGTAGTTTTCAAAGCGGTAAAGTAGTTCAGGCCATATATTCTAAAAAATAGAACTAAAGTCATAGTTCCTCATCCCGCTGTCAGATCTCTTTTTCATTCAGAAAGAATTAGGAGAAAGGAGAGGAAACTGGCTCATAGCTCTTCAGGAGTATGACTTGGAATTTAAACCTACCATTATCATCAAAGGTCAAGTCTTATGCAAGCTGCTTATTGAAAATCCAGCTGATAAAGAGCTAGATTGGAGGAACGAAGCCGAGCTGAACATGATCGATGTATGTCCAATTTTTACAGCTCCAGAGTCTTAGTACAGAGACCTAGTGCATTATTTACAGACGGGTTACTTTCCAGAGCAATGGAGTCCGAAGCAAAGGAGGGCTCTCCATCTCAAATCAGCAACATACCAAATTATTGGAGTGCTTTTTAGGAAGAACTATGATGGCATTTTTCTTAGATGTTTGGAGAAAGAAGATGCAAGCAACGTGGTTAGAGAATTACATGTTGGCCCTACTAGTGGACATTATTCTGGAGAAACTACAGCTCACAAAATTCTCAGAGCCAGGTATTATTGGCCCACCCTTTTCAAGGATTCCCATGCCTATGCCAGAAATTGTGATGTATGCCAAAGAAGCGTCGGAAAGTTACCAAAAGCAGCAGGACCCTTGCAGTCAGTTATCATCTCTGAACCATTTGAGCAATGGGGCATAGATATTATTGGAAAAATAAACCCAAACTCCTCGCTGCAACATCGGTATATTCTAATAGCCACGGATTATTTTACAAGATGGGTTGAGGCCGTCCCACTACGTAAAGTCAATGAATATACAATCATCAACTTCCTGGAGGAAAACATCATAACCAGGTTTCAGGTTCCAATATCCCTAGTATTTGATAATGCGCCTTATTTTTCGTCAATGAAAATTAATGAATTCATGTATGAGAAAGGAATTAAACTCCATTATTCGGCCAATTACGATCCCCAAGGAAATGGATTAGTTGAGTCCACCAATAAAAATCTCATCTGAATCCTTAAGAAAATTGTGATTGAAAATCAGAGAAGCTGGCACATAGCCCTCCCAAACGCCTTATGGGAAGATAGACTTACTCCCAAGAATGCCTTAGGTGTCTCCCCATTCACCCTAGTCTACGGCAAGGAAGCCCTCCTTACCTCAAATTTTTTACTCCCATCCTTGCAATTGGCCCAAGCCTCCCGAGGTTCTAGCAATCAAGCCCTTCAATCGAGAATTGATACCCTGCCAAAACTTGAAGAGTCGTGGAAAAAGGCTAAAGACCAATTCCACCATCACCAAGACATAGTCAAAAGATGGTTTGATAAGAAGAAGTTTGGAAAGAGAAGTTTTGAAGTAGGTGACTAGTTCTGAGATGGGACCATCCACACGAAGGTAAGGGAATGCACACAAAGTTTCAACATTTATGGGTTGGCCCTTACCAAATTTCTGAAAAGCTAGGCCCAATGATGTACAAACTAAAAGACTTACAATGGGAGGAAGTAACTCTACCTCTCAACAGCCTCACTTTGAAGTAGTACTTCACTTAGTCCTCTGAGGGATTTTGTACATAAATAAAACACTGTTTTTTATTTTACTGGTTAGTTTTCTTTTGTTTCATTTTTAGTTGCTTTTGATCACCTGTTAGCCTCCCAGTTAGATTGATTTTCCTTCTTCGGTTTTCTTTTCCCCTTTTGTTTGAGTCCTTTGTTCAAAATAAAGCTAAGCTCAATTCTGGTGTAGCTAAGAGATGAGACTCCAGGAAAATTCAAAGGGATGATCATGAAGAAACTCACTGATAAAGGAAAAGATATGTGTAACTTTGTTTTCACCGGGTGGTTTCCAAGAATGCAGCGATCCTCTTTTTGTTTGGTTGATATAATCCCTGTCAAATAACTAAAATTCATCTTTTCTTTCTGACTATGTTAGGGTCCCATTCACTCGAACATTGATTATTGCCTCAGAAAGTTCACTATGATGGGACCCATGGAGAGGAAGCATGTCTCACAGATGTATGGTACTTGAAATGATCCCATGCTGTAAGTAAAAGCCAAAAGGCTTATATCAAGGAGTCTGTTTTCCAGAAATTCTTGGCTCAATCAAAGTATGGCCAAGAAAAGAAAATAATACTTTCAAATCATAGAAGCTGTTCAAATAAGCCCAGCCAGGTTCTTCTCCATCCGTGAAGCATAAAATACATAAATCTTTTGCTCACACAAAAGACACTATGGATTGAAGAACTTATATCAATCATTGAAAGACTGAAGAAATCCATTTCTGGAAGGCTCAAACGACAAAAGTCGTGAATTAAAGAAACATCCAAAAGGATGCAAAATAGCATGGGAATGAGGAACAAATGAATATGTCTGAGAGATATTGTTAAAATCCTGTGGAGTGTTATTACGGTAAGCTTTTGAAAGGCAGTTCTTTAAAAAATAATAAACCTCACAATTTGGCTCCTAGAGAGTGATAAGGAAAGCTGAGTCAAAGTTTCCTTTTCCATCATCACCATTATGATAAAGAGTGATCACTGCATTCTCAGAAGCTGAATTATGAAGACATGTTGTTGCAAGTAAAACCAGCACTCTGTAAGTTTTATGACCATGAGATGAGTTTGTTTCAGAGATCTGTGTTTGCCAGCGAATCGCCATTAGTTGTTGCTGCAACATCCCCCCTGTTAACATCCAAAAAGTGTTCAATACCTCATCTACCCCATTACATGGCTCATTTGTCCATTTTCCTACCATATTTCCCTTAAAAACCCAAAAAATCCCACTAAAAAGCCTCCAAAAGGCCACAAAACCCTCAAAAAAGCCTCAAAAAGGCTAAAAAAACCCCTTTTTCCTCCAAAAATATCCAAAATTCCTCTAAAAATAGTAAAAACTCCCTAAAAAGGGAAGAGAAATATAAAATAATGAGGAAAAGGAGGAAAAAACCCTATACAGCTGCCCTAAACCATATGGTTCCCAAAACCATGGGTCAGCACTCCACCACCAAAAAACTATAAATAGGTGATGGAGACCACTTATTCCACATCCACAATCAAGTATACCCTTACTCTGCCAAAATCTCTCTCGAAACCCTAGTTCACCATTGAACTACTTTCACCTTGAGAGCCCCTTTTGGCCCATTTCCACCATTGGAGAAAGAGAAGGAGCAAGTTGGAGCTTGGAGCAACCCTCTTGGACATTGCAAGAGCTTCACCAACCTTCACATTGAAGGTAATATTAATACAAAAGCCATTCTTTACATCTTATTGTTTATGTTTCATGCACATGTTTTAGAGTAGTTTATATTTCTGTTTTAGCATAATAATTTCCATTTACTGAACTGCTACTAAGGAGTCCCTTCTCCTTAGTAGGTGCTCATTTGCACAAGCTAGGGGTAAAACCCTAGATACACCCCCCAAATTTTTGCAAATATTGGGGCCCCTCTATTTTATTTTAAGAGAAGGAAATTTTGCCTAAAAGTCAAAGATATCAGAACCTTTTACTTTTTGCTTATTTCCTTTGAGATTTATTTTGTTATTTTGGCCTAAATAAAACTCATAACTCTAAGACGCAATGGTGGAAGAACTCATCCAACTCTTCCGCAATGGTGGCAAATTTTTGGCTAAGTTAAAATAACGACGGAAGAACTCGCCAAGTCTTTCCGCAATGGTGGAAGAACTCGCCAAGTCTTTTGCGGAAGAACTTGCCAAGTCTTTCCGCAACGATGGATCCTTTCGCTCAGTTTTTGAAGCTTCATTTTTTTGGATAAACTCGCTAAGTTTCTCCGCAACGGGAAGAAGGTTTTATTGCGGGAGAATTGCGCCAACTCTTCCAGAGCCTTTCCACCAACTTTCCTGCAATTTCGGAAGAATTCCACCAATCTTCCCGCAATGGTGGATAGACTCGGCTAAGTCATTTGATTCGCGGCTCAACTCATTTCTTGCGGCGAAATGCATAGTGCCTAATTTCAGAATAACTCGGCTAACTCTCCCACAACGGCGGCTCAAACTCGCAAGTTCTCGCCGAAACTTTCGAAGACGTTATCCAAGTCTTTCCGGTTTTGACAGTAACACTTAATTCCGAAGGTGCCGACTTGACCTTGTCTGTACGCCCAATAACCCCGTTTAATTTCTCACAACCACCCTATTAATGGATCGCACTCGTCAAATTCCTATAAGTAGGGTTTAAACCTCGTTAAGTTTCATTGTTTCGAATTGGTTTGATGCTTGTGTCCATTTGTGTTTAAGACTACGAGCACTTGCTCCAGGCTTGCTGGCTTCGCAACAGCATTATCACCTCCATACATGATCAATTTCTACTAGGTTGGTACCTTTTGAGCCCTGTATGCTAGACTGCAGTGGTTAGTTCTTTTTCTTTTTCCAAGTCCATTTTAACTTTGCGGTGTTATTTAGTCCTGTTATAGATGAGGCTGACTCACGCCCCCATCTATCTAAACACTTGCAAGCCTAATTTCATGAGAACATAGAAATTTAAATTTTTTTGGGCCGTAGTCACCCGTCACACAATCATTAAGAAAATCTGCGGCGTGCTTCTACCCCATCTCAAAAATCATTTGCCTTATCAAATTGAAGTCAGTCATGTCTTCCCTTGCCAGAAGGACATTGGTGCTCCTACCCTGCTACTTTTTGTTATCATGAGAATGCACTAATATTATGCTCACCGCTATATCTTTAGAGACACTTGTTATGTTCAAAATGTTAGTCTAGTAAATGTTTTGGCATTGTGAAAATACCTTATATATGTATGCATGGTTATTGGACAGGTTCTAAATAAAAATTCCTAAAGCTGGCAAAATAAAGTCGAAGGCGACCGAACTAGGATTAGCTTCCACGAGAGTAAAAACTCTCTTTGAAGACACCAAGTGCACTACAGGCGTGCCCCCAGAAGTCAAATGAGGAAACATATATCGTATGATAAGAGACCAAGACATTCTGGAGGCACTTCTCGAGGAAGAATACTTATACCGAAACATCAGAACCTCCTCCATTTCCAAAGCAGCCACATGCCTAGAGCTTTTCCCATGCTCTGAAGTAATTGGATGGACCCTACAGCATGCAGATGCTGCGACAAGGGTTCTTTCTGACAATAAAGGGGCAACTTTCGCATCCTTTCATCCATCTTATACTATAGCGGCTTACAAGCTACCCTAGGCTCAGCAGTGGCTTGACGATGAATGGCTAGGACAAATCAAGATGGATAATCTAGAAATGGCCAGAAAGTTGCTAATCTTAGGCAAACAGATCAGGAAGAAGGAGAGTGATGAGTACGAGGTTCAAAATCTAAGGCCTTCTTTCAGAATGGTTGCTCTCATCCTTAGCAGAATATTTGGCAGGCCCGACAGTACTATTTATATTCTCCAATGGGTCCCCATCATCCACTGTGTAGCATTTAGAGGAACAATTTTTAATTGGGCGGATATTCTCTCAGACAGCCTATCATCAGCCATAATTGCTACACAAGAAGGGTTAGTGGTAACAAAGGCATAATTTTACATGCCATCTTACTTAATAGACTGTATTGTGGTGAAGTGTCCCTTTCCAAAGCTCGGATGCAACTGGAATCAGGATGACACCCTGGTATACACCGCTTACAAGCTCTTTTGGGATTAGAACTACAAAAGGCACTACCAACTCATTTGTGATTAGTTTATCATACCTTTATACGAGTTAATGTTCAATGAAGAACCTAACTGCTTGTTTGAAAATGCCATGGAAGTCCTGGAGAACTATGGTGATTTCTATTTCTCACCATAAGGCACCTACATAAGAATGTATGGAGGCTCCAAACCCCCATATATACTGCCCAGGTATGCTATTGACTATGTAGTCCACAAGGAGGCAGTGAGATAGGTTTTCCTCGATGGAATTGGTAGTAGCTTGTACAAGGAAAAGAAGCCTCTTTCCTTCCTTTACCTTTTTATGTCGGGGCTTACAAGTTTTTAGGAATTGCAACAGTAGAAGAATTTATCACAAAACTGAGAGACTTTCACTTTGGGGAAAATATTTTTCAGAAAAATGATCAATGAGGCAAAGCTGGAGAACATTGCAGGGGGATTTAGGCTCATTTTGAATATGCTCACTATTATGATGAAGATCAATAAATGTATAGAGGGGCCAATAACATGAACGAACTGCAAATTTTCTGACTCAGCAAAGTCGGGGCCAGTTCTAGCTCTGGTGTTGTCAAAGAAGCATAACATCGGCAAGAAAAGGAAAAGGCAGAAGTCACTGAAGCTCTCTCTAGAGAAGAGAAAAAGCTCAAGGGAGAGGTTGAGAAAATACAAAGAGAAGTGTTTGAAAGAGCAAAAAAAGAAAAAGAGGATGAACTTCGAGAAGAAGAAGATCAAAGGGTCCAAGTAGCAGAGGAAGAAGCTCGAAGAGTTCAAGAGGAAGAACGAAATAGATTGGAAGGAATTACCAAACAAGCTGAAGAGGAAGCTCAGAGAAAGGCTGCAGAAGAGGAAGCACAAAGTAAGGCGGAAGAAGAAAACAAATTGAAAGAGGATGCTGAACCAAAGAGCCCAAACATCCAAGACATGGATGCAGATATCCCTATAGGAGACCTCCCGCTTCTCTCTTTTACACGATCCAAAATCCGTACGGTGTCCCAGTGGGGCAGGTTTACATATAACAAGAAGAGGAAATCCATTGTCAAGGAAACAGTGACTAGAATGAAGAGACCTTTTCAACCAGACGTCGTCACCAAACATGAAACCACAGTCATGCAAGGTACTCAACATGCACACAAACTCATGGCATCTATTTTTGTGGCCTCTATTCTAGCAACGACAGACAATGTCAACATATTAGTAGACGAGTTAGATTCAGAAAATAGGAGAGCCCGCCATTTGTAGGAAACGCTGGTCAAAGAACAGAATTATTCAAATTTGATGCTTGAGAAATGTGACACCTTTGTGTTAAAGAAGAGAGAACTAAACAGAATATTGCAGCATCTAAAATCTGAAAAGAGACCTTTGGTGATACAAATAAGAACCCTGGAAGCATAAAAGAATAACCTTGAAGGAAAGAACCTATAACTAGAATCCGAAAAGTTTGATACTATTCAACAGATTGAGGATATGAAAGAGAATATGGAGAAGTTGGAGGATGGCAGGGAATTGTTGGAGCAACAGTTAGAACACATGAACAGCAAGGTTGGTGATATAAGTCCTTTTCACGAGCAAGCTTGTGAAATATTAAAAGGGACCCACAGGATTCAGGAGCTCATAACGAAAGAAGTTTACAAGTTGAAAGCAGTAGTGGATAGAACCAATGAAATTAATGCCGAAGCCGCTAAGCGCAGGAGGAAATATGCATGCATTATTGAAGACATTGAGAAACACATGGCGTAGAGATAAGGAAAGTCAGGGGTCCCAGCAAGACTCCCTCTTAAATCCATCTCTAGTTTTAAAGCAGATTTGCGCCTTTTGTTTTTTTGCAAAGATTGTGGAGTAAATTTGAATGCTGTAGCCATGGCCACCCTTGAACAATGTCGAAGTTCATATCTTAAGATACAAACCACCCAAGAAAATTTCCAGATGATAATTCCTCAGAATATGGAAGACTTTCCGGACAAGGCTCTTCGTTTGTCTGAGTTAAGGGTTAGGCTAAATGCTGAAATAGACTATGTAAAGAAGATGGATGTATTGACCACAGAAGATATTCACCATTGGATTGGCCAAGCTGCTATTGACACACATCTTCTTGAAGAGAGCCTGCAAGTTGTAGCAACAGAGGTAATCAACCTTGAGGAAGATCTCACCAAGCATTAGGTTTCTCTACAACTTACGCTCCCTCTTTCTACAAATGGTGTCATCAGAGAAACCGGTCTCTGGGTAAAATATATAGAAGAAGCTGACAGGAAAACGACTGCAGAAGCACATCAAATATCAGTAGCACCAGTGGCACAAGTTCTAGTAGAGACACCAGTTGTAGCAGAAGCGATTGGAAAAGCAGGGGCGCCAGCCCAGGGATAATTTCCCATTTATTGTATTTAATAACTAGAAGCCAACACTCTCTCTTTTTGCCTTTGTATATTTTAGGTATTAAAAGGACATATGTATTTTCCTTCCCGTCCCTCTCATTTACCATTTTTGGGATTTTCATTTCTTTTTGTAAATTGGGCATTACAAGACAAATTAAAGGAATCTTGGGAGTTAGGAGATAGGTGGCAGCTCCTGGAACATTTTGTAACGCTATATATAGACGATTAGGAGAGGATAGAAGGACTTTTGGAAGGTGAAAGGACACTCTTCTTATGTATGAGAACTACTTCTACTACATGAATAAGAAAAACCATTTTGGCCTGTTAAAGCCGGTGCAACGTTTTGCTTGTATTTGTGATGGATGACTTCCGAACTATTCCTGCATTTTTCATATACATTCAGTGAGATCTTTCCTAGCTTTTGTGAACTAATTCTCTGTTATGAATGGTTTTACTTCCTTTCCAAAGTTTATGTGCTACATGAGTAATGGGATGTTTTAACTGAATTATAGTTATCTTTGATATCATTCATACTCTGCTGGAAATGCATTTACCTGATTAAATGGCTATCTGTTAAATCTTTAGATGTTTCTTTCAGTCTATTGCTCATACCTTCAATTTTGTCCTTGTAAGGATAGGTTAAATTAGCTTAAACAATTTAGATTAGATTTGTTTCATTGCATGCATTTAGTTCAGAGCACTTGCATATCATTCTTTAATATAAAATACATAAACGGTGGATCAGGATGCAACCGCTGAAAGCAAAACAAATCTTCAATCTTACACGGTCCCCAGAACCGTTAACCAAACGGATTCCCTACACCAAATGGTGAGCGATCTAATTGGGCTTGCTTACCGGGGAGAATCCCTAACTGATTGATGCTACGATTCTTGAGGCATCAACACATAGGTCCACTATATCCAAATTGTTGTAGCTTTCCACTCATAAACAATCCTCTTATTAATTCAACAAACTAGCTAAATCTACTTCTCCAAATTGGTTAGAAATTCAGGAATCGAGTAAGATAAATGCACAAAAAATTTGCAGAGTGATTCGGAAGCCATTCCAACTCTAAATACCATGTATTATCAATCTTAGCATATGTATAACTCATGTAAAAATTTCTTCAAACACTTCTCATGCAAATTCATTTAAAACAATTCTTTCGAAGGAGCTAGTGAATGGAAACAAAAATAGGATTTCTATAAGCAAATATAGAACTATATAGGAACTCTTCCATACATTTATTCATAAATTTAAAGTGAAATTATCATATCTAATATCATTTATCTCACTCAAGAATTTTCTCAAACATTTCACATGCCAAATCTCGAAACTACATAAAACAACCCAACTGGTGAACTAGTTTTCGAATATGGGCTAGAAACACTGTAGAGAGGTGTTTACAATCATTCCTAAGATATTGAAAAATAAAATTACACATAGTATAAATAAAAAATGCACAATTATCATATCTGCAGAAGAGGTGCCAAATAAATATTTTTCTCAAGCACTTGCTCACAAAATACCAAAAACTAGTTAACTATTTTTCCCAAAAACTAGTAGCATAATGTAACTAAAATCTATGAGAATTTTATTCCATAATTAGCTCATATATTTTATCATACATTTCATGTGAAACCATATAAGAATTATATCAAATCCAATTAATTCAAATAAACATGAAATAAAGTACTTATCTTGCAAAATATGCAACCAAAATCGACTGTGCCATGTTCCACCCAACCATAGACACAATGCAAGCCAAAAATCACTTTTCAATGGTCACCCCCGATCCAGAACCATTATTCCACAAGAAAGAGTGCACTCAAAGATGAAAACCATCTAAAATTGGTCCAAACACAATCCAATGGCAAGTGGATTGCACATCACTTCCAATCCAAGATCTCCAGTGGCAATTCCAGGACAAAGTTTTTGGGAGAAATCAGTGCAACCACAACCCAATAAAAAGTCTTCCTCAACTTCCGCTCTAGGGAAATTATAGTGGCTATAGGAAAAAGATTCATAAATATATCAGTCCAACCTCAAATCCAATGGCAAGTGGATTCCACATCACTTCCAATAGGATCTCCAGAGGCAATTCTAGGACAAAATAGTGGCAATTACAGAGTAAATCAACTTGGGAACAAGCTCAGCAAGGGCACACCAACAAAAAAAAATCATTTCACGGGAAACCAAAACCAATCACCCCAGTACCATAGCAAGAAAAAGGGCCAAGAGCATGCATAACCAACACACAAGTGTGACTAGCCAACACAAGCAAATCGAATTCCTTCAGTGCAATTCGAATTGGGGGGAGAGAGAGACACAAGGGAGGAGTTACATTCCAAAAATAGAAAATAGGAGTTACACATCATGAGGATACACCAAGAGATACACTAAACCAAATCAAGAGGGTGCACTAGGTGAGAGAGAGAGAGAGAGAGACAGAGAGAGAGAGAGTGACTCCAATTTTAATAAAAACAATTCGGAATAAAATAAAAACCAAGGGGTAGCATAACACATGAGGGTACACAACCAAGAAGGTCCACCAAGTACACAAGAAGGTTGTATAACATCAACATAGACACAAACACAAAGGTAACACTTTTCCCACAACCCCTTGCTCATAACATCATGGTTCATCATACTCTTTTATGTGGAATCGGTCGATCCGGTTGTTTTATTTTACTAATTAATTAATAATGTCCAACATAATAGTAATAATGTGCATACCATAGTCCCGACACCTTGTGCCACATCACAACACAAATAATAACCACAACATATGTCCAAGGGATAAACCAGATGGTATTACATCTTCCCATAAATATTGGTCTCAATATCTTGGCAATATTCTTTAATCCCACCCATATTTCAAAACAATTCTTGAGTCTATCCACTGCCCATTCCCCTTCAATATCTCCTTCCAAGGGTTCTGGAGGAAATTATTCCTTCTTTTGATCTAGATGTTATTTATATGTGTCCTTGGGATAAGAATCTCCATTTCCATCCCATGGAGAAGGAATCCCCAAACTTAACACATCCTTGAATAGAGATTTGAAACTGGTTATTTCATCAGTCAACTGCTTAATATTGTCCTTCATTCTGACCACATTTGTTTGTTTCATGATCATGGATCTATCTATCTTGATGACTTGTTTTATGTTGTCAATTCCTTTCTCAACCAACTTCCTTTTAGTTCTACTGTTCAAATAAATTATTACTTCAATGGATTGTTTAAGCATGCCTCGTAGTTTTTTTTATACTAATTTAATTTATGCATTAGCTTCTATTGCCATTTATAATTCATCATGTATGACCTCAAAATAATCCCATTTTTTATTGAACCACTGAATGATTTTATCCCAAACATTCTATGTGATCCTCCTTAGAAGCTTCTCTCCTTGGTCAACATTCATTTACAAGGAGGTTATATGGATTTTAAATTCTCTTATTTCTTTCTCCAAGTCTATTATATCATCCTCCTTTTTTCTAAATTCATTTTCTAGTTCTAGGATCCTTCTGTCTTTTGTCTCAATCTCATTTCCAGCCTCTTCGAGCTTTCCACCTAGATCATTATCCTCTTGAATGGGTTGAGGACTTGACCTTAGATTTTATCGGTCTTCCTCCATTGCATCTATAACTATTGCCTTTGGAGGGATAGTTTGTTGTTCATCTACTATTGTAGGCTGACTATATGTTGCTTCTGCTACACTTATTGTTGTGGGTTGACTTTCTGCTAGAATTGCAGGTGTTGATGTTTTGGTATATTCCCTAGTGGGTTTTTAGTCTTTTACAGCTTCATGTTGGTTATCTACCAATGCAAATCATCAAACCTTTTTCTTCTTTCCTCAGATAGCTTTTGGTACTCTATCATACTAGCATAGATTTGTTCCTTCTCTTCCTGTACTTGCTTTAGCTCCTCATTCTGGACTGGGTCTATGGTGGGAATTTTCAAATTCTTTCTTAGAGTGGCTATCTTATTACCTTTATTTTCTATGAGTGATTTGATTTGAGATCCATCTTGTGGATTAGTTGCTAATGCCACCAACTTTGCTTCTAGTAAATTTATAGTGATTTGCTTGGCCCTAGTTGTCCACTTTTCGATCTTGTATAGCTTCTCAAACTTCTCTAGGGATAATCTAAGATTTTTCTCTTCTTTTTTTTATTTAACTATCTCTGTGAAGATCATATCACTAGCCTGCTTGTAGAATTCCAATGTAACCAGCTTCCTAAATTCCTTGAAGTTAAGAATAAGAATATGTTATTCAACTCTCCAATCACCCAACTTGATAGGTTTGGGTACTTTGGGCTCAAGAACACAAAACCTAAATGTATCTTGCTGATGATAAACAACTGAGATCAATCTTCTTCCTTCAAATGGGATCTCTTGCCTCATGTCTTTCAGCATTTTTAATCCTTTCTCTCTAATGTTCCTATAACTATATTGGAGATCTGTTTTCACAGGTATTGTTTCTCCTGATGATGATCCCTGTACCTTTTGGGGAATTGTGAACTCTATAGATGGATAGATAGTTTTTTTTATGGGAGGTGCTTTTGGGATCTCTGGTTTTTATGTCAGTTTAGTGATTTCTCTCAAAATTTCAACTGAATTCAGCATCTCTACCAGTTCTTGTTCATCTCCCTCAGTTTCTGTTCTATCTCTCTTAGGGTCTGGGCCCTGCTCAACTTGATTAATGTCCATCTCTTGAACTTCTTCAATTGTCCTCTTATGTCCAATCAAATGTTCTTGTCTTTATTTCTCTTCAAACCTTCTTGGACCTCTTCCCAAGTCTCTTTATTACTGCTATTCTTTTTCAAACTGTACTAGATTCACATATATATGTTGAATTTTTATTCTCCATCCTTTTCTTTGAGACAAATTGGTGTGGGTCATATGATTCTTTCTCAGCTTTCTCAAGATTTAGTTGAATTAAATATTCTCCTACATATTGAGAGGCATTGAGTCTTTTTATGATGAGAGGACCCACTTCCTTTGGTAGAAGAAATTATCTATAATGCCTTAAATGCAGCTCATCTGAGGAAAATATTTTCCTTACATACTCCATGGAAAAGATTCTCGAGGTTAGAAAAGTAGGCACTTTATATGGCTCTTCCTCAAAACCATAAACCTTGATCACTGTGTGGTCCTCATAAAGGAACCAATGTCCTGTTTGAATCTATGAGGTGAATTGCAAGTGCTTTTTGTTTTCTGACACCATCCTTTGGGGTGAGCTCCCAAAAATCAAGCTATATGCAATGCTCATAACCTTATCTGTAAAATCTGAGAAATTAGAGTTGTCAACTCTTTTAAGGACTGGATCAGTCCATTCATACACTAGAATATATTTCCTATGTTCATCAGTAGTCCTCGGACCTATATGCTTAAAGCTCTCAAAGTTATGGTACAAAAACATAAAGAATAGGTAAGATGGTAATATAAAGTATTCAATGGCAAGGAATTCCTCCAATTGCTCATGGATAATTTATGCTAGGTGACTACAAAGGTCAAAATGGGGGGAATTTCTACCAGCTTCAGTGGTTAACTTGAGCAAAATCCCTAGGATTACTTCATCTACTGACTTATTATTTTCCAGGCCCACAATTGTAAAGATAATGGAAATAGCCTTCTTGGAATTTTTAGAAAAGACCATGGTATCATAAGGAGGTGGGGTGGTAGGTATGGCCATACCTGGCACCAGGTGTTTGGACAAAATTTGGTGATTCTCATATGTCCCAAGGCTGTGAAATGCACTAGCTAGGGGTTTCTCATTTAACAGATAGGGGGCTAATGAATCGAGAATGCAGAACATCTTTCTAAGTGCATTTGGAGTGATGTAATAGAGGTTCTTTGACATATCAGAGAAAAGGATTGTCTGCTTGGTATGGGAATAGTGCTTTGAGCACTAGGTTACGAATTCAGAGAAGACAACAGATCTAGGGAAAGCAGTCCTGATGAGTTCCATAGATTAAGTTTGTTATCACTGAAATTGCGGCACCCCACACGGAGGTATTTTCAGTACCTGGCACAATACTGTTATTACTTATGTCATTTATATTACTCAATTATTTATATTTATGGCATACACGTTGATAGTTTGTACAATGTTTTTGAATATATTGATTGCCTAAATAATGACTTGTTTAACATGTCCATAACATGCATGCATTTTGGTGTCCATAGGTGTTCCCTGACTACGGTGATCAACCACCCCCGCCATGGATTGGCAGATCACCACATACACAGGTACAATGTGTAGTTATAATCACACTTTTAATTTGAATTGTTGCGACTTACTATGGTTTAATTTATTGTTTGTTTACTAAATTTTGATATTACAAATGTATATGTAGGTGCCACGAATAGCTGCGGCTCCCCATTTTAGGCCTATGTATCCACCCTCTCCCATGAGTCCCCCCCCTCACTTCCATCTAGAATCCTCCCTGCGCCCACCCCCTCCCTTCCATCCAGCCTCCCCTCTCCAGCCATACTCCCCCTTCCATCCATCCCCCCCACTCAGCCACGCCCCGCCGTCCATATATCCTCCCCAATTTATCCACGCCCCCCTGTCTATCCATCCTCCCCCTTTCATCCACGCCCCCCTTTCCTTCCAGCTTCCCCTCTTCGTCCACAACCTCCCTTCCGTCCATCATCCTCCCTCTATGAAGGACTTCCCTCCCATGCACCATCCCTCAACATCCCCCCTATCCCTTTTGGTTCGATAGCCTCTATCGTACAACCGGAAGGGGTTCATCGTGCACGATGTCCTCCTCCACCCCATACCACCATTTCTTCTCCCACCATATCATCCCCACTTCCCTCCACTGTTGTGGCATCTACCCTTCCAGTATCCTCATCTGTATCTCCAGTGGTTGCACCTGTAGTGGCTTCCACTACATCTGTGCCCCCACCATCACTACATCGGAGGTGGTTGACCGGCCATCTGCGCCACCTGCTATCCCAGAAGCCCAGCCATGTCCATCGTCGGAGGTGTACACGGTGAGAATCAAACTAATTTATGAAAATATTTTGATGCATTAACACAAATTAATTTAAGGAATTATTACTTTTCAATGAAATGATTGTTGTAAATGTTGTAGGCTGGAATTGCGGAGAGGCTTCGCAGATCCAGGACAACTATCCAATGTTTCCCACTCACATCAAAGGTGATTTATTTAAGATTCGAATTCTACATTTGTTTTATAAATGTGGTAAATGTTGCAAATGGTTGAAAATGACGGTATCTTATATCATTTGTTCCAGAGCCCAGAGAGACAGTCTACTCCTAGAAGGAGCAAGACCCGAGGTACTGGTAGCTCGAAGAGTAGGAAGATCGACTTTGGAGATGTGTCTGGGGGTGACGGGGGTGGTCACAATGCTTGACACACCATGTGTTATGTACATTAGCCATGATGTGGCACTTGTTTGCACCAGTTTTGATGTACTTTGTATCTATGGCACGAGTTTCCATGTATTTTGGATCTACGGCATGAGTTGTCGCATTTTGTTTAGGGCACGAGTTGCCACCGTACATACATTGGGAACCATGTTCCACTATTTTCCATAAATTGTATATGTTTGGATGAGTTTTGCAGCCTCGATGCACATGGACTTTCAGTTATGTGATTTATATATCTCATTGTCTAATCTCGTTGTCTCATGTTGTGTGTATTAGGATGTGATGTTGTCTAAATTTTGGTTTTACCTAGATCTTATAAGAGAAGTTGGATATCACAGTGTGTGTGTGTGTGTATTGGATATCTATGCAATCGAAAATAGTAGAAAATGGACGTGCATGTCCAAAATTCCTCACTAATGAGAAAATGGGACAAAATAGGCATCTTTTTAGATAGGATTGAATCCAATACTTGTAAACAAAAATAAATCAAACACTATTGCAAAATACACATAAACGAAACCTAGTGCATAGGTATGTGTGTGAAAACATGACAAATACAATATTTTTCAGTCCTTATAAGGAATCAATGTCAATGGATATACTAGAGTGTTTTTATTGACAAAATTATCGTATGTTTTAGTCGAATATATATATTTTTGGTTTTTTTTTAACACTAAGCGGTCAATATCAAATAAATGATTGTCGTATAGGAGAGTGGAAAATATTAATATTTTTGGCATACACGCGCCTGTAAAAATAGTACATTGTTTGACTTGTTTTTGATAAATTTAACTACTTGAGAATATGTTTGTGATTGTTTCAACCAATCAAAAGCATGCTAAAATCGGTTGTGGAACCACTTTTATAACTTATCCACACCTAAATAGTCTACATAAAATTACCTTTATTCAAGTGCAATGGTGATGGATGTGTAGTGTATACTCCATGCTTGATTACTGGTTGATTTATGTGATTTTATGCACAATGAAGGCCATTGTTGACAACTTGCAGAGTATCTTGGGATTACTTATAGAATATCTACATGGTTGTTGATGGACAATATTTCATAGTTTAGACCATACTTGTTTCTAACCTTCAAAATACATTATTTGACTGCTTTGATATCACAAGTTGATATTTTCCTTTCTAAAGGAAACCTTGTGAGGAAATTCAAGGGACACTTCCCCATATTCAAGGATTGCATTTTTAGTAAACATATCAACATAAATTTTTGTGCATTACCTAGGGGGATTTGAACTGAGCATGTGTTGGAACATAATTAGTGAAATGGCCATAAAAAATGGCTACAAATCATTGAGTTATCCCCTTGGGATACACAAATTGATCTTAACCCTATCCAAACAATTGAGGAGTTAAGTCTGAGAATTTTGAGATAGACACTCTACACTTTCTCGATAGATCTTAGCATGAAAGAGATTGGGGGTTAAGATGAATTTTTGCAAGTAAAGTTGATTAAAGGATTGAAATTTTTTTCCAAGTCATTGTAGACATTCAGAATCTAATATGGAAGTTTTATTTCCAACAAATGGATCCCAGGGACTCTCACTTCATACAACACAAACCATTATAGTATTTTTCCAAACATGGTTCATCAAAGAAATTGCCATCAATAGTTATACACTGCCTCTGAAAACAACCAACCATTTTTTCAGTTTTTCAAGGATGGTAAGGTGTTTTGTGTATTTAGTGAGAATAAAGTTTTTTTCCCAAATTCATCATCATACATCATTTGGATATGATCATCTCATTTAACCTCTATAGAGCACCAAATTTTTTATCTATATCATCTACACAATGTTTATACCCACCCTCGCCCACATCAATGGTTATTCTTACCATGTTCATGTGATGCCACAATTAGTTCATGTTGCTCGTGGTTCAATTATGCACCTTTGGGACTGTGACTATGGTTATTACAACTATGATTGTGTGGCATTTGATAAAAAAAATCTCCCCATGATGATTATGATCACTGCATCTAATATCATCATCACCATCTTCATCACCATCACCATCTTTGTCATCATGGTCATCTCTAGGTCCCTCACCACCGTCTCCATCATCATCACCATCTTCATCATCACCATCATCATCATCTTCATCACCATCGCCATCATCATTAACGCCTTCACCATCATCACCATCTTCATCATCATCACCATCTTCATCATCATTGTCATCTCTAGGTCCCTCGTCACCATCTTCATCATCATCACCATCTTCGTCATGATGGTCATCTCTAGGTCCCTCATCACTGTTTCCATCATAATCACAATCTTCATCATCATCATCATCATCTTCATCACTATCTCCATCACCATCAACCCCTTCATCAGTTAGCCGCTAGCCACAAGTGCCCGGGGGAGGATTTTGCAAAGTTAACCCCCGCATGAAAAAATTGCACACTCCCTCACTGAGCAAAACCCTAGTTTCCAAGATGGACCTACAAGGTGACACCCAGGCCATCAAAGCGGAGGGGAGGGGCACCCCAAGCACTATCCCGACGTCCTGAATCCAATGGAGTTGACGGTTCGTTGATCGGATCCACGGTCGTCGTTCTATGGCTCATTCCGTCTCGCATCTGAAAGGCCTTCAGGGACACCTGCTGGATACCTGTCGGGGGCATAGAACTCCAATCGTGCAACAGAATTGGGTTCCTACGAGTCCTGCAAGTGTGTCTAGGGAGGTTCTGGCTGGGGACGATAGCCACAAGTTCTCGGTGGACGATTTTGAAAATTTGACCCCATTGTGCAAAAATTGCACACTCCCTCACTGAGCAAAACCCTAGTTTCAAAGATGGAGCTACAAGGTGACACCAGGACCATGGGACTGTAGGATAGGGGCACCCCTACCACTATTTGGACGTCATAAATCCAACAGAGTCGACGGTTCATCGATCGGAGCCACGGTCTTCATTCTATGGCTCGTTCCGTCTCGCATCCAAAAGGCCTCCAGGGACACCTGCTGGATACTTGGCGGGGGCATAGAACTCCAACCGTGCAACAAAACCTGGTTCCGGGGAGTCCTACAAGTGTGTCTAGAGAGGTTCTGGCTAGGAATGTTAACCACAAGTGCCCAGTGGATGATTTGGGAAATTTGACCCCATTGTGCAAAAATTACACACTCCCTCACTGAGAAAAACCCTAGTTTCCAAGATGGACCTACAAGGTGACACCGGGACCAGGGGACTGGAGGAGAGGGGAACCCCTAGCACTATCCTGACGTCCTAAATCCAGCAAAGTCGACGGTTCATTGATCGGATCCACAGTCGTCGTTCTATGTCTCGTTCCATCTCACATCCGAAAGGCCTTCAAGGACACCTGTCGGGGCATAGAACTCTAATAGTGCAACAGAACCGGGTTCTGGTGAGTCCTGCAAGTGTGTCTAGGGAGATTCTGGCTGGGGATGCTAGCCACAAGTGCTCGGTGGACGATTTTGAAAATTTGACCCCATTGTGCAAAAATTGCACACTCCCTCACCGAGCAAAACCCTAGTTTCCAAGATGGACCTACAAGGTGACATCGGGACCAGGGGACCGGAGGCGAGGGGAACCCCTACCACTATTTGGATGTCCTGAATCCAATGGACTCGATGGTTTATTGATCAGAGCCACGGTCTTCATTCTATGGCTCATTCTGTCTCGCATCCAAAAGGCCTTCACGGACACCTATTGGATACCTTTTGGGGACATAGAACTCCAACCATGTAGCAAAACCTAGTTTCGGGGAGTCCTGCAATTGTGTGTAGAGAGGTTCCAGTTGGCGATGCTAACCACAAGTTCCCGGTGGATGATTTTGCAAATTTGACCCCCATGTGCAAACGTTGCACACTCCCTCATTGAGCAAAACCCTAGTTTCCAAGATGTACCTACAAGGTGACACCTGGGCCACGGGACCAGAGGGTAGGGGCACTCGTAGCACTATCCCGATGTCCTAAATCTAATGGAGCTGATGGTTTGTTGATCGGAGCCATGGTCGTCATTCTATGGCTTGTTCCGTGTCACATCCAAAAGGCCTTCAGGGACACCCGCTGGATACCTGCCAGGGCATAGAACTCCAACCGTGCAGCAAAAACTGGTTCCGGGGAGTCCTACAAGTGTGTCTAGGGAGGTTCCGACTGGAACATATAGATCTTAATAGGATTTATACAATCTCTTTTTTACGAGAAACTGACCTTAGAACTTCTCTTAGCAATGACAATGAATCCTTCATTTTGCATTTGTTAGCAAAAGAAGATCAATTTTCGACAAAACAATGTAGTTATTACATGTGGGGGCAGTGATTTCCTGTGGAAAACGAGTGTAGGGTTGAGTAGAGGAAAGATGTTGGAAATGGGCTATTACATTAGCTTTTCCGATGGGAAAGCAGTTTACTGAAGGAAATATGGCGGTTGTAGGTATCTATGCTTTTCTTCTGACAAAAATTGTAACAAGATTTCCATTTATAATACATGCATATTTTTTACTGGTTTCGTCAAGAGAAAGTATCATTTTCAATAACAAGTGGAACCAGGGAATTCTTCATTGTGTTCCATTAGCCTTTTGTTCAGCATTCCGTGCTCTGATAAGTGGTAATTCACCTCTATCATCGAAAACTTGGGTCTATAGGTACCTTCCCTTTCATATTCCTCGTTATCCATAGCTAACACAAGTTAGAGATGCCATTCAGACCCAATTGAGAGCTGAGGAAGTGGTTTTATTGACGTCAGCTTTGGAATAAATGTTTATGTAAACCAACAGAAGCTCGGACAATGCTCCCTACTTTTAAATGCATTCTGGAGAGAGCAAGAGGACAAGTTCATCAAAGCGACTTCATTCATCTATATGAGTGGTTGAATCAGTATCCTAAAATTACAGAGCTTTCTATCTCAAAGTTTGCTGAGCAGCTCCTGGATGTAGTATCAGACTCAACAGACAATAAGCTTGTTATCACCACTAGAATGGCCCCGAGGTGCCCGAATAGGATGCGTGTAGCACCTGAACTCTGGCTCTGTTCGTGAATCCGTCTATTCCAGT
Source organism: Larix kaempferi (assembly GCA_027924585.1). NCBI lineage: Eukaryota > Viridiplantae > Streptophyta > Pinopsida > Pinales > Pinaceae > Larix > Larix kaempferi. The sequence goes on along the minus strand of BSBM01000951.1, from coordinate 9,171,041 downwards.
GGGTCCGGGATGCCGGGTTTCAACTGGGGGCCTCCCCACAGCATGCCTCGAAGACCCAGAAGCAGTGCCAATGGGCCATCGCCGGAGCTAGGGTTTTGCTCGGTGAGGGCCATTCCAAATTCGCTCAAGGGGGGCATTTCTCGTCCGGAGGCCCCCAGGAATGCATGGCCACTGTGGATAGGTCCACTATGGCCACATGGACCTGTGGGAGCTGACGAAATCCAAGTCTGCTCGCCGGTTTGGGTTCAGTGGCCCCAGAGCAAACCCCCAAAGTGTCCCTAAATGGCCCTCACTGAGCCAAACCCTAGCTCCGATGATGGCCCATTTGCACCTCTTTCAAGCCTTCAAGGAATGCTTTCGAGGTTCCCCTAGCTGAAACCCAGCATCTTGGACCCATCGAAGTCGACGGATTCACGAACGGAGCTACGGTTCGGTTGCTACGGGCATTCTAGTCGGGCACCCCAGGGCCATTCAGGGACACTTTGGGCATTTGCTCCGTGGCCACGGAACCAAAACCGGTCAACGGAATTGGATTCTTTCCTCTCCCACAGGTCCACATGGCCATAAGGGACCTGTGCATGGTGGCCACTCATGCCCGGAGGCCTCCAGACTGATAAATGCCCCCATTGAGGGAATTTGGAATGGCCCTCACTGAGCAAAACCCTAGCTCCGATGATGGCCCATTGGCACCACTTTCGGGTCTTCAAGGCACACTGTCGGGGGTCCCCTAGCTGAAACCTGGTGTCCGAGACCCACCGGAATTGACGGATTCATGAACGGAGCCATGGTTCGGGCTCTATGGGCATCCTAGTGTAATGTCCCCAGTTTGGCCCCATGGCATTAACATTATAAATGATGTAATCTTGTTATGAAACCATGGTGAGGAGCTCAAGGCCAAGGCCCCGCCATCGATTTCGTGATGCATATGGTTTGCATGCTAGCAATGCACATTGAAAATTCAAATATCATGTAATATGCATTTTAATAAAATACCCACAACTAGCTATGCAATGCAACAAAGAGATGGGGGCATGATTTCACAAGGGATTGGGGGGGGGAAACATTCAAACCCTTGAGCCACTAGAGTCAAGCCAAGTGTCAATAAGAGAACCCATCAAACCCTCAACTACCCATGTTGACTTTTGTACCCAACCATTGATTTCTCCCAAGAGTTGGTTGGGGTAGTTAATGCCTTGGGAATGGGGAGGTATGGCTGTCCATAATCGGGTATGGGCAAGCCGCCCTTCATGGAAAAATGTGTTGGTCTCCTTGGGCAAGAATAGAGCCATGAAATTGCTCCCTAAGCCATTATTCACCATGGCCTTGCTCTCTCACGTAGCTCTAGCTGCCTGGGCGTTTTCTTCCCTCGGTTTTCTATGTTTCCCTTCATATTTTAGCTGGGAAGGGGCATTTTTGTGTTGGTTACCAGTGGGGGAAGAGAGCAGAACGTTTTTGGGTCTTCCTGGAGGTCATTTAGGCCATTGGAAAGGATCCTAACCAGTGGAGAGAAATCGGTTTTGCTCCCTAGGTTGAAATCGAAATTCCACAGTTCATTTGGGGGAACCACGAGTTGGGAGAACCAATGTGGACCCTGTTTTGTGAACACCTCTGTTGTAAATGGGTAACCCTATCAATAATCGTTTTGCTGTGAGAAGAAAGAGTATGTTGGGGTATGGGTAATGGGTAATCCATTGTTCTGGCTGGAGCTTGAGAATGAGCATCCATTGTTCCCTTGTAGCCTGATAAACCCAGTTGGACTGGCTTGGCTGAGATAAAATGGTTAATGGGCTGTGGTTGAGCTGGAATGTTCCCTTTCCCTTGTGAGAATCATGCCCAGCTCGGGGGTGGCCTTCGGACGGACTCAGTATAAGCTGTCGAAGAGCCTATGGCTGGGTGGAACATTGCAGCGACATAGCTAGTTGCTTGGGTAGTTGCAAAAATGAAGATAAGTGTTTTGATGTCTATGTATTTACTTCTACATTGTTTTAATTAATTGATGACTGATATTGATATACTGAGTGCATATGAAGATATGTGTGTGGATGAATTTGTTTCCGTTGTGCATATTTGTTTGATTTACATCTGCACACTTTGTTTTTAACTGTATGCCTCAAATGAATGGGCTGAGCTTTATGAAAAGCCCCATAGATTGGTAGCATGTTCCCTGCCTTGCATTGGTTCCAAGGGTCGGTACATGACACCTAGTTGGGCACCCCAAGGCCATTTAGGGACACTTTGGGCATTTGCTCCGTGTCCACGGAACCCAAACCGGCGAGCGGAATTGGATTCTGTCGGCTCCCACAAGTCCACGTGGCCATAGTGGACCTGTCCACGGTGGCCACGCATGCCCGGGGGCCTTCGGACGAGAAATTCCCCCCTTGAGCGAATTTGGAATGGCCCTCACTGAGAAAAACCCTAACTCCGGCGATGGCCCATTGGCACCGCTTCCGGGTCTTCAAGGCATGCTCTGGGGGGTCCCCTAGCTAAAACCTAGTGTCTCAGACCCATCAGAATTGACGGATTTGCGAATGGAGCCACGGTTCGGGCACTACAGGCATCCTAGTCGAGCACCACAGGGCCATTCAGGGACACTTTGGGAATTTGCTCCGCGGCCACGGAACCCAAACCGGTGAGCGGAATTCGATTCTGTCGGCTCCCATAGGTCCATGTGGCCATAGTGGACCTTTCCACGGTGGCCACACATGCCTAGGGGCCTCCAAACGAGAAATGGCCCCCTCGGGCAAATTTGGAATGGCCCTCACTTAGAAAAACCCTAGCTCCGGCGATGGCCCATTGGCACCGCTTCTGGGTCTTCGAGGCACACTGTGGGGGTCCCCTAGCTAAAATATGGCATCCTGGACCCACCAGAATCAATGGCTTCATGAATGGAGCCATGGTTCGAGCACTACGGGCATCCTAGTCAGGTAGCCTGGGGCCATTCAGGGACACTTTAGGCATTTGCTCCATGGCCACAGAACCCAAACCGGTGAGCGGACTTGGATTATGTCAGCTCCCATAGGTCCACGTGGCCATAGTAGACCTATTCACGATGGCCATGCATGCCTGAGGGCCTCCGGATGAGAAATGGCCCCCTTGAGCAAATTTGGAATGGCCCTCACTGAGCAAACCCTAGCTCCGGTGATGGCCCATTAGCACCGCTTCCGGGTCTTCGAGGCATGCTCTGGGGGGTCCCCTAGCTGAAACCCGGTGTCCTGGACCCACCGGAATTGACGGATTTGCGTACAGAGCCACGGTTCGGGCACTACAGGAATCCTAGTCGGGCACCTCGGCGCCATTCATGGACACTTTGGGCATTTGCTCCGTGGCCACGGAACCCAAACCGGTGAGAGGACTTGGATTTCGTTAGCTTCCACAGGTCCATGTGACCATAGTGGACTTGCCCATGATGGCCACACATGCCCGGGGGCCTCCGGATGAGAAATGGCCCCCTTGAGCGAATTTGGAATGGCCCTCACTGAGGAAAACCCTAGCTCTAGCGATGGCCCATTGGCACCACTTCCAGGTATTTGAGGCACGCTGTGGGGGGTCCCCTAGCTAAAACCCGGCGTCCCGGACCCACCAGAATTGACAGATTCATGAACGGAGCCACGATTTGGGCGCTACTGACATCCTAGTCGGGCACCCCGAGGCCATTCTAGTGGTGATAACAAGTTTACTGTCTGTTGAGTCTGATACTACATCCAGGAGCCGCTCAACAAACTTTGAGATAGAAAGCTCTGTAATTTTAGGATACTGATTCAACCACTCATACAGTTTCTCACCTTCTCGAGGATCTAAATTTATAATTTCCTTCTAGGTAGATTCAGGCATTCTCGAGGATCTAAATTTATAATTGGCGTGTGGGTAGATTCAGGCATGGAATAATATTTTCCGGCACTTCCAAGCTTCTGAGACCATTTGGTTAGCCATAATATGTGCAACTCCTTTGATGAAAGATAAATTCTGGTGTGGATGGCAGCATTTGATACACTAGCCAAATCTATGTTTTTGGAAGAACTTAGATTTTTCAACAAAGGAGCATTTTGCAGGTGACTTGAAAATCCATTCCATTTTTCAGCAATAAAACAAAGAAGTTCAACGTACAGATTTTCAGTCAAGCTTGTCAACCAATCAAACAAACGAATACAGGGAGATAACCACGCCCAAAAAATTCAAGCTATTATAAAACTCTTGTTTATCAAGATAAGGATGGACTATGTGTCCATTACAAGAACAAAGATGAATGAAGTCACTTTGATGAACTTGTCCTCTTTCTCTCTCCATAATGTGTTTAAAAGTAGGGAGTATTGTCTAAGCTTCTGTTGGTTTACATAAACGTTTATTCCAAAGTTGACATCAATAAAACCACTTCCTCAGCTCTCAATTGGGTCTGAATGGCATCTATACCTTGTGTTAGCTGTGGATAATGAGGAATATGAAAGGGAAGGTACCTATAGACCCATGTTTCCAATGATAGAGGTGAATTACCACTTATCAGAGCACGGAAGGCCTTTTTTCTATACTCTGACAGGTATCCAGCGGGTGTCCATGAAGGCCTTTTGGATGCGACACGGAACGAGCCATAGAATGACGACCATGGCTCTGATCGACAAACCGTCAACTCCATTGGATTCAGGATGTCGGGATGGTGCTAGGGGTGCCCCTCCCCTCCAGTCCCGTGGCCCAAGGGTCACCTTGTAGGTCCATCTTGGAAACTAGGGTTTTGCTCAGTGAGGGAGTATGCAATTTTTGCACAATGGGGCCAAATTTGCAAAATCCTCCACTGGGCACTTGTGGTTAGCATTCCCAGCCGGAACCTCTCTAGACACACTTGCAGGACTCCCCAGAACTAGGTTTTACTGCACGGTTGGAGTTCTATGCCCCTGCCAGGTATCCAGCGGGTGTCCCTGAAGCCCTTTTGGATGCGAGACGGAACGAGCCATAGAATGAAGACCGTGCCTCCGATCGATGAACCGTCGAGTCCAGTGGATTCAGGATGTCCAAATAGTGGTAGGGGTGCCCCTCTCCTCCTGTCCCATGGTCCTGGTGTCACCTTGTAGCTCCATCTTCGAAACTAGGGTTTTGCTCCGTGAGGGAGTGTGCAATTTTTGCACAATAGGGTCAAATTTTCAAAATCGTCCACCGAGCACTTGTGGCTAGCGTCCCCAGCAAGAACCTCCCTAGACACACTTGCAAGACTCGTCGAAACCCGGTTATGTTGCACGGTTGGAGTTCTATGCCCCCGGCAAGTATCCAGCAGGTGTCCCTGAAGACCTTTCGGATGCGAGACAGAATGAGCCATAGAACAACGACCGTGGATCCAATCGACGAACCGTCGACTCCGTTGGATTCAGGACGTTGGGATAGTGCTAGGGGTTCCCCTCCCCTCCGGTCCTTTGGCCCAGGAGTCACCTTGTAGGTCCATCTTGGAAAATATGGTTTTGCTCAGTGAGGGAGTGTGCAATTTTTTCACGCGGGGGTCAACTTTGCAAAATCCTCCCCCGGGCACTTGTGGCTAGCGGCTAACTAATGAAGGCATTGATGGTGATGGCGATGGTGATGAAGATGATGATGATGATGATGAAGATTGTGATGATGATGGAGATGGTGATGAGAGACCTAGAGATGACCACGATGACGAAGATGATGATGATGATGAAGATGGTGACGAGGGACCTAGAGATGACAATGATGATGAAGATGGTGATGATGATGAAGATGGTGATGATGGTGAACGCGTTGATGATGAAGATTATTATGATGATGATGATGAAGATGGTGATGATGATGATGATGTTGATGATGATGAAGATGATGAAGATGATGGATATGGTGATGATGATGGTGATGGACCTAGAGATGACAATGATGATGAAGATGGTGATGATGATGAAGATGAAGACGTTGATGATGATGGTGATGGTGATGAAGATGATGATGATGATGACAAGGAAGATGATCATGATGAAGAAGATGACGATGATGGTGGAGATGATGTATCTAAGTGGTTTTCTATAGGAATCAAGCATCAATCTTCAACCATAAATGAGCATGTTTTAAAATAAATTGTTAGGATACATATCTAAGAGTCTAGAAGATCTCTATGCATTTGACCATCAAATTTGCTCAAGGAGATGATGAAGTAGCTCAAGACAATATAGAAGTTGTTGAATCACATGAACCACATGCATATTCACATAAATCATAACTTAATCATAACTCATGTACATCAAATAAACGATATAAGATAACGATATCAAATTCCTATCTAACATGAATAACATTGATCATGCATGAATAAACAATCACATGGATATAAATCATAACTTAATCATAACTCAAACATCAAATAAACGATATAAGATAACGATATCAAATAAACTATCTAACATGAATAACTTTGGACGTGCATGAATAAACAATCACATCATTACTATACTATGTACCTCAATCAATTAGGCTTTATGGATCCTCTTAGTTTTTTATTGTCTCAAACAACCTCTCGTGCTTTGCATGAGGTAGTAAGTAGCATACCTTGTTTGATGATTTCGTTGACATTGTCTGTAGTTGGATGTTTGTACCAATGATCAAGTGCGTAAAGTGATACACCCGCGACCCTGGTCTATAATCTGTGTATGTGTAACCATTGCTCTTTGGTCCCTTTCCATCCATTGTAATATATTCCCCCTGAACAACCATCGAGCCAGTGGGAAAGGTAATGCCTTCACTATCCGTTAATGATGCGAGGAGGGTTTTCTTCCCCTGGATGCATCATGCCAACCAATAATTCATCCCAATTGCACTGTCTGTCAGGGTGACAACTACATATATGTGTCTTGCAAAGATGCATTTTATGGTCATATTCCAACAAGTACTGGTTTGATAACTTGGATAATTACATATAAACAAGGAGGGAACCAGGATATGCATCCAGAAATGTTTACCTGGCTGTACTACATCAGATATATGATCATATTCATTCAAAATAGAGGACTGGCCTTCCTCTAACTGGATTGTTTCAACAACTGCACGTGGGTCCATAGCAAGTGATACGTGATCCCATTCATCAACCCAATCCATTGATTTGCATTCATCCCATTCACAACTGCTGCAAGGCCCACAAAAGCAAGCAAGTTTTCACGTCCATATTTAAAATAAGGGGTTGTTTGAGCTTTGAACCAAATGAAATCTATGAGTTCCTTGCACAGTACTACAACTATAAGAACGCAATCGGTCTATATCAACTACATGCTAGAAATTTATGACAACATGTCCTCTACCTGTTGGTATGTGTTGCTTCGTTGTTCGATCTGACATTTTTGCAGAGCACCATTGAACTATGGTTTCTGCATCCCGAATATGAGGGTTTCTCATGCACCTCATCTCTTCCCTTCATAGGGCAGTTTTGAGACATGCTCCAGCACTGTCGCGCTCTCCCTTTCCATGCCCGGTCTCAAAATAGTTCCACACATGCAGCAAATCACAAGTCTTGTGCAAAATACTCAACCACTGGAATACACGTGCATTTTTGAACTAGCCTGCACAACCATCTGACCATATCCAATGCCAATCCATCTGTATACCTCTCTCCTTCAGCTGATCATAGAAAATTTTGAAGCAATGTTGCACGTAATGCAGGTCATGGCACCTTTTGTCACTGATGTAGAAGTTGGTCTCTTTCAATATTATCCTCCTGTTGTTGCTGCTCTCTGGCACATGCCTATATGTGATATGGACCATTATGCTAACTTGGTCTGAATGGTAGTATTGACTTTGAATCTCATTCTATAGCTGCAAGGTGTAGTTTTCAGCAAAGTCCACAACCGACAATATTGTGCCATTGGGAAGGTGTCCCTGCACTGTCTGTACTATTCATCTTGCCATCATGCTACATGGATATGTTGTGCATATTTCTTGGTCTTTTGGTAGAATTCCTTCATGAATTTGCAAATTTGTACCTGGTGCAACAAAACCAAGGGCATTAAAACAACGTGGAATTTTCAATCTGAATATATATGTACAAATTCAACATGTACAGTATGAAAGTATGGAAACTTGGATTACCTGTGACTTCACCAATGCAATTTTTTTTCTTTCCTTCGAACTATCTACTTGATATGTTATGTACTGGAAGTTTTGCATTTCTACTGACATCCTCCAAAATGCGTGCTCCGCAGTTGTGTGGATGCAGGGTCTCAATAATGAAAATCCACTGCAACTGGAACACGTCCCATATAAACATGATCTTTTATAATATTTTTGTCCTTCAAGTCTTAGACACATTATGCTATGTGTAAATTCTCTGGATGCATTCGGTGGTTGTAACGATGGGCAATCCTGCACAATGTTAATATGCAAATCACAAAATATATGTTTATATGTATCATAAAAGTACTCAAATTCTACATGGTATCTACAACAACATGTATTGCGATCATTGCAAACTTTAACATACTAGGGTTTGCATTTTTCAAAGGACCTTTGGCCCAAGTTCAATTGTGTGTGCTCATTCTTGAACCTCTCGTAGATTTCTGTTTGTGTCGTGTCAAGGAAGTACTTGACATGGGATTCACCCCCGCTAACACCTTTTCTCAACTTTAAAACATATCTTTGATTCGATGACTGTCTAGTGTTATCATGCCAAAACTTCTGCACTAGTTCTTTAACAGCATCAATGAGCTTCATGTCTGAACAAGGTAACCTACCAACAAAGGCCCAACAATCTTTTTGGCCTGTGGTCTCAAGTTTTTCTCTAATGGCATAATACTTTTGAAGAGTCTTTCTGTCTACTTTAAAGATTTTACATGTGTGTGATGGGGGGACGTTGCCTTGTGGATTTGTCTACAATCGATTCCGACAATACACGACGAGCCGCATTAAAATCTTTTGTACGAGAAGTTTTTCCAATCAAATTAAATGCAGATTGTAGATTTCTAACAACATGATTGTTGACATCTAAACATCTAACTACCTTTATGCCCAAAATTCTCCTAACATCCGCTAGAAAATGTGATTTTAACAAAGCAAGAAACAATTGACATTTTGCTACATCGGTTTTGGATTCAAAAAATTCTTTCGTTATCTTGCTACAATGGAAATCAATAGTGTGTTTGGGCATCTTACCTTCAAGTCCTGAAAATGAACTTTCGTCCACATGAATATGTCTGGGAGTTCTTTGTAGTCTGCTTGATCATCGAGGCAAGGGAGTCAGCAAGGAAGTATGAGTCTCATCAATGGTTTGTTGTGGCCCTTTGTTCACAACTTGATCCTGCAAGGGAGTGTGTTCTGCATGTGTGTGCTCTTCTTGGGGAGGTTTCCAATTAAGAACTTGTTCAACATCCATCCCTTAATACTCGACATCAGGCATGATTTGATTGGCTTCAACCACTTCGTCATTACTTATTGATGGATCTAAGGCACTAACATTTTGATTTCTACGGTTTTGCATGTACAACCTGGCATTTTCTCTTATCTCATGGGCCTTTTCAGGGGGCATCCCCGTCCTTCTAGACTTTATTTTATTATTACATTTGTTGCCCATATTCAATGTGTTTTTAAAAAAAACAAAAATATCACCCCTGCAAGAATGAACAACAAATAAGATATTAAAACTCGATGTGCACATGATTATTAAAGCTCGATGTAGCAATTGATTATGTACAACAACATCTAGTGAGAATGTTTTCATATAATCTTAAAAGCTATTGGGAATGCCCTACATATAACTGCAACAACACGTTTAGGAACTCGGTAGGATGGTATTGAATGGTGGTATGGGATGTTAGTAGGAGCAACTTCCCTATGAGGGAAAACAACCCCAAAAGACTAAGAGTTTTCAATTCTCTAGGTGTTTGTGTGAGTTGTTGTAGTGAAACCATGAGGAATTCAACAAATGTTTGTCTACTAGATGGAAGAATGTGATTATGAAATGTTATTGGTGGTGATGCAAGTAATTTTTTTTTATTATCTTCATGAAAGGTTGAAAGCATTGCTTGGTGCATTTTGTAGGTTTTTTTTGGTAAGATGTTTTTATTGTCTATGTTGAAGATTAAGAAAACTAAAATAGATCTATCATACAATTCATGACGAAAAACCAAAATAGATGCCATTCAAACAAGTGAATGAAGACTAAACTACATTTAACAAGATAAAATTATCACCATACCTCAAGGATTATGATTGCTCTTTGCCTCAAATTTCAAATGCTCTTTTGATGTGTCCACTATATGTAAGAAGACTTCACGTGTGTCCAAGTAGCATGAGAATTCAATCCAAGGTGCCAAATAGAGTCCAACTGTTGTGTATTCACTCGATTGATCCAAATAGAGCCCAAGAGGTGTGTATTCAATCCAAGGAGCCAAATGGAGCCCAAAATGTTGTGTATTCTATCCAAATGGTCAAGGAAGCACCAAATGGTGTATGAATTCAATCTACCATGTAAATGCTTGTCTGACTATGCATGAAACCAACGAAGAGAACGCGAAAATGAGGAAAAAATTGTGGGAGAAAGAACGCGGGTGATTTTCTAAACTTTATCTTCAACAGGGATGCGTACGAGCATCTAGCGCGCACACGCATCTGGCGCGCACACGCATCTGATGCGCACACGTTATTAGCGCATGCGCATCCATTCTGAACGTTGTATTGTTTGGTGGATAACGTTCAGTGCATTTATTACCCAAGAAATATAAATGTGTCGGGTTATTCTTATAGCCCCTGCCCCATAAAAGCCTTTAGGACCTCTTCTAACCCATAATCCCTATGTGCATTTAAGTGCTTCTAGGTGTTTAGGGGTTTAGGGGTATAATTACAAATATGTATTTTAATTTCAAAACATTAATTTAATTTTGAATTATAAACATATGTATTACATCAAGAATAATGCTTATAGGTGGATGATGATGATGATGATGAAGACAGTGATGATGACTAATGGAGATGATGATGATGATTATGTTGATGATGATGATCATGACGAATATGCATCACATCATCCTCATCATCATCACCATCTTCATCATCATCTTCTTCATCATCATCTTCATCATCATCCACAACATGATCATCATCACCATCTTCATAGTCATCATCATCATCATCATTGTGAGGACGAGGATGATAATGATGATGATGGTGATGATGATGATGACGACGACGATGGTGGATGATGATGTATGAGTACAATGATGAAGAAGATGATGATGATGATGAAAAATATGATCATCATCAAAATCACCATATTCATCATCATCATCTTCACTAGTCATCATCATCACCATCATCACCATCGTCATCATATGATCATGGTCACAATCATCACTGTCTTTAGTCATCTTCATCTTCGTCATCATACTCGTCATCGCCATCTTTCCCCTAATCATCATCATCATTGACATCTTCTTCATCATCTTCGTATCATCATCATCATCATTGACATCTTCATATCATCATCGTCGACGAAGATGATGATGATGATGATGGATGATTATGAATACGAGTACGATGATGATGATGACTAATTTCGAGATGATGATGATGATGATGATGATGATGAAGATGATCAGGAATATGCAGCACATCATCTTCATCATCATCAACAACATGATCATCATCATGAACAACATGATCATCATCATCATCAACAATATGATCATCATCAAAATCATCATACTTGTCATCATCATCTTCACTAGTCATCATCATCACCATCGTCATCATATGATCATGGTCATGATCATCACTGTCTTCGTCATCATTGTCTTTAGTCATCTTCATCTTCATCATCATACTCGTCATCGCCATCTTCCTTCTAATCATCATCATCATTGACATCTTCGTTGTTGATGTATATGTAACTTTGGAATGTATTTCATCTATGTATTTCATATATATTTATTGTACCCTTATTAGAGATGTGTTATTCCTCTATAAGGAAGTGTCGTCATGTGGATTGACAAGTGTCGCAAGTGTGTGTACTTGCCGATGGGTTATTAGACCACCATGTGTGGGGTCGGCCCTGAAATATATATTATATTGTGGATGTACCTAGCTAGACAAGTCGGCCCCATAAGGTCACTGGGCAAACAGGTTAGTATAAATAGAGATCAGGAGATCTCTATTTAGATCATTCGGAAATTCATATCTCTCTCACTCAAAAAGTGGCGCACTAGTGAGGAGGAGGATCATATGCTTCTAGGAGACTATCTCAAGTGTATTTTGGTTGTACTTTGGTTGAGCCATTGCTCTCTCTATCTCTGAGGAAGTTGTGGGGTTTTTCACCTTAGGGTTTTCCCCACGGAAACTCTGTCTCTTGTCTCTCATGCTTTTGATTCTTGTGATGCTTTTCATGCTTATTGTGATTGTTATGCATTGATATACTATATATGTTATTCTCTCAGTAAAGATCCAAGAGTATTGTGAATTAATGCTCAAAATTTAACATGGTATCAGAGCTAACATGAGAAGAAGACATTTTGCAGTGACGGAAACTTGAGTTTCTTGTTTATTGGGTTTCTCTCCACAAAGTTTGGAAAAGCAGTATTGTAGATTGAATCTACTCATCAAGGCGAATCTATCTGTCCAATCAGAATTCAATTCTGAGCATTTTCAGATTTGGCCCTAAAAATTAGGGTTTCCACAAAAATAGGAATTTCTGAAATCTGAAGACATAACTGGAAGCTCCTTGCAAAAATTGAAGTTTAGAGCTTTGGATCGAGATTTTTGGATGGGTAGATCTCCGAGAAACTCAAACCCTAATTCAGTGCTCTCCCTAGTGAACCCGAGAGGACAAAAAGGAAAATCTGAAGGGTAAAGCTTTGCTGATCTCAAATTCTGAATACACCAGGATGATCAGCTCACTAAGGCACATCTTTCTATCCTTTCAGAAAGTTGAAATTCACATTTTGAATTTTTAGGGTTTTTCCGACAAACCCTAATCCGGGACCAGATCCAGTTTTCAGCATTTCAAGTGGTAAGACCTAAATCTTTTCTATTTCCATTTGAAGTAATCTTTAAGATGTCTCACCACACCAAGCTTGAGGATAAGCTTGAAGGAGCTGATAACTTCCGAGCCTAGAAGTATAGGATTGGGTTAATCCTGGAAGAGAATGAGTTGGACTCATATGTAAAAGAAGACATCCCTATCCCAGAGGATGAAGAGGCTAAGGTATTGCATAAGAAAAACTTGGTCAAGGCGAAGAGAATCATTGTTGATTCTATCAAAGACCATCTCATACCCCATGTGTCTTCTCTAAAGACACCCAAGGAGATGTTTGACTCTTTGACCAAGCTATTTGAAGGGAAGAACATAAATCGGAAGATGACCCTGCGGAACCAATTGAAAGGAGTAAAGTTTCGGAATGGAGAAACCATTCAATCTTATTTTTCAAGGGTCTCCCAGATCAAGGAACAACTAGAAGCAGTGGAGGAAATGGTGAAGAATGGTGAAGTGGTGATGACCACTCTAAATGGCCTACCCAAGTCATGGGATTCCTTTATTCAAGGAATTTGTGCAAGGAAGAAGTCGATCTCCTTCAACAAATTGTGGGAAGAATGCTCTCAAGAAGAAGCTAGGCTTGTGGCCCGAGAAGAAAAGATGGGAAATGAAGATCAAGCTCTCATAGCACATGCCAGGAAAGGAAATTCCAAGAAGGAATCATCTCATAACAGGAGATTCTCACACCACCATTATCATAAAGATAAGAAAGATCTCAGATGCTTCAATTGCAATGAGAAGGGACACTTTGCTTCAGATTGTCCCAAGAAGAAGCAAGACAACAACAACAAATTCAATAAGAAGAAGAAGAATAACAAAAGAAGGTATCATGCTCATGCTACTGAAGATGATGAACCCCCAAAGAAGAAGGCTAGGCCAGAAAGTGATAGTGATGATGACTCATCAAGTGAAGAAGAATATGTTCTAATTTCTGCTCTCACAAGTACTATCCCCCATGGTTGTAATGATTGGTTGATTGACAGTGGGGCTTCCAAACACATGATTGGGTTTAAGGAATCTTTTGTGAATCTATCTGAACATGAATCACCCCATAAGGTGAAACTTGGGGATGATTATCAATACCCAATCAAAGGAAGTGGTGAAGCATCCTACAACCTAGATTCTGGAAAATCTTTGAAGATGAAAGAAGTCCTTTATGTACTTGGGCTCAAGAAGAACTTACTCTCCATCTTTGCATTGGATGAAAAAGGTATGAGGGTTTCATTTGTGGATGGCCAAGTCCTAATGTGGCCAAAGGGAAAGAACATAGATGATGTAGTAGTGATTGGAGAGTAAGAGGGAGGTTTGTATAAACTGAAGGGACAACCTGAACATGCCATGGTACATGAATCCATGGAGCCAAGTGAACTTTGGCATAGAATACTTGCTCATATGCACTATAGGGCACTTCCAATTGCAAGCAAGGCTGTAGAGGGTCTTCCTGAAATCAAGACCAAACATGAAGGTGTTTGCAAAGGATGTGCAAAAGGTAAGAACATTAAGAAGGCTTTCCCAAGCAGTGAAAGCAAGGCAAAAGATATCCTAGAAATCATCCACTCAGATGTATGTGGTCCTATGTCATCCAGTTCTCTGAGTGGGTATGTTTACTATGTCTCATTTATTGATGACTTCTCCAGGAAGACTTGGGTATACTTCTTGAAGAACAAAGATGAGGTGTTTGATAAATTCAAGGAATTCAAAACCTTGATGGAGAATCAAGCTGACAAGAAGATCAAAACATTCAGATCCGACAATGGTGGAGAATTCACCTCAGGTGACTTCAAGAAGCTTTGTAGTGATTTAGGGATTAAGAGGGAGTTGACTGCTCCTTATAATCCTCAACAGAATGGAGTTGCAGAAAGGAAGAACAGAACAATCATGGAAGCAGCAAGGGCAATGCTGCATGACCAGGATCTACCTATGCATCTATGGGCAGAAGCAGCTAGAACAGCTGTATATGTGCAGAACAGAACACCCCACAAGATATTGGACAACAAGACACCAGAAGAGGTCTTTTCTGGTAAGAAACCTGAATTCAGCCATCTTAGAATATTTGGTTGTCCAGTATACACTCATGTCCCAAAGGAAAAGAGGACTAAACTAAATCCTCTAGGAAATAAGGGTATCTTTGTGGGTTACAATGAAAGCTCGAAGGCTTATAGAATATACTTTCCAGGGTTCAAGAAGATTGATGTCAGTAGGGATGTAACATTTTATGAAAACTCAACATTCATCAAATCAAGGAAGGCACCTATCGAAGTTTATGAAGAACCTAAGGAAACTAGATTTCAAGACACTACCATGACTGAAGCAGTTCTAGAAGTTGTTCGTGAGTTTGAAGATCCGCAAGAACCTATAGATCCACCCCGTGAGGATAACTCTCACAAGAGGAAACCTGCATGGGCTAGAGAGCTCATTCAAGATGTAGAAAGATTTGGCATTCCAGAAGAAGAAAACAGAGCAAAGAAGAGAACCAGATCACATACCAGCTATGTTGCTTTACTCTGTGACATTATGAACAAAGAGCCTTCTAGTTATGAATAAGTAGAGGAAAAGAAAGAATGGAATGATGCCATGGTTGAGGAATACCAATCAATAATGAAGAATGATGTTTGGGATGTCATACCAAGACCTAAAGAGAAGTCTGTTGTGACTTCTAAATGGATCTACAAAATCAAGCATGCTGCAGATGGCAGTGTAGAGAAATACAAAGAAAGATTCGTAGCTCGTGGCTTCTCTCAGAAAGAGGGAATAGATTATGAAGAAAATTTGGCACCTGTAGCCAGGTATACTTCCATCAGAATAGTACTTTCCTTGGTTGCAGCGATGAAATGGAAAATACACCAGATGGATGTCAAGACTGCTTTCTTGAATGGTGTAGTTGAAGAGGAAGTATATGTGGAGCAACCACTCGGTTTCGAAATACATGATAGGGAGTCATATGTGTGCAGATTGAAGAAAGCCTTGTATGGCTTGAAACATGCTCCCAGAACTTGGTATGGTAGGATGGACAGTTTCCTATCTAGTTTGGGCTTTACCAAGAGTAAAGCAGATTCCAACCTTTATTACAAGGTTGAGGAAGGGAATCCTGTGATTCTACTCTTGTATGTGGATGACTTATTTGTAACAAGAGATGACAGATTGATTGCAGATACCAAGAGGAAGCTTGCTGCTGAGTTCAATATGAAATATTTGGGAATGATGCATTATTTCCTAGGTATGGAGGCGTGGCAAAATGCAAGTGGGATCTTCCTTGGTCAAAGGAAGTACACAGTAGATATCCTGAAGAGATTCAGGTTGATGGATTGCAAGGCCATGGACACACCTATGGAATCAAATCTAAAGCTTCTATGTGATGATTCATCTGAGCCGGTTGATGTCTCTATGTAGCGTCAGATGATTGGGTACTTGATGTACTTGATGAACACGAGACCAGATATTTGCTTTGCGGTGAACACATTGAGCCAGTTCCTGACGGATTCGAGGAGTGTTCACCTGGTTGCTGTAAAGCATGTTCTGAGGTATCTGAAGGGTACAGTGGATTATGGGCTCAAGTATGAAGCGAATCAAAAGTTTAACCTGCAGGGTTATGTTGATTCAGATTGGGTTGGCAGTGCTGCAAATAGGAAGAGCACATATGGATGCTGCTTCAGTATGGGATCAGGTGTGATCTCTTGGTTTAGCAGGAAGCAGTCCTGTGTAGCACTGAGTACAGCTGAGGCAGAGTATGTTGTAGCATGTTCAGCTAGTTGTGAGGCAGTATGGCTACGGAAGCTACTGTATGAATTATTTGATCTCCCGTTGGATGCTACTGGTATCTTCTGTGATGACCAAAGTTGTGTAAAGCTGTCCGAGAACCCAGTGTTTCATGACAGGTCGAAACACATAGAGATCAAATATCACTATATCAGGGATATGGTGCAGAGAGGAGCTGTGAAACTCCTGTATGTTGCGATGGACGAGCAGATTGCAGATGTGTTAACGAAGCCACTAGCCAGGGTGAAGTTCGAGTACTTCATAGAGAGGCTTGGTGTTCTTTGGATTGATGACACTTCAAGGAAGAAGTGATGGACACATTTGCTGAAGCCATTCCAAGCATGTTGGAAGGAGGATCCTTCACATGGTTGTGGATGTAAGCGCTGGATGATGAGCATCAGGATGATGTTCTGGTTTCTTCTTTGTATGATCAGTTGGATCATTTTTATATGTATATGTATGTACGCATCATGTTGGATGCTGGATATGATCAGTTGGATCATTTATATGTATGTACACATCATGTTGGATGCTGGATATGATCAGTTGGATCATATATATGTATGTACGCATCATGTTGGATGCTGGATATGATCAGTTGGATCATTTATATGTATGTACGCATCATGTTGGATGCTGGATATGATCGGTTGGATCATGTGTATGTATTTTGTATAAGCATCATGTTGGATGCTTGGACCATGTATCTGTATATGTATCAGGTGGATACATTATATGATCAGGTAGATCATGTATGTTGATATGTATCATGTATTTATATTTGTATTAGGTGGATACACTCTGTGATCAGGTGGATCATGTATGATGATATGTATTAGGTAGATACTTGGTATGCATCAGGTAGATGCATTGTATGATTAGGATGATCATGGATGACGAGCTTCAGGATGTTGCTCCAGATGACATGCAACAGGATGTTGCAGTGATGATGATCAGGATGATTATGTGTACACCAGGATGATGTATGGTGAGTATCAGGTTGATACTCTGTGGCCATGGAATAGGTTGTGCAGATAAGCATGTAATTTGTGCCCTGGGATATTTGCAGATAGTCTTTCAAGGTTTTGCCTATGGTGATGATGATGATGATGACGACGATGGTGGCTAATGATGTATGAGTACAATGATGAAGAAGATGATGATGATGATGAAAAATATGATCATCATCAAAATCATCATATTCGTCATCATCATCTTCACTAGTCATCATCATCACCATCATCACCATCGTCATCATCTGATCATGGTCACAATCATCACTGTCTTCATCATCACTGTCTTTAGTCATCTTCATCTTCATCATCATACTCATCATCGCCATCTTCCCCCTAATCATCATCATCATTGACATCTTCTTCATCATCTTCATATCATCATCATCATCATTGACATCTTCATATCATCATCGTCGACGAAGATGATGATGATGATGATGGATGATTATGAATATGAGTACGATGATGATGATGACTAATTTCGAGATGATGATGATGATGATGAAGATGAAGATGATGATGATGAAGATGATGAGGAATATGCAGCACATCATATTCATCATCATCAACAACATGATCATCATCATGAACAACATGATCATCATCATCATCAACAATATGATCATCATCAAAATCATCATACTCGTCATCATCATCTTCACTAGTCATCATCATCACCATCGTCATCATATGACCATGGTCATGATCATCACTGTCTTCGTCATCACTGTCTTTAGTCATCTTCATCTTCGTCATCATACTCGTCATCGCCATCTTCCTCCTAATCATCATCATCATTGACATCTTCGTTGTTGATGTATATGTAACTTTGGAATGTATTTCATATACATTTATTGTACCCTTATTAGAGATGTGTTATTCCTCTATAAGGAAGTGTCGTCATGTGGATTGACAAGTGTCACAAGTGTGTGTACTTGCCGATGGGTTATTAGACCACCATGTGTGGGGTCGGCCCTGAAATATATATTATATTGTGGATGTACATAGCTAGACAAATCAGCCCCATAAGGTCACTGGGCAAACAGGTTAGTATAAATAGAGATCAGGAGATCTCTATTTAGATCATTCGGAAAGTCATATCTCTCTCACTCAGAAAGTGGCGCACTAGTGAGGAGGAGGAGCATCTGCTTCTAGGAGACTATCTCAAGTGTATTTTGGTTGTACTTTGGTTGAGCCATTGCTCTCTCTATCTCTTAGGAAGTTGTGGGATTTTTCACCTTAGGGTTTTCCCCACGGAAACTCTGTGTCTCTTGTCTCTCATGCTTTTGATTCTTGTGATGCTTGTCATGCTTATTGTGATTGTTATGCATTGATATACTATATATGTTATTCTCTCGATAAAGATCCAAGAGTATTGTGAATTAATGCTCAAAATTTAACATTCATCATCATTGACATCTTCGTATCATAATCATCATCATCATTGAAATCTTCGTATCATCATCATCGATGAAGATGATGATGATAATGATGAATATGATGATGATGATGATGATGATGATGACGACGACGATGATGATGGTGAATATGATGAGGAATATGTAGCACATCATCATCATCAACACAATGATCGTCATCATCAACTTCCTCGTCATCATCATCATTGTGAGGACGCGGATGATGATGAGGATGATGAAGATGATGATGGTGATGATGATGATGATGATGACGATGGATGATGATGAATACGAGTACAATGATGAAGATGATGATGTTGATGACAAATATGATGATGATCATCATCATCAAAAACATCATATTCGTCATCATACTCATCTTCATTAGTCATCATCATCACCATATTCATCCATCATCATTGTGGGGACGGGGATGATGATGATGATGATGATGATGACAATGACGATGAAGATGGTGATGATGACTAATGGAGATGATGATGATGTTGATGATGAAGATGATGACGAATATGCAGCACATCGTCCTAATCATCATGATCATCTTCATCATCATCAACATCATGATCATGATCATCAACTTCATCATCATCATCATCATCATTGTGAGGAGGAGGAGGAGGAGGAGGATGATGATGGTGATGGTGATGATGATGATGATGGTGGATGATGATGGATATGAGTACTATGATGATGACGAATATGATCATCATCAAAATCATCATATTCGTCAACATCATCTTCATTAGTCATCATCATCACCATAATCATCATCATCATCGTCATCATAAGATCGTGGTCATGATCATCAATGTCTTCGTCATCATAATTAAACAGTCATCTTCATCTTCGTCATCATACTCGTCATCACCATCTTCCTCATAATCATCATCATCATTGACATCTTCGTCATCATCTTCGTATCATCATCATCATCATTGACATCTTCATATCATCATCATCATCATTGACATCTTCGTATCATCGTCGTCAACAAAGATGATGATGATGATGATGATGATGGTGGATGATGATGAGTATGACTACGATGATGATGATGACTAATTTGGAGATGATGATGATGATGATGAAGATGATGAGGAATATGCAGCACATTATCATCATCTTCATCATCATCAACAACATGATCATCATCATCAACTTCCTCATAATGATTGTCATCATCATCATTGTGAGGACGCAAATGATGATGAGGATGATGAAGATGATGATGATATGATGATGATGATGATGATGGTGGTGGTGGTGGTGGATGATGATGAATACGAGTACAACGAGTATGATAATCATCATCATCATGACCATCAAAATCATCTTATTCGTCATCATCATCTTCATTAGTCATCATCATCGCCATCTTCATCCTCCTCACCATCATCATCATCATCATATGATCATGGTCACGATCATCATTTTTCTTCGTCATCATAATCGTCATCTTCATCATCCTCATCATACTCATCATCACCACCTTCGTCATCATCTTCATCATTGACATCTTCGTCATCATCTTCCTATCGTAATCATCATCATTAATGATGATGATGATGATGATGGTGGTGGTCGATGATGATGAATATGAGTACGATGTTAAAGATGATGAGGAAGAAGAGGGTGGTGACGATGATGATGATGGTGTTGATGATGACGATGATGATGATGATGATAATGATGATGATGATTGTGATGGTGATGAGGATGAAGAAGATGATGATGATGGAGATGGAGATGTTGATGAGGAAGGGGGAGATGAAAATGATGATGAAGATGTCGATGATGATCATCATCATCTTCATCATCACCATGATCATCATCCTCATCACCATCATCACCACCACCATCATCACCATCAACATCATCTTCATCATCATCTTCATCACAATTGTCACCATCATCTCATCATCATCATCAATATCTTCATCATCATTGTCATCTCCCCCTTCCTCATCAACATCTTGATCATCATTGTCATCTCTCCCTTCTTCATCAACATCTCCATCATCGTCATCTTCTTCATCATCACATCTTCATCAACTTTATGTATCCCCTTGACAAAGGAAATTAAATGAACCATATAGGATAAAATAACGCATACGCGCATCCACGCGTGCGTGCTGTTAACCATGCATGCGCGCTTTCATGGACGCATGCGCGCTTCTGTGTGCGCATGCGTGTACAAATTCAAATTGTTTTTGGCACCCTTGCAGACTTGGAATTAGCTTCGGATTGCACCTTTAGGCTTGGTCTGATTTATCTGTGATTTATGGCAGAACACATCAAATGCTGCAACTTCCTGTTTTTCACAACTAGTTCTGCATAAGCTCCAAGAGTGCACTGCAGATGAAATTGCACACACTTGTCGAGCTCTATGTGCAGATTTTAAATATATAATTTTTTAATAGATCTCTTGTTGTTCTCTATTTTTAATTCATTTTAAATTGCACTCATGTCAAATTCGTAAAAAACATAGGTCGTTTATTTGGCCTATAACTTTTGATTGGCTTACCTATTTCGAAAACTGAAAAGAACCCGCACAAGAGCACGAAAATGCCTACAACCTAAAAAGAAAATGTATTTTGATTATTTTTAGACCATGATATGGTGGCTCAACACTTGACCATGTCGTTTTAGGGCTTCACTGACTTCGGTAATTTAAAAAAAATATAAAATTGACTTTTAAAATTTTGGAAAAATAGCCCCACACAAAATTTTTCTATTGCCTATGTGTCTACATATTTTTTTTCTCGTAAATTGAAAATTTACATAGCAAACAGGTGGCTCAACAAAAACATGTGCATTATGTTTTAGAAAAAAAATAACATACCAATCTCCGAATAATGACATTTTGGGGTGGTTATATAATGTTTACATAAATAAAAGTTATATATTCTGGAAGGTCATCCATTTTTCTACGTTTCATCTTTTTACACCTAATCCAAAAAAGTTTTGTAGGTAGCCCTAATAATTCATTTTAATGATAATATTTATGTTTTTCCAGAAAGTCATTACAACTAACATGTCATAATTGGGTATCCTTACCTTGCACCAGTCCTTATAGTGCAGCGCTACTAATGTGTGCTTGAGTGTGTGCAGTGGCAGGTAAGACGATTTACCGACTGACCCACAATGGAATTATAGGGGTCGTAAGAATGGAAAGAACACATAGGGGTACGACGACAGACTGTCGACCGTGAATCAACAATCCACGCACAGGTAGGAAGCTGTTTCAACTCACCTAGGGAAGTGTGTGCCATACGGGTGAGGCCATAACGACTTGGTCGCTTACGATGAGTTGAGGGGTGCGCGATAAGGAGAGCCTTATCGCTCAGTAGCCCTTAGTCTCCAAGAAGGTGTAGTCAAAAGATTGCGGTAACGAATCACCAATCGCTATGCAGTACTCCCCATAAGAAGAAAGAAATAGAACTGCCGGAAGGACCCGCCGAAGGGGTACCTAGACAAGAACAAGAAGAGGTAATTTAACCAATTATACAAATTGGAATTACACTAAAGAAATAAATTTATTTATTTTAAATTAAATTGTAATTTTTAATAAAAGAAATATTTTATTTCTTTTATTTTATCTATTTTTATTATTTTTTAAAAAGGAAGAAGAATTGAAAGAAAAAGAAAATTTGTAATAAAAGAAATATTTCTATTTTATTACATTGGAAAATAAAAGAATGTAAAAAACATCTTGTCTATCTACTAGAAGTTTTACTAAAAGATCTTTTGAATAAAACTATTTAGTAAGCAAAACATAACTAGGACTCTAGTAGAGACCACTACACCTACCTCCCACTGATTTAGAGAATTAGGTGCACATTTAAGATAGAAAGAGACACATGTAATTTGAGAATATATATTAAGAAAATATTAAATTCAATAAATTATGTGCATGAGGAGACACTTGGCATACAGAATTTTGCTATAAAAGAAGGGAGGAGAAAGAGAAAAGACTCTCTTGCTCCCTAGTGCTGGATGGGAATCGTAATAGAGAATTCTTGTGATTCTTGGATTTAGGTTGAGCTTGACCGGGGATTGGTAGATCTCAACGGAAAGCTTGCATTGTGTGTTCTTATGACCCCATTTGCTCGGGGGTTCGGGAGGAAGAAGAATACTCCTGATACGGTAGGGAGGTCAACCGAGGGGTTGTCGGTATCTTCGTCAAAGCTGGATTGACCTGTACCATCAAATCAGTCGATACTACATCGATCTACTTCATCTCAAATTCGACAATCGAATCAGGTTCAATTTCTTTTTAATATTGTTTTCAGTAATTGAAACTTATATTTCAGTTTTGTTTCAAACAAAAAAGAGAACAATGGCTTGTGATTCGATCTATTATGACTGTGGGTTAAAATCATGTTTTATTAAATATACACTTATAGATCTCCATGTGAATGTGGATGTCGAACCCATCGTATACCAGATCGCTTGGATTATGGATTTGTAACTCTGCCTATGAACTAACGTTTATTAAACTCTGAGATCCATTACTTGTATCTCTGTGAACTATTCAGTTACCATCCGCCCAGATCACATCCATGAATCAATTGTTTATTTAATTTTTGAGATCAAATTATTGTAATCTCGCTCAGATCGCTGACTGTCACCATTTTAACCTCTGTCTCAGACGATTGAAGATCAATTTCCAGACCGCTGATTGTCATAATTTTATTCTGTGTCTTTTTTTTCCATTCGTTTTCAAGAGGGTGATCGGAAAGGCTTCTTTACTTTTAACCATTTTTTAAACCCTCAGCTCTGATATTAAGTTTTAAACCTATGTTTATTTCCAGCGATGAAACCAACTCTCCGGCGTACAGTTATCGGATCCAGAACCTGTTTTGAACTACTCCCTGGATTTGGCTTGTTCTTTGAATTCAAAATTGTTTAATTATTTTAACGGTAGAAATCTATTTAGAAAATGAAACGAAGTTACGAATCTGTACATACTATTTCCTGAATCCAGATCTATTTGTTTTAAATTGCCGAATCTGCTTAGAATTTAGATTTGAGACTATCGATCTGAGAAATACAGCATGCACCGTCTCTGAGAAATCTTACCCATGTATGCGCAACCGCAAATCTCTGCCAATACCTTCAGTATGATCAAATCTCCGTGTATGCCATTTTTCTTTACTGAACACCGGGCGATCTTTAACTATTCTCAGGGATTTTCTACATATGAATACTTATTTGTCAAATTGTCGTGGTTAGTGGAAGAATTTCATCGTACCCATTTTTCTTATTGACTTCCGCATGTGATTATATGTCTTTAAATTCGAAATGATAGTGAAGGGAATTACAGTGTTCTTGCTTTATAATCAATTATGTGTATGATGTTATGCATGCAATTGGCATTTGTTAATGAAAGCAATTACATTGTGCTCATTTCATAACCAATCCTGTATGTGATTATAGGTCTGTAAATTCGTAATGATAGAGAAGTAATTACAGCGCTCTCGTTTTATAAACCCTTCTACGCATGAGTTCATTTCTGCAAGCCGCATTAGTCAGTTTAAGAATTTGTGCATTTAGTTTGTATTAAATTCTGGTAGCATGTATCTTATCGTGGCAGCCAAACAAGCTTAGATCTGACCGATCCGAGTCATGACCTCATCGAATCGCTGCCTCTTAATTTACCAATCGATCAACCTCTTGTTGGCTGTAAATTCGTGATCAATTTTATTTGCTGTAAATATGGAATCAATACAATCCACCCATGCGTAGTCAGATCGGAATTGTTTCGGTTAATCTCTTATGATAATCCTGCAAACCAAAACGTAGGCTCCTTAAACCAAATCCACTCGGCGTATAGCGTTGGCGCAGATTTAGTTTACGCCACTTCTAATTCACCAACCCAAAATCCTTGATGTTTTCCGTATTATACTCGCCCTCGCTTCCCAACCGTAAGTTCACCCCCGAGATTTGTGCTTTTGATTGATGCATCGAGTTAGATCGATGAGTAAAACTGTCTGCCTTAAAGTAATGAGTAAATGCCATTACACTGTAGTCATCTCGGAACTCTGTGATTTTAATTTTAAATATCTGTATTATGCCTCCTTATGCATTATCGATCTTTTATTGTAATGGAAATGAGTAAAATAAATTACTAAGTCCTCCTAACTCATGAGTAAAAAGACATACCTACATAATATATATACATGTTTGAGTAAGATATACGTGTGCCCCATTATTATTTATTGGTAGAGCTTGGGTTTGAGATAAGCACATAGTAAGTGAATGATTGTTTAGTTGAAAGCCTCTTAATTGTGAAAATTTTCAATATTTTATAAGTTAGAGGAACTTATATGTAGGTACCATTATCATTAGTTAGGATATGCAAACAGTAAAATGAAGGGTCACTTATTTGAAATCCTTTTGATTTAGGAGCATTTTGCATAATTTTATAAATTGAGAATTTTCTATTTATGTTCCATTATTATTACTTATAGATCATTTGATGAGATAAGTGAATAGAAAAATGAATGGTTATTTAATCGAAAGTCTTTTGATTTAGGAGCAATTGGCATAATTTTATATGTTGAGAATTTTTTTATATATGTTCCATTATTATTACTTGTAAATCTTTAGTTGAAGTAAGTGGGTGGTAAATAAGCAAGATGAATGGTTACTTATTTAGTAGTCTTTTGAAATATATTTAGGGTGATTTATATATTAAGAACAATAATATTTTTTATTAAAAAAATAAAATAAAAAAATCTTTTTTACTCAACGAGCGACTTTTACAGTTTGTCCATCCATTTGCGGATGAAAAAATATCTTGAAATTTAATTTAGTTTCCAAATCTGTAAACAATGACTTCCAGAAATTACCAGTAAATTTAGAATCCCTGTCAGAAATTATTGCCTTAGGAATCCCATGCAAACGAAAAACATGCTTCATAAACACATCAGCAATATTAGCAACCTTAAAACTAGTTTTGAAATGTATAAAATGAGCTGCCTTGTTAAGATTATCTACTACTACCATTACATAATCATTTTTCTTTTGATTTTTAGGCAGTCCGGTTATAAAATCAATGCTAGTAATTTCCCATTTCCAATCTGGAATTGGTAATGTCTGTAAAAAGCCAGCTAGGTGTTGATGCTCAGCCTTAACTTGCTGGCATTCAATACACCTAGCTATGTATTCAACCACTTCATTTTTCATATTTGGCCAAAAATACTCATTCCTTAACATAGTTATCATCTTTTGATAACCTGGATGTCATGAATAAGGACTTTTATGCATTTCATTTAAAATCAACAATTTAATTTCTGGTGTGTTAGGAACATAGATCCTATTTTTATACATTATTTGACATTTTTCATTTAAGATGAATTATGTTTTCATATTTTCAAATTCATTTTGTGCAACTTTTTCTTATAATTTCTGATAATTTTCATCCATTTTAATCCCCTCTTCATACTGATTTTCTAAATCTGTTTTAAGAGTACTAATTGCTGCCATAAAATTTAATTTTTCATTTCTGCTTAAGGCATCAACCACCTTATTTTCTTTACCTTTTATATGTTTGATCTCGAAATCATATTCGCTAAGGAAAGCTAACCACCTAGCTTGCCTTGCGTTCATATTTTGTTGACCAATCAAATATTTTAGACCTTTGTTATCCGTCATTAATAAAAATATTCTACTGATTAGATGATGGCGCCACATTTTCAAAGCATGTATTACGGCAACCAACTCTAAATCGTAGGTAGCGTAATTCTTTTCAGGTGTTTTTAACTTTCTTGATTCATATGCTATTACGTGACCTTCTTGTGTTAAGACTCCACCATGGCCATCATTGCTTGCATCAGTGCATACAACAAAGTCCTTGTTTGGATCTGCAATTTTTAAGATAGGTGCAGTAGTTAACAGTTCTTTTAACTTTTTAAAACTTTCTTCACACTTTTGATCTCAAACAAATTTCTTTCCCTTTTTCTGTAAGGATGTTATCGAATTTGTGATTCTTGAAAATCCTTCTATAAATTTTCGGTAGTATCATGTGATTCCCATGAACGATCGCACATTAGTTACATCTTTAGGGACATTCCATTCATTTATTGCTCTTATTTTATCCGGGTCAAGTGAGATTCCATATTTGGATATCACATGACCTAAATACTATATTTTATCCGTAAATAATTCACACTTTCTAAATTTAGCATACAGTTGATGTTCTCTTAAGGCTTCTAATATTAT
Organism: Larix kaempferi; assembly: GCA_027924585.1. Classification (NCBI taxonomy): domain Eukaryota; kingdom Viridiplantae; phylum Streptophyta; class Pinopsida; order Pinales; family Pinaceae; genus Larix; species Larix kaempferi. The sequence goes on along the minus strand of BSBM01000951.1, from coordinate 9,143,610 downwards.
TCGTAAGTGTTCATCATGTTCTTCCTTAGTATTTGAATAGATTAGTATGTCATCAATAAAAACAATTACAAATTTATCTAAATACTTATGTAAGACATTATTCATTAAGCACATAGAAACAACTGGAGCATTCGTTAGCCCAAAAGGCATAACTACAAATTCATAATGCCCGTAGCGAGTTCTAAAAGCTGTTTTAAAGATATCTCCATCTTTAATTTTAACTTGATGATATCCAGATCTCAAGTCTATTTTTGAAAATATCGTTGCTCCGCGTACTTGATCAAACATGTCATTTATGCGGGGCAATGGATATCTGTTTTTAATTGTCATTTTATTTAACTGACGATAATCGATACATAGGCGTAAAGTACCGTCCTTCTTTTTAACAAAAATGATCGGTGCTCCCCAAGAAGACACACTTGGTCTTATGTAATTTTTATCTATTAATTCTTTTAACCGTAGCTTTAATTCATTAATCTCTAGGATATTCATTCGGTAAGGAGATTTTGAGTTTTGTACAACTCCAACTACCAACTCAATGGTAAAGTCCAATTCTCTTTCTGAAGATAAACCTGGAATTTCTTCTGAGAATACATCTGAAATGTCTCTTAGGATTGGTATATCTTCAAGTTTTAATTTATCTTCTTTAGTTGTGTGTTCATCATCTATTACATGTACATCAAATACTTTACATCCTTTACATACAACCTTTTTCATTTGTAATGCAGAAATATGTCAAACATAAACCTTTCTAGGAATACCTTTTACTATAGTTGTTTATCCTTTTTCATTCAAACAAGCAAATGTTTTCTCAAAGCAATTCAAAACTACTCTATGCTTTTCGATCTAGTCCATGCCTATTAAAACATCATACAACCCTAAAGGCAACACATTAAGTTTTACTTGGGTCTTAAATTGATTCATAAACAATCCACAATCTTTCACATAATTAACCACCTTTATTTTGGTTCCCATAGCTAACTGAACTAGCCAATACTTTTCAAACTTTTCCACTTGCAATTTATAGCTTTCTACTATATCAAGTGATACATAAATTAAACTAGCAGTTGGGTCAACTAAAATAGAGATGGGTCTGTTCTTTAGCATACCTTCTATTTCGACTATTGAGGTTTGATGATCAGCCTGTTGATTCTCCAAGGCTGCATTGATTCTAGGCATCTCCCTCACTAGGTCACCAACTGTTTCCTCTTCCTGCAATGTATGGATTTTGTTGACGTTTCTTTTTCAGTTAGGACAATTTGTTGCATAATGTGGTCCTTGACATTCCCAGCATTTTACAGGTGCTTTTTTGTTCATTATTTTTAACTTAATTGTTAGGTATGTCCCTGTTTCTTGCTGTTGTAAAATTTTGCTATGCATTGCTTTTAAAAAAAATTCTTTGAAAATTTATGTTAAGATCATTCCGAGAATTATTATTTCCAACATTTCTGTTAAATTTAAAATTCTTTCTTCTTTGTTCGAAATTACTTAGTCCTTTAACCTTCCAGCTAGGTACACTTTCCCTTTTTCTGTTATGTTCATAACATAAATTTTCCTTTCTCATAGCTTCCTCAAGGGTCTTAGGGTTATCATATTCAATTCTTTCCTTGATGTGAAAATGCAAACAACTCAGAAATCATTGTATTTTAGGCTTTTCATCAATGATATACGGTACATATCTTAATAGACTTAAGAATTTACTGCTTAACTCTTTCATGTTCATAGAACCTAACTTCAATTCATAGAATTCTTTATCCTTTTCTTCATAGTATTGTTCAAACATAAATTTATTTTTAAAATATCTCTTAAAAGTACTCCAAGTTACATTCCTTTCTTTAATGCTTTTTACTTTTTTTATATCTTGCCACCATATATCATCCTTCCCAGTTAGATTGTAAATAGCCATTTTAGCTTTCAACCTGTCGGAGTAGTTATAAATTTGGAAGTATTTCTTCATACCCGACATCCATGCTTCAGCTTCTTCTCCTTTCTCTATCTCTCCATTAAACATTGGAGGTTTTATCTTTTTGAACTATCCTGATATTTCTTCATATGGTTTGTGTTTCCTCTTTTTAGGACTGCAGTCACTATCACTGTTGCCACTGGAATACTTATGTTTCTTTCTATGTGATTTAACCTTAGTTTCAAAAGAGGAATTACTTTCATTATTAGAGAATTTTAACTTCTTACCTTTTTGTTGATAAGACATGGTTCCAGATTCAGATTTAGATTCTGTTCTTTTATTTTTTCCCTCATTATCAAATTTATCTAGCAATATTTGATTTAGTTATTCCCGTGCCTTCAGAATTCTTTCATTTTCTTCCTTAACAATTTTCATTTCATCTTTTAAATATTTAACAGTTCGAAGTAGTTTGGATGAATTCTCATTTAATTCCACATATATATTTTCTTTGTTAAAACATGTGCTTGTTCATGATTATTTTGTTCATTATGATGGGATCCATCCTTGGCAAATGCATATGCTCCTTCCATTACCTACAAAATAGATATTGAATGTTCTGTACATAAACAATTTTAAAACAAAGTTAGTAAATATGTTTTTCTGTTTTAATTTGAATGTGCAAGTTGAGCCATTTTCAGGCCTAGTGTTTGAACTTGCAGTTTGATACCACATGTAACAACTCCAAATTTCCGTAAAAATTTAAAAACAATTATACATAAAGTAACTGTCTAAAATATTTAGAATTATGCTTAAGGAATGCTTCTTAAATGTATTTGTATCCATTGTTGCTACTAGTATATTTACAAAATCGACATTTTATTTATTATGTCCTAAAAACATTGAATATGACTATGGATCTCTTTTACTATATTGCATGTATTTGTTGATCACTTGTATCGTCGTTGATATTCATTTTGTCGTATATTATTTCTTATGTTCTTTTATCATGGATTAAGTGACAGTTTAACATCTTATTGTATTTATGTCGACATTCAGTTTTTTGGGTGTAGACAGCCTGCGTCTTAAGGGCATTGTTTATCTTTGTCGTTATTAAAAGTTGTTAAGCTTAAAATATTCTTTTTTATGAAGGATGTATTCTTGGAGGGGTCTTGGGATTAATTAGCTTTCGCAAGCTAATGCATGTTTGAAAAATGTTGTTCTTGCTTCCAGGTAAAGACTTTTTTTACAATTTTTATAGGTTGTTTGATTAAAAGAAATGCTAGGGATCAAGTTACCCTAACTATGTGTTTAAAGGCTTCTCAACATAATTATTATTCGACTCCAACCATAGGATGAAGGGTATCCTCGCTACGCTTTTAAAGCAATAGATGAAGTTGGAGTATAATATCGAAACTATGGAAGAGAGGATTTAAATTTAAATTGAATTGGAACACAACCGTAAGCCTTAATGAAGCCACGTGAAGGTTTTTCCAGTTGGTCTTCTTGGTAACTGAACCCTAAACCCTCCTTCGAAAGGGTTGCAATGTTTGTCAAAAGTTTTGTCTGCATTTTTGGAGAGCCCCGCTCTTGGCTCTCGGCTCCATGGCTCTCCTGGTTGTGGAGTAAATTCATGCAGAGTTAATTTAAAGGTTAAAAAATAAAACAAGGAGGAGCTTCCATGTTGGTTTTGCTCGTGGCCATGCCTACCCAACTTCGCAGACGTAAATACCTTCAGCAATGTAAACTTTGTTCCTAAATCTTGCTTTTAAATATTGACTGTGAATATTTTCTAATGCATGTTGTTTTGTGTAAAAAATGGCAGGAGGAGTTCATTCTAATCCGAGCCTTGGTTAATGGGTTATAGCTTGTTAATGGAGAACAAAAGTTTTAGGCTTTCGGACAAGATTTGATCCGGTAAGACCCGGGCCTTCTTGGTACTCATGTTCAAGCGTGTTTGCCCTGCCACGACACCACTGTGTGCTATGGCCGGTCCTAAGTTATTTAATACGATATTACTTCGATAATGAGGTAGTTTTTAGGTTTTAGTTTTTTCTTTGAATTCACAAAGATGACAGACTGTAGAAGTCGAAATGCATTGTTTAGATTGTAAATATTTTAGGCTTAAAAGCCTATATCTGGGGTTCGCCCAACGTTTAAGATGAATATAATTCCCAGCGTATTAGTTTTGATCCTTCAGCATTATGTGGGGAATTTATAAAATGATATTTCTATTCTATGCATACTATGAATGAGTCTTTTGACTATAAGAGCGTAATGCATTCCTGTATATCGTATTATATATATATTTGTTATTAAAGAAATGGGCAATGCCCTGGATGTGAATTGTGCATGGTTACGGGATTTGAACCCAACGCGATTTGAGAGCATCTTCCAGACTTATAAAAAGTTTTTAACTCTGCTTGTAATATTTAAATTAAGGTGCTCTCTGTATATGATAGGATGAATTTAATTATTAAAAGAATTCGTTATCTGCAAAACCCTAACCACAATCGTGCTCTGTAGTAAAGGATATTAGATTTGTTATTAAATTAGTTGTCAAAGGGATGAGACCCTAAATATGTATCTTCAACAGGATTTATATTTGTATTGATGGAAGGGTTTTCACCCAAAGTTATCTACGATGACTCTGTTTTCATTACTGTAAAAAAATATTTGGTTTATAATAAATCTTGAGATGAAAATCGAAGCCATAGTCCATTCTTAACATGTTCATGATTTAAATGGTTTTAAATATACAATCAGAGGATGAGCCTTCGCGATTCTCAAACCCTTGACCTATGCCTATATAGATTTCATTCTATAGTCTCTCGACTATGTTATTTAGGTTATTATGTTTAGATATTAAATGGTGAACATATATTAGTGTTTTATGATTCCAAAGCTACGTTGTAATCATGAATAAATATACTCTGTAACTTAAAAGGTAATGATGCCAATGGCTATGTATTGAAGTTGATAATGTATCTCGGTAAAGTATTCGATTGTAAATTTAATTATGTCTATTTAATGTTTCCAGCATTAGGGATTGTACTCTTTTAAATTCGTGAGACAAATGTACAAACAATGATTAACCTAAACTGGTTAATGATCAAGATAGTAATTGGTTATAGTATTGAGTTGTAACTATTTTTGGTTTAAATAATATAATAATATAGGCATATATTGTTTACAGTAATAGTTATGTTATAATATTTGTAAACTTATGTTAAACATTCAGATTGTTTATGTTATTACAATAGTTGTTATTATATGGGCAAAGCCCTACTTGTAAATACAATTTCGGTTACACAGTAAGTTAATCAGTTTCTTTAAGCATTCCTGCCATGTTGATGATAATGATTATAACCCAGTTTATATGAAATCATTTATAAGTTCAAAACTCTATATGTTTAAATTCCTTCAGCATTGGGTTAAATCTAGGGTTTGTATTTAGAAGAGATGATATAGTAATAGTATATATAGATAGATAGATAGATAGATAGATAGATAGATAGATAGATAGATAGATATTATATACATAATACAGTTCTGAAATAAAATACTATTTATAGGGTGATTATCATTTATATCTTCTACAGCTATTGGTTACTGAAATCTTACTTAGCATAAATAATTTACTGAAAAACAGTGAGATTCTAGCAACATGTATAACTATTTATAATACATTGTAAAGAACAACATTCTATTCACACTATTGGAATCATTCTAATCTATCTCTTTAAACCAAACTCTATGTACTAGAGTACATCACTTCGGTGAAAGGAAAAATACAGAGAGGATTATATTTCAATCTTCTATCTAAACATTCAGCCGTTTGTACAGAATAATATTACCAATTTAGTATTTCAATGATTTTAGCAGTTGTTTAACCATCTAGGAAGCATAAAAATATTGATAACTTATGTTAGCAGGTGGTTCACAAAGGAAGAGTCGTAGCACTTCCGATGCTGTGACACATCAGACGGAGTCGCGGAAGCTATCCAACTGTATTATTTTATGTAATTTTGAGTCGTTTGTACCACAAAATGCGGGTTTTTGGGTCATTGGACCATATGAGATGTAATTGTACCACGGTAGGTGAGTTTCTGGGGTCATTTGGACCGCGTCTGTTAGGTTTTGGGTCATTTGTCCATGAGTTAGTTAGGAAGTTGTTGGTAAGTGGACAAGCATTGTAAAGGCGGAATCCTATATATAGATGAGAGTTGTAAGTGTTAAAAGAGACGAGGAGGAAGAGAATATATGTTTTTTGGTCTCAGTACGGATCTTTGGATGTTGATCTTGAGTCTGTATGCGAGATCGAGAGATATTGCTGAGATCTGGTTTTTGCGGAGATGTTGTATCTGGGTGTTTCTAAAGTAATATGACATGATGGAACTGTTTTGATGAAATTCCCTGTGTACCCATTGATGAGAATGCATGTTGAGACTTACAAGCAATGTTATGATTTCTGCTACAGTTAATACTTTGATGTTGTACTTGTCACAATGAATGTTTCTATTGAAGTAACGCTATGAATATGAATGATTTTAGACTTAAATGCATAGATCTGTATTGAATGCTGCGATAAGTTAAGTAGTGTTGCCACAATCATCATTCCTCATTCGGTGGAAACATGGTTCCATCTACTCTCCCTTGATCGCCTCGGGTGAGACCTCATTTGCTTTGTAGGTTTTGCTGGACAGGGTAAAACCTGTCTGGGCTGGTGCTTAGGGAGATCACAGTGGGTTGGTGTCGACAGTGATGGGAACCCCTATCGACCGTGTGCGAAGTGAAGGGAGGATATGTTGTGGCACCCGACGCGGTTGGAGATCCAGGAATGGTTTGATTAGAGGTTGTAGGAATTTGCTGAAGAAGAAAGTCGGAATGCTCGACTGACCGTAGATCAGTGGGTGGGTAGATACATTCACGACAGTTCACACGAATGGTTCTTCTGTGAATTTCTGGTCCTGTTATTCGAGTGGTTGGAAAAGTTGACATACCAGAAGAGGAACCACCAAGGCGGTGAGCCAATGGCCTGGACCCCAGCATTGATCCAAGAACTGCAGGAAGTCAACAATAAAGCGTCGAGGGCTGTTGAGGTGTGTCTTGATAGCATCTTGGAAGGGCATATCACTGAATTTGCGGTTGATAGACAAAATTCGTATAGCAAAGCCGAAAGGTACTTCTTCCGTGAACCTCGAGGAAGGTTCCTGTTGTCACACCAATTGTCAATTAAGATGCTCATCTGCAAAAAGGGTATACTGAAGATGCATATAGATCAGTAAGCATCCTGGTGGGCAGAGGCCATGGGTATCGCGACATCAGGGGGGCGATACATGGAATGATCAGGGGTAGATGGGTTCGAGTCACGACGAGACTGTGAGTGAACCCAAGGAAGAGAGTGGTCTTACAAGGGGAGGAGCGAGGTTTCGATAGGAAAATGCATAGAGGATAGGAGAAGGTCCTGCTGTGATCAAACTGCAAGTTCGCAAAGGAATACCACATGGGATGAAGCGACCTAACAGTTCGAACAAGGACGCACAGGCTACGCCCAGGATAGAGGCAGGACCTAACCCCAGCGGCAGCATACCCAGACCTCCGCTCACTATCTATCAACCAGTGAGAAACACCACCTCGACCCCACCGGGTCAACAAAACTTGATCGCTAGTAGTTCAACACCTGTAGGAGGGAAGCCCAGGATGGCGAGTGATGATGCTAAGTTACCATTGTTCCATGGGAATGGGACAGACAATCCAGAACAATAATGGTCCTTGTGTGAAGCAGTATGGACTGTAAAACAGATCACTGATGATGATGCGAAGAAAGGATAGCTGGTGACGACCCTGCGAGGTCGCGCATTAGTTTGGTTTATGAAGTTTGTTCTAGTCCCGACAGGAGCTCCAGAGAAATCACTAGATGATATCAGGAATGGGTTGATTGTAGAATTCAAGAAGCCCAAGTCTGAGGCTCAATTTATTACAGAATTGAAAGAAATCAAGCAGTATCCTAATGAGATAGTGTGGGATTTTGACCAGTGGTTCAAGATGCTGATGGTGAGGGTAAGCTTTGATATGAGCACCATCCAACACAAGGCGTGGTTCATTGTGGCACTAGTACCACACATACGGCTGCCATTAATGCAACAGAACATCACGATGCATAGTGAAGATTTGGAGATTGCCATTTGATTGGAGGTGTCGTCGATTGGAGAGAATGTAGCTGGGATGTCTTATATACAGACGTAGCTAGCTAACTTGACCATACAGTTGCAAGATTTGAAAAAGGGCAAGGAGCAGCGTGAAGAAGTCTGGTGTACGCGGTGTCAAGGGAAGGGGCATACTAAGGACAATTGCCCAGACTTCTGTAATTATTTGGTTTCAGGAGCACCAAACCTGTTGAGTGGTGGTAGTATGCCATGCTGTTGCATTTGTCAGGTATTTGGACATCGCCATGAAGAGTGTCCATATATGCAGAAGATGGTTACTAAGCCGATGAATCTATATTGCACTTTCTGTAAATTGGTGGGACATGACGACAAGGACTGCCATGCATATGGGTTGCTCCATGAGAGGACATATGATGCCTTCTATGTCAAAGATGATCAGCGTGCCGCACAACAACCGCAACCGCAGCCACAGGTAGCTCAGCCACTACCTCAACTACAGATGCAGTTTGTACCACAGCAACAACCGCAGCAATTTGTGTCACAATATAATCCGATGCAAATGGATCCCCAACAGCCACAGTATGTTCAGCAACCCAAGTATGTTCAGCAACCCCAGTATGCGCCGCAAGGGAAAGGCATGCAACCAGCCCCGATGCAGCAATAGTATAACCAACCACAGTACCAATAGCAGGGAGGATCCCATGGAGGATTCTGCGGTGGCCATGGTGGAGGATTTGGTTATGGACCTGTTCAATGCTATCACTGTGCAGTATGGGGGAACTACCAGCGAGACTGTCCCCTACTGCAGAATCAGTGTACATTATGTTTTGTTAACGACCACACGGTCGACAATTTCCCACAGTTGATTGCTCGATGGCAGGCAGGACATACTCCGCAGTTGTAGAACCAGGTACAACAACCTGTTCAGAATCAGGCACAGCAACCTACTGCTAATCAAAACATGAACCAGCAAGGGAACCCAACACCAAATCAAAATCAGAGCACGAATGTCAAGACAATTTCTGCAAAGCCAAGACCACAAGATGCGGCTATCGCAGTCATTACACGAGGGGGTGCAGCAACAGGAGGAGATATTCGATTGGCTGGGAAGAAGAAGGTCTCATTTGATGTTGGATCCGAACGTGATACCTTCTTTCAGGCACGACAGAAGTTAGATCAAGATTGTGGTAAAGCTATTGTCTGCGACATGCCCCCTGTTTTTGACGTGACTTCAGAGGCAGGTCCATCAGCCCAGTCGAGAACATTGCAGAATTTTCTTGAGAGCTGTTTATTGCTGGCCAGAGACCCTACGGCCATTGCTGAGATTGAAGGGTTGTTGCAGCGTCCAGCTAAAGGATGACAGGAGTCCACGGTAAACTCCCTACAGTGGTGGAAGACAGGCAAGGAAATGCGAATGAATCTCCAAATTGGGGAGTATGATGTTGATTCAATTATCTTGGATCTTCGTTCAGATGTTAACATCTTAACCAAGCAAGCATGGCAACAAATGGGGAGTCCCCCATTGAGCTAGTCTCTGGTGCAGCTCCGGTTAGCTAATCACACTAGAGTGACAACGATTGGGCGAGTCCCACAGTTGGTGGTAGACATTCACTAATTTTGACATCATCGAAGTGGTTGAAGGAGGCATTTCATATCCCACGTTGCTAGGGATCGTATGGGCTAATGATAGTGGAGTAGTAATCAACTTCAAGCAGCGGATGATGACTTTTGAAAACCATGATCTTAGAGTCATAGCTCCATTGGATCCGATTGAAGGTCGCTGATACATTGAGACAGTGAAGGATGATGATCCCAGTGGATGGGATCATGCATTTAACATCTCTGAAGACTATATTCATCCGACTACCAACGGTGAGCTCAGATGGCGCAGCGACAGCTCTGCATCTTCCGACTCTGACGATGCGCTGGAACATTGGCAGAACTGCTTTCATGAGGTGTCACTCCACAAGTACGGGTTAGTCATGTAGTCGTTATGCCATGTCGCGACTGAAACTGTTTCACTTCCAGTCTATGAAGGACTACCTGGCTTGTAAAAAATACCACTCAAACTTCATCAACACTGCATTAAAACCTTCTGTTATATGCCCGTAACTCACAGTTTGTCCCAAGCAGCCCTAGTGCTGTAACATGGGCTCTGATACCACTCTGTAACGTCCCCTTCCATCATTCCATACCACAGAGGGAACATGAATGAAACATGGGGGTGTCTGATTCTTCCCCAAACCCATATGACTAAATTTTTTTGCCATTTAAATAGAATGCATACTTGAATTATACAGTGGAATTAAAACATAAGAATACACACACAGACTGGAATGCATCAGCATGTCTAACCCAAACAGATGATGAAATAACAAAAAAAGAATCAATCCCATTCTTATGCTATGCACAAACTTCATATCAATTTCATTAACATGAATAATTAACATTCAGAATTAACACATTACGGAACACAAAATGCAAGTAATTTAAAACAAAGAGAACACTTATCTTTGAGATGAAGTTGTCCAAAGGATATGTGAGAGCAACATTCCACCCAACCATAGATCTCTGTCCAGCCTGTATTCTTTCAGTCAAGAGATCACCCCCGAGCTGGGTTATGTATCCACTAAGGAGGAACTAAACAGGTTCACTCACATCCATGGTTTCACTCAACAGCTATGCTAAGCCAACTCACAGTTGGGTTTATCAAGCATACAAAAGATAGGGGAGGGAAATGCTAAGCTAGTGAGCTCAACCACAAAGCTATAGGCATCTCAAATGAATTCAATAGTATGGCACCCACAATACCTATCTCACCCAACACAAGGAAGGTCCCCTTCCCTTCTACACAGTCCCTCAGGCGTCCCTTCCCTCCAGTGCTATTCAGGGTGGGCATAGAAAGGTCCAGCTGCTAATTCCTTGATATTTCGGCCTTCACTGGGTTTATCAAGCAGACCCAACCTCTGTTCAGTCATTCCTACTTGGATTTCTCAAATTTCTGTCCTCAATTAACTCAATCCCGTCACTTGATTTCTGGGCTATAAAAACTGGGTTTTTCTATGGATTTCGGGGTATCTAATACTCTCAAATTCGCCCCAAGGTTTGGCATAAAAAAAACTCTCTAATACTCCACATTATTGAGCAACACTTCATCTCTATAGAAATGTCATCTAGATGAAAATTTTCATGTGTAATTACAACCTTTAGGAAGTCTCCAACATCCAATTTAATTTCATGGTTGTTATGGAGTTCCAAGGAACAACCTTCAAGTCATTGACTTTGTGCACCAATTGTTGGAAAATCTCCAAGAATGAGTTCCATTGTTCCATTGAGCAAGTGTTCTACACTTGCTCTTTGTGCTGGAGTAGACTCCGTGGTCTCCTTCTTCTTCATCTTAACCAATGCTGAAGTGGATGAGAGGTTATTGCATAGAGCATTAAGTTGAGGGGGTTGTGGGGATGAACCATATGTTGCCAAATGTCATTGTGAAAACCCCTTTGAATTTCCTTACTGACATTTGATTATGTTGCAAGGAAGTTGTTGAAGAATTCAGTCCATGGCTTCAATGGATGGGCAGCCCAGAAATTCGTATGGCAGAGTATGGGCTCTGTTTTCTTGTACCACAAGTCACTCTACCTCATGGGAGTTGCATCTTCCTCATTCCCATTCAATTGTTGAACAACCCAGCATCAGTTTTCATCCATCATGAATTGCCAGCAATGAGAAAAACTGTCTGACTTTCATGCAAAGTTCGAAGCAAGCGTTTCAGAACCTCAGCGGATGCTTGCACTAGAAGAAGCACTGAAGGTTGCTCCAACATGGTGTTGGGAGACACACAAGAAATCCATTGATGGTTGGCCGCAATGTAGGAGGTTGAAGCTAGTTCAGTTAGGTGGTGATGAGGTCTACCATATAGGAAAGTATGATGGTCGGAACTACCCTGGTGGTCACTTGATGGAGTGTCAGCGGTTATGGGTATCGTGACCCTGAGATGAATGGGTCCATGCTTTTATCCATACTTTGGATGAGATGCTGCAATCGTGGTATACTACAGTTGAGTTGTGAGGATAAATTTCAATGTGGTTGGAGCTGATGGTCCATTTTACTCAAACATTCAGTTTTGCGTATGCCAACCCAGACGTACACAATGCTTTGCATCTTATCCATGACATAGTTTTGAAGGTTGTTCCAATGGCATATCCCGCAGATCCACATACGCACTGTCAGATACAGTCTCTTATGGAATGCTACAACATAACTGGTGGGCCCGAGGATGGTGATGACCCATGGAATGTCAATATTCCAGAATCCGAAGGAAGTCGTGACGTAGTACCACCTGGTGCGCCTAGCAATCCGTTCATTCAGCCTTTGAAGCTTCGCAAGATCAATATTGGGACAGAGGCCATTCCCAAGTTTGCGAATGTCGACGATTATTGGGATGATGAGATGATGGGAAGGGTCACTGAGTTGCCACATGAGTTCCAAGACCTATTTCCTATGAAGTTCTCTTAAATGAAAGGTATTCTGGGTGATCTAGGCGAAATGAAGATTCCCTTGAAACCAAACGCTAAACCGATCAGAAAGCGACCTTATCGGCTCAATCCGCAACATAAGGAGAAGGTCAAGGAAGAACTTGATCGCATGTTGGATGCTGGTATCATTGAACCAGTTGAAGAGTCTGAATGGATCAGTCCTATGGTGGTATAGGACAAGAAGACCGGCGAAGTGCGCATCTGCATTGATTTGCGGAAGTTAAATGATGCTTGCCTGCATGATCCCTTTCCAACCCCGTTTACTAATGAAGTACTTGAAGGAGTAGGTGGCCAGCAGATGTACTCCTTTACAGACGGGTTCTCTGGCTACCATCAGATCCGTATTGCAAAGGAAGATTGCCACAAGACAACTTTTTTTATTGAATGGGGTTGTTTCCAGTACACTATCATGCCGTTTGGCTTAAAGAATGCACCTGTGATATTTTCGCGGGTTGTTGTTGCTGCTTTCCGGGATTTTGATACAAAAGTTCTTGCAAGTATACATGGATGATTGGACCATCTACGGTCTGATTAGTGATCATCTAGCAAATCTGCGGTTGATGTTGGAGCGATGTCGACAGCATCAAATATAACTGAACTTGAAGAAGTGCATTTTCTGTGCACCATTTGGCATATTACTAGGTCACATTGAGTGTAAGCAAAGCTTGTTAGTCGACCCAGCAAAGATTGTGCTTATCCTGAGTTTGACACCACTGACTACTGTTAAGCAGTTGAGGGTGACTTTGGGGCATACTGGGTACTATCGCAAGTTCATCAGGGGATATGTAGCTATTACTGCCCCTATGGAGAAGCTATTGAAGAAAGATGCAGTATTCCAATGGAGCACTGAATGTCAGAATAATTTTGAGCAGCTGAAGGCTAAAATGGCTTCGACACAGATCCTAGTATTCCCGTACTGGAGTAAGGAATTCCATGTCCATGTTGATGCATCATCAATTGCACTTGGGGTGGTGCTAAAGCAATCAGGAGAGGGGGATCTTTATCACCCTATTGCTTTCGCTAGTCGGAAGCTGTCATCCGCAGAAAAGAACTACACCACTACTGAGAGGGAAGGCCTCGTGATGGTGTATGCATTGCAGAAGTTCTGACACTACTTACTGGGAAGACATTTTAAGATGTTCAGAGACCATTCGGCATTGAAATACCTAGTCAACAAGCCTGTGTTGGGGGGAAGATCTGCCACTGGTTACTTCTCTTCCAAGAGTTTCACTTTGAAGTGATTGTGAAGCCTGGATGGTTGAATTCTGGTCCTGATCATCTATCGCGGATTGACACAGGAGAAGAGCCAACTAATATTGAAGACGGGTTGCCTGATGCACAACTTCTTAGGGATGACGTAGCTGATAACTATTTCAAAGAAATCATTCAGTTTCTGGCAACAGGTACCGCACCATAGGAATTTACGACAAGTCAAAAGAAGCAGTTGGTGGTCAAGGCTGTAGACTTTCAGTTCATTGCGGGTGAGTTGTACAAGATGGGTGGAGATGAGATATTGCGACGATGTGTTCTGCCACATGAGCAAGCACAAATATTGGCAGAAGCACATGGAGGAGTGGCTGGAGGGCACTATGGCGGTCGGGCAACTTCCAGGAAGGCACTTCGTGTAGGGCTCTGGTGGTCCACATTGCACAATGATGTGACTGACTATGCACGGTCCTGCAATGTCTGTTAAAGAACTGGCAAGCCATCCAGGCGAGATGAGATGTCGTTGGTGCCTCAGCTAACACTGCAGCCATTTGATAAGTGGGCGGTGGATTTTGTAGGACCCATCAATCCCCCAGGTAAGCGAACTGGCGCCCGATATATGATTACGGCAACAGGATATTTGACGTGATGGGCGGAAGCTGCCTGAGTTGTTGATTGTTCTGCAGCCATGGATGCAAGGTTTTTATTTGATAACATTATCACTCGCTTTGGCTGCCCCAAGATACTAATGAGTGATCAAGGCAGTCACTTTCTCAATTGCACCATCAGCGCATTAACGGAGGAGTTGCAGATACAGCATAAGAAGAGTATGCCATATCATCCACAGGAAAATGGCACGATAGAGTCTTTCAATAAGATATTGGAGCATGCACTGACAAAGGTGTGCAATGCAAACCGCAATGACTAGGATCTAAAAATCCCAGCGGTGTTGTGGGCATATCGCACCACATGCAAAAGATTGACAGGTCAGACACCATTCAAGTTGGTATATGGACAAGAAGCAATTATGCCAATGGAGTACATTGTCCCAAGTCTATGCATCACAGCAGCGACAGGAATGGATGCTGCAGTTGCATTGGAGGAACGTCTGACGCAGTTAGTGCAGTTGGAGGAAGATCGCTTCATCGCAGGTTTTTACTAGAGTGTGGAAAAGGATCGCCAGAAGGCTTGGCATGATCGCCACATACACAACAGACAATTTCAACATGGTGACTTGGTGCTGTTGTATGACAGCAAGTTTATGAAACATCCAGGAAAATTACAGATGCATTGGCTTGGTCCATATTGCATCCGTGACATTACTTCCAGAGGTGCCATACAGTTACAACAGTTAGATGGGACAATGCTCCCAAAGTTGATCAATGGTTGCAAGTTGAAGCCCTATAGATCGAGTTTGGTGCGACATGATGCCTGAGTCACATAAAAAAAAAGGGGTGTAGCTTAATTGGTGGCAGGATGGCGCACTAGCAGGAACAAAATGCCTAAGCAGGGAGGCTTGTGTCGTCAGATAGGAGCGGCCCGTGACAGATGGCAGGGTCACGACCGAGTCAAATCAAGTAATAAATGCCAAAAGTTAAAACAGTTAATTAACGGCACTGTTTGAATGATGGGCATTAATGGTAGATCCGGCCAATCAACTGACAGGATCAACGGTGGATTTGCGTCATTAATATGGGATTTGGCTTGATTTAATGTAGGATTTAGTGATGATTACGACGGATTCAGCTCGATGGTATAGGAATGGGTTGGATTTGGTCGGAAGGCACCAAGAGTTTCGCTGTTAAGTGCCTATGTAGAGTTAACGAGTATCGTTATAAGCTGGGTAAGTGCAGTTGTGTGGGTGGGCAAGGTTCAGTTGAACTTGCCGAGTGCTGCTAGGTCGAAGAAGTTATCAATTGTAAGCATTGGGTGAGGTATGCCATGCCGGCTAGAAACGGTTGAGATTAGTAGTGAGGTTGAGTCTCCATTTACTGGAATAATAGTTGAAGAAGAAGTTGCATCTATAGGAGACATCAATATTGAAGTAGAAGTTGCAAGCATGCCGGTGGGAGCCACAGTCGTTGTTAAAAAGCATCGAGGGGGTCAGCACTCTGAGTCCCCGCAGAGTAAGAGGCAACTTCGATCATTTTCCGCGGTGGTCGAAGAAGCTCAGGTGTAGGTAGGGCAGTCCAGTCGTCGTCATGACGAGTCTGCCCCATGGAAGAAACTGTCGGTTGTTGACATTCTGGGGTATCTCCCTCCCAATCGGCCGGATGCGACTCCATGCAAGCTGAATCCGAAGTAGAAGTATGGAGTGAAGATGCCTGCACTCCCTGCAGGAATGGAGTGCTCAATTGATATTGTGTTGGCGTTGATGCATCTCCGGTATGATGATCATGATATGGTGGCCTACCTAGAAATTGCATCGGCCCCATACATGCCTGGATCATAGCTTACTGCGATGCCCATTCCGTAGGAATAGGCACGTGGATTGAAGCAGGCCAGCTTGTTAGGACTTATCAACCTGCCGCATTTCGGGCGACTAGAAGAAGTTAATGCTTGCGTAAAGCAACTGCTTGTGTGTTTCCATGGCGGTTCGTTGTGGCTGGACAGCGAAATTCTAGCGGTTTGATTTTGTACATTACTAGATTACCTAAAGATGGGGTTGACCCATCACAGTTCTTTGAAGGGAAGGAAAATGACAAGAAGCGGGTCGAATAGCTGGTAAAGAAGTATGGTTTGGAAACGGATTGCCGTGGGTATCGCACCGGTAGTATCAATGACCCGATGGTACTCACAGGAACCAAGATCTTGTCTTGTAAGGTGGTTAGGGGCGGCCGACCTAACCAGTGCAAATCCGGGATTGTTGCATGTGCAGAACAATGTGCGGAGGGCGTTCAAATGAACTGATTCCTGTTTTTACTGAATCAGTTGGCAGAAGATGCTGTGGCAGTTTTTACTGAATGGTCTCAGTGCGGATCTTTGGATGTTGATCTTGAATCTGTATGCGAGATCGAGAGATATTCCTGAGATCTGGTTTTTGCGGAGATGTTGTATCAGGGTGTTTCTAAATTAATATGACATGACAGAACTGTTTTGATGAAATTCCCTGTGTACCCATTGATGAGAATGAATGTTGCGATTTACAAGTAATGTTATGGCCTCTGCTGCAGTTAATACTTTGATGCTGTACTTGTCGCAATGAATGTTTCTGTTGAAGTAATGCTATGAATATGAATGATGTTTGACTTAAATGCATAGATATTTATTGAATGTTGCGATAAGTTAAGTAGTGTTGCCACAATCATCCTTCCTCATTCAGCAGAAACATGGTTCCATCCACTCTCCCTTAATCGCCTCGGGTGAGACCTCATCTGCTCTACAGGTGTTGTTGGACAGGGTAAAACCTATCTGGGCCGGTGCTAAGGGAGATCGCGGTGGGTTGGTGTCGACAGTGATGGGAACCCCTGTCGACTGGGGTTGAGTCAACAACTTATATATAAAAAATTTCAGAAATATACAGAACAATTTAGAAATAAATAAACCAAAACAATGTTGAACTTATTTAACTATTGAGGTGGACAAACACCCAAAGAAGACCATTCCTCCCAACCATCTCCTAGAAGCAGCCAATATTACTTGCTTAAGGACCCCCGAGCCTGTTCACTGAACCACCAGGATGAAGAAACTATGTAGAAGCATGTAGTAGACCCTTTGTATCTTAGAAATCATGAAGACTTGCATACAGAACACTCTATGCAACTCAACAGAATAAATATTACAGTCCTTACACTGCAACTCATTCTAGCATTCCCCTCATCGAATCTCTTGTGTGCTCAACCTTTTCAGTTTCCATCAATCCATAAGGTAAAAAGTGGTGAGCCTCCTGCTCAATTGGATGGATATAGGTATCCCTAGGTCTTTGGGTCAGTTAAATCATTTAATGATCCGCCTGCTCAGTTCCACCTTCCTTGGGGAACATGACCACATTTTTAGGGAAGTTGGCTCCTACAACAGCTAGTAAGTGAGTGCAGATGCTGCCACTTGTCAATTGCCTTTTACACCAGTTCATTCCTCCTAGTGGGTCAGTGAACACTCTTCAACAGTCCTCTTTTAATTAGTGTCTCCTATTTTAATTTATTAAATAATAAAAATATTCAATGACATTCATCCTTGACCATCCTTGGTCAATAACATAAAACTTTACAATAAATTTTAATGTAATGTTTTCCTCAACATAAAATGTTTCAAGTTCTAGGTAAGTTACAGGTCACCATCCCATTTATTGTCTTTTTGTGCGAGAACCGAGACTAGTAGAGTGATATAAAAGCAAAGGGTGGTAACAATCCACCAATAAAACTCTTTGGAATTGGCAAGATACTACTCCTCTCAAGGATCTTGCAACAAACACACTATCTCAATACAATCCACACACAGTGCCAAGACTCTCAACACTCACAACACAGTGAGAAAGCACAAAGCAAGTGATCCAAAGCTCAAGATTAAATTCAACCAGGAGAGGGCATATGAATTTATAACATAAGGAGGCCAACTCTAACCCAAGGGGATCAACTCAAATTAGAGATAGAGGTAAGGTTAAGCTTCATCATGGAGACTTAACTCAAATTTTTGGAGTGGTGGATTAGTTAGGAGATTCCCTTTCCTGGATTAGCATCATGAGGAGGAGTTACCAAAAACCAAGGAGTGGAGGCCAATAATATCTCAAGGAGGGTGCACTAGTCATGTGAGGTGAGAGAGTGGGTCCAATAGCATCATAAATGACCTGTAAGCACAAAAATAGGGAGAATCTCCATGAATAGAGGAGTGGGGTGCACTTATGGAGGTGGAGGCTAAATTCTACCTAGTGGAAGCTAAAATCTATCTTATAACTCCTATAATCTAGGGAGAGGGATCATAAATGATAGAAAACACATAAATGGGATAAAATATCTCCCAATGAGGATGCACTAGGAAATAGGGGACCACTGAGCTATGCATAAGGGCAATAGTAACTCCATAGTCTATCAAAATAAAAAAAATAGGGTCCCTTATACAATGTTTGGGTGACCAACACTACTAATGTCACCAAGGCACAAAGTGAACTAGGATGGACAACTTCATCCAAAAACAAGTTCTAAGGTGCTATGGATGTCCCCCATTCCCCCTCACATTGTGAGATCCATGGTCTCCCATACTCTTTTAGTTTCCTTTGTTGATATAGTTGTTTAATTAATCATTAGCAACAACATTAATATTAATAATAGTGCCAAAGTCCAAAGTCATATCATCAAACAATGATCATAAGTCCATAATCACATTAACATGAAAAATAACATAAGTCCACAGTCACATAAAATATCATAAGTCTAGGGCTTAACTACTAGGGTATTACAAGAAAATATTTTAAGAGAAATTATCTTTAAACGTTTGACCTAATAAAAATTATTTGAGAAAAAAATCATTTAAAAAAAGACCCTTAGATTCTTTAGATATATTTCCTTTGAGCCTTTGAGAAAAAAAATCTTCTTAAAGAAGTCCCCAAAAAAAATATCCTTGAAAAAGTCCTTTAGAAAAAAATCTCCTTAAATAAGTCCTTTATAAAATAATATCTTTTGAAAAACAATTCCTTAAATAAGTCCCTTATAAAAAAATCTCCTTAGAAAAAAAACCTCTTACAAAAAATCCTCCTTAGATAAAAAGCCCCTTATAAAATCTTTTGTAAAGATCTTTATGAAAATGAAATATGTGAAATTATGAATTCACTTAGTGTATAAATACGGTTCAAAATAGGTTTAATTATTAAAAGTGGACCCTCATTTTTCTGGCTGACAATTTTTTTTTTGTGATCATGTTGTCGACCAAAAATTTATGGGCATTAATTTTTTAACGATTGTTAAAGAACAAACAAGTTTTCGTCCGAACTATTTTTTGGTCAAAAAATATTTTGGCTGAAAACCTGTCCATACCTGAGAACTGAAAGGTTTTCAGGTTTCTCCAATTTCAGAAGGTAAAACCAATATCCAATACTGAAAACCAACTTTCGGAATTGATATTGTTGTTTGCGTCATTGAATCTACTTTCCGTAGGTACAGATTTTGCTGTATTTACTTGAGGTCTGATAATTTTAATTATTTTTTTGTTAACATGTTTCTATTTTGGTTTCATTGCTTTAAAAATGCAGTGAAATGAAAATTCAATAACTTCAAAAATGCACAATGAAAACAATTCAAAAATTTATGGGACGGTTCATTGGAGTGCCTACTTTAGAATGGTACTCTTAGATTGTTTGGTTTTAGTGTCAATTGAGAGAAATGTCCACTCTACATAAACATGTTGATATTTGACAAGTTTCAACATCGATCCAATTCAAAAAAATCTAATAATTAATACATTCATCGATTGGATACAAAATTATAGTCATGTGGTAATACACTTCGTCTAGATTGTCGTATCATATTTTGTTTTTAATAAACACAAGTTTAACAAGGATTTTATGCAACTCTACAAACATGACTATTTATTAGTCCTTTCATTTTATAAAAGAATATTGTCAAACATTTGCTAAATTAACATATCAAATCTAAATTAAAAAAAAAAAAATCAAAAAAATAATGAATAGAAAGCTAACATAATTCTTCAAAAGTTTTGTTTTTTCTGTAAAGTGAAATTATAAACACAAACATAACTTTTGTTCATCCAAAGTTGAAAAACATGAAAAAACAGATTTATTTTCTCACTACACCCCCCAAAATAGACACCCACATTCATGATTTTACCCTCTCATCACACAATGTGTTGGCTGAAGTTTCCCAACACTTCAAGAAAGTCATGAGGCTATGTAATCTAATCTCATCTCTCTCTTACTTCCAATTATCACTCTGAAAAAAGTGAATGACATGAAGACAGAAAAGGGCACGTATAGGTGGTTGTGGAATCACAACAAAACATAGACAAAATATTGCTATCACAATGCAATGAACATATTTTTTTTATCAAAAAATTACCTTGGTTACTAAGATGAAGTGTCTTTTCCATTGAATATTTGATGTGCCTAAAATAGATTTTGGACTTTCCAATAAATGGTGTCATATCAATATTTTACAACAAGTGGATAAGCATCCAAACACCATGAACAACCCTACCAATAATGGTATAAGTACCTAAATAATTATGTTTACTACCTCTCACCAAATAAATAGAGTCCTGTCGCCTTGGGCAAGCATATGGTTCTTATTTGTTGTTTCAAGAATGCAGACTTCATATGTAAAAGATGTGGTAAATCAAGTGGCATTTCTAGTTAGATTTAACTATATGGAAGCCTCAAATCTTAATAAACTAACCAACAATAAATTAATTTTTTCTATCACTCATCTATGTTTGTGACACTCATAAAGAAAATTCACTTTTATGAGGATCAAATTATTAGTATTATGCCCAGTATGGAGGTTAGTTGGAGGGTATTTTACTTCTCTTAGCATTGTATTTTCCATTAAGGATCACAAACCTGCATAGGAGTTTGATTGATGATATTGCATGCTACATTTTTGTGATAAAATATGTTGAAATCAGCTCAAAGTCAACTTGATTACAAAATATAGACTTGGGGACTAAGACCAACATGTGCTCATATTCTTAACTATGTAAGACTCGGGCCAGTTATTTATCATAACATGCATTTATATTTCATATACTTATTCAGGGTGCCTATTTGATGATAGTTGTGGATGAGGTAGATGTTCTAAGATATATTCACTAAAGTGAAATCTTGACTATAGATGAGCTATAGATGGGCTATTTTAATGAGTGAAGAGCCATCATACATTTGAATGTCAATCACAATTTCAACCAAACTCTTGCCAATCGTGGAAAGTATTCTTACAAGGCCTATGTTAGGGGTTGGATCAAGACCTTGGGTCAACATATCAGAAAAATATAAATATATATCTATACAAATATAGGCTAATATCACTATGCGACATGGTGTATATGCTAGTTTAAAAATCAATTCCTTATAGACTAGAGGGCATTCTTTCTAAATATCACTCCCTTGAAATTTTCCAAGGAACAAACAACAATTTCATAGAACACTATGCATAAAGTAATAGCAGTATAAATTTAGGGCATGTTGATGATTGTTATGAAACTAATGATGTGCAATGCATGTGAAATTCCTCCATTAAGTGCTTCTATATTTTTCAGTTTCTAAATACCTTAGTGATCTAAATGGATTAAAAATTGTGTTGGGCCTCATTTTTTATATGTTTCTACACTTATGATGGCTAGCCTTTTACACTTATTGCCTTCCATCTCCACATTTGTGTTCCATACCTTTATATTTCCCCTATGTTACATGGTTCTATCATCACTTCATTCATTTAAGGTAACTATGCTTAATCAAACTCGATTTATCATGTTTTGTTGCCTATTTTTTATTATGAGGTGATTGGCCTAACTACTATGGGATTGCAATATCTAGCCCTTTTGACTACAGGGTTACAGGCTACTGGAGTTGGGTGTTTTGGTAATTTTGCAACACTAGTTTTCACAGTGTGGGCTACCGAAATCGCAAGAATTAATGCATGGAACACGCAAGTGCGTTCGAGGAGAATATAAAGATGAATAGAACATTGATATCGTTCCCTAATATGCGCCCTATCTACATCAATATATTCAATTCCCTTGTTGATTGGGTTCATGAGCAATAATGGAGTCATACATCATTACTATTCAGTTTCAATTTCATCGTGAAAAATTATTTCGAAATAATTTTTCTTCTATTTGAACTATGCATCAGAGATGCACTTCACTTGTACATCCGACGCACTTTGCTCCATCAATTTGTTTGCATGTGGAAATATGGACATTCCAATGGAGCAATAGAATACACTCTTCACATGTAAAAAATCATTTATGCACCTAGTACTTAGAACCCCAATATTTGAAATTTCAACTTTTCCTTCTTCATGTCCATGGTTACAAGGGTCAATAACTTGTTCAGTGACATTGTAGGTGTTTCACTTTCCCCACCCAAGTTCAAATCCTCGACAAAACAAATTGAACTAGGCGTTGGACTCTTTCTTCATGGGCTAGTAGTTGGTGAACCAATTGTTAAAAAATTGTTGGGATCAATCCTTGGGATAAGGGGAAGCTCTCAAGGGTTTCCCTGGGATAGGAATTATGAGTTAAAAAATAATAATACATAAATGTAGTTTAAAGCTTTATGCTTCATTTATGAATTTCTCCTCATAATCCAACTCTTTTTTAATATATATTAAATAAGAGTTGATATTATGTGGAGAAATCCATAAATGAAGGTGAATATATATATATATATATATATATATATATATATATATATATATATATATATATGAGAGAGAGAGAGAGAGAGAGAGAGAGAGTTGGTTCATAAGGCATTCCTATAAGGAGAAAATGGCAGATAGTTTTCCAACCTATAAAATCTATGAGTTGACAATTTTACTCCACATCAATGTTGATGGTTTTCTCTTCACAACAATATGTGAAAAAAATTCAAAATAGGTAAAAACATTCACTTGAGTATGAAATTTCAACATTGCACATATTCCATTACATGATCAATTTCATAACTACAAGTCAACAAATATTTTAATGCCTCTCACAAATATTTCATTATTTTCTTATATAGCTACATAATTATTAGATTAGAAAATGATAAAAGAGATATTGACAATGATGTAGAGGCTCTCAATTTCAAGCATGTGGTCCAAAAGGTGGCAACACAATTGACTTCCACTGGCAATATCATCATCATCTACATAAAATATATTATCATCATTCCTTTCAACGATAGACTAAGAATGAATCCCTCATATATATATATATATATATTAGAGAGAAAGAGAGAGAGTTTCCATTAATTACCTTTTAAGTAGTAATGGGCCAATGACATGGATTGGAACTTGATTCTCTTCATTCAGTCTTTTAATGTATTTAATGTAGTGATGAATGCCTTCTTGTGTAGCTAACTAGTTTTAGTTAGTATAAGGAGACACAAGTACTCTATCACAAAGCAAGGTCTTAGTTTGAGGTATCTTTATTCCTTATGAAGTCGATGCCACTATTGTTACACATGGGAGGCTATCCTAGCATTCACACAGTGATTAGAAGAAATAGGATAAAGGCTATCGAAAATGGTCTCCTTTTCAATGATGTTTAACGCATTAAATCCAATAGGAATTTGGGATCATGATATAGGTCCATGGCTCAAATGTCATGTCCCAAATTTTGAATTGGGTAAAAATGGCCTAAGACCATTGGCCATATTCATTAGAGTTTATCAAATTGATGCTAAAGGTCACATAATTGCCAATGAGGAAAATTACTAGTTTCCTAGGTTTGGGGTGGAAGCTTTGGGATTTGGAATAAGGGGGATAATAAATGATGTTTGAACAATAGAATGGCATAGAAATTTAATAAAGGAGCTAAATAAATATATACAAGTGAAAATCAAAGTGGCATTTGATCATGAAGACACATGGAGGAAGTGGGGCCCACATATGGCTAGATTTCCCCACTACACTTAGCATCATTTTCTCACCAATTTGAATTCAAGGTGAATGGTAACATACTTGGGGGATTTCAAAAGGTATTATTCATGGCATGACTCATCCAAGGTCGAAATATAGAGGAAGAGTAACTCCCATGGAAGAGGAAGAGGCAATTTGGAGCTAGTGGGACACTTGGGCTAGATTCCCTAGCTCTATGACAACAATGATGAAGATGCTATGACACCTATGACACAAATCAGAACTGGAGGCTGAAATACGACATACATTACATGCCAGGGATAAAAATAGCCTCTAAGAGGGCACTCAAGGGAGTTAGGGCATCTAAGATGCTTCCACATGTGATTTGGTGGAAGTGGGAGATTAGGAATTGTTGTACATGTGGCATTCTTTGGAATCTCTTCGCAAATTGAGTTGGCATGAGTCTCTTGGAAGGAATTCGACACATGGAGGACATTATAAGTTTATAAAAGTCATGAAAAAAGAAGAATATAAGATTTTTGTCACGTCCCCTCCCATCAATCCAAACCACAGAGGGAACATGACTATAACATGGGGGTGTCGGATTCATCCCCAAATCCATAACACTAAAATTCTCAATTAAAATAAAACTCACAGTTGTCTTATACAGCCGAATTAAACATATTAACACATAGATAGAATGGAATGCATCAGCATATTTAACCCAGGAAGATGATGAATCAATCATACATAGAATCAATCACATTCTCATGTTATGCACAGAATTCATATCAATTCGATTAACATGAATAATTATCATTCCGAATTAACACATTGCAAAACATAGAATGCATATAATTTAAACATAGAGAACACTTATCTTGGAAATGAAGTTGTCCAAACAACTGGCTATGTGAGAGCAACGTTCCACCCAACCATAGATCTCTATCTAGCTTGTATTCTTTCAGCTAAGAGATCACCCCCGAGCTAGGTTGTGTATCCACTAAGGAGGAACTAGATGGGCTAACTCACAGCCATGGTTTCACTCACAGCCATGGTTTCACTCAACAGTTATGCTAAGCCAACACATAGTTGGGTTTATCAAGCATACAAAAGATAGAGGAGGGTAATGCTAAGCTAGTGAGCTCAACCACAGAACTACAGGCATCTCAAATGAATTCAACAGTATCGCACCCACAATACCTACCTCACCCAACACAAGGAAGGTCCCTTTCTCTACTACACAGTCCCTCGGGCGTCCCTTCCCTCCAGTGTTATTCAGGGTGGGAATAGAAAGGTCCAGCTGCTAATTCCTTGAGATTTCAGCCTTCACTAGGTTTATCAAGCAAACCCAACCTTTGTTCAGTCACTCACACTTGGATTTCTCAAACTTCTGTCATCAAATAACTCAAATCCGTCACTGGTTTTCTGGGCTATAAAAACTGTGTTTTTCTATGGATTTAGGAGTATCTAATATTCTCAAATTCACGCCAAGGTTTATATCTATGGATCCCCCATTGGATTTTACTGTCAATACCAAATTCTGGGTGTTTATGGCTCTTCAAAATGTGGGTTCTTGCAAAGTTGCGATTTTTGGTTTTTCTCACTGTTGGGAATTCGTAATGGTTGGAAAATGATGCTGGGATGTTCCACAATGGAATGGGAATGAGGAAGAATCCATTCCCATGAGGTAGAGTGACTTGTGGTACAAGAAAACAGAGCCCATACTTTTCCATACTAATTTATGGGCTGCCCATGCTCCATTCAAGCCATGGACTGAATTCTTCAACAACTTCCTTACAACAGAATTAAATGTTAGCAATGAAAGTCAAATGGGTCCACAAGATGACATTTGGCAGTATATGGTTCATCCCACAGCCCCCTCACCACTCCCTAGAGGATAGACATGGCCCGTTCTCATTCGTCACTTCCATAGCCAGTTTTGGTATTTTATTGCAATATTAAATATTTACATCAATTTACAATATTACATGGCTTAATAGCACATGGGTATCAAAATATCAAATACTTGTCTAATTTAAATAAAATCCGAACATACACTAGTGGGGCCTTGGCCTTGAGCTCCACGTTAGGGAAACATACATCGCATGTATACGATATTTACATTAAAAGCTAATATTTCATAAGGGTCGAAATTGGGGTATTACATCCCCCTCCCCCTTAGAACAACACTGTCCTAGGTGTTCTCAAAACTAAACAAAAATGGGAATGCCTCTCTCATGGCATCCTCCAAATCCCATGTAGCCTCATCGGGACTAATGTGCTCCCATTGGACCTTTACCTGCCCTATGGCTTTGTTCCGGAGAAAAGTGACCTTCTTGTCGAGGATGCGCATATGCTCTACTTGGAACTCTCCTACAGGTTCCACCTGTATCACATTCCAATCAATCATATGATTAGGATCATGTACATACTCCTTAAGCAAAGATACATGGAAAACATTATGAGCTCTTATGTTATTAGGCAATACAACTCTATATGTAACTGGCCCTATTCTATCTAGGACTTCAAATGGCCCACAATATCTTGGTGACAACTTGGCACAACTCCCCAACTTGAGAGAGATTTTCCTTGGTTTCACTCTCAAATAAACATGATCCCCATTCTAAAATTTCTTATCCACTCTTTTCAAATCTGCATAACTCTTTTGCCTGTCCTGAGTTGCCTTTAAATTCTGCCTGATCTTAGCAACTTCCTGTTCCATTTCCTTGATCATCTCTGGTCCAAGTACTACCCTGTTCACAGGGCTGTCCCAATTCACTGGAGTCCTGCATCCTTTGCCATACAATGCCTCAAATGGACTCATCCCCAATGATGCATGATGTCCATTATTGTATGCAAATTCTACCAAGTGTAGGTAATCTTCTCACTTGGATAGTTTATCCATCACATACATTCTTAGCATGTCTTCAAGAACCTAATTCACCCTCTCGGTTTGACCATCTGTTTGAGGATGATATGTTGTACTAAAATTCAATCTAGTCCCCAATTCCTGAAATAATCCTTTCCAGAAATTGGAAGTGAACTTTGTATCACAATCAGAAATTATTGCCTTGGGCAATCCATGCAATATGAATATCTCTCTCATGAAGATATTTGCGATGTTATTAGCCTTGTAAGTGGACTTGACTAGAATAAAGTGAGCTACCTTTGATAGCTTGTCCACCACAACCATGATTGAATCATGCTTCTTCACTGTCATGGGCATACATGCTATAAAATCCATAGAGATCACTTCCCACTTCCATTCTGGATGTTGGTGCTCTGCCATGACTTGTTGGCACTTTTGACACCTAGCAATGTACTCAGCTATGTCCTTCTTCATGCCATGCCAAAAGTATTGCTTTCTTGTTGTTGTTATAGTCTTCTGATATCCTAGATGTCCAGAGTATGGCATTTGATGTATTTCATCCATCACTAGCTTCTTCAAGTCTACACTATTTGGAATGTACAATCTGTCTTTATAGATGAGGACATCATCTTCACCAAGTTGATATCCCGCATACTTTTCATCTATATTTTTTTGCTGCAACTTCTCTTTAATTTGAAAGCAAGTTTCATCACTATTTTGGGCTTCTAGAACTCTTGTCCTCAAATCAAGTTTACACACACTTAATGCTGCAACATGAAATTTTATGCTAAAGGTATCTACAATCTTATTCTCCTTCCCTTTTACATGCTTAATTTCAAAATCAAATTCACCAAAAAACTCCATCCATCTAGCTTGCCTAGCATTCAAGTTTGGCTGATCAAACAAATACTTCAAACTCATGTGGTATGTTCTAAGCTTGAATCTCCTTCCCATTAAATAATGTCTCCAAATCTTAAGAGCATGCACTATGGCTGCTAATTCTAAGTCATGTGTGGCATAATTCTTTTCATGCTCTTTTAATTTCCTTGACTCATAGCAAATCACAAATCCTTCTTGCATGAGCACTCACCTAGCCCTTCAATGCAAGCATCTGTGCACACTACAAAATCCTTCTTTGGATCTGCTATCTTCAAAACAGGAGCGTTGGTAAGTAACTCCTTTAACTGCTGAAAAATTTTCTCACATTTTTCAGACCATACAAACTTGATATTCTTCCTTTGCAATGAAGTGATCGGATGAGCTATCTTGGAGAAGGCTTCAATAAGCCTTCTGTAGTAACCAGCAAGACCCATAAAAGATCTAACATCTGAAACATTCTTGGGAGTATACCAATCCATAATGGCATTAATCTTCTCTAGATCAAATGCAATTCCTTCTTCAGAAATGATATGACCCAAATATTGCACCTTCTTTTGGTAAAACTCACACTTTCTTAACTTGGCATACAGCTGATGTTCTCTAAGGACTTGCAACACCATCCTTAGATGCTCCTCATGTTCTTCTTCATTCCTTGAATAGACAAGAATATCATCTAAGAACACAATCACAAACTTATCCAAATATTTGTTGAAGACATTATTCATGAGGCACATGAATGTAGTAGGTGCATTGGTAAGACCAAATGACACCACAGTAAACTCATAATGACCATATCTAGTTCTGAAATCCATCTTGTGAATGTCTTCTTCTTGACAAATAACACCGATGCTCCCCAAGGAGATACACTAGGCCTGATATCCATCTTGTCCATTAATTCTTATAGTTGCATCTTCAACTCTACCAATTCCGGTGTGCTCATTCTATAAGGAGATTTGGAATTTAGCGCTGCCCCTAGAACAAGATCGATGGTAAAATCAATATCTCTCTTTGGTGGTAGTCCCGGCACCTCATCCGAAAATACATCTTGGAATTATTGCAACAATGGGAAGTCCTCTATCATTGGACCTTTTTCCTCTGACAAATTTGATATATGGACTGCATATAATTGACAACCTTTCTTATCAAACTTTTTCAACTGTAAAGCTGAAATCTGTCTTACTGAAACTTGCTTGGGAATTCCTCTTACAAATCTTGGTCTTCCCTCTTCATCAATGCATTCAAGTGATTTCTCATAATAGTCCAACTTGGCTCTCTGATTTTCCAACCAATCCATGCCAATTAGTGCATCATAAGATCCTAATCATAGTACATTTAAATATGCATGTGTGTGGAGTCCATTCAATTCTATGAAGCACTCCACCACTACTTCACTAACTTTTCTCTTGGTCCCTGTGGCTAATTGAACTAGCCAAGATTTATTGTGCTTCACTTTTCTATGAGAACAACCTTCAACCACTTTTGGAGAAACATAACTATGAGTAGATCATGGATCAATCAAAATAGAAATAGATTGCTTAGCAATCTTACCTTCAACTTCCGTCACTGATGATTGATGATCTGCCTAATGATTATCCAATGCTGCATAAATTCAAGGCGTTTCCCTTGCCATGTCCTCCACTGTTGCTGCTCCCTTTAAGTTGTGCAACCTTCGGGGATTCTCCTTCCATTGTGAACAATCCTTTAGCATGTGGTTTTCTCCACATCCCCAACATTGAAATGGCCCTTTTGATGTCTTGTCTGCTGCTACTGCTAGCTTGAATCCACTCCTTGCTTGTTGCCCCTGTGGAAAGGTTTTGGGCTGACTTTTGAATGGTGGCTTGAAGCCACTTTTATTTTGATCAAATCTCCCTCTTGGCTTTCCTTTCCATGCTGGGTTAACCTCTTTTTTTCCTTTATTCTGCTCATAGCAATGCATCGCCATTCTAATGGCTTCATCAAGACTTGGTGGATTAACAAACTCAATTCTATCTCTAAAAATTTGGGGTAGACTCCCAAGGAAGCATTGGATTTTTATCCTCTCATCTTTAATGTAATCCATATACCTCAACAATTCCAAAAACTTATGGACATGCTCTTCCATAGATTTTTGTCCCAACCTGAGCTCATTGAACTCTTTTCTCTTACTGCCATAATACCTAGCAGAAAGGTACTTTTCCTTGAAATACTTCTTAAATCTCTCCCAGCTAACCTTCCTTTCACTAATCCTTTTCACTTGCAAGAGGTTGTCCCACCAAATTGAAGCTCTGCCATTTAGATTTTAAATGCCAATTCTGGCTTTCTCATTTCCTGAGTAGTCTTGAATTCGGAAATATTTCTTCATTCCAAGAAGCCATGCCTCTGCCTCTTGGCCAGTCTTGTCTTCTCCATCAAACGTGGGAGGTCTTTCCTTCCTGAATTATTCCTGTGGGATGCCTTTGAACTTCTTCCTTCCATTAAAACTCCTGGGCATATGCCTTGGACTTCTTTGAGAACCTCTGGATTCACATGATTTGCTAGAAGAAGATCTAGAGGAAGGTGTTCTATGCTTCTTGCTCACAGAACTCTTCCTTGGGCTTGGAGTCCTCTTCTTTGAAAGACCTGTAGAGCGACTCTCTGCATCTCTTCGTTATTCACCCACATTGATTCAGTTGGACCCAAGGTTTATCCTTTGCTGCATATCAGTGAGGCTTTGGAAAATAGAAGCATTGACTTGGTTTTGTTCTTCCTGAGCCTTCATCAATCTTTCATTGAAGCTCACCATGGTTTCAACCAAATTCTGAGGAGTTATTTGCTCCCTCCTCCCATTGGATTCAGTCTCAGCATTCCCTTCTTGCACATTTTCTCCTAGCACATATTCTTCATGCTCATAAGGGTCCTGAGCATCATTTATGGTCACCATTTTATTTGGAGGCTCTCTTCCCTGTATGTTACTTCTGCTACACTATAAAATCTTATGAGCTGCAAGCACTGTGCATTATGAAAATATTTGTTAGACATCTTAGGAATGCTTATAGAAACATAAACAATCAATATTTAACATAATCAAACTCATGGAATAATTCACATAGTTGCTATGCATTCATTTCTTTTGCTCATGTATGCAATTCTGGAAATTGCCCATATTGTCAACAATTTGACAAAAAACAGTCACTGGCACTTTTCTGCTCTAAATATCTATGTTGTATGATAGCCCCATTCAAATTCTAACTATGCACCATTATTCCTTGCTGGATAAGATTTCCAATTCCTATCCACGTGCTCCATTCTGATATCGGGTGTGGAAATTGCATTACTCCAAAAATGACAACTTTTACCAAAATTCTGCACTTTCACACAGTTGTATTTTGGTCTGGAATGCCAACTTCAACCACCTGTAGAAGCAAATCTATAAGGATTCAAGAAAACTTTTCTATTGGGCGAAGTTATTCCATATAGCAAGTAACACTCAGCAACTCACGAATCTCTGTTCCGATACTCCATTCATCTTCTATAAAATTCTGGTTTGACTACTTTTCACTTTTCACATTTTTTTCCAAAATTTCAAATTTTGGGCCAAAAATGGCTATTTCCCAAATGGTGCATTTTTGGGAAATATTTGTCTAACGTGAATTGTCTGTTTTCATGAGAATAAGAAATGTTGAGTCCAGTAATTTTCTTGGATCCTAATTATAGGGTCACTTTCATCCACTGCAAGCTTTTCAAAATTCCAAAAATGTGGCCTGGAATAATGCTTTTTGGCCTTCTTGCACACCCTGACTCTACATCCTTTGGAGTTTGGCTTCAAATTTCCAAAGTTAACACCATGCCTGCTCCATGACTACTCCATATCAATTTCATCTCATTCCGACCTTCTGTCAAGCATCAGGACACTGATTTATAAAAGCCTTTCATCCCAATTTTATGCCAAATTGGAGCATGATGAGCTTGGGATCCTCACTGGTTTATTCATGGCTTTCGTTAATGGCCTCAGAAGGCCACTAAATTCATCAAATTCTGATCTCGCATGCTCCTGTAATCCAAAAATCAATTTTCGAGCTCTATCAAATTTATTTATTAATTTTTTTTTTCCGAACTCGAAAGCCGAAATGCGGGATCGGGATTGCGGAAACCGAAACGCAATTTTTCAAAAACTTTGCGTTCCTACAACCCGAAACCCGAAATGCGAAATTGCGGGTTCGGAATTGCGGAAATCCAAATGCAAAATTGCAAATTTTTGCATTCCCGCAACCCGAATCCTGAAACCCAAAATCCAAAAATTGCGGGTTCGGGATTGCGGAAATCCAAACGCAAAATTCTAAATTTTTTCGTTCCCGCAACCCGAATCCCAAAACCCGAAATCCAAAATCGCATTGAGGAATACCTCTGTCCCTATAACTTGCGGGGTTCATAACTCCTTTGTCCCTTAGCCAAATGAGACGAGTCTAGTACCATTGGAAAGATCTTGAAGAGCTCTATGCACCTGTTTGATCCTCTTCCATACCTGAGAAATTTGATCCTGCCATTTTTCCATATCAAAATGACGCCCCAAACTTCACCAATACCACGTTAAAACATTCTGTTACTTGCCTGCAACTCAGAGTTTGGCCCAAGCAGCCCCAGTGCTGCAACATGGGCTCTGATACCACTCTGTCACGTCCCCTCCCATCAATCCAAACCACAAAGGGAACATGACTGTAACATGGGGGTGTCAGATTCTTCCCCAAAGCCATAAGACTAAAATTCTCAATTAAAATAAAACTCATAGTTGTATATACAACGAAATTAAACATATTAACACACAGATAGAATGGAATGCATCAGCATATTTAACCCGGGTAGATGATGAATCAATCATACATAGAATCAATCCCATTCTCATGTTATGCACAGACTTCATATCAATTCAATTAACATGAATAATTATCATTCTAAATTAACACATTGCAAAACACATAATGCATATAATTTAAACACAGAGAACACTTATCTTGGAGATGAAGTTGTCCAAACAACTAGCTATGTGAGAGAAATGTTCCACCCAACCATAGATCTATGTCCAGCCTGTATTCTTTCAGCTGAGAGATCACCCCCGAGCTGGGTTTTGTATCCACTAAGGAGGAACTAG
This sequence comes from Larix kaempferi, assembly GCA_027924585.1. Lineage (NCBI taxonomy): Eukaryota > Viridiplantae > Streptophyta > Pinopsida > Pinales > Pinaceae > Larix > Larix kaempferi. The sequence continues at coordinate 9,110,436 of BSBM01000951.1, read as the reverse complement.
ATGGGCTCACTCACAACCATTGTTTCACTCAACAGTTATGTTAAGCCAACACACAGTTGGGTTTATCAAGCATACAAAAGATAAAGGAGGGAAATGCTAAGCCAGTGAGCTCAACCACAAAACTACAGGAATCTCAAATGAATTCAACAGTATGGCACCCACAATACCTATTTCGCCCAACACAAGGAAGGTCCCTTTCTCTGCTACACAGTCCCTCAGGTGTCCCTTCCCTCCAGTGCTATTCAGGGTGTCCATAGAAAGGTCCAGCTGCTAATTCCTTGAGATTTCATCCTTCACTGGGTTTATCAAGTTAACCCAACCTCTGTTCAGTCACTCACACTTGGATTTCTCAAACTTCTGTCATCAAATAACTCAAATCTGTCACTGGTTTTCTGGGCTATAAAAACTGGGTTTTTCTATGGATTTCAGGGTATCTGATATTCTCAAATTCACCCCAAGGTTCATATCTATGGATCCCCCATTGGATTTTTCTGTCAATACCAAATTCTGGGTGTTTATGGCTCTTCAAAATGTGGGTTCTTACAAAGTTGTGATTTCTGGTTTTTCTCACTGCTGGGAATTCGTAATGGCTAGAAAATGATGCTGGGATGTTCCACAATGGAATGGGAATGAGGAAGAATCCATTCCCATGAGGTAGAGTGACTTACAGTACAAGAAAATAGAGCCAATACTTTTCCATACAAATTTATGGGCTACCCATGCTCCATTGAATCCCTGGACTGAATTCTTCAACAACTTCCTTACAATAGAATTAAATGTCAGCAATGAAAGTCAAATGGGTTCACAAGATGACATTTGGTAGTATATGGTTCATCCCGTAGCCCCCTCACCACTCCCTAGTGGATACACATGGCCCCTTCTCATTCGTCGCTTCCATAGCCAGTTTTGGTATTTTATTGCAATATTAAATATTTACATCAATCTACAATATTCCATGGCTTAATAGCACATGGGTATCAAAATATCAAATACTTGTCCAATTTAAATAAAATCTGAACATACACTAGCAGGGCCTTGGCCTTGAGCTCCACGTTAGGGAAACATACATCGCATGTATACGATATTTACATTAAAAGCTAATATTTCATAAGGGTCAAAATTGGGGTATTACACTTTTGATCATTTGAGAAAATTGCAATTGCATTTGTGAAGAGGGAGAGCTAGTGGATGACTAGTTTTTTACCTTAGCCAATTTTGAGGGTGAAAGATTCCCATCCAAGTTGGTAATTGGAAGGGCCATTCAGACCTTTCATTTGGATCTTTAGTGGAGTATTTATTTGCAGGTGTAAGCTACAAGGAATCTCATGGTTTCTTCTAGTGCAACTCACTCTCTCAACCATTTCCAGTTTTGATAGCATATTCTTGCTCCTTGAGGAGGGAGTTTTTAGTGAGCTATTGTACTCTTTGGGGGAGATTATAATGCCCCATTTATTTTTTAATATGAATTAAATACTCTATTCTTCATCTCCAAAAAATTTCAGGTCGAAATTCCAAGTGGAAATGTGTAAATGTGATTTTTAATGAAGAAATGGTGTCATTTTCCCCATAGCTCTTGCATAGCGCTCTTTTGGTTGCATATAGTAGTGAAGGAATGCCATTTCAAATTCATGTACATGTAATATAATATATATATTTGTAATAACCATTTGATAATATCCACAAGTCGATATTCCAAGAAAAACTATGTTAAATTGCTCATTAATGGACAAACAGTGTCATTCCCCCACTACCTTGTTGTGAACCAATGTAATGTTGATGGATTTGAATGGATAAGTAAAATACGGATGGTTTATTTATGTATGGACTTTAATTAATGTATTATACAAGTTTCATGTTCAGTATATAAGCATTTGAAGTCATTTTGTGAAGTTTATTTACATTTGGAGAAGATTTTGTGCCATTTCCCCAAGGGTCGAATTAGTGATTTTTGTTGTTGTTTGGGAGAAGTTTAGAATGGAATTAATAACTGATTAATTGTTAACATGAAACATAAATAATGTCCCTTATACATCCCCTACCTATTTTCAGAATTTAGAGTGGGTTTGGAGGAATTTGGAGAGCCATTTTTAGAACTTACCCTAGGGTATTTGAACCTCAAATTGCTAGTTAAATTCCATACTTTGTCCAGAATCTTAAAAAGGTTTCCAGAAGTCTTTTAATAGTTATAAATCATCCATGAACATCATAATCAAGTACAAGTATCAGTAATACACCTTCCTTGAATATTTGAAGGCATTTGGAGCCAATTGGAGACCTAGAGACCAATACTAGTAAAAGGGAAATTACTAGTAAAGTTCCCTACATTGGCCAGAATTGAAAGAGGACTTGCAAAAGTATTTTAGAGGTCCGAAAGAATCCTTGAAACACATATTTATGTTCTAAAATAATCCATATACCTTCTCAGAATGTTTGGGATCATTTGGGGCAAATTGGAGACCTAGGCATCAAAACTAGTCAAAGGTCGAAATTGGGGAAAAAACAAAAAATTGGGCATTTTAATAAAATTCTTAAGAAGGGACATTACAGTGGTATCAGAGCATAGTCCTTGCACCTGTGAATTAATATCATACATTGAAGAATAATTTGCAGCCATGTCTCACTATTATGAGGAATCCTATGAGTACAATTCTTATGAGGAATATGCAGATGCTTATGAGCAATATGAAGTAGAATGTGAAGGGTTTGAGGAAGACGTGCCATCATGCAACACTTCTTACAATTTCAGGAGGAATGAAGATTATGGTTATGACCCTATATATGATAAATATGAGTATGTCACACCAACAAATGATAATGCTATGGATGAGTTACAAAGATGGAGAGCAACATATAAAACCTTGCCCCAACAATATTAAAAATATCAGGAATATCTTGATTTGTACAAGGAAGATACACAAAATGCCATGCCTTTTAAGTACTATGTTGAACATATTTTTTCAAATAAGCCCAAAAATTAAGATGTGGAGTTAGTGAAGAAAGGTTTATTCCCTTCTTGTAAAAGACCTTGGAGAGAAAATCATGTGTGTGTGAGTGAAAAGAGCAATGAAATATCTGAACCTCTAGAGAATAGATCTATTTCCTACTGGGTGAGAGTTTTTGGATTTTCTTCAAAAATAGATTCCAAAGAAATTGATCCTAAGGAAAACAAGGGGGAAAATGCATCAGCTTGCTTGAAGGAGCAAAAGGAAGAGACATCACAAGAGCATGAAGAAGAACCTATTGAAAGCATTGCAGATCAATTCGAGACACATTCTACCTTGGACATGAATCAAGGAGCATCTACTAATGGATGCTTGAACTATGAAGGAGTACCTATTGATGGGTGCTCACACCTCTATGTTAGTGACATGGAGATAACTTATGATAGTATTGCTGCAAGACAAAATTCCCTTAAGCATGAAAATGAATACCTTGTAGCAATTGAATAAGAAACAAGATCAACTTCCACATCACCACTTGAGCTTCATGAAGTTGGTCCAAGCAAGAAGGAAGAAGATGACGAGGTTAATTTGCAAGATCCTCATTTTCTTGAAGGATCCTTAAATATAAATGAAAAGAAGATCCAAGAGTCCCTTAGCATTCTCCATGACACTCAAGCATTGGTGTCAAATTCTTGTTGGAGAGCTACTTCATTGGAGGAAACATCCTTCCTTGAAAACATGGAGAAGATTCAAAGAGAAATGTGCCACATCAAAGGTAATTTCATGTCTTTGCTTTTTCATAGAAACCATTTTTTTGAGATTAATGACTTGTTACATGATGCATACTTGAAGAATAATGAGGATAATCATAAGCTCACAATTCAAAATGAGAAACTTCTTGAAAAGTTTCAAGATACTTGCTTTTCCTCCTATGTTTAAGATTGTCAAATGGTAGATTGTTTGGAGGATTCTCATGACATGGTGGATCATGAAAAATGTGGAAATTTGAATGTGCGTAATGTTTTTGAAGATAAACTTGAAGAGATTTAAACACTTGTTGTGGTGGAAGAGGAACTTGAATTGTCTCTTGATGAAGGTTATGCACTTTGTAAAAAAGAGCATGATTCCTCTACATTGCAACTAATCTACAACAAAGGTTTCACACTTTTGAAGGAGCTGCATGATACTACCCATATGGATCCTTTCCATGATGAAACTCCTGCATTTTTTTATCATTTGGGTGAGTTAGTTCATTCTCCTACATCCTACAATTCCATGTTTTGCAGCATTAGTCTCAATGAAGAATGGGTGAAAGGGTTCTTTTTGTTGGTGCCACATGAGGAGTATGGAACTCCTAGATTTACCTTTAATGATGGCATGATTGTACCACATTCTTATTCACATTTGCAGCAACATCATTTGTTACTTTATGATGATGCACATCTACATGGATGCACCTATAATATGGATTTGAGTCACTTGAAGACTCATGATTTTTCTTTCTCAACACTTGGTTCATTTGATGTTGGAGAAACATCATCCAAAACTTGGGTGAATAGATTTATGATTGAAGAATATTTTTGTTGGCAACCACATAATTTATTACATCTTTATGATTCTCACATTCATGGATGTATGGGTGAGACTTCTTTGAGTCCCTTGAAGTCTCCTTGTTTTTTCTTCTCATTATTTGGTTCAGACGTTAGTGGAGATTCTTCATTCACTTCTTGGATGAAGGAATACATGGCTGAATATTTTGATGCATATCACATCCTTTTGGAGTAGCATTATAGGACATGGGATCCTCACCTATTTCATTGGAGCAGATTTGATGGGTCACTTGAAGATTGTATGCACTTGGAAAATGGTGGTCTACTTGCTTTGAGGTATAAGCACTCTCATGACTCTTTGATGAAGCATCTCCTTGATGTAAATTTTCATTATGTTGTTATGTACTTTGATGATATATATTTTGTGCTCATGATGTTTGGAATAATGCATACAAGAAAATGGGATCCAGGAATCCTCATATCTGATGGTATGGGTTGGAGAGCACTCTTAATTGTTGGGGTGCAATACAAGCAATGGGACCCTAGGATCATTTTTGTCTCATTTGATTCAAATTTTTGGGAAACAAGTAGTATGGGGGATGGATTACCCACTTAATAAAGTGATTTTAATCAGAGTAGTGCAGCAGCAAGCATGGTGGTTCCTCTCTAAAATATTCATGGAATCTCAAAGACTCGAGGTTGGGAAATTCAATGGGAACTTCAAAGAATTATACAGCAAGCATGTTCTTCAACACCTGTGTTTGAAATTGCTTGAGGAAAAGCAATATTGGGGAGGGAGGATTTGTCATGTCCCAAATTTTTCATTGGGTCACAATGGACTAAGCCCATTGGCCATATTCATGAGAGTTTATCAAATTGATGCTAAAGGTGAAATAATTGCCGAGGAAAATTACTAGTTTCCTAGGTTTGGGGTGGAAGCTTTGGGATTTGGAATAAGGGGGATAATAAATGATGTTTGAACATTAGAATGGCATAAATATTTAATAAATGATCTAAATAAATATATACAAGTGAAAATCAAAGTGGCATTTGATCATGAAGACACATGGACAAAGTGGGACCCACATATGGCTAGATTTTCCCACTACACTTGGCATCATTTTCTCACCAATTCGAATTCAAGGTGAATGGTAACATAATTGGGGGAGTTAAAAAGGTATTATTCATGGCATGACTCATCCAAGGTCGAGATATAGAGGAAGAGTAACTCCCATGGAAGAGGAAGAGGCAATTTGGAGCTAGTGGGACACTTGGGCTAGATTCCCTAGCTCTATGACAACAATGATGAAGATGTTATGACACCTATGACACAAATTAGACCTAAAGGATGACATATGACATATATGACATTTCAGGGCTACAAATAGCCTCCAAGAGGGTGCTCAAGGGAGTTAGGGAAGCTAAGATGCTTCTACATGTGATTTGGTGGAAGTGGGAGACTAGGAATTGTTGTCCAAGTGGCATTCTTTGGAATCTCCTCCCAACTTGAGTTGGCATGAGTCTCTTGGAAGGAATTCGACCCATGGAGGAAATTAGAAGTTTATAAAATTCATTAAAAAAGAATAATAGCAGCTTTTGATCATTTGAGAAATTTGCAATTGCATTTGTGAAGAGGGAGAGCTAGTGGATGACTAGTTTCTTGCCTTAGCCAATTTCGAGGGTGAACAATTATCATCCAAGTTGGTAATTGGAAAGGCCATTCAGACCTTTAATTTGGAGCTTTAATGGAGTCTTTATTTGTAGGTGTAATCTACAGGGCAGCTCATAGTTTCTTCTAGTGCAGCTCACTCTCTCAACCATTTCTAGTTTTGATGGCATATTCTTGCTCCTTGAGGGAGGGCGTTTTTGCTGAGCTATTGTACTCTTTGGGGGAGATTCTAATGCCCCATTTATTTTTTAATATGAATTAAATACTCTGTTCTTCATCTCCAGAAATTTTCATGTCGAAATTCCAAGTGGAAATGTGTAAATGTGATTTTTAATGAAGAAATGGTGCCATTTTCCTCATAGCTCTTGCATAGCGCTCTTGTCGTTGCATATAGTAGTGAAGGAATGCCATTTCAAATTCATGTACATGTCACATGATATATATCTCTGTAATAACCATCTCATAAGATCCAAAAGTCGAGATTCCAAGAAAAACTATGTTAAATTGCTCATTAATGGACAAACGGTGCCATTCCCCCACTACCTTATTGTGAACCAATGTAATGTTGATGGATTCGAATGGATAAGTAAAATAATGATGTCTATTTATGGATGGAATTTTATTGATGTATTATAAAAGTTTCATGTTCAGTATATAAGCATTTGAAGTCATTTTGTGAAGTTTATTTACATTTGGAGAAGATTTCGTGCCATTTCCCCAAGGGTCGAATTAGTGATTTTTCCTATTGTTTAGGAGAAGTTTAGAAAAGACTTAATAATTGATTAATGGTGCACATGAGACATAAATAATGTCCCTTAGACATCCCCTACCTATTTTCAGAATTTAGAGTGGGTTTGGAGGCATTTGGAGAGCCAATTTCAGAACTTACCCTGGGGGGATTTGAACCTCAAATTGCTAGTTAAATTCCATACTTTGTCCAGAATCTTAAACAAGTTTGCAGAAGTATTTTAATGGTAATAAATAATCCATGAAAATCATAATCAAATACAAATATGAGTAATACATCTTACTTAAATATTTGAAAGCATTTGGAGCCAATTGGAGACCTAGAGACCAATACTAGTCAAAGGGAAATTACTAGTAAAGTTCCCTACATTGGCCAGAATTGAAAGAGGACTTGTAGAAGTATTTTAAAGGTCCAAAAGCATAACTGAAACACATATTTATGTTATAGCATCATCCATATACCTTCTCGGAATATTTGGGATCATTTGGGGCAAATTGGAGACCTAGGCATCAAAACTAGTCAAAGGTCGAAATTGGGGAAAAAGTGAAAAATTGAGCATTTTAATAAAATTCTTAAGAAGGGACATTACATCAAAGTTCCAAGGGAATAGTTCCTCCAACCCCATAGGGGTTTTGAATATCAATGAATTGACCCAAAACCTTAAAAGATCCTTAAATGCATATAACTATTCCCTCTCTAAGTCCTTATTCATCAAATTATGGTGAGAATGTGGTTTTCTTAGTCATTTTAGTTAGTGAATATACAATGCCTTATTGAAGAGCATGTGATTGGTCTCTCTTTTTAGTAGGAAATTACCTTGATGAAGTTGTAGAAGCCGTATAAGTGGATTTTCTTTTCTCTGGTGGGAAATATTGATGCAACATGCCCATTGCAATGGAAAACAACAAGAAAGGGGAGGTGTCAAAGGACAAATGATAGGTGATTGTTCATTTTATTCTGAAACCCGACCCGATAGTAAATATTAACCTATTTAAGTGATAAATGTTGAGGTGCATCTCATCTACCCATGTCTTTGCACCTTGTAGAACTGTGGCCCATAAAGCTAGTCACTAGACCAATGCTCTAAGAAAGTTGGGAGGCATTTTGGATGAGTTTTCTATCAATAGATTGGTTAAGCTCTGCCCACATCTACAAGCCATCATGCTAAATAAGGTGGGGAAGTGTTGAGTAGGTAGGAAAGGAGGAAATTCTATTTGGGGACTAAGTTATACAATGGATGGTCTTTGGATGTGTCTCACTTAGCCTAAAGTCTCAAACTCAAAGAGAAAGGGATACCTAGGTGAAAGGACGGGTGATGAAGTTTTTCTCAAACAAATGGTAAATATCAGTCGATCTTAATGGATTTTTTCTTTTTTGAGATGTTGCACCCTTAAAAATTCCTTTGACGTTAATATCCATGATATGTGTAGGTCAAAAGGATGTAAGGTTTCTTGGACCCAAGATCTAGTCATATTTTCATATGGGATTCAATATACAAAGTAGTTAATTGTGTTCAGAGCATAAATCATTATATTAATCTATATAAATTGGAACGTGAATGTTATAAATAGAGGAGAATTAATTATTGTGAAAACCTTTATGGAAAACCATATTTTGAGCTTTCTTTGGTGCCATTCTTTTATGAGGTTTCAAAAATAAAATAGCCAGTGTATGGTGTGGCCCATTTTGAGGCCCTCTCTTTCTTGGTTGTGAAGGTAAAAAATAGAGGATATAAATATAAATGCATATCAAAAATCATTTAAGTATAAAAGATATAATTAATGTGTATTAAGCAAACCGGTCTCAAATGCAAAAACTCTCGTAAAGTGAGAACTTCAAAGCCCTCATTCTCCTATAGTCGTCATGCATTTAAAGAAGGTGCATTCTCAAATGGAGAAACTCTTATAAAGTGAGAACATTCTACTAATCGAGCTTTTCAAAACGACGCATTTTTTTATTTTATCTAAATAAAAAATTTCACAGAGATTTGAGTTTAAATTGAATTATTATGATTCAATTATTTAAAAAAAACACTATTGAAGGTGAAAGATTTTATATGCAATCCAAATCCAAAATTGTATTTAAATGTAAAAGAGTGAAATTGTGATCGCTACTTACGTAAAGGTTTTGAAGAGACATAGTTTAAGTTCAATTGGGTTTAAAACATTTTTAACATTTTTATCAATTGGGTTTAAAAGCATCTTGTCTCAGCTGCATTAAAAGAAATGACTAGTGGCATCTTTACTTCTTCATTCTTCACTTTGAATTCCTTTACTGGTTGAATAAAATTTCTCTACTATGTTGATGTTATATAATAGAGAACATTGGGAAAGCTTGATCTTGCCCAGCAGATATAGCTTCAATACCTGTCCATCTGAGCAACCCATTTCAACTACATTAAGAGTTGGGGATGTCGATGCTGAGAACAATGAAACATCTTAGCAAAAATATTCAAATCCACTTTCTCTCTGGGTGTGATATGCAACAATTGTCATAGTTGAACATTATTCTCCAACAATTGGCACTTTCCTGGCATCTAATGCTCTCGAGCATATATGTGATGTTCCCAGGCACTTCTCATTGATTTAACAAAATCATTGCTAAATTTTGAGCATTAAATCACGATACTCTAGGATCTTCACTGAGAGAATAACATATACAGTATATCAATGCATAACAATCACAATAAGCATCACAAGCATCACAAGAATCAAAAGCATAAAAGACAAGAGACACAGAGTTTCTGTGGGGAAAACCCTAAGGTGAAAAACCCCACAACTTCCTCAAAGATAGAGAGAGCAATGGCTCAGCCAAAGTACAACCAAAATACACTAAGATAGTCTCCTAGTAGCAGATGATCCTCCTCCTCACTAGTGCGCCACTTTCTGAGTGAGAGAAGTGTGACTTTCCGAATGATCCAAATAGAGATCTCCCGATCTCTATTTATACTTAACCTGTTTGCCCAGTTACACTATGGGGCCGACTTGTCTATCTAGATACATCCACAATATAATATATATTTCAGGGCCGACCCCACACATGGTGGTCTAATAACCCATCGGAAAGTACACACACTTGCGACACTTGTCAATCCACATGACGACACTTCCTTATAGAGGAATAACACATCTCTAATAAAGGTACAATAAATATATATGAAATACATAGATGAAATACATTCCGAAGTTACATATACATCAACAATCATTTCTCCTAATTTTAATTGTCCAGTCCTTTTCTTTGATGGTGCAGCTTCAAATGGACTTTGTGCAGCTAGTGGAGTGATATATCTAAATCAGGAGCATTATTTTACATTGCATCTTAATTTTGGATTAGGTACCAATATGAAGGATGAATTATTGGCCCTTTGGTGTGTTTTAAGGGTGGATAACATTTTTGGTCTGGTGGATCTTAAAGTATTTGGTGATTCTCGTATCACTATTAAATGGGCAAGTGGAGACTATCAGTTAAAGATGACTTCACTTATTCATTGGTGCAATCGGACTAGAAATGAAATCAAGCAGAGTATCAATATCTCCTTTGAACACATCTACAAAGAACATAACTCCATGGATGATAAACTATCAAAACAGGCTTTGGAAGGGGAGGAAGGCTACTTAATCTAAGAAGAAATCCAGGGATCACATATCCAGGATATGGGGGTGTCATGTTTCTTTGACTAAGTTCATATCTATTTTTTGTGGTTCAGCTATACTTTTTAAAGTAGCTGGAAAGTTTGGATCATCTTTTGGATGTTAAGGATGTATTATTTAGAATTTTTTTTGTGAACTATTTTGAAGTTAATATGTCTCTCAGGACATATTCTGGATGAATAACAATAGTACGCTTTTTTCCGTTGAAAAAAAAATCATCATAAAAGAAAATATATGAATGTTAGTTGTCCATGACTAAGATAGACATCAAGTAACAATGGGCACAATCCTCATGTCAAGTTTTTTGGGTGCGTGCTTGATAGCTACTGGCAATTATGTAATGTGTACGTGTCTTGCATGACTGGACAAAGGCGTTGCAGTCTTGATAATAATCCAAGAAGAAATGTTGAAACTTATATGCTCGACGGAGAATTCTTGAATACGATGTTGGCCTGCCGCTAATTTAAAAAGTAAACCACAAAAGCATCGGAAGTGGCTGGCCCATTCATGGGCACGTCCCATCTCAATCCACAAATGTGCATTCAATCAATTCCACTCTGCACTAGAAAAGACTCTTCAATTAATTCCACTCTGCACAAGAAAAGACTCGGTGGACTACCGCAGATTACGGTCGCCCGCCGCCGAGTCCTGAGCACCAAAAATCGAGATGGACGTCAACAATGAAGGGTCGATCAACTTTGAAACATTAGAGAGATTTTGAGGTCAAAAAATGGCCTCCTAAGAGATGTACTACAAAAATATGAGATATATTAAAATATTATGAATTGGGGGTTTTATGGGGTAGGTATATATGACAAGTCACCTCCCACACTATTTTCTATGCACAATATAAATAACCATGGTTGAGTTACTTTTCAAAATTCACTAGAAATAAAATTAATAAAATAAGTCTACATTGATGTGACTAAGATTCATTGTAAATTCCCAAAAATTTATTGTCCTTTAGCATTTATTTGTCTTGAAATTGCAAATGAAATTAAATAATAAAAAACATTTTTAAGAGCTATTTTTTTAATTTTATGTTGACTTTTTATATTTAGTATTTTTCTCATGAATTTAATATAATGTAATTTAATTGAGAATTTATTTACATGTAAAATGTTAATAATATTATTATAATCCACATTGCATTATTATTATTATTATTATTATTTATTAAATTTATTATTATTCTTTATTAGTTTGACATTATGTTATTAGATAGAATGGAGTGAATATATAATTTAAAATTAAAAACATAAAAATGATAATATATTATTTTATAAAAAAATGTGAAAGGACTTTCTTTATTAATTAAGAGTACTTCACTTGAAAATAACAATAATATTATTTTATGAGAAAGTGTGAAAAGACATTCATTATGAGTACTTTACTTGAAAATGACAATAATATTATTTTATAAAAAGACTATCATTATGAGTACTTTACTTTATGACTTAAAAGTACTTACACCACTACTTTGGTTAACTATGTGTTTTCATCTACCATAGAAAATTTGACAAATAAGCATTCTTAACTCATGCAATGCCACCTCAACCAAGGGGGATGAATTCATCTACTAGAATGTGATTGGTTGTTTTTTATAGTACATTTTCTTTGTTTTGAGACCATTTTTTGACCTCAAAATTTCTCTAATGTAAATGTTTAAAAAAAATACATTTAATATAAAAATTACAACTTTACCATAAACTTAAGAAAGCAGAAATATTTCTTCCATGTACTATGAGATTAATAAGAGTGATTGAAAAATATATAGGCCCTTCCAGGGACATAATATTGACATAGTGAAAATAATGGGTTGCAGGGATGATTTTAAGAACCCCCCCAAAATTTATACGTATAAAAAATGGGCGAATCTCCCCGATACATAGGAAAACTTGAAGGCGATTTTATCAATAATATAATATGTATATATAATGTTTTGGCGAATCTTTCATTTCATTATATAATGTTGTAAAATCTTGGCGAATCTTTCACTAAATTATAAGATATTGTAAAATTTTGGTGAATGTTACACCTAAATTTCACCATCATGAGACTCAGTGTAAACATCCCTAAATTTTTCTTTGACTAAGTCATTAACCTGGAAGAGATGCAAACCTTTTCATACTAGGTTTTGAGAGGTCGTTGCAGGTTGTCCTCATGTAACCTACAACGTTGCAGCTTGTCCTCTTGCAGCCTACGACGATGTCAGTTAATGGACTAAAATAGCTTCTTTGAGCTCATTCTCGAAGCCTGCTGATGTGTATCCCTATCCCAAGTCTTTGGGGAAGCTAGCATTCGGTTCCTAGCCTCTTGGAAGGATCCCCTATCTCTCTCCTACCATATCTCAACATACCCTATCCACTTAGTCCTATATAAGTGAAGCTCACTCCCATACCAAAGGGAGGAATTCTATAGTGTCTACATGCTGGTGAAATTATCCTTTGAGAGATCTCTACTCATCCATTGAGAGACTCGCACTTCCTTGGGAGGCTTTGGCATTGGCTTGATCGGAGGAGGATTGCTACATCAAGCTATTGGTCGTAATCTTTCCATCCTATGTACTTCTCTTTTCAATACAGTAATATAAGTGCTTTCCACCAAAATCTCATTGTGTTAATGATATCTTGTGTAGTTTGCTTGCTTGACTGCTTACTTAGATCTACTATTGTATATATGTTTTTTACTTGTTTTGTTGTCTTGCTATCTTGATAGGTTTCACAGCTCAGATCTGAAGATCGTCAAGCTTGGAGCAGCATTCAAGGAGAAAAGGATTAGCGATCTATAAGGTAAACGTATCTAGTTGATTACTTTTGCAAGCCATCCATAATCTTATTTGCTTTCTAAGCCTTGTTTCACCATCAGATCTTCACTTTGAAGAGTCTGTATTCCTCCTATGAGTTTGTACTCACCATTTTTAAACCATTTCATTGCTCATTATTTGGATACTTGTTCATTCTTGAACTTGGATCTCGCCTGTCGCACCTGGGCAGTGGAGCCAGAGCGACACTATGTCAATTTTTGATCTCGCCTATTCTCTGGCTTTTGGCCTCTCATCGCAACCCATTCATTGGTATACTGCGACATCGTCGCACCTCCCGCATTAGTTAACTGCGACGGTCGCTCTGTGTACAAACACAGACTACACTGATCTGTCAAAACTGATATACAAGCATCCCTTCCCCATTTCTGATTTGAGTTTTGGTTTTATGTGCAAACTCCCTCTATGCTGCAAGATCTAGTCAGAGACCTCTCTTTGATTTGTGTGTTAGTAGTGTTTGGTTCTTTTTGGATTGGTTTTGGGTCCCATCTTGGACAAGTCTGATATTTGGTAGTGGTGGACACTTTGGTCTCCCTCGCCTACATCCACTCACCCTTGCATTCCCTCCTCTCCTTACCTGATCTAGTCATTGCATTGGATCAGTTTCCAGACCTCGTTTGTATACATCTTTTGGTTTTGCTTGCATCCGGTTGATTTTAGGTCTTTTGGGTTTTGGATCCATGTTTGGCCCCTTGAGTCAAAACTAGTGGGGGGGGCCATGAATCGTGTATCCTACAGTTGTTTTGACCCATATTAAGGTTTTAGGTTAAATTTTTGGTTTGGTGTGATTGGCTTGTTTTTAAAAGTCTTGAAAAGTGTGGGATATCCATGCCTTTTTTAGCCTCTTTTTCTTGGGTTATACATCTTGTTTCCCTTACATGCTGAGCTATTCAATCATTTTTGGGAAAGATTGTTTCCTTATCTCCACTTTAGTTCAAAGAGAAGCTTGATTTTGTCCTTCTTTTGCTATTTTCACAAATTTGGAAAACGTAAATATTTCTTCTTAATTTATTTTGATCATTTGATATTCTCAGTCTTTCCATCATAAGGAGAAGAAAGGCTTGTTTCATATTTGTGTGCATTTGAGTTAGATAAGATTGTTAAGTGCTTATCTTTGTCTTGCATTTGATTGGAAACGTTTGTGGAATATTTCTTTCCATAGCTTAGATGTGTCTTTTTCAAGTGTAAAAAGATAGGAAATGGTTTGGAATTATTGTATGTGGTGTTCATAAAAGGATCTCTTTTATTGCTTTGGGTTAGTTTTGGGTGCATCTTTTGCTTCTTTCCATCATTTTGAAAGAACTAAAATTGCATTTGCATTGGGTTGTGCATTTGGGAAGAAAACATATCTCTCTCTCCTTGTTAAGTAGGACTTCATTGAAAGGAAGACTTGCATTTTCATATAGATCAGATTTGCATCTTGTTTAAATTCCAAGTCTTCACATCATGCATCCACGTAACCACATAAAATAAAATTAATGCTAGCTTAGGTTAAAAAATTTTAGCAACTTGTGTGTTAAGGTAGAGACATGTTCTGGCGTCATTAAGTGTGGCAGCTGTCATTATTTTACAGCACTGTATCCTGGGGGTATTGTAGTCTTCCACGTACTTATCAATATATCGAAGCTCTTTCACGTACCCACCAAGTACTACGTGTACTTGGCGTATATCGAAAGGTGTTTCACGTACTCGGTCGTATATCATAAGGTCTCTTGCCGAACGGTTGTGCATTAGACAGCACCACTACGGATTTGAGCTCCCACGTACCTTGAGTATATCAGGAGACACCATTAGGAATCCTGAAACCATCTAAGTTATCTATTTGGCCGTCTTAACATTGCAATACACCGAGAACAGCACTCGGGGAGATTACTACGCACGTACTGTCCAGGTAGTCGAGTATTCAGGCAAAGGTACGGTCCTAATCCTCCATGTCGCGTTTTACTGTTGGACCCTGTGGTATATAGCGATTTGTGATGTTTTGACAATCCTGTGAGGTTCCTAACTCTTTATCCACTCCTTTCACAAGTTTTCCTGTTGCTTTTAGTTTTGAGTAGCGTTTCTTTTGCATGGTATTTAGAAGGACTTAGCGAGTTGAGATATGGAAACCTCTTCTAGGACCACCAATCAAGAGGCCCCTTTTCAAGGGGTACCTTTTTCCTTTCCTCCAGTTGGAGATATTGGTCCTCCCTTCATTGCCACTTTAAACCTTCTTGGATTAACCATAGGATTACCGGTATGGTTATTCAACCCGGTGGTTCCAGTTATACCCACTGTATCAAATGTTAACTCTCCACCACGAGAGGGTCCATCCCAAAATGATACTTCCCCTTCTTCCTTGGATGCATCTTCTTCCATTTCTTCTTCCTCGCCTAATCAAAGCAGTAGTGTTAGTAATCAAGTGGATAAGAAGAAGAAGAAAAGGAAGGTTAAGAAGAAGAAGGATAAGAAAGAGACCAAGCGTCCACCATCTGCCTATGATGGCACTCATTCTATGCGAACACCTCATAAGCCCAAGTTCCCTTGCAAGCTTTGTAAGGGTGGTCATCTTCTCAAGGATTGTCCCAGTCTTTCCCATGTGTCAGAAGTGTGGTCTCAAAACCCCAAACCGCTTGTATTGTCAACCTCTGACCGTCATGTTGATGACACTCCCTTGATTAGTGACCCATTATTGAAGGGTCAGAAGGGTAAAGTCTCGTATCCCTGTTTGATATGCAAGGGTATGCACTATACTTTCCTTTTTCCAAGCGTGGATGAAGCTTCACGGTGGTTCGAAGATATTACTAGGCCTCGACAGGTGCTTCCAACAAGTGATAGTAAGTTGTCCCTTGACCCCTCGCTGGTTGACAAATTGAACAATTCATTTTCATCTGTAATTGATCCCACTCTCCCTTCCGAGAGTGAAGTGATCGAGTCGCTATCATCTCCACTCGATCCCGTTCTTCCATCAGAGAGCGTTCAGACTGCAACTGTCACCTTGACACAGTCTTCATCTCATCCTATTCTCCCCGATGAGAGTGGATTGATAACCACTGATGTTTTTCTAGTCAGTTCCAATCATGGGGGGCAAGATTCTGTTTCCACGGGACCCCCTCCAAGTACTGAGGTTATTTCATTTGATTGGAATAGTCTAGCAGAATCTCGCCTCCCCTCAGATGTTCCTTTCCAAATATTTGTAGGTGTTGCCAATAAGGAAATATTTCGCACTATAGTTGACAAGGGAGCTTCTGTTACTATTTTATCCTCAACTGCTTGGAAAGCTATAGGGTCTCCTCATCTTGTGCTGGTTACCAGCAAGATTTTGTATTTTAATAGAAGGCCTACTAAACCTTTAGGGATTCTCCTACAGTTACCTGTCACGTTGAGAGATAAAATTGTTTATGTTGATGTCATGGTTGTCCAAGGTCCTTTAGATTTCAATCTACTCCTTAGACGTAATTATGTCTATGCTATGCAAGCCGTAGTGTCCACACTCTTTCGAGTGATGTATTTTCCGTATGATGGGAGGATTGTGACCATTGATCAACTTTCGTTCATGACACCCAATCATCGCATGACTGCCATTTAACAAAATTCCCTGAACGATCCACACGTATTAGTGGTTTCTTCCCCTTAAGCATGAGGGGTGTATCTCCATCCTCTGGACATCATGCTGGGGGGCACACTACCAACCTCTGGATAGGTGCCAGTAGTTTGAGAAAAGTTTCCTTTTTGGTTTCAAGCTCGCTAAAAAATGATACCAGTAGCGTGAGCAGAGTTTACCTTTGGCTTCAAGCTCATTAAAAAATGAAACTAGTAGTTTGAGCAGGGTTTACCTTTGGATTCAAGCTCGTTAAAAAATGAAATAGGTTCCTACGAGCATGGTTCCATTTCTATGTCAAGCTCATTAAAAAATGAAATAGTTTCCCACGAGCATGGTTCTTTTCCTATGTCAAGCTCGTTAAAAAATGAAACAGATCCTTTCCCTTTGAATCGAGTCTTCTTGTAGACTTAATACCTGAACCTTGTTTTCATGAGCTTATGCCTCAGGAGAATGCAATGAAGCTTGGGGGACATGTCTTCAACCTTTAGAAGTTATGTTGAAGTCAAATTGATAGCCTCTCCACACCATGTTGGAGCTAAGTCACTTACTTCTAGCAATCATGCTGGGGGGCATGTACCAGCCTCTCGGTACCATGTTGAGAAGAGTCCACCAATGGGAATATTTTCGAGCATACATTCCCTTTTTGGTTTTTGAGCTCATTAAACCATGAAAATAATCCCGAGTTCTTCCTGTATCAAACTCGTTAAAAAAATGAAACAGTACCTCTAGAAATCATGCTAGAAGTAAGTCGTCAGTTTCTTGTGTTGGGGGCAAACTTTCCAACCTCTAGCCATCATGTTGGGAAGAAACCTACCAATGGGCATTATCCTGAGCATAGATCATTTTCTGTTACAAGCTCGTTAAAAAATGAAGCAGGCATAATGAGCATTCTTCCAACTTATCTTCGATCTCATTAAAAACAATAAGATGGTACTTGAACATACTTTTCACTTTTTTTCGTGCTCTAGTTAAAACAGGAAAAGTGGTTTGAGCTTACTTTTCACTTTTTTCATGCTCTGGTTAAAACATGAAAAGTGGTTTGAGCTTACTTTTAACTTTTTTCATGCTTTGGTTAAAACATGAAAAGTGGTTCGAGCTTAGTTTTTTCTTTTTCATGCTCTGGTTCAAATATGAAAAAGATTCCGAATGATTTTGATACCATTATCATGCTCGTTAAAAATTTGAGTAAAAAGGTGTGTCTAACGAGTTTAGGTTTATCACTTTATCCGGCCTCGCTAGACTATTTACGGAAAAGGAACTGTGCCGAGTTTACTTTTTCCTTGATCGTACTCAGTTATCAACCATGACAAAGTTATTCATGGAGTCCTTTTTAAGCTCTTTTCAGGCTCTCGAAATACGAAAAGATTGCCAAGTGAACTTGTTGTGTTCACGCTTGTAAAAGAATTTGAATGGTCGTCTTCCTGGTGATAGTTTACCCCTTTTTCGGACCGGGGGGCACTACTTACAAAAAGGTATACTCTAGCCAATCATGACTGGAAGACTCCTCTCTCGCGTTATTTTACCCTGTTTCGGGCGATGAGGCTAACTTTACGAAAAAGGACTATTGGAGTCTTCTTTAGTTCTTTTCAGACTCTCTAAACATGAAATGACAACCAAGTTTACCTTCTATGGACTCGTTAGACTTTCACATTGAAGGGCCCGCCATGGGACGAACCCCTCCTCTATCAGGTTCGAAAAATATTTGGGATTGGACTCATCTATGAGATGAGCTGCTATACCGAGCATCTAGTTACCGTCATCAAGCTCATTATAAACACATGAGGCACTCATCATTCATGATGGGGAAAAAAGAAAGCTTTTTTATTACATCCTTATCTATGGCAGTACCTAGTTGTTCTTGAACATGGCACTCATTTGCATTTATAAGTTGGTGTCGTACTCGTCATGTCAATACTGCCAAGCCATGCCATGCCCATGTCCAAGAATACTCTTACCATTCATTATCTGCAGTCAGTACACCTTCCATCATGTCGGTTTACTCTGAGTCAAGGCTTGCATGTTACTGTACCATCTGATCTTCTCTACACATATTTTGTCATGTTTTGTGTCGATGATGGGAGATTCATCATGGCCCTCCTTCAGTGGATTCATCCTTGTCGACTTCAAATCATCATCCAAGGATTGACTCTAGAAACCAATCGAGTACCTTGGCCCTGCATGCCTCAATGGCAGGTTACCTCGCTTTCGACATGAGTTTACATCATTGACTCTTGATTGAAAGACTTCATGTTGCATTCGACTTCAACTCATTTTATTCACGCTTGATGATATGTACTGTGATACCTTGGGAATCATTGACATCAATGGTGATTTCCCTCGCGCTTGTTAACGGTATACATCAATGACCAGTAATCAAGTGGTTTCTACCATGTTCGACATCAAGACATTTGTAATCACATGGATAGATTCATATCATTGCAGGTTCAGCTTGAAGACCCTGGGGAGTCATATTTTACCCAAGTTGTGATGGATAATGTTTTGAGTCATATCACATGGATCCACATTTGTATTGGTCGTGGTTTTGTTATCATCTCATCATGGATCTAAGCTTGTGTCTAGTAGCCATGATTATGTTCAGTCGGTCATTAATACTATGGATCTGCAATGTATTGGTCGGAAGCCATGTTGTACGTCGCATGAGACTATGTACTCAGAGTCAATTGTACTGCAACAGTGTCCTTCATCCGATGAGCCATTGCCATTCCTTCTGTCAAAGCATTTCACCTGTCCGTTTTAAATAGCTTCATGCTTTGGGGGGCATTATGTTACACTTACATCTCACCAACATGAGACTCAGTGTAAACATCCCTAAAGTTTCCTTTGACTAAGTCATTAACCTAGAAGAGATGCAAACCTTTTCAAACTAGGTTTTGAGAGGTTGTCGCAAGTTGTCCTCATGCAACCTGCGACATCACAGGTTGTCCTCTTGCAGCCTGCGATGATGTCAGTTAATGGACTAAAATAGCTTCTTCAAGCTCATTCTCAAACCCTACTAATGTGTATCCCTATCCCTAGCCTTTGGTGAAGCTGGCATTCGGTTCCTAGCCTCTTGGAAGGATCCCCTATCTCTCTCCTACCATATCTCAACCTACCCTATCCACTTAGTCCTATATAAGTTAAGTTCACTCCCATACCAAAGGGAGGAAGTCTATAGTGTCTACATGCTGGTGAAATTATCCTTTGAGAGATCTCTACTCATCGATTGAGAGACTCACACTTCCTTGGGAGGCTTTGGCATTCGCTTGATCGGAGGAGGATTGCTACGTCAAGCTATTGGTTGTAATCTTTCCATCCTATGTACTTCTCTTTTCAATACAGTAATATAAGTGCTTTCCACCAAAATCTCATTGTGTTAATGATATCTTCTGTAGTTTGCCTACTTGACTGCTTACTTAGATCTATTATTGTATAGATGTGTTTTACTTGTTTTGTTGTCTTGCTATCTTGACAGGTTTCACAGCTCATATCTAAAGATCGTCAATCTTGGAGCAGCATTCAAGGAGAAAATGATTAGCGATCTATAAGGTAAACGTATCTAGTTCCTTGATCCTTAATTAGATCTAGGAGAGTGATTTATATTATGTCTTATTTGTTCTAGACTCGCATTGATCTAGGGAGATCACACCTCGAGTACGCTCTTGGTAGATTGTCCGTCAAACATTGAATATTTCACTTAATTATAAAAAAATGTAAAAAATTGGCGAATCTTTCACTAATTTATAAAATATAGTAAAAATTTGGCGAATCTATAACTGATTTATAAAATATAGTAAAATTTTGGCGAATCGAATGGTAGGAGAGTTGCATATTTGTTAGTGAATACTTAGAATGGCTCAATCCACAAAAATTTTCCTCAGCAAGTGATAACTTCACCCATCACAGTTTTAAAATGTCCCAACACTGTAAAAGCATCCATAAATTGATAAATAATAACCCCATGCACTTCTAAATTCACCCAGTGATGAGAATAACACCCCATGCACTTCTAAATTCACCTAGTGATGAGAAAAACACCCCAAACACTTCAATACTTACCCTGGGCACTTCAAAATTCTCCCAAATATGATAAAACTTCCCTAAGCACTTCAATATTTTCCTAAGCACTTCTAAATTCTCCTAAGGATGATAAAACTCCCCATGCACTTCAATATTTTCCCCAAGCAATTCAAAATTCCCTCGAGGCGCTTCAATACTTACCCCAACGATGATAAAAACACCCAAACATTTCAAGTTTTTCCAAGGCACTTCAATTTTTTCCTAGGCACTTCAAAATTCTTACAGGAAAGATAAAAACGGGCCCATCCACTTCCATGATTTTCCAGGCACTTCATTACTTGCCCAATAACTTCAAAATTCATCCAATGATGATAAATATGCCATATGTACTTCAATAGTTTCCCTAGGAAAGGGAGAAAAACACCTGACAATGATATAATCACCCATGCAATCACAAAAATGCCTCAATCCACACAAATTTGCCCCGACAACTGATAACTTTTCCCATCACTGTTTTAAAATGTCACAACACTATAAAAGCATTCATGCATTGATCAATAACAACCCCAAGCACTTCTAAATTCACGTAGTGAGGATAAAATTGACCCATGCACTTCTAAATTCACCCTGTGATGAGAAAAATACCCCATGCACTTCTAAATTCACCCAGTGATGAGAAAAGCACCCTAGGCACTTCAATACTTACCCCGAGCATGCCAATTCTCTAGAAGATGATAAAATTGCCCTAAGAACTTCAATATTTTCCCAAGTACTACTAAATTCTCCCAAGGATGATAAAAACTTCCCATGCAGTTCAATATTTTCCCAAAGCACTTCAAAATCCCCCCGAGTCACTTCAATACTTGTCACATGCACTTCTAAATTGACCCAATGAAGATATAAATGCCCCATGCACTTCTAAATTCACCTAGTGATGAGAAAAATGCCCCATGCACTTCTAAATTCACCTAGTGATGAGAAAAATGCCCCATGCACTTCTAAATTCACCCATTGACAAGAAAAATGCCCCATGCACTTCAAAATTCACCCATTGACAAGAAAAATGCCCCAAGCACTTCAATACTTGCCCCGGGCACTTCAAAATTCTCCGAAAGATGATAAAAATGCCCTAAGCACTTCAATATTTTCCAAGGCACTTCTAAATTCTCCCAAGGATGATAAAACTCTCCATGCACTTCAATATTTTCCCCAAGCACTTCAAAATTTCCCCTAGGCACTTCAATACTTGCCCCATGCACTTCTAAATTTACCCAATGATGATAGAAATGCCCCATGCACTTAAATACTTTCCTTGGCCATTTCAAAATTTTCCCAACGATGATAAAAATGCCCAAACACTTCAAAATTCTTGTAACAAAGATAAAAACGCCCCCGTCCACTTCCATATTTGCACATGCACTTCATTGCATGCCGTAGACACTTCAAAATTCATCCAATTATGATAAAGATGCGCTAGGCACTTCAATACTTGCCCTTGGCAAGGTAGAAAAACACCCGACAATGATATAATCAACCAAGCAATCACAAAAATGCCCCATTACACACTAATTTGCATCGACATGTGATAACTTTGGCCATCATTATTTTAAAATGTACCAACACTAAAAAAGCATCTTTACATTGATAAATCACAACCCCATGCACTTCTAAATTCACCCAGTGATGAGAAAAATACCCCATGCACTTCAAAATTCACCCATTGACAAGAAAAACGCCCCGAGCACTTCAATACTTGCCCTGGGCACTTCAAAATTCTTTGAAATATGATAAAAATGCCCCAATATTTTCCCCAAGAACTTCAGGTCTTGCCCCATGCACTTCTAAATTGACCCAATGATGATAGAAACATCTCATGCACTTCAACACTTGCCTTGACCAGTTCAAAATCCTCCCAATGATGATAAAAACTCCCATACACTTCAATATTTCCCCAGGCACATGAAAATTCTCGCAACAAAGATAAAAATGCCCCCGTCCACTTCCATGTTTTCCCAGGCACTTCATTACATGCCCTAGAGACTTCAAAATTCGTCTAATGATGATAAAGTTGGATATGCGCTTTATCCATTCCATCCCCATAGTTGCAGAGACCCAGTGTAACATAGAAAAAGACTAAACCTGATGGATACTGACATCGATTTGGAGGATTATAAGGAGGGGAATGTCACAAGCCCCACCTCAATATTGCATTCACATCGAGAATGAGGACAAGCCCCACCTAAAGTTTTAAGAGAGGTTTTGATCTAAGAGGATGAGGACAAAGAACCGAAAGGTAGTGAGACAAGTGACAGGCATGTGGTGGAGGCAAAGGGCCGGCATGGGATAGATGAATTAAGGTAGTGAATGGGGAAGGTGGATCTTGTCAGAGAGGTATTGAAGTCTTTGGATGTGGTTAGGTAGTATCGAAATAATTGCAATCTAGTCCAAGAAAATACTCTAGTCCTTGTCCTAAGAATAAAGCCCCATCCCTTGGCACTGTACTTCCTCTAGAACGTCAAGGGATAAGGGTGTAAACGAGAATCTGAAGCTATTAAATGAGAGTGAATGGTTCTAGTGGGGGCCAAACTTCCCGAAATAGGAAATGCATCAGAGTGAATGCAGAGTGCATCAAAATGGTGGTTGGCAGTGATGTGAGTCTAGATGAAGTATAGGATTGATGAAAACAACTCTGGATGGGAGATTTATAGGGAAGATTGTTAAAGGAGCACCTTTGAAGGCCTAGATTTGGAAGGCTTCGGGAGCCATCAAGCATTGAATTACTTGGAAAGGAAGTTCCTTATGAACTGGTTTGTCTTTTATTGATCATTCCATCTGGGATCTTGGATGTTTAGACTCATGATTGGAAACCTTAGCCAAATTTGGAGATATATTTTTCAACTCAATATTATTGATAGGATCATTGTTAACATGGTCAAAGAACCTCATTACAAAGGATTTGTTTCTTAAGTTAGACTCACCTTCCCCAAATGGTGGAGAGACTAGAGGTGGATGTGAAGAACCTGCAACGATTAATTTATAAGAATATGCGAAATAGCAGAAATGACAGAACTCAAAATCACTTTTATATTGATCGCAGGCCACTTCGAGGGGGCAACCTCCTTTGAGCAAGCTCAATACAAATAACTTCACAGTGCCTTCATAGGCCTCAACACACACTTATATACTAAGTCTAGGTGCCAATACTATGGGTCAAAACCATGGGCCAATACAAACTATGGATCAACAATACTATGGGCGACTTACAAAGCATATGCGCCAAACAACAATAACACAACTATGGATCAACAA
The DNA here is from genome assembly GCA_027924585.1 of Larix kaempferi. NCBI lineage: Eukaryota > Viridiplantae > Streptophyta > Pinopsida > Pinales > Pinaceae > Larix > Larix kaempferi. The sequence continues at coordinate 9,086,141 of BSBM01000951.1, read as the reverse complement.
ATACTACGGGATGACTTACAAAGCATATGCGTCCAACAAAAATATACTAACAAAGTAAATAGAAGGGTTGACATGGGTTCCTAACATCTCCTCTCCCTTAGAAAAAGCTTTGTCCTCAAAGCTTTAGATGTGGAAATTGATGCAGAATTGGACAGAGTGGTTCCCCTGCAGCATCTTCGGGTTGCATTCCGGGCCACTGACGCCTTTTGAGTTTCAGGAGGATTGCTTGGAATGTTGAAGAAGAACCATATTAGCTGCGTGAAAAGTGCGCTCTGAACGGTGTTGAGCGGCTTGTTGTTTCAGTCGAATTCTTGCCATGTGAAGATTGTCCTGCAGAATGAGAAGAATCTGATCGCGGTTTCGAAGAACCGAGTCAATTGCCTAAATTGGGGAGCTACTGAGGGTGTATGGAAGAAGAACTGGCGATGCCTATCCATAGACTGCTTCATATGGTGTCCTTGTAGACGTGGTATTGTACCATTGGAGCACTTCTAGGAAATCCATCTAAATAGTTTTCCAAATCTGTGTAGGGATGGGAAAGGGTTCGAGCAGTCCCGAAAGGAGTGTCGTTTCACCCTTGTTGACCTGGAAAGTATCACAGTCAACCACCATCTGTTGAATTGCCAGTTTCAGTCCCTGCCAAAAGAAGTTACATTGTTCCCGGTCATACTTTTGGAGGAACCCAGAGTGCCCTGCTGATGAAGAAGCATGGAGTTCATAGAAGAGATAGCTCTGTTGAACATATTGCAACCAGTTTGGAACAAGCAGAGAAATAGCTATAAGAGAAACTAGGTCATCAAATGTGTGAGAAGGAGCATTTGCCACCATATTGTCCTTACCCTTCTTGTAAGTGATCGCATAGTCATAACCCATGAGGTGGATAACCCATTTCAGGTGTGCTAGGGAGGAGACCCATTGTTCCAGGAAATTTTTCAGACTCTGGAGATCAGTCTTGATGTAGAAATAATTCCCTAATAGGGATGGCTGCCACGTTGGTATTGCATGCAAAATAGCCATCATTTCCTGCTGAGATGTAGACACGGCTAAATGCTTACCGGAAAGGTCTCTCGAAGGAGGAAATCCCACTAGTGTAGCAAAGACACCCGCATATCTATCCAAGGAAGTAGTGGAGACCGTTGATGGGTGCATCTGAATGGAATGGAGCTGAGCGATGACACCATGTGAATTCTTCTTAAGGATCTTTTCCAGGCGATGTGAACTGATGATGCAGAGAGACCCTGGTTGTAAGCCTGTAAATTTGTGTTGTGTCCCATTGACTGAAAACTGCATCCAAAGTTTAGCAAAATCCCATAAGATGGGGCCAAATGTGCGTAACCATTGAATGTGCAAAACCACATCACATCCACCTAAGGACAAGGAAAACATGTCAGAGCGCAGGTTATAATCTTCCAGAGAGATACGCACATTGTTACACTTTCCCTTGCAAGTTAAGGTGCCTCCATTAGCAACCATGACTTCAAAGTTGGAGCAAGGATGGACAAAACAATCATCCTATTTGGCGATTCGGGGGTCAATGAAGTTATGAGTGCTACCATAATCAATGAGGATTGTAAGAGGAAGCTTCTTGAAATAACCCCTGAACCGCATTGTTTGGGGGGTGGTGACGCCGGATAAATCATGGAGAGATATCTCTGGTTTTTCATCCTGAGATGGGGGGTCAAGAGGAGGCTCCTGAATGTCGACCTAAGCATCCATTGGATCTGGAGCTTCTTCACCAATTTTAGAGGCAAGCGGAGAACCCATATCCAAGAGATAAAGCTTTTGTTGAACACATCTATGTCCCCGAGTGAATTTCTCATCACAATTATAACAAAGCCATTTTTCTCTGCATGCCTACATCTTTGTTTCAGACAAATGCTTGATAGGAGTTGGTCGAGTTGCTTGCGGAATGGGAGGTCCTTGAGAACCCATATTTTGGAAGGGAACAAAAATGGGTTTGGAGCGCTGTTGGGCTGCAATCTTGTCTTCTGCCAACTTAGCTAACCCTAGGACTTCCATCATTGCGTTGAGGCAGAACATTTTAACCTCTAACCATATTTCATCCTTAATACCACTGATAAAACAACTCCTGTAGAATTCATCATACAAGCCTTCTGTGTGATTGGCTAGTTTCTCAAATTCGGTCTGATACTCTCTCACAGTGCCACTTTGACGGAGTTTAGTGAGTGCTCTAGTGAAGTCATCAAAATCACTGGGACCAAATCGTTGCAAAAGGAGTTGGAAAAAATCTGTCCATTTTGGCTCGTCATGAGCCTTGATGTACCAATAGTACCATTGAAGGGCTTCCTGTTCCAAATGAAAGGATGCAAGTGGAACTTTTTGGACATCAAAAGTATTATGCAGACTAAAATGCTATTCTGCACGATAGACCCATCCAGTCGGATCAGTACCATTGAAGTGAGGAAATTCAAGCTTCAGACCACATAAATGGCTAGAAGAAGAGAACCCAGTGGCTGCAGAAGATTCTTACTGGTAGTTATTGTTCATGGCTGAATGTTGAAGATGGAGGCTGAGAAATTTTTCATCCAGATCTTGGAGTTTGGTTTGGATGGCTGCAAGTGCTTCCTCCATGGTTTTTGCTTCGGCGTGGGTGACAACCATAACCAGGATTTTTTTTTTTAAGGAATGGAATGGATCTGTAATGGGGTGAAAGGGATTTCAAACAGATATATCTATAATGGCGCGAAAGTGATCGGAAACAAAGGGATCTGAAACTATGCTGAATGGATCGAAAACGGCTGGATCTGAAATAGATCTGAAACGGCTGGATCTGGAATGACTTTCAGAATGGATCTGAAATGACGCGGCAACAGTTCAGTTGAAAATAGATATGGACCCCATGTATGTGCGGCTTCCTAACAATTCATGGGTTTCACTCGACCACCAATGCTATCTGACGGCTTGTGTATTGGGGCAGTACCCCTCACTCCACGGCTCAAGTAAAATTGATAACCAATTTGCCACAAACAACAGCTCTTGGTTTACCTCACAGGTGGGAACTAGTTAATCAGGTAGGGTTCATTTCCCTTTTCGTTGGCAGGTCCTCTCAATGGGCCAGCTACTTTGGGGTTCCTGTGGTACTCCTCACAATGAGTTTTAGGGCTTATGCCCAAGTACTTCCCACAGTTAAGCGGATAGGGATTATTCCCAAATCCGAAGCTGCAACAGATGTGAAAAAAAATTTTGGCAGAAATTTCACCCAGCGAGCCTAAGAAAGTGCTCTGATACCAAATGTGAAGAACCTGCAACAATTAATTAATAAGAATATGCGAAATAGAAGAAATGACAGAACTCAAAATCACTTTTGTATTGATCACAGGCCACTTCGAGGGGGCAACCTCCTTTGAGCAAGCTCAATACAAATAACTTCACAGTGCCTTCATAGGCCTCAACACACACTTATATACTAAGTCTAGGTGCCAATACTATGGGTCAAAACCATGGGCCAATACAAACTATGGATCAACAATACTATGGGCGACTTACAAAGCATATGTGCCAAACAACAATAACACAACTATGGATCAACAAATACTACGGGACGACTTACAAAGCATATGCATCCAACAACAATATACTAACAAAGTAAATAGAAGGGTTGACATGGGTTCCTAACAGTGGAATCATATGAAGTGGTTCAAAAAATGGACAAAGCTTGTAAGTTTATTTCTAAGCAGACCATGTGGTTGTTTCAACTTCAATCCATGATGGAATCATACATTGAGTAGAAAAATAAATAAATAAATAAAATAAAATATTTTGCTTGGTCCTTAATTTTGTGCAACCTTCTATTCAGGCTATGTGTAAAGTACTTTGGCATTACCTAATCTAAATGTCATTTTTTTCATAAAGATGGAATGGTAAAACACATGTTCTGGTTTTGTCCTTTTGACAAGCCTTGGGAATGGGCCTCAAATATTTGTTGTTAGCATCTTACCCACTTCGCATTCACCAAGACATTGAATGACTAATTTTATTTCTTGAATCAACATCTCAAATAGTACAATAACTCGAGGCTGAATTAATTTCACGTCTTTTTGTTGAAGAGTGTTTTCAACCAGATATTTTGACAGAATGAGTTGTTCAACTTGCTCACCTTGTGGGTTTCTATTTAGAGTTTACAAGAGAAAGGAGTCAATCCTTTGGAAACTCTTAAGATTGGAACACCATACTATAGTTTTCCAAAAATTCATGGTCAATTTCCTTTTGGCTACTTTTTCTAAGCATAAATTTAGAGAAGGGACTCTCATATCATCTACAGAAAGGATCTTTATTAAAAATTAGTACTGGGAAGCTTGGTCTGAAGTTTACTGAACATGTCCATATGTTCAAGCTGGAAAGTTTAGTTTTGAAGTGAGTCATAGTTTTGATCAATGAGATGTCAAAGTTGTCTTTTTTGCAGCCATGAAGACTGTACTGAAGTAGTGATAGGACAATGCAGGAACTATGAGGAGTATATCTGTATAAGACAGTTTGAAGTATACTCTGATTTCAAACTCTGAAATATCACATATAAATATTTTTTCTTTAGGAAAAAGAAAGCGGAACAGTCAGAAATAATATACTTTATAGAGTGAATATGTGATATTTGAACAATAGGATCACAAACCATTTTCAATAAGCTGGGATGATGAAATTCAAATGAGACCCAAGAATCATATTAGACTTACTTCTCGGATATTGTTGCCCAAGAACCTAAACGTCTCATCTGCTTCACTGTGGTTGTGAGCCACATCATCCCGCATTTCTTCCACTGACCATGCTTGAATCTTCTGCAATCAAATTTTTTAGTACTCAAACCCTTACCTGAGGAACTTTGTAGATTCTGATAGGCTGCAAAATAGAGTTAGCTACAAAACTAGCTTTGATACCATGTTGATTTTTATAAAGTTAGGGTTTGATATAATAAAGAACAACTTTTAAACAATGATGCAGTATATCAGAAATGTAAATCAATCATACAATACAACTGTAAGAATTTAAAAACATAATTTGCATTTCTTTCAACTAGGGCACTACCAATAGGTCATTGTGCCAATAAATTTAAAAAATAATTTTCATTTATTTCAACTATGGCACTACCAATAGGTCACTGTGCCAATAATCCATAATAAACTGAAAGTAAGAATGTTAGTAAATGACAGGGTTAGAAGTACTTACCTGGGGATGAGCCCTTATCTGATGTACTCAGATCTGCTTTCAGTTTTTCCAATAAGACATAATAGATATAGAAACATAAATAGCCCTAGAAGGGAAACATCATACCTATGAGAGAGAAAGAGACCAGGGAAGAGTGTAAACAATAGGTAAAGTTGTGTTAGGACAAACTTCAAGCACCCGCATACCTTCTAACTTAGTTAGGAAACAACCAATGTCAACCACCAGTCAAGGTGCAATAACTAATACTGGCCCTAACCGAGCTCATAATACAACATGAGACCTCAACAGACTCTAATAATCTTTGATAACAATAGTCAGAAATCCATAGGTTAATGGTAGCCTCAATAGGCCCTAACCAAAAAGTTCAATGACAACTTGAATAGACCCAACACCAAAGTGGCAGCAGCTAACAGGAGCAGCAAAAAGAATGGAGAACGACATCCCTAGAAGGGCTAAAAAAAAATCAAATAGTATTAGAATTAGGCGGACCTCTCAGAGGAGAAAGACATAGCCCTAGAGGGCTTATAACAGCAGCAAAAAAACAACCCTACATGGCTCAAACCTTGACATCAAAAACATAAAAATGTTCCATCAACCAGCTGCCAAACGATGCCCTAGAAGGAGGCTGAAAAAAATAGAACCCAAACTAAACCCCAAGTCCTTAACGTCAAGCTTGGTGGAGGTTGAAACGAAAATCAGAGTGGAAGAGAAATTGTATGTGAATCTAAAATTAGAGATAAACCCTCTTTCATTTATATTCACTCTACGTTCATGTGATCCTTCGGTCCTTAACTTCTTCCTGAGGTCAGGTACCTCGTCAAAGGGTGGCCAGTCCTTTGATGAGCCGACCTAGGAGAGAAGGACATCACGCATCATTACCATCTTGTTCTAACCAAGATCCACCTGGTACCCAAACTACGTACACACCTACAAATTGTTACAGAGTCTACCGTATTAAAACATAAGATTATGGATTTCAAGAGTTTGGAGAGCAGAATTATCTAAATCAATATAATAAAATCAACTAACCTTTGACATGGCTGGACATCACCACAATATTATAATATTATTTTCTTCTCACAATAGCCATGAGTGCTAACAAGTTCATTGACATTCTTTGACCAAATAAGATTACAAACCTATTGCATGAGACCATTTCCAGAGCTCCACATACCAATCAAACATTGAATAAAATAATGTCTGTCAGATGTGAAAGGAAAGAGAAAGGATTGCCTACTTTAGATTATATCTCAATTGTTGAGGTTCGTTAAGATTCTACAGTCCCAAAACTATTAGTCATGCTTACAACTCTGAAATCCTAACTTGGTTTAGTTCATGGGTAAGTATATCAATTCCTTAGACTTATTTGTGGGTTTATTGTAATGTGACACTCCCAAGAAGCCTCATGTGATGTGGCCATTGAGTCGACACCCCACCAAGGTTACTAACCAATCTATGGGATCCTCAATAGTTAAAGCATCTTCAAGGAAAACAATGTCTTTAGCAATAGCAACATCAACCATGCCCCATTCCCACCACCCTCATTTTGTAGGAACTCAAGGATTTCATTACTAAGCATGACCTTGGCTTGGTTGAGTAAACCCTCAAGCCCTTCCAATAGTTTGATAAGCCTAATTCTATGGTGTCCATCACCACCATTGATGAGGAGTAATCAAGGTCTATTCGAAATGTCCAAGGGTTGTCAGTTAGGAATGATGTGGTTGGTTGAGCGCAAGTGTGAAGAGGTGGGAAACCTTTGACTCCCCAATATACAACTACAAGAAAAAATACGTGCACAACCATATGTGGAAAAAGAATAGTACATCATGGAGGTAGTGTCGTAGTTGGTGGTAGAGGTGAGAATCCCCCACATCAGCCTCCTACTAGTGGACAATGTCAAAGGGACATAAGAAACCCATAAAATGTTGATATGGATGAGGAAGTAGGCAAATATATCAATAAGAAAATCCCCCACATCCCTCCTCCTTCATCCTCGCCATTGGATAGCTTGTCGTTGATGGAAAAAATAAAACTACTAACACTGGACCCTAAACATTGCTAACCAATGTTGCAGATCCATTAGGAGGACACTGATGTGGTCTCATTCGTTTATGAAGAAACATAAGAACGATTACTACAACTCCATCAATCAATGTGCCATTATGCATAAGTTAAGACCCAAACATCAGAATGCTCTAATCTCTCTAGTACTAGTGGCCAACCACTCATTTGGATGTTAGTTATCAACTAGAATACCCATCCCACTGAGCTTAAACAATGGACCACCTCATAATTGACCCATATGATAAGGATCACTATAGGTGAGATAAAGCAAAGATTCTCTAGGGTTGAGCATGTTCAATAGGTAGGTTTGATCATGTATTAGAGGTGTTCTAGGTTGTAATCTAGTGGTTATCCATTCGTCTAGATGAGGTTGCTATTGATAAGGATCAACAAGGTCAGGCCTAACAAAAGGAAAAGAAAATGGTGGATGGTTGGATTTGTGAAACAAAGAGACTTTATTTCCTAACATTGTCTTGGTTTCTCATCCTGAGGATAGTGTGGAGGTCCTTTTCTCCTCTTGGTGACAGCTTCGGGCCACAGAGGAAGACTTCCAAGTGAAATTGGAAGTTTCATAATTCAAAGGCACTCAGTAGTAGTGTGAACTCATGGATCTCCTACCACCTCTAGTTGTTGAAGTCACTGTAACCTATGATCAACTATACATTACAAAGCACACATGTAGAAAGTGTGCAGTTGCTCAATATTATTTTCGAGAAAGTAAAATACCTTCAAACAGAACTTTTACATGTTGAAGAAGAAAATGAACGGCTTTCCCTTGTGGCTTTGCAAGTGAGTACACATCTAAAACATTTGAAGACATATGTCTTTTTGCAATCATAAAAAGAATCCCTCAATGAGGAGGTTGGAAGCAGATCTCGGCACTTAGAAAATCTGCAAAAGGAGATCCCTAGTTTACAGGGGGTCGCTCAAAGCCTAGGGATAGAATTGCAAGCCACTGTAGAGAGGGAAGGAAACTTAGAAAAGGAAATTATGAATATGAAACATTCTCTAGTAAGTTCTCAAGATGCACATCTGGTATTACAATATGAGCATAAGAGAACTTTACAGGATTATAGTTCTGTCAAAATGCAAAATGATGAGTTATAAGGCATGTTGTGTCTTACTGAAGAGGAGAATTAACATCCGGGTGATTTTTGTTGGAGCTAGAATCTACTATAATACGAAGCAATATTATCAGCTAATTATCCCTCATTGGCATGGATATGTTATGCCAACCAAGAAAATTCAATCATATTCAATAAAAACACACTAACAATCTACCTTGTAATATGGAACCTTCACATAATATGAAGAAGCAAAAAGTGTATATCCAGGATTTAAATCCATGTGAACTAAAGATATAGAGGCATAAACTCTTCATAATCATTGAGATTTCATTGAATGTACCGTAAGTTGTCTTGATTTTTTGTTTCGACCATATCTATTGGGTGTACTAATCTCTAACTAAAATGTCTCCTTTCCTATGGGAAACTAAAATCACAATCTTTTCAAATCCTTAATTTGGGCATTTCAAAACCGCCATCTTAATCATTGAAATTGCAATCTTTTCAAATTTGAAATTTGGGTATTTCAAAACTACAACCTCAAATTGCAATATTTCCAAATATGCAATTTGGACATTTCAAAAATGTAACACGTGATAATTCACGACTTATCAATCAACCTCTATTGCAAGGATTACAATTTAAATAACAAGGTGTTCAGATTACATAAATTTTTGTTTGCCTGATCCAACCAAAACTACCTAAAATGAAAAATGAGGCGTTTGAATTGTTTCATTATATAGTTCCAATAGCTATAGCCACAAGGAAGGAAGAAAATACTAAAATCTATTATTATACGGTATGAATGAACTTGTTTGATTCAAATACATGCGGTGGGGATTTTGCTAGTTCAAAATGGATCATTAGAGCCATAAATGATAATGCACCAAACAATACTTGTGGGGTATTTACTTTACAGAATATACTCGACTTGTGGTCTCAACAATATAGTCTGTGCAACCTTAGGATTGTTGGTTCTATTTGTTCTCAAGCAAATATGGAAAGCTTGGCAATGGGTCTCTTTGTAACTCCGATAGGATTATATGGATAACCAATGAGTGTGGGATTTATACCTTCCTGAAAAAATGAGGTCAACTTAGTTTAACTCCTTCCTTTGAGAGTAAATGATTGACGAATATGGGCAGCTATTTTATGTATCTTTGAAGTTTAAGTTACAAGACAATCCCCTTCCTATTCGTCATATTTCCTATGTTTCTATTACATTTGTCTTCCACCCTCAATGCATACTGGAGGGCCTCATCTATAGAATCTAGTATAACCACTGCCATCACACTTTGGATCTGAAAAAAGAAACCATTAAAGTACCTAGCAACTTATTCTTCACTTTTGTGTGTATCAATTCACATGTGATGTCCCCTAAACTGCTTCGTATACTCTTGCAATGACAAATGAATTTATTTTAAGCTCAAAAATTATCCAAATAGAGTGATAATAGTTTGATGGTAGGAATTACTCTTGCAATGCTAAATGATTTGTTTTTAACTTCTGAAATTGTCCAAACTGAATCTTATAATAGTCCCACCCTAGGCGTTTAGTTCCCGAATCCTTGTTCATTTATTCCCAAATTTTGATTTTCTGCTTACCTTGACTCACCTAGTTCTTTTGTGAACACTCCCACCATAAGGTTTCCTAGGATTTTATCTTCATCATGGTGAACTTTACTCTCCTTGGGCCATCTTAAATTATATTCTTCACACAAAAAAATTATTGAAGCTCTAGAACCTCATCTATTAATGGATTTGGGTTCAAATCTTCTCCAAAGTTCCAAACTATGATACTTTACACTTCAATCGAGATCCTCGGTTTGATATAGTTTCTATCATCTTCTACACTGGTTGAAGTGTTCTAGTCTAAAATTTTAGTGCTTTGATATATTTTCTACCAGCTTCTGCACTAGCTAGAGTGTTCTAGTCTAAGTAATTCCAGTGCTAACTTCTTCATATTCAAAATCATTAGGCCTTAATCTCCTCTATGTGGCCTCTAACCTTCTTAATAACTCCTCATCCATATACCTTCTTCCTCTAACAATATGCCTTCCTCTTCTTCCTCAACTGAAAGCAAATCCTCTCTAAGAGATATTGACCACTCTAATATTAAAGTTATGCAACAATAGCTAAGAATTCCTAGTTGTCTTTCCATAGATGAACTTTGCCTCACTTTCCACCAACTACACCTTTGAATTAAAAATTGCTCTGTCCTTCACAACTCAAAACCTATTTATTACACATGGATATGGATATGGATTGTTAATCAAAAGTTCTAACGTGGATATTTGCAAGGTATCCACAATCTTTAGTTTGTCAGTCATATGATATCTTGCTTAATAGACTGGCTCTATCATAGGAATTGTGAAGGGGTCAGAGTGGATATAGATCCTTAAACTAGAGTATTTAGCCTTTGAGATTCCTCTTAGAAGGTGGTGGGATAAATAAACAACAAAGTTCCTAATTAAAGGTCAGTGTATGTGAGATTCCTCTTAAACTAAGTTTTCATATTGTTGTATAGGCATGCCAATGGTAATACCATATCTATTTATGAGCATTACAATATAGAGGAACCATTCATGTCATAGTTATTTATGTGCTTTGCATTATAGAGGATCCATGCATGACATAACCAACTGTATTGCTTCTATACCTAAAACATTTAGTGCCTTAATCTGAGCTAAAGCGCTTCTATGATCCATTATAAAAGAGTAGTAAATATAGAAAAATGTGAAGAAGTGGATATATAGAATGGGGTAATCAGGGTCATGAGAATGATAATTTATAAAGTAAGGGGTCCAAGGGTTTTCCACAAGAAATTCCTACTGGAATTAAAAGCCCAGATCTACTCAAGGGGCAAGGGAATCCTCCATCTCCATGTCACAAGTAAATTTGTACAATTTTAGAAATTGTCTCTTCTGAAACAAGATCAACACCACTCCTAGCTATCACATCACACCACTCTTCACTCTTCACTCTAGCTCTCATGCTTAGAATTCATGTGCACCTCCTTCACTTTTGTAGAAAAAAATAGAGGGGAGTTACAAGTTACATTTTAAATAGAAATCAGCTCTAGAAAAATCAAATTATCGTATTGAATATGCACCAACAATAACTTGTCTTTCTATTATAGTAGAAAAGAGAATTACATAATCCAAAATCAGAGTCTCCCAAGCTTACAATACAAAACCAACCACCTTCTCACAACCTCATAAAGCAATCCACTTTAAATAGAATACCCTAGCTATCACATCACACCACTCTTCACTCTAGCTCTCATGATTAGAAGTCATGTGCACCTCCTTCACTTTTATGGAACAACAGAGAGGGGAGTTACAGGTAAAAACATTATACTAGGTCCACAAAAGAGAATGGGTCCACAAGTGGAGCACTCCACCTTGACAAGGTCCATTTTAACGGTTAACATAACCAACTTATGTGCCTCACATGGCTAAGGTATGTGGTGACATGAAAACTTGTGCCAACCATGCTTCTCCAAGTAACTAACTCAAGTAGTTCACCCCACATGTGTCAAGGTGGGAGGCTGAAAGTTTCAGTTATCTTGAAATTGTAAGTGTGTATTCTTAGTGCATAATAAAGGAAAGTGCAGCAATATTTATTTTGTATATTTCCTCTATCTCTATGTGATGTTGCTGCACATAATATTTTCTCTATGTGTTGTTCTTGTAGCTGCAATTTTTCCATTATTTCCAAGAAAGATATTGAGACCTATTTGAATTTTGAAATGCAGAAAAGTCTGTCAGCAACAGTTCTAATATTAGAGTTCACCGGTGAGAACTTCCACACTTGGATGGTAAAAATGAAATTGCATTTAATTGATAAATGAGTCTAGAATGTAGTAAATGGTAAATATTATAAGGCTATAAGCCCACAGATCTTGTTGCTTTAGCAAATTGGGAGAATAGAGATCATAGGCCAAAGGCACACATAGGATTGTGCATATCATAAATTCAAATACACCACATAGATTTAAAGAAGAATTTCAAACCATGAATCAATCTTGGGGCCATGGTTAGGGTTCTTTATAATCTTAGTGGGATACAAGTGCCATGAGGAGGTTTTGTTCATAGGAAATGAGTTTTGAGGTGTAAATATGGTTTGGGGGGGTGATGACAATGGGGTTAAGAACTAAATAATTCTTGTTAGCAAAAGAAAACACCTTGAACTTAGGCCTTAAATGTTACTTATCATGATCAATTTCCATGAACAATGCCTACAATCCACAACACAAACCCTCTCTATCAAGTTTTTCAATCAAATTTGGATATGGCTGACATTATAAGATTTTTTCATCAAGGATAGTTTTTATGTCATTGAACATGATCAAGGGGGGGGAAAAGGGCATCAACATATTGTTCATTCTTCACGAACTTAATACCCTTTAATGGGTCCTCAAACCAACACATGAGTACTTTATAGGGGTTCTTTGTAGGCCTGTAAGTGGGATATAAATGTCATGAATGGGTTATGTGCACTAGAAATTAGTTTGGATTCCTAAACATGGTCAAAGAAATACATAATTAATTCAATCCTTAATTTAACTTTCTGAAGCATATGCGTCAAGAAGAAAACCTAGACATAACATAAACTCTCACTATGGAGTCTTTGTCCTAGGTGTTAGATATGGGTACCATTAATATGTTTTATGGACTAGAATTGGGGATTGAGGACTTGACCATAGTTGTGGTATGAAAACAACATCCATATGTCCTTAACATTGGTCAAGGGAGGAAAAAAATAACCATGGGCCTTAAATATAGATTCTAGTCTAGTTCAAGCAATATAAACACATACTCATACCACAACATGAGAGAATGGATGGTTTGTGGGGCCTTCACTATCATCAAATACTACAAAAAATGTCTTAGTATCTTATTGAAGCTTCTTGTGATTAATGGCCTTAAATAAGTACTCAAACCAACACTCGGAACTTTGCAATATTTTTGTGGTCTTTAAGTGGTATATAGGAACTATGACTAGGATTTGCACTATAAATGTTGTTGAGGCAAAAACATGGTCATCAGAGAATTATAAACCTAAATTTATAATTTAACCTTCCTGAGCTCACCATAAAAAATACTTACAAACAATGACTCATGAGCCTTAGGCATGCACCATCACCATTGCATAATCAAGGCAAGGAAATAGGTCCTAGCACTCTACGATTCTTAATTTCTTGTATTTCCTTTAGACCAAACATTCTCCCAACTGATAGAGGCCTACTTTTCGAATCCGGACATACAAAATGAGAATCCATCTCTCTCAAATACCAACCAAACTTTCCATTCATTTGGAAAGGCTGAAATCAGAAGCCATCTTAGATACCAACCAAACTATCCACCCATTTGGAAAGACTAAAATCAGAAGCCGTCTCAAATACCAACCAAACTATCCACATATATGGAAAGGGTAAATCTGAAATATCCACCCATTTGGAAAGGATAAACCTGAAATATGTAGTGATATGACCTGCAATACAAAACCAAAATACACACACATCTGGAAAGCCTAAACCTGAAATATATAATGACATGCCCCAAAACATAAAATGATATGAGCTACAATGCATACCCAAGGATTCTTTCAAATATGAGTTTAACTAGCAAAGGTGAGAGGTAAGAGTAAGCAACACTAGGGTCTAACTAGAGAAGGATGGAGATGAGAGTTGGTAATTTTGATAGTTCAACATGTTTGCTCAAAGTGGTGAAATTCACTGAATATGTGTACCTGGTGACTTTCGTGACCTATCCAGAGCCTCCACTATGCTCTACTTTCCATACTCTACTTGTTCTACTTGCATGGATACGTTGTTGACCTTGTCCAACAGCCCCAGTCTGCTCAAGGCATTACTATAGGAGCTCGCCAAAGCCAGCCAGGTGTTGTTGATGTTAGAGAACTAGGACATGCCCGTTCAATCCATATCCACATGGTTCATATATGATCTCATCATGAACTCATCCCCCGTCCTCTAGTAACCGAGCTATGACCTGTCCCCTGTCCTCTAGTGACTGTCGTGACCTATCCTCTCAGATCTGGTGTGCACTGGAATCTCGGTCCTTCAAATCATAATGTTTATAAAAACCCAGAAAAAAGTATACTAAGATCAACAACACGAGCTGTGAGACTTTGTGTAGCCCTCAATCGAGCAATAGCATATTTATCGAGTTAGAACCAACTTCAAATGAATTTTTGAGGGAAAATCTAACTGTAAAACCCACTCAAACCACGAATTCAACTCCAATATGGGCGAAATTGTCCCAGCAACCACCATTCTTGGAAATCGGGAGCGAATTCAACTCCTCCTTTGATTTCGAGGAACTAGAAAGGGAGAAATAGCCCCAAGAAACCACCATTCCTCGAAATCGGGGGCAAAATTACCCCAAGCAACCACCATTCCTGAAATCAAGGGAGCGAATGCCATTTTGGTGTACTGCAATTCGATTTTTGAGCGGGTGAAACCCAGATCTCTTCATTTTGCTTACCAAATACAAATTGGCTAATCTATATTGAACATTTTTTTGATAAATTAATTGTGGGCTATATTTTAACAATGAAAAAAAAGAGTTTAATATAAAAAAATCACCCAATAAATTATAAACCCCCTCTAAAATTCGCCCATGGGCTATAATTCGCCCCTAAAATCATCCCTGATAGGTTGTATTGATTTTAGTGATGATATATGAAAAAATGATTTAGAGCAATGAATTAGAGTTTCAAGAAAAACATTAAAACTCAATTTTAATACATCAATTCTGCAAGTGAGAGCTATGTTAAATGGCAAGGGTATACTAAGTAAAAGAAATAAATTTTGCCATGTACAAGTCATCAATCACAATATGTTTGATCAAGTAGTTGCATTGATTTCAACAATGATATAAAGCAAAACAATAGGGATCATTGAAATAAGTTGCATTTATTTTAGCAATGATATAAAGAAAAACAATAGGGATCATCGATTTCAATGATGATACAATGAAAACTTATTTAAAACAAGGGCTGCGAGGATCAAAGTCCGTGCCTTTAAAAAATAATGAAAACAAAATTTGGAAGAAAATTGAAAGCATAAACAATCAATTTTTAGTTTTGTGTGTCTTTGATTGATGATAGTTGAAAAAGTCTATAGTATTTAACATTAAAAATTTACAAATATTAATAAATTGCACATATTAAAAAATGACAATAACATCAACTCCATTACATTTTTCTAACAAGCAAGAGCCACAAGGTGGCAATGTCCCTACATTTTGGTAAATTGAGATTTTTGTAATAGATATTGACCTTGAAGGGATGCGGGTTAACACAAGAGGTCAATTAGTAGAGATTCAAATATGGATAGCCCATTTTATTGTTCTAGATCATACATAGAGTGAGAGTGAGAACATTGCATGAGTTAGACAATTTTGTTAACTATATCTAAAATCATTTTTGTACATGTATAAATGTTTTTTTATTGATGTTTAATAAGCTATAAATCCTTCACATTCACTAGGAAAAATAAGATATCTTTGACATGTCCACTTTAATGTTTTTTAAGTATATCAAAATCAAAATAAATAGCACATGTTGTTCATTAGAATATAGAATTTTAAAAATAATGAATGGTTTTGTAAAAATGGTTATTTGAACAAGTACATTTTTAATAAAAAACATTTGTAGAGATGCCATGTATCTAACCTTCACACTTTAATGTTTGTTATATTAAATAAAATAATGTCTATTACTGAAATATATAATTTTAAACATCACCAACAATTTTGTAAAAATAGTCATTTGAAGTAATACCATTTTAATAAGAAATATCAAAATAAATATTTGTAATTTAATTTGGCATTGGACCATTTTATCACACTACTTGTACTTCAATGAAAATAAGTGTGAATAAAGAAAATAATGAGAAACACTAACACCTAAAATAAATATAAAAAAAAAAAAGTTATAATAATGAACAAATGCATGGAGTAATGAATAATTCTATATTACATCATTTGGAATGGCATATATATTCTCCCCATAATTTATTGTTGAAAATGAAGATGACTACCTAATACAAATCACCCCACAAAGATAGAGCTTATCATTACTATGGAGCCAATTGCTATCCCTGAAGCTCTCCTATTTGCATAGATTACAATACTTCTAACAACTAGCGGCTCTAATTTTATGAGAATATTAAGAATACAATCATGTGATGACCTCACCGTGAGTAGACATGGCTGTGAGCTATATACACAGAAAATCAATCTAACGCATGGAGAAATATTTGAATGGTTTCTACTTCTATCCAAAGAAATCAAACCTTTAATAATGGAATCAATTAAAAAGAAGAAGGTAAATTAGAAAAAACATGGAAGTTTCTATGATGAGTTTTAGAAAATTGTTTTTTATTTTTTTACTATTTATTTAATTTTCATTTTCCATTTTTTAATAATGGAATCAACAAAAAGATGGAAGTTTCTATAATGAGTTTTAGGAAAATATAAATCAAACAATTAATAATGGAAACAACAAAAACAAAGAAAGTAAATTAGCAAAAAGATGGAAGTTTCTATGATGAGTTTTACAAAACTCTTTTTTTTTACTATTTATTTAATTTTCAAATTTCAAGTTTTAATAATGGAATCAACAAAAAAAAGAAATTAAATTAGAAAAAAGATGGAAGTTTCTGTGATGAATTTTAGGAAACTATTTTTTATTTGTTTACTATTTATTTAATCTTCAATTTCTATGGTATGGAACCAATCGTATTTGGAAAAAAATCCTTTACAAATAAAAATAAAGAAATAAAATATAAAAAATAATTAAGACTTTAGTTCTATTTTACACATTAAGAAATATTAAATGTACTTGCATAAAGTTAATGAAATAAAGCGAAAACAATAGTCTATGCCTATGGCACGGACTAATAATCAATAGTTGCATTGATTTTAACAATGACATAACATAATAGTTGCAAGTATGTATTTGACCAAGGTATCTCAATTTCTTCCTTTATTGCTTTTTGTAAAGATGAGGTTTGTCATCAATTATTATTCAAGGGGGCTTTGTTATTGAAGATGCCAAAGAGTGATTTTCTTTATACTTTAGCTCTTTGATTGTAAATAAGTTTATGTGAATATAAGATTTTTGTTTTCAAATAAAAGAAAAACATTCCTAAATTATCCTGGTTGTTGATGAGTTAAAAGCTTAAGAAATTCAGTATTATAACACATTGAAAGTGTACTCACAATGCATGGTTTTAAATAAAGTTTGAATAATCTAATAATCACCGAATTTGAATTTTTAATTGCAGCCTAGTCTATTTGTCCTTAACCCCTTTTTCCTTGACGTGTAGTGAGGTAAAGCCATATTATTTTTGTCTTTGATTAATAATAATTAAAAAAATCTATATCATTTATCATTAAAATTTTACAAATATTAAAAAAAAAAAGTTACTTATGAAATGTAACAATGGATTTGGCTAAAAAAAAAAAAACCATCTTCCAGAGGAGCTTTCTCAAATAGATCATATTAAATAATGTCTTTTGTAATACATACATCTCATATAAATTTTAAAGTGCGGCAACAAAGCTAGCTGCAAAAAAACTCCAATATTTAGAAGGAATTGAGATCTGCATCCTACTGGGCTGTTGAGTTTGTGAGAGAAAGGATACTTTGACTTAAAACTCAACCATGACAAATCATCAATGTCAATGAGAGTTAAATGATAGTAATTACTAACAACAAGATTTACATTAAGTCACTTTATTTGATGCTATTAGATTTCTTTTTACAATTATTAAAACCATGACTTAGGATAACTAATTGCTTTTTATAAGTAAATTTCATATATAAGTTTTTTTACACATTAACAAGAAGTTAAGAAAACTAAAGTCCTTCTTCACAAAAGTTACTATATAAACCATTAATAAGATTTAATGAATTTAAATTTAAAAAAAAAAACATTAGTGGTATGATGTCAACGCCCATGGCCTTACAAATCTTAACCAATCTTAACCGAAAGATCCACATGATAATTGTTTGCATTTATCACTAGTTATTTATTTTAAATACATATAAAAGAGGCATCCTCACATCACTCTTTCCTATGCTTGAAAATAATCTCCATAGTTAGTTCTTTGTCACAAGATAAAATGATCCATAATTATATTGAAAGGTGAATTAGCGTTGGACATTTTGTTAAAAAATGTTTATATAAATTTTTGATGAAAAACAATCTAGAAAGAGTATTTAACAAACATCTATAATAAACTAAATAACCTGGTGTCAAAATTATGTCATGGAGCTGTGAGGGTGTAGATTGAAGCTCTAATTATGACCGATAGAGCTTCAAAAGAAATTCGGTACCTATTCTATCTTTGTATCAAACAAATTCTGTCACATTGCAACAAAAATGAGAAAATTAGTGTAATGCAATTAAATATATGTCATCAAGATTAATAATTTTTGTTTTGAATTAACAGAGTGAACATGACGGTAGTCTTACTCTTATGTACTCTACCTCTAGATAAAGCAGCTAAGCTTAAGACATTCTGATATTCTATCATTCTAATAAAATGAATAGACTTGCAAATTTGGGAATCAATTACTAAAATGGAAGAATAAACTGTATGAACATTTTACCAAACTTGTAAGAAATGATTTATCGAGAGGCAAATAATGATAATAGCCAATTCACTAGATCATATAAATACCTAACCAAATAGTCAACGTTCCATAAAGACGATAGAGATGGAAAACATGAAGCCAAAAATTAAATATTTAATTGATATAGGTTAGTTGGAAACTAATATTTTCTATAATCACTGAAGCTTTCGGAAGCATGGAGTTTTGGTCTTTGATCTCCATCAAATGCTAGCTAAATTACGTCTAAATCTCAATAGAATAAATTTCGATATAATGTGATTTTGACTTCACTCATTTTAATTTATTTAAAATTATTTACAAGCGTGAAGCGTCTCGAAGTTTAGAGTTCTAATAAATTCGAACACAGAAAACCAAAATAGGGAAAAAGCAAATGGAGAATGGGAAAGGAATACACATTACTTGCATACCTTCGGTATCACAAAACAATCACTAGCTCATTATGTTCTCAATCCAGTCTGTGGATTCATCATTCCAATACACATCAGATGACACATTAAGTTCAATGAGCATGTTGACATCAAAGTGGGTTGAGTGATTTTCCTTCATTGCCACTAATCTATGTGGCCTCAAAATCAAATTCTTTTGGCCTACCTCAAGCAGTGCACTACACTTCGGTTATGGCATCACAATGTTTTGTGTCATGTAGATGTCACCTGGAATGATGGAATGATGAAAATGATTCCGAATTTGGGGACTGGAATTTTATAGAAACTTTATGAGTTGGAGAGCCATTAGCTGGGACTTTTGCGTTACAGGTAAGGGACTCTGTTGGAAAATCCTTGCAAAATGGAAAATCAAAATTGTGAGCAAGAGCTGGAAGCTGACATAAGAAACTCACTAGTTGCATTCTCAATTCAACCCGTAGATTCCAATACACATGAGATTATTGTTAGGAGCCCATGTCAACCCTTCTATTTACTTTGTTAGTATATTGTTGTTGGATGCATATGCTTCGTAAGTCGTCCCGTAGTATTTGTTGATCCATAGTTTGTATTATTGTTGTTGGATGCATATGCTTTGTAAGTCGTCCCATAGTAATTGTTGATCCATATTTTGTATTGGCCCATGGTTTGTATTGACACATAGTATTGACCCACAGTATTGGTGCCCATACTTAGTATATAAGTTTGTGTTGAGACCAATGAAGGTATGGTGAGGTTAATTGTATTGAGCTTGCTCAAAGGAGACTGCCCCCTCGAAGTGGCCTGCGATCAATATAAAAGTGATTCTAAGTTCTGTTATTTCTGATATCTTGTGTATTTGCATTAATTAATTATTGCAGGTTCATTGCATCTGGTATCAGAGCACTTTCTTGGGCTTGCTGGGTGAAATTTCTGCCAATTTTTTTTTCGCATCTGTTGCAGCTTCGGATTTGGGAATAATCCCTATCTGCTTAACTGTAGGAAGTACTTGGGCATAAGCCCTAAAACTCATTGTGAGGAGTACCACAGGAACCCCAAAGTAGCTGGCCCATTGAAAGGACCTGCCAGCGATATGGGCAATGACCCCTACCTGATTGACTAGTTCCCACCCGTGAGGTAAACCAAGAGTTGTCATTTGTGGAAAAGCGGTTATCAGTTTTACCTGACCCGTGGAGTGAGGGGTACTGCCCCAATACGCAAGCCGTCAGACAGCATTGGCGGCTGAGTGAAACCCCTGAATTGTTAGGAAGCCGCACATACCTGGGGTCCATATCTATTTTCAGCTGAACTGTTGTCGATCACTTCTGCTCCAGATCCATCTGTTTCCGATCTATTCTGAAAGTCGTTCCAGATCCAGCCGTCATTTCAGATCCATCCATTTTCGATCCCTTTCGCGCCGTTGCAGATCCATCTGTTGCGGATCCCTTCCACGCCAAAAAAAAAAGAATAAAATTCTGTTTTTCGGCCATATCTCCCTTGTTTCAACTCTGTTTTCCCTGAAACTTCACTGACACCCCTGCAATCTCATTCTGCATATTTCATCCCTGAAGACCCTATCCCATATTCCACTTCCCAAGACCAGAAATCCCACATTTGTCTATTTTTAGGGTTTGCAATAACTCCTTCAATTTTCACTGAAACGCCTTCAAATTTTGCCACCGTGTTCCTTTCCTAATTCTACTTCCTTGTCCCTCTCTACCAAATTTTCTCATTCTTGCACCCTGCTTCTGAAATCCTCATTTTTTGCTTCCCTATCCATCAGAAAGTGTCCAAAACCTAGTCAAACCCCAATTACCCATCCTAGTTTTTCCCAAATCCAAATTTTCCTTTACTAAATAAGCTTTTGTTTGCGTTTTTCTGTCCATTCCCCACCCCCCCCCCACAAAAAAAAAACTCCTGGTTGTGATTGTGGTTGTCACCCGTGCAAGAGCAACAACCATGGAGGAAGCACTTGCAGCCATCCAAACCAAACTCCAAGATCTGGATGAAAAATTTCTCAGCCTCCATCTTCAGCATTCAACCATGAACAACAACCGACAGCTAGAATCTTTTGCAGCCACCGAGTTCTCTTCTTCCATCAATTTTCGTGGGCCGAAGCTTGATTTTCCTCGCTTCAATGGTACTGATTCGACTGGATAGATATACCGAGCAAAACAATATTTCAATCTGCATAATACTTTTGATGTTCAAAAAGTTCCACTTGCATCTTTTCATTTGGAACAGGAATCCCTTCAATGGTACCGTTGGTACATCAAAGCTCATCCCGAGCAAAACTGGACAAGTTTTTGCCAACACCTTTTGCCACGATTTGGTCCTAGTGCTTTTGATGACTTCACGGGTGCACTCACTAAACTTCACCAAACTGGCACAGTGAGAGAGTATCAGACAGAATTTGAGAAACTAGCCAATCACACAGAAGGATTGTCTGATGAATTCTACCGGAGTTGTTTTATCAGTGGTCTTAAGGATGAAATCCGGTCAGAGGTTAAAATGTTCTGTCCCAACACAATGATGGAAGTCCTAGGTTTGGCTAAGTTGGTAGAAGACAAGATTGCAACCCAACGACCTCCCATCCCGCCAGCTCCTCGACCAACTCCTATCAAGCATTTGTCTGAAACCGAGATGCAGGCATTCTGACAAAAAGGGCTTTGTTATAATTATGATGAGAAATTCACTCGGGAACATAGATGTGTTCAACAAAATCTCTATCTCTTGGATGTGGATTCTCCACCTGCCCCTGAACTTGGTGAAGAAGCTCCAAATACAGTAGATGATCAGGTCGACATTTAGCACCTGGCTGTTGACACCCCATCTCAGGACGACCCACCCGAGATCTCTCTCCATGCTGTAACCGGCGTCACCACCCCACAAACAATGCAGGTCAGGGGATACTTCAAGAAGCTCCCTCTTACCATACTCATTGATTCTGGTAGCACTCATAACTTCATTGACCCTCGGATTGCTAAACAGGATGATTGTTTTGTCCATCCTTGCTCCAACTTTGAAGTCATGGTTTCCAATGGGGGCACCTTACCTTGCAAGGGGAAGTGTCACAATGTGCGTTTCTCTCTAGAAGATTATAACCTACGCTCTGACATGTTTGCCTTGTCCCTAGGCGAATGTGATGTGGTTTTGGGCATTCAATAGTTACGCACACTTGGCCCCATCTTATGGGATTTTGCTGAACTTTGGATGCAGTTTTCAGTCAATGGGAAACAACACAAATTTAAGGGCTTACAAGAAGGGTCTCTCTGCATCATCAGTTCACATCACCTGGAAAAGATCCTTAAGAAGAATTCACATGGTGTCATCGCTCAACTCCATTCTATTCAGATGCACCCATCCATGGTCTCCCCTACTTCCTTGGATAAATATGCAGGTGTCCTTGCTGAACCAATGGGCTTGTCGCCTTCAGGAGACCTTTCCGGTACGAATTTAGTTGCATCTACATCTCAGCAGGAAATGATGGCTATTTTTCATGCAGTACAAAAGTGGTAGCCATACCTATTAGGGAATTATTTTTGCATCAAGACCGATCTTCGGAGTCTGGAAAATTTTCTGGAACAATGGGTCTCCTCCCCAGCACACCTGAACTGGGTTATCCAACTCATGGGTTATGCCTCTCGCACATTTGTGACCCAGTTTCTCTTACAGTTATTTCTTTGTTTGTTCCAACTCGGTGGAAATCTGTTCAACAAAGCTATCTCTTCTATGAACTCCATGCTTCTTCATCAGCAGGGCACTCTGGGTTCATCAAAATGTATGACTGGGAACAATGTAGCATCTTTTGGTAGAGACTAAAAATGACAATTCAATAGATGGTGGCTGAGTGTGATACTTTCCAGGTCAACAAGGATGAAACAACACTCCTTTCGGGACTGCTCGAACCCTTTCCCATCCCTACACAGATATGGACAACCATTTCTATGGATTTCCTAGAAGTGCTCCAGTGGTACAATACCACATCTAAAAGGATACCATATGAAGTAGTTTATGGACAGGCACCGCCAGTTCTTCTTCCATACATGCTCAGCAGCTCCCCAGTTTAGGAAATTGACTCGGTTCTTCGAAACCGCAATCAGATTCTTCTCATTCTATAGGACAATCTTCACATGGCAAGAATTCGACTGAAACAATAAGCCGATCAACACCATACTGAACGCACTTTTCACGCAGCTGATATGGTCCTTCTTCGTCTACAACATTCCAAGCAAACCTCCCTGAAACTCAAAAGGAATCAGTGGGCCAGAATGCAACCCCTGGACGCTACAGGGGAACCACTCCTTCAGATTTTGCATCAATTTCTACATCTAAAGCTTTGAGGACAAAGTTTTTTCTAAGGGAGAGGGGATGTTAGGAACCCATGTCAACCCTTCTATTTACTTTGTTAGTATATTTTTGTTGGACGCATATGCTTTGTAAGTCATCCCGTAGTATTTATTGATCCATAGTTTGTATTATTGTTGTTGGATGCATATGCTTTGTAAGTCGTCCCGTAGTAATTGTTGATCCATATTTTGTATTGGCCCATGGTTTGTATTGACACATGGTATTAACCCATAGTATTGGTGCCCAGACTTAGTATATAAGTTTGTGTTGAGACCAATGAAGGTACGGTGAAGTTAATTGTATTGAGCTTTCTCAAAGGAGGTTTCCCCCTCGAAGTGGCCTGCGATCAATATAAAAGTGATTCTGAGTTCTGTTATTTCTGATATCTTGTGTATTTGCATTAATTAATTATTGCAGGTTCATCACAATTACAGATTGAGATAAAAAAAAATGCAGAAATTGTTATGGGTAGTTAATGAGCAATAAAAAAGAATGAAATTTATGTTATGTCAAAAATCGGAAACTGCAATTTGTATGGAATAAAATTTAAAAAAGAATAAAATCAGAAAAAAAAAAAAAAAAAAAAAAAAAAAAAAAAAAAAAAAAAAAAAAAAAAAAAAAAAAAAAAAAAAAAAAAAAAAAAAAAAAAAAAAAGGGGAAAACTTTAGATTTAGGGATGTTACATGTTTGGAAAGTATTTTCTAAAAACAATTGTCTTTTTTATGGTATAGCACCAATTATGTAATACCTCATTTTGACCCTTAGGATATATTGGTTTTTAATGTAAATATCGTATACATGTGATGTATGTTTTCCTAGAGTGGAGCTCAAGGCCAAGGCCCCACTAGTGGATGCTCGGATTTTTATTTAAAAAGGCAAGTATTAGATATTATGTCACCCATGTGCTATTTAGCCATAGAACATTGTAAAATGATGTAAATAAACATCATGCAATAAAATACCAAAACGGACTATGGGAGCAACTAATGAGAAGGGGCCATGTGTATCCACTAAGGAGTGGTGAGGGGTTTGAGGGATTGAACCATAGGCTGCCAAATGTCATCTTGAGAATCCATTTGACTTTTCTTGCTGACATTTAATTCTGTTGTAAGGAAGTTGTTGAAGAAATCAGTCCATGGCTTCAATAGAGCATGGGCAGCCTAGAAATTCGTATGGCAGGGTATGGGCTCTGTTTTCTTAATCCACAAGTCACTCTACCTAGGGGAAGGGGTTTTTCCTCATTCCCATTCCATGGTAGAACATCCCAGCACCATTTTTCACCCATTACGAATGCCCATTAGTGAAGGAAACCAGAAATTGCAACTTTGAAAGAACCCACGTTTTGAAGTGCCATAAACGCCCAGAATTGGTATTTGACAGTGAAATCCAATGGGGGGTCCATAGATATGAACCTTGGGGCGAAATTGAGAGTACTAGATACCCCGAAATCCATTGGAAAACCCAGTTTTTATAGCCTAGAAAACCAGTGACGGAATTGAGTTATTTGATGACAGATTTGTGAGAAATCCAAGTGTGAATGTTTAAACAGAGGATTGGATTACTTGAATCTAGCATGAGATGTCTGTAGCTCTGTGGTTGAGCTCACTGGCTTAGCATCCTCCTCTTTTGTTTATTGCTTGCTTGATAAACCCAACGGTGTGTTGGCTTAGCATGACTATTGGAATGAAACCATGGTTGTGAGTGAGCCTGTTTAGTTCCTCCTTAGTGGATACACAACCTAGCTCGGGGGTGGTCTCTCGGTTGAAAGAATACAGACTGGACAGAGACCTATGGTTGGGTGGAACATTGCTCTCCCATAGCCAGTTGTTTGAACAACTTCATCATAAATATAAGTGTTCTATGTGGTTAAAGTATGATCATTATGTGTTTTGTCCTGTATGTTTAATTACTCATGTTACTTGAACGAAATGATTATCTTAAGTTAGTTGGCATGATTCCTGTGCACCGCATGAGAATGGGATTGATTATTATGTGATTGTTTCATTATTCTTCCTAGAACAAATGGGATGATGCATCTCCTTCTGCGTGTATGTTATTATGGTTATTCCGCTGTGTTTATTAATTGAGTTGTGTTAATTCTATGTTCTGCAATGTCTTAGTTAATGACTGTTAATTGTACGTTGAATGCATGTCTCAGTATGGTTGATATGAAGCCTATGCATAGCGTGAAGAAGGGGACGGATTCTCTACGTTAGATTCATGATTTGCTTGGGATAGATATCCTGATGCATTCCAATTTGTGTGTGTCATAATATGTTTAAATTCCACTGTGTTTGTTTTAGTTTGAATCTGCACACATGAAGTTTAATTTATTTATGAAATTGATGGCTTAAGAATGGGGCTGAAATAGTCAAATAAGCTCAGTATGTTTGGTCATGTTTCCTTCCTTCCACTGTAATGATGGGAGGGGACGTGACAAATTAGATTTGAAAAAAATTCATACAGAAATTAAAATAAATAAACTAAAATAAAAAATAAACCACAATTATAGTTATTCTTAAGTCACGTTTATATATTAAATATACTTTTATGAAAATAATGGAAAAACCCAATAACAAAAACAATATTTCATTAACTATTCTTAAATTAAAATTGATTATTATATTTAAATGTTCAAACACAATTAATTAAGTTTAGAAAAGAGTTTTTCATTTCTTAAATTTAGTTTTATTTATTAATAGAAAATTAATATTAATTTTAATACTCTATACTTATTGATTAGCCAATTAGTAAAAAAATAGAATTAGATCACAAAAGTAAGAAAGCTTTCTTAAACTTTCCTCTTCAAAAAAGTAAGTTGTATTTATTGATAAAAAAATTATATCAATTTGGGAACACTGTAATAATAGAATGAGATGAAAAGTAGGAAATCTTTCCTAAACTTTCTTCTCTAAAAAAGGAAACTTGTATTAAGGATAGGGAAAAAATTTAAAAAAAAAAAATTATTCTTATTTTTTATGGTATAGCACCAATCACAGTTCAAATAAATCCCTCTAAAAGATAAAATAAATAAATAAAATGAACTAATACTTTAGTTATACTTTATAAATGTTCAAATATTGAACCAACTTCTATGCAATTAATGCAAAAAAAAGAAACAATAGTCTCTTTCTTAGCAAGGACTAATAATAATAGGGTGCTTTGACATATGTAATAATAATACAACAAAAATATTTAGAGCAATCAATTAGGGTTTCAAGGGGAACTAAAACACAATTTTAGTACATCATTACAGAAAGTGAGAGCCATGTCAAATGGCAAAGTGTGTACTCTAAGGCAAACCAAAGAAATTTGGCCATATAAATTATCAATCAAAGAATGCTTAATTAAGTAAAGAAATTTGGCTATGTATAAATCATCAATCAAATGATGCTTAATTAAGTAGTTGCATTAATTTTAGCAATGATATCTACAATGACAAATTATTCATTATACCAATCAACATTTTTGTATATATTTCATATTGATAATGCAGTTCAATGATTTGTCCTTTAAATATTTAAATTTAAGTTTTATTAAATTTAAAAGACCATAAAATCCATCCATATATAAATTATAAAATTTTATTAAGCAAAAACAATGAAAAGTTTTTTTACTAATTTAACTTTTTTAATATTTTATTATTGTTGTCGAAACAAGTATTTTTTTTTTATGAAGAATATCTTCAATTATCTATCACAATATTTATGTTAATGTTTACTAAGAATATTCTTCAATAATCTATGATGATGATATTTGTATAAATCAAATAACATGACTCTATAATACAAATTCAAAAGTAGATAATATTTTCATCTAACTTTTTTTCCACGGAAAAAACACATATACTTGATATTCCAGAGAATCAAATTATACAACTAAATTACATCAAAATTTATTTCTATCAACAAGCCGAACTAAACCAACCTTCCAACTTCAACTTCATATTGTCTTGAGTACCTATTTTTCTCAAAATCCAGTCGAGGGTATATACCCTCAAACACAAGATGTTGTCCTATCTTCTTGCCAAAAAATGAAGGATTTGAGGAAAAAACAAAGAAAATAACATCATCGATAAACAAGACTAGAAGGCCTGCAAATATCCTTCAGAAATCACTCCATCATCCTAAAATTGCATAAAGGAGAGTGATCCTTCTTACACCCTCAAATATTCCTCTTACAGGGAATCTGTCATAGTGTTGTATTCTCTATGCACATGACTTGAGAAAATATCTTGAAAGGATACCTGCATCAATTTGATCATGCGCTTCCACCATTCCAAAGCTAGCACTTCCAATCGAGCCTTCCCAGGTGCCCAATCGATTATGGCCTTGGAATCCCCAAACACTTTAAGGTTCCAAAAATTATGATGATTAACAAAGAGCAATAATCCCCAAGGGGTCAACAACTCCTCTCTAGCATTTGTGCCCTTCCCATCTCCAAGCTGGAA
Organism: Larix kaempferi; assembly: GCA_027924585.1. Lineage (NCBI taxonomy): Eukaryota > Viridiplantae > Streptophyta > Pinopsida > Pinales > Pinaceae > Larix > Larix kaempferi. The sequence goes on along the minus strand of BSBM01000951.1, from coordinate 9,057,961 downwards.
CTTAAAATAGTGCCCTCCATCTAGTCGAAGTACCATTCCAACTCAACAAAGACCATTATGTCCCTGACAAGCTCCATCAAAGAATCCAACTAGACCCTAGCAATCAATAGAGGGGGATTGACTAATCCTTACAATAACAACCTATCCTTCTTTATAAAATTCTTTATAAGCACCCAAAATCTTATGAACCACCAAATTTTGATCTTTGTGTTTATTTTCAAATAGAAGTCAGTTCCTATGAAGCCATATACCCCAAGAAATAAAATAGGGAATCTCTTTATGATTGGACAGAGAGGGCTATGGAATCCAATTAAAGAGATTAAACTCAAATGAGCAAGAGACCCATGAACTAGAAATGTTTAGAGTGGCTTTTACCTCCTTCCATATCACTTTAGCAAATCCACAATGGGAAAACAGATGATTCACAGTCTCTCCCTCTAAATAAAATAGCATGCATATATTTGGACCGCATCCCACTTTCTTCAAAAGGTTGTCCCAAGTAAGGATCTTGTTGGCTAAGACCAACCAAATGAACAAATTTACTTTAAAGGGGAAATCCAACTGCCATGGAGTTAAAAGCCACCATTTTCTATAGTCCTCGTGTTGATCATAAAAATAGACTCAAATGCTAATTTTGCAGATACTTGACTTGAAGCCTCATTCTAGGACCAAACTAGTTGATCATCATCATTGGAAAAAAAATGCCACAAAGATCAAGCCCCTTTAAAAAATTATTCTATTCAACAGCTAGATCACCATCAATATGTAAGTCTAAAACTTGAAACCAATTGGAACCACTAACAGCCTCAACCCTAGGTTTCTAGATCTAGCCTTGAAGAGTGAAGAGACCCCTATACCTAAGATCAATTATCAAAGGGATCGATAGATTTAAATGATCAAAGTCATCCACCCAAGGATCTTCTCCAATAAGAACATTGCTACCATTGCCTATTTTCCATGCCACCCAATTTCCAATCGCTGAAAATGTCTAACATAACGCCTTCCAAGAGTTTGAGACCCCATATATAGACTTAGAAGAATCACAAATCCAACCAACAATAGATTTCACTTTAAAATATTTTCCACGGAGCACATATCCCCACAAGCCATTGACAAATAAGAATCTCCATAGGCTCTTAACAAAAAGAGCTTTTCTGAACCAAAATATATTTTTAAATCCCCAACCACCTTCCTTTTTTGGCCTGGATAGAAAATTCCATTTGGCTAGGTTGTACTTGTCTTTGTTCCTATTCCCAACCCATAGGAAGGAGACACATTTTTTCCTTATCATATCTAGGATGCTTCCAAGAATTTTTGTTAAGGACAACCAAAAAAAAAATGCTTTCTAAAACAACTTTAATCAGAATCACCCTTCCTCCTAAGGACAACCATCTGTAACGCCATAGATATATCTTTTTCTCCAATTTTTTGACAAGCCATAACCAATCTTTATTCTTTTAGCTATTAGGATTAAGAAAATAGCCTAAGTATCTAAAACCATTCTCCAAAGGCTCAATTTTAAAGGGAAACAAGGCTTTTATCTGCTCCAGCACATCCATCGACAGTTCATTCTGAAGAAAGATGGATTTATCTTAACAGACTTCCAATCCCGAAGCTTCACAAAAAACCTATAAAATATCTTTGAGGTGGATCCATTCCAATAGATTCCTTGATTCTACAATAAGCATGTCATCAATAAAAAATAGATGGGGGAGATTATCATTTGTATAAAATTTTAACCCTAGAAAATTCCTTTATGCCATAGCCTGTGCAACCATTCAGCTAAGCCCTTCCACTGGTAACAAAAACATGAGAGGGGACATTAGGTAGCCTAACTCAGACCCATCGATCTCTTGAACAAATCAGAAGGATTTCCATTTACAATAATTTTAATGTTACAACATCATGATTCATTCTCCAAGTCAGTCTTGTGTGTCAATATTGAGCCTCGTGTGTCGAGGTAGTGCCTTATAGGAGCCTGAGTTGGACTCAGGAAACTTGGAGAAGAATCTTGAGTTGGACTCAAGAATGAATAAGCCTCATGTGTTGAGGTAAGTGCTTTGTATGTCAAAGTCATGATGCTTTACAGTCTTGTTTGTCAAGACTAAGGTCTTTTGTGTCAAGACAAATCCTCATGTGTCGAGGTGGTGCCTTATGTGTTGAGGTAATGCTTTTCAAGTCGAAGCATGAATGGTGTGTGATGTAATGTTAACCATGGTTGAGATATTAAGTCTCCTCTAGAGACTGGCCTCCTCTAGAGTGAATTACTTTAGCATATGACCACTTGGATTGATAGTAGAACAAGATGATCACATCATTGGAAAAATATCCTTAGTATATTTGATATGATAGATAAATTAAAGTTGGCACATGTGGACCATGCAGATAAGATAAGAGATAAAGATAAGATGTGATAAGATAAGAGAGAACTTTATTTTCTCACTTCAGTAATGATAAAGACTCTAGTTAAATCAGAGAGAACTCAAATTGTTAAACTTCAGTGATGTTAACAAGAAAGACTTCAGTTAATTAAAGGAGAAATTGAATTGTTCACTTTAGTAATGTTATCAAGAAGGACTTCAGTTAAAAGAGTTAACTAAGCGTTAACAAAGAATATCTAGTTGACTAAAGTGTTTTGCATGTCAACACTTAAGTTGAACTAAAAGACATCACTTGAGTTACGACACTTCCATGATGACACTTGAGTTAGCCAGCTAACTAAGTGATCTAGCATCCAAATGAAGGGCGAGTTCATCCTAAAGTCAAAAGATAAAAATAGAAGCCAAAGCATGAGAAGTATGGTATATATATGTTATTAACGATTGATTAATTCAATGTGAGAGTGAATTCTCTTCTCTCTTGAAGGAAATTTGCTTTCTTTGTGCATGTGACCAAAATCAGTGAATTGGTTTTGTGCAGGATATTATTTTGAGGTCTATTCTTCTATCTTCTCTCTTGCTATGTAATTGCAGTAGGGGTGCTCGGTATTTCTCTCTGGTAATGCACCAGGGGTGCTTGATGTAATCTTCTCATTGGACATTCTCTGTTATCTATCAATATTCTAAGGAAGATTTTGTTGGGGATTTCTCCCTCAAGTACTAGAGGGTTTCCCAAGGGTAAATAATGTGTCTCATGTGAATGCTTATACTTTTTTTATTATTCATTGATTTCAAGATCTACTATAATTCCGCATTAAGATTAAAAAAAAAAAAACAAAGAACAACAAAATTTGTTGAAGAAAGACAACCCATTATCCAATTTGTGGCCTCTAAACTTACCCCTACCTAAAATAGAACAAGCCTTAAGAAGGACCAATCCACCTTGTCAAAAGATTTGATTAAATCTATCTTGAGGAACCATGCTTCCAACTTTTTTACTTTCCTAGAGTGTAACCATTCTTGGGAAACCCCCAATGTATCCAGAATTTGCCTATTTTTTAGAAACCCAAATTGCTCTTTAGGCATACCCTCAAATAGGATTTTATTAATCCAAACAACTACAATTTTTGGAATAAGCTTATAAACTAGATTACATAATGAAATAGGTCTGAAATCCAAGAAGGATGAAGGAATATAACTTTTTGGAATAAGGGCTAAGAATGTCGCATTTAAGGCTCCCCATACCTTCCCCTGCCGTTGAGAGTCCTCAACCACTTTCAAAAGTTTAGACCCAACTAAATTAAAAAAAACTCCCAAAAAAATCCATAGACCATCCATCAGGTCCCAGAATTTTGGATTTAGCAAATTTATCCAAAGTCCTCTTTATTTCATCTAAAGAGATAGGAACTGCTTTATTTTACCCCCTCAATCGAAAAAGACCTGAGATAAATTTGAACCACTCTTAGTAGTTGAACAATAGCATTTTGCTTCAATTGTTTAAACAATTGGGAAAAAAATGTTAAGGCTACCTTCTCAATATCTTTTTTAGTACAAAATTTATTGCTTGAAGAGTCTTCAATTTCCCATAAGAATTCATGTTTCTTCTGTAGTTCCCAATATTTATGGAAAAAATTAGTATTGTATTCACCTTGGGTCAACCAAATCGCTCTAATTTTCAATCACCATGATTCCTCCTCCAGCATCAATAGTTGTTGCTTCTGTGCTTCCAGTTCGCTCAAATTTGCTTTTTCTTCAACAGAGAAAACCCTAGAGGAGTTTTGATAATTATTGTTCTTTATTTTCTCTTCAATGTCTATAATATCTTCCTGAAATTACCTCTTCTTCATGTGTTTCCATACGAAAAATTTTAGTTCAAAAATTTTAATTTCCCTACCAAAGTGTCCAAATTTGAAACCCTCAAATTGAATTGAGGATCCAACCAAACATTCCTCACCGGAACTTTGAAATCTTCATTAGCATCCCATGAAAGATTGAATTTAAAGGGGAAATTTCAATCTTCCTTGATTAATCTCCAACTGGATATAGATCAGGAGGTGATCTGAATTTATTTTCCGTGATCACCCATGACCTGAACCTGTTAAATTTTCCAGCAAGTGCTTCTTCCATTAGGAATCGGTCAAGCCTCTTAATGACCCCATCCCTTCCAGCTCTACCATTGCACCATGTATGATCCGGATTTATGTGGGAACGAAACAAAAGATAGCATATACAGAATCATATACAGAGATATATTGCAAATAACATAGTGATACAGTAAACACATATTCTATTAAATAGCGGAAATAGAGCAGACTGTAAAATACAATAGCTAGAATGGTGGTAGCTATCTCTGAGAAGAGATGTGGCCGCTATGCTCATTCGTGCCAAGATGAATACAAAGAGAGGCCAAAAGGGCCTATTTATCATAAGCATGAGGGAAAGAATCCCAATCATCCAAAAACCTAACCCTAGAAGATGAACCGTCATAAAGTTTGCGGCCCCAAGGTGGTTAGTTAAACAGTCAACTTCCCGGGGTCATAACTTTTGCATGCGATCTCCGTTTAGGGCGCTCGGTAGCCCGTTGGAAAGGTCTAACCGATATTTACAACTTTCGACTGGGCCCAAATGCATGTCGTCAACAACCATTTCGTCCCCCAAATCGCCAAAAAATGTCGTTTAGGGCCTCAAAATGGCTCCGGAAGTTCAGGACCCAAAAAACTGCTAAAAATAGTAATTTACCAAAATTGCTAAAAGACTGTTTTGAGCCAGTTGGAAGAGGTGGGATGCCACCGATATCCACCTGGATCAATCCTCCCTCCTTAGGAAGCAATGGTCTCCATTGCGTTAAATCCCTTATCATATGTCGAGCTGTGTGTCGAATTGAGCTCTTGGTGCGACATTTGCTGAAGTGGAAAGGTTGCCTTACTTTGACATCTTCAGAGGGTTGTAATTGTTGTTGATGGATGCGCTGGAGCTGTTCAACAGTTTTGGTCGTTGTGGTATCCTTGGTATGCACCGGTGTGGATGGTTTCTTTTTGGAGGAGCACCTTGAATGCGTGGCCTTGCACTGTAGAGGTACCCGAATAGGCGATGCTGCACTAACTTTGTGTTTTTCTTTTTTCTGCTGAGTAGAAGGATAATTTGCAGAGGTTGTGGATGTCTCTGCGATCTGATGTTCACCTTTAGTGGCAATTGCGAATAGGGAAAATTTCCCAGTGTGGGAGATTATCTTCCTTCCCTGCTTGTTTGGGGTAGGTGCAACTATCTCTGGTATCCGATAGAGTTGTCCTCCCAAAGTGACAATGACACTGCGAGGTCGTGATTCATATACAGCATGACGCTTCCACATATATGGTTGTCCTAAAAAAACATCACATACTTCAAGTGGGGCCACATCACACAATACCTCATATTTGAAGGGCTTGGTGCCATATGGTAGGCGACATTGGTGACTGACACAGATCCTTCGTCCTTGGCTTAGCCATCCAATGGTGTATGGTTGTGGGTGTGGCGTTATTGGTAGCTCCAATCTCTTGATGACTTCTTCTGAGATTAGGTTCTTCTGGCTGCCGCTGTCCACAACAAAGTGTAGGGGAATTCCCTTCACCCACATCTGTGAGTGGAAAAGGCGCTCCTCTGCCTCCAACTCTTCAGGCTCCTCTGGCTGAATCTGTGTGGTGGCAACAACGGCACTGGGTTCTGCATCAATGATCTGCTTCCCTTTTCGCGCGGCTGTGAAATTAGGTTCCGAGTCAGAATCAAAACTAGGATCTGATTCTGAAGCTTTGATCTCAGCCACCAATGACTGTTTTGAGCAACAATCATCAATGTTGTGCCAGGGACTTTTGTGGAACTCGCACCACTTCCCGGTGTCCTTCTTTGTCTTTTCTTTACCCTTCTTCGCCTGTGGTTGGGACTGGTTGTCCTTTTCCTGCCCCGTGTTCTGCGAGCCAGAGTTTCCCTTTCCCTGCTTCTGTTCAGGTCCGAAGTCACGCTTGTTCTTTTGCTGAAATTTCTGCTCAATTTTGACAGCATATCGATAGGCGGATCCGAGTGAAGATATTTCCAGGAAATCCATCTCTGTTCGGATGTACCGGTGCAGGCCACTGCGATATTTCAGTACTAGGTGCCGCTCGGAGTCCTTGATACCTAGCTTTGTGCGCAAGGTATGAAATTTGTTGGTGTACTCCGACACCGTTTGGTCCCTCTCTTGATGCAGAATGGTCCATTTTGTGTACTGGTCATCATAGTTTCCAACAGGGTAATATTGTTCCTTGACGGCATCTATAAAAGAGGCCCAAGTGGGATTGGAATATTCAAACAATCCAGACTCGTTTGATGAGTTTTGCTCACAATAAGTTTCCCACCAATTTTTGACATGGGGGACGGCCTTGAGGAGTGCAAAGACGATCTTTTCCCTATCGGAAAAATTGTGGACAGAGAAATACCCTTCTAGTAGATTCAACCATTTATCTAGGGCATCGGCATCGATTTGGCCTTCAAATAAAGGGATATCAAAATTAACTTGTACCTTGAAGGGAGTCGTATCTCCGAAATGGTTGCTCGTTGAGGGTGCATTTGCCACTGCTGGCATGCGTTGAAGGATCTGGGCGAAATTATCCATCATCTCGTTCCTCTATCGCGCGAGGGCTTCCTCGAGCAACAACTTGATAGGATCTACTGCTCCATCATCTCTCTTTTCTTCTGCCATGGGAGGCCATTTGGGGTGGCGAGAGTGGTCTTCCCCAAGTGAAACTAGTTCGAGACCGAACTCTCTGTATCCTGACCTCGTCGGGGACATGCACCGAGAAACAATCAAAGAGCAGACCGCTCTGATACCACTGATCCGGATTTATGTGGGAACGAAACAAAAGATAGCATATACAGAATCATATACAGAGATATATTGCAAATAACACAGTGATACAATAAACACATATTCTATTAAATAGCGGAAATAGAGCAGACTGTAAAATACAATAGCTAGAATGGTGGTAGCTATCTCTGAGAAGAGATGTGGCCGCTATGCTCATTCGTGCCAAGATGAATACAAAGAGAGGCCGAAAGGGCCTATTTATCATAAGCATGAGGGAAAGAATCCCAATCATCCAAAAGCCTAACCCTAGAAGATGAACCGTCATAAAGTTTGCGGCCCCAAGGTGGTTAGTTGAACAGTCAACTTCCCGGGGTCATAACTTTTGCATGCGATCTCCGTTTAGGGCGCTCGGTAGCCCATTGGAAAGGTCTAACCGAGATTTACAACTTTCGACTGGGCCCAAATGCATGCCGTTGGCAACCATTTGGTCCCCCAAATCGCCAAAAAAAATGTCGTTTAGGGCCTCAAAATGGCTCCGGAAGTTCAGGACCCAAAAAACTGCTAAAAATAGTAATTTACCAAAATTGCCAGAAGACTGTTTTGAGCCAATTGGAAGAGGTGGGTTGCCACCGATATCCACCTGGATCAATGTAGGGATGAAAGGAAAGGGCTTAGCATCTATCAACTCCACATCATTAAAAATATTCACAAAATAATCTACTTCAAGATCAATCCTCAATCTGTCACCCCATAATTCCCCAGTAAATATCAAGAGATTTTAAGATCCCCACCTATAATTAGATGGTCATCTTGCAAAAGATCCTCATCAACAATTTGCTCCTAGAACTCTTGTTGATCCAAGAGGATCTAGGATCACTCGATATTTATAAGTATTCAATGCTAATGAAATTGGTTCCATCGCGAAGGGCTCGACAAGAGCTTTCCGATGACATTTGTTTCACCTCAAACAAACTCTAGACAACCGAGATATTAAGTTCCGAAGTTTCAACAAACCATGAAAAATGGCAAAAAGGGGTGTTACGTGGCACCACTGGAAGGGTGACACGTGGCCTAGCATGGAAAAAAGGGTGCTACATGGCACCACTGGAAGGGTGACACGTGGCCTATATGCTAACGTGGCAAGATTGCAGGGGTTGAGTTGACATCATTGTAAGCATTGACATGATTCAATTAGGTCAGAACATGTGGCAAGGTAATTTCACAATTGGCATATACATGGACCAACCAAGGGAAGCCATGCAGCAGTCCAGTTAGCCATTTCATTGTCTTATTTACAAAAAATTGCAATGGGGGTCAACAAGGAGTGTTGAACCCATGACCTCCTATATCGCATACAAGTGCCTTATTGCTACACCAACACATGAACCTTGTTATGGGTATGCAATAAATTATATTTGAATATGATTTTGGTTAAAAGTGGCGCTAAAAAGAGGCAAGGCTAAGCCCCGACCTCTTTGGTTTGTGATGTAATGGGAACCAACACTTGTGACCATACGCTAAGGCCGCGGACCAAGTGAATTGTTTGATATTCAAAGTTTGCAATGGATATATGTCATCTATGCCATGGTGCCATGGTGCAATGGATTTAAATTCCATGATATAATACATGCGATGCCATGACTACAAAGGTTGGCGGTGGTTTTTAATTTGTGGTGGAGTTATAACCATATGCCATTTAACTCATTTTCCACAAAATGCAAAAACTTTGGTGGAGCGGTTATATACCATGATCACATTTGGTTATTGTTTGGAACAAACCCGAACCATGTTGAGAATTTGGTCGGAACCTATTGCTGGTATTAGTTTAAACTTATGACACCATTAGAGTTTTGTTGCCATGAAAAGTGGGGCATGGTTACAACCCCCATGTGCTATATAAGTGTGTCACCAATGTTCTAAGAGGATACATAAGTCACAATGTGAGCCATTCGGTAAGCAAGCCATTGGGAGACAAGGTCGAAGCCAGGGGGCTTCATGGTAGAGACCTTCGGAGGCTGAGGATCGACGAGGCCAAGTGTGCCATGGACGACGGGTCAAAGAATTTGGTAAAAAGTTTGATTTTGATGCCTTTATAAGTCATGCACTTTTACATTATGGGTTTTCATTATAGTTTTATGTAAACTATTGAAACCATTGTGTTTTCCATATGGGTTCGCAAGAAATAGGCATGCAAATTTTTTATTAGTGGATTTGGAGACCATGGAGTCTTCCACCTAGTGCTTGAAGTTAGCTTTGTGACTTGTCCATGTGCACACATGTTGTAGTGGTTTTTAAAGACCATAGTGTCTAACATTCGTGAACATTTATTGTGACTTAAAGATTGATGTTTCCATGTTGTAAAAGGTTCTTTTAGCCACTCTTAAGTGATGATGAGGGTGAGAGGCATTGTGTTTTGTTGACATAGTTCTGTCCACAGGGGTTCACTTCGCACTATCATAAAAAAACACCAACCCAACACCCTTAAGCATTGGCCCAGAAAGGTTTTACCCTTTCCAGCAACTCACGCGAAGCAAGTGAATTCTCACCCGAGACGGTTAAGGGGGCTATAGGAACCAAGTTTCCGCAGTGGGGAAAGGACATGCGTATGCTCTAACTCTATAGCATCATAAACCAGAGATCTGCTTTCACATCATACTTCGTAACTTAAACAAACATTCATCATTTGCACATTAATCATGTATTCACCATTCGCATATTCAATACACAATTACCATTTGCATTAACAGGAAAAAATCAGAGATCGCATCATTGAAACCTCACAGAAACCAGCATAAATCATTCATCATAAATCATTTGACATAAATAGAGACAAAAAGACAGATCCGAACATCTTCATGCATTCATCAAAACCTAAGGTATAACCTTTGTGGAAACAGTTCAGAACATCTTATCACGGATCCATACAAAACTGCAAAAACAGAGCAAAACACAATTGAGTCGTACATTCACAATGACCTTGTCAATTCAATCTAGGATGCCCTTAGGATTACATTCATACTCTTATTTATACCCAACTATGGCAGTTACAAAATGGTCCAAATGACCCATTTCTAACAACCTACCTAGTCTTGTGCTTCCTCGTTCTCCGCAAATGACCCTTCCTTCCACGGATGGTCCTTCTTCACAGCTGTCAGCTTCCGTACTTCATGCAAACTAATCCCGTTCCAATAGGTCCCCAACAAAAACTTGTGGCTCACTCTCGAGCCACCTCAGCTAGACACCTCTTGTGCAACCGTTCTCATCCTTCGCTGTGCTAAAATTTTGAAGTTGTTCTTGGCGTCTGGAGCTCATTGTTATGTACTTCTTGAACTCATCCTCCAGTCTCTTGAAACCTTCGTCATATATCCCTTCTACGCTTGGTCTTGAGCTTCAAGCTTGTGTTGGTCTAGAGAAAATTTCATCGACGTCGCCAAATTGGGAAACAGGACAACTACTCCGGCACATCTGTTTTGCACATGTGACCATGCACTGCTGGAGCCATCGTGCCTCCGCCCTCGGTGTTCTGGTGGTTGTAGGGACCACGGTTCTTCTAACTACTACTACTCTCTTAGAAATCTCGGGTGGGACCTCATCTTCATCCCTCCCCATTGTCTGTGCCACTTTCTTTGCTGGTTGTTCGTGGACACTCATCGTTCTTTCCCTTAGCGCACCTGGAGTGCTTCCGTTGGAAAGGAAATGCACCATTACAACTATCTCACTTCCTTTTTCCACAACTTCCTTGAGCTTTCTCATTCAACTGACTAACTCTCTGCATCCGCCTGACTGAATCGCATCATGCAACTTACAAATTCTCCTCTGTCAACTTACATTCTTCAATCTCTGCACTTGTATTTATGCTTGCTCCTCGTGTCCTTGACGCCTGATTATTGAATCATTTGCAAAATATTTCCTGTAGCCATCCGATTTTATCCTCAAGTGTGTCATCATACTCCTCCATCATCTTTCGGTGATGTTGATCCATAGAAATCATGCTCGGATTTGATTCCCGCGTGCTAAACATGCGAAGCATCGACGAGCGACCCGACTGGCCATGCTTTCCACTTTTTGTCATAATTGCATTTTTTTTTTTTTTGCATTCTGGTTCTCAACTGCTATGCGCCTGATCATGGAAATAGGGTTTCAACCGATTCCCGTTTACTAGTCTAGGAAACAATACCCCATCTAAACTTTGTAGCTGCACCGCACCTCCGTCAGTGACAAAATTTATGATGTAGGGACCTAACCAATGCGTTTGTAACTTCCCTAGGTGCTTTGCAAACTTACTGTCATATAACAGAACCATATCGTCACACTGGAAGTACTTAGGTTTAATGTGGCGATCATGCCAAGCCTTCTGTCGATCCTTTTCGACCTTCTGATAAAATCCTCCAATGAACCGATCCTCATCAGGCTGTACCAATTGTGCCAATCGTTCTTCCAGTGCTCCATCATCGCTCATTCCTATGGCTACTGTGATTCACAGACTAGAGACAATATACTCCATCAACATTAGGGCTTCCTGCCCGTAAACAAGCTTGAATGGGGTCTGGTCGGTTAATAGTTTGCAAGTTGTGCGATACGCCAAGAGTATCGCAGGGATCTTCAAATCCCAATCATCGCGATTTGTGTTACATACCTTCGTGAGTGCATGCTCCAAGATTTTTTTGAATGCCTCAACTGTCCCGTTAGCTTGCAGATGATATGGGGTGCTCTTCCTGTTTTGAATTTGAAACTCCTCAATCATCGTTGCGATCATTTGATTAAAAAAATGAGTCCCCTGATCACTCATGAGTATCTTCGGGCACCCAAACCTGGTGACCACATTGTCGAAGAAAAATCTTGCTGCGGTTGCAGCTGAGCAATATTTTACTGATGCAGTTTTCGCCCATCGCGTAGAGTAATCTGTCATCGTAATTATGTAGTGCAACCCTGTTCTCTTTCCTAGTGGGTTGATGGGTCCCACAAAGTCAACTTCCAATTTGTCGAAATCCTGTAGCGTCAATTGAGGTACTAATGGAATTTTATCCCTTTGTGATGGCTTCCCTGTCCGTTGACATACGTTGCATCTTTTGGCATAGTCTGCAGCATCTCCATGCATCGTTGGCCACCATAATCCTGCTTGGAGGATCTTTCTGGCGGTGGCACATCCTCCATAGTGTCCTCCTGCGATTCCATCATAAGCTTCCTCTAAAATCCTTTCTTGTTCATGTGGAAGGACGTATCGTCGAAGTATCTCATCCAGTCCCATATTATATAGTTGTCCTGCAATCAGTTGAAAATATGCAGCTTTGAAAACTAGCTACTTCTTCTGGTTGGCAGTGAATCCTTCTGGTGTCGTTCCTGATGCCAAAAATTGAATAATTTGTTCGTAATGGTCATCGACCATTCTAACCCTAAATAACTGAGCATCTGACAATCCTTTGTCAATTCTCCTTGGATCTTCTCTAGACTCTATCTGTGACAGATGGTCTGGTCCTACATTTAGGCGGCCCGTCTTGACAATTATCTCGAAATCAAATTCCTAGAAGAGTAATAACCATCGACAGATCTTTCCCCCCAACACAGGCTTGTTCACTAGGTATTTGAGTGTTGAGTGATCGGTGAACATTTTAAAATGGCCCCCTAAGAGATAGTGTCGAAACTTTTGTAAGGAGTATACCATCGCCAATCCATCTCTTTCTATGGTCGTGTAATTTTTCTCCGCAGTAGATAGCTTTCTACTTATGCATGCTATCGGGTGGTCTATTGCTCCTTCTCCTGGTTGGGCCAAGATGACTCCTAGTGCGACGGATGACGCATCGACATGAACGTGGAACTCCTTCGTCCAATGTGGAAATTTTAGTATAGGTGTTGCAACCATCTTTGTTTTCAGTATGTCCAAACTCTTCTAGAACTCGTCATTCCATTCAAACTTGGCATCTTTCTTCAACAACTTCTCCATCGGCGCCGTGATCACTGCATACCCTCGGATAAACTTCATGTAGTACCCAGTGTGTCCCAATGTTTCTCTTAATTAATTGACTATTTTCGGTGGTGGTAGGTTGACAATAATTGCAATATTTGCAGGGTCAACCAGCATTCCTTCCCTGCAAACAATGTGCCCCAGCAAAATCCCAAATGGAGCACAAAAAAAGCACTTCTTTAAGTTCAACGAAATCTGGTGTTGTCGACATCTTTCCAGCATCAACCGCAAATTTGCGACGTGATCCTTGACCAACCCGTACATTGTCTAGTCATCCATGTATACTGCAAGAAATTTATGGATGTAATCCTGGAACGCCACAACTACTAGTCTTGAAAAAATTGTTGGTGCATTCTTCAAACCAAATGGCATCACCATATATTGAAAGCATCCGCATTTGGGACGAATCTTGTTTTGTGTCGATCCTCCTTTGCAATCTCTATCTGGTGGTAGCCAGAGAATCCATCTGTGAAGGAGTATATTTCATGACCACCCACTCCTTCTATCACTTTGTCCATAATGGTGTAGGGAATGGATCGTGTAGGCATGCGTCCTTCAACTTTCTTAAATCGAAATAGATCCTGACTTCGCTGGTTTTCTTATCCTGGACCACCATTGGGCTGATCCACTCTGATTCCTCCATTGGATCTATAATACCTGCTTCCAGCATTCTTTCAATCTCAGGCTTCGGCCGCTCCTTATACCTTGGATTCAACCTATAAGGTCACTGCTTTACTAGCTTTACATCAGGTTTCAGTGGGATTTTCATCTTTCCTAGGTCCCTTGAAATTCCTTTCATATCCGAGAACTTTGTCGGAAACAAATCCTGAAACTCGTGCAGTAGGTCAGTCATCTGCGCAATAGTCGAGTCATCCCAGTAGTCTCCAATGCTTGCGAACTTGGGGTTGTCTTCCGACCCAATGTTCACTTTCTTGATTCGCAGCGGTTGTTGAAACTTGTCGGAAGGCATATCTGGTACCTCGATACTGCAAATTCCTTCTGACTCGGGGATATACGTGGCCCTCGGATCATCCTCATCGTCTGGTTCTCCTATGATATTGTAACATTCCATCAACATTTGAGGTGTCGCATTCCACTGAAGTGCCATAGGTTTCTGTGCTGGAATTGCGTCGAATACTTTTTCATGGACCTCCTGTAATGCGCTGTGGATGAAGGGGTTTTCCTTGGAGAAACTAAACGTTTCGCTAAATCCCATTGTTAGTTGTTCCCATGAGTGTGTTCCACATCATGGTTCTGTTGCGACATACCAATTCCGCGGTACTTCATCCAATGTGTGAATAAATGCATGGACCCATTCCTATTTGGCCCATGGTCCCCATTGGCTTTCACATGCACTCGAATGCTCCTTCGGATCTCCTCTGCCATCATACTTCCTTCCGCAGTGTCCATCAGTGTCACCGAACCTAACCGTCATTAGGTGTCGACATAGTGGCTAGGTAGTTATGGTGGACTTGTGCATTTCCCACCACTGCGTTGGTGTACCCTTTAGGGCTTCTTCTAAGGCCAGTAGTCATTGTGGTTCCACCACTTTTTCTTCAAATTCCGCGAGAAATGTGGCTAAGTTTGGAAATCCCTCGTACGTTGGTAGCTCGCATTCTTCAGTTGATACCCTTCATAGTGACTGAGTGATCCTTGCACACCTCCTAAATGACACTTCATGCATCTGGTTCTGCCATTTTTCAAGTGCTTCGTCCGAATCTGACGATGTCGAGTCGCTACTGCGCCACCCTAACTCTCCATCTGCAGTAGGGTTTATGTAGTTTTTGGAAATGTTGTGGAGATTATCCCATCCCTCAATGAATTCATCCCTTGTTGGTTCAACATACGTTTTCTCTTCCGCGGGATCAAGAGGTGCGACTACCCTTATCCTACAGTTCTCGAACGACATAGTTCTCTTCTTGAAGTTGATAATAGCTTGGTTCTCCAATGCCCAGTCTATTCCTAGCAGCATTAGGTCGGGGCTTGTATTGTCCACAATTTTGATCACATCAAAATATGTATATGTCTTGAGTCCCTCAATCTCAATAGGGACCTGGCATAGTCGACCAATCGGGGTGACCTTACTTTGGTTTGCTAGTCGCAGTTGCACTGGGGACCAAGCCAACTATGGTTTCCCCATTGTTTCCCATTTCTGTTTTGTCAGGATGTTTACGTCCGACCCCAAGTCCAAGATAATGGAGTCGACATCGAACGCTCCTACTTGTGTGGAAAACCGCATCTCCCATCCTGTCTTTCTCTTATGTATGTGATTGATTGTCCGCTCCTGACATGCACCCTCTTGTCGATGCAGCAAGTTGGATATCTCCTCCAATACAACCCAATCTTTGGCCAGTTCTAGACAAATCTATAAGAAATCTCATAAGGTGTTTTCCTTTTTTTGCGAATTCGTTGTGTCGAATGTTGGCGGCATGTCATAGGTAACTTATTTTTGCTAAAGAGGTGGCTGCCTCGACTTCCTTATTGCCTCCTATTCTTTCAAAAAAATATCCCTTTCTACTTCTGCATCAAATGTGACTTGCTTCCTTGCTGTCAGTCGGACGCTAGCCTATGACCTGTCAGCCCCTATCACAGCTCCTTCGCGAGTCACTATTTCGACAGTCGCATTTTGACTTCGAACCTCTGTTGAGATCTTTTGTACCGCTAGTGGTAGATTCTGATTCTGATTTTGATTTTGCGGAGGTGGCAGTAGGTTCTTAGTTTTCCACTTCACGATGAGCTGTGGACAATCTTTGACACCATGATCTACAGCGTTGCAGTAATTGCATTGTGGTGTTGGATTTGGGCAATCCCTCTAATAATGCCCTTGTTGACCACAATTATAACATATGATGGGTCCTCGACCTCGTCCAGCATCTCCTCCTCGACCGACACCAGTACCTCGACCATCGCGGAACCCCACTCTAAATCCTCCTCACAGTGATCCGTAGGACGGATACTGCAGTTGACCGTACTGCGATTGACCGTATTGTAGTTGTTGCGGTTATCCATACTGCGATTGACCATACTACGGTTGCTCATACTGTTGTGGGTTATATTGAGGTTGCGGTTGATTATACTATTGTTGTTGCTGTATCAGTGGTTGCTCCTTCCCTTTCATGAAGAAAGTGTCCGCAGTCCTTTCCTGGAGTAGGTCATAAGCTCTGCAGTCTTTCTCATCGTGGCCAACCGATTGATAGAACTTGCAATACAAGTTCACTAGTTTTGACACCATATTCTACAGGTACACACATTCTTCTGGTCGGTGTCCTCTCGTCTGACAGACGCGGCACCAAGGCATTCCTCCCTGGCTGAGGGGATTTGGTGCTCCTGATTGCAAATATTCTCGATGTTCTGGGCATTCATCCTTATGATGTCCCTATGTCTTACTTCTAGTGCACCATACGTCTTCGCAGGCCTCTTTTCCTTTCTTCATGTCTTGTAGCTGGATCTTCAAGTTTTCCAGCTACGCTTGTATTTGATCCATGCCCAAGCCAATTTCGTCGATTAGTGAAGCCTCCAGCGTCATTGTGATCTCCAGCACTTCTGCCTAAGTCACTACCTTCTGTTGCATCAGCAGCCCACGAATGTGTGGCACCAACCCAGCGATAAACCATTCTTTATGCTACATGTCGCTCATCCTTAAACTTAATTTTTCCATTAGTGTTTTGTATCGTTGGTCGAATTCCCATACCAACTCATTTGGAAATTGCTTGATCTCCTTGAGCTCAGTAATATACTACATCTCGGATTTTGGTTTTCTAAACTCATCAATCATCCCCATCTTGGTATGTGCCAATGTTTTAGTTGGAGTTCCCGTCAGTACCTTAGTAAAATTCATATACCAGTCGAGCACATAGCCCTGAGGGTCGATGCCAACTGTCGCTTCTTGATATCGTCATCCTGGACCTGCTTCACAGTCCAGACTGCTTCACATAAAAACCAATATTGTTTGGGATCCTCGGTCCCGTTACCTTGGAAGGTTGGCATTTTTGCGTCATCGCCCGCCATTCTTGTACTCCTTCTATTATTATTTACTAATGCGCTACTCTTACTACTGTTCTGGCACATAGGGCAGCTCCACGAAAAGCTGGTATTTCGTCTAATCAAGTTCTGAGGTGTGTGCATAGTTGAAGGTGCGTTGTAGCTTAAGGTTCATCCTTCTTCGGTTTCTAGGGTAGCCTGTTCACCTTCTTCTTTGTCGCAATGAGGTCTCTTCGTCCCGTGTGGTCCTATTTCGCAGTCTTTCATTCTGGTCCCCTCAGGAGACTCTCTCTCAATCCTCCTCTTCTTCTCTGGTCACCGGAATCACTCCACTCCTCAAGGTACCACACTCATCTTCAGCCTCCCTTAAAAATTCATCATCACTCAGGTCCATCTACCCCGCATCTTTCTACTGGACCCGCATCCACGCAGTAACCACAAATCCCACACACTGATCTTCTACTCTTCAGAGTTCATCCTCAGGATTCCCTTTTCGCAGACAAGCATCTAAATCCACAGCTTCAACGATAGTAGGAATCTCCCTCTTGGTCCTTTGAAAAATTTCCTTTCTGTGTCACTGTATGATTTGATCGTGTCCACGACAAACTCAATGATGTATCCCTCCAAGATATTGTCTACCCAGAAATTAATAGCCCTTGATACCTTATTGTTGACCCATTTCAGCTGTCGGATCAGTTCTGGAGTCCAGCGATCAGGCTCACTCTTTTGGCAATGTTTCTTCTGAAACGTCAGCTGCGCCAACCACTCGTGCAGTAATACCGAGAATTCACAGAATAATATCTCATGGATATATGAATAAATATGCTTTTCCAACCAATTACTTGTCATCTCCCCGGGGTTCTGATTTTCTCCTTCCATGAATTCTTCTACCTTCTTATCAAACCAATCCTGGATTTCCGGTTTCGTCGGGTGCCATAGCATGTCCTCTTCCTTCAACTTCAGGGTCCTGGAAATGGAACCATTTGTGGACACAGTTCTATCAATAGGGGTTCACTTCGCACTATCGTCAACAAACACCAGCGCAACACCCTTAAGCATCAACCCAGAAAGGTTTTACCCTTTCCAGCAACACCCACGAAGCGAGTGAAGTCTCACCCGATATGCTTAAGGGGGCTGCAGGAGCCAAGTTTCCGCAGTGGGGAAAGGACATGCGTGTGCTCTAACTCTATCACATCAGAAACTAGAGATCTACTTTCGCATCATACTTTGTAACTTAAACAGACATTCATCATTCGCACATTAACCATGTATTCACCATTCACATATTCGATACACAATTACCATTTGCATTAATAGGAAAAAATCAGAGATCACATCAATGAAACCTCACAGAAACCAGCATAAATCATTCAACATAAATAGAGACAAAAAGACAGATCCGAAAATCTTCATGCATTCATCAAAACTTGCGGTATAACCTTCATGGAAACAGTTCATAACATCTTATCACGTATCCATACAAAAATACGAAAACAGAACAAAACACAATTAAATCACACAGTCACAATGACCTTGTCAATTCAATCTAGGATGCCCTTAGGCTTACATTCATACTCTTATTTATAGCCAACTATGGTGGTTACAAAACAGTCCAAATGACCCATTTCTAACAACCTAACTAGTATTGCGCTTCCTCGTTCTCCGTGAATGACCCTTCCTTCCGTGGATGGTCCTTTTTCGCAGTTGTCAGCTTCCCCACTTTATGCAGACTAATGCGGTGCCAACATGTTTTATGCCTGAGCCTTGTCAGCAATATTGTAATTTAATGGTGCACATTATGTTATAGTGATTTTGGATACCTTAGTAGTCTATCACTAGTGCACTTTTATTATGACTTGAAGAAGATTATTGTCTTGATGTAATGGGCTTATAGCCACTTAGTTGTGAGAGGCATTGTTTTTCCTAAATCGTATTTGGAAACTTTGTAAACTTGCCCGAGTTTCATAAGCTCTTTGGGACATGATGAGGCAAGTATTAACTTGCTTAGATCCTGCAAATTGAGATCAATTAATCGGCTACATCTATGCACATTGACAAGTGTCAGCCATTGACATTCTCGATCTAAAGAAAAAAGGTGAAGGATCTTCAAGAGAGTGTGGTTTTTCAGAGACAATTGTTATGCAGTCCAGACAGTAAGAAATTTACTTCTTGCAGGAGAAAATCCATTTTTGATGGAAAAACTTTTAAGCATGTTTTTTTCATTATATTAATGGATCAGTTCGCAATTGAAGTGGGTCAAAAGATGTAACCAGAAGAGTCCGATGAACTTCGTTATCACTTGGGTGTTCATTTATGTGTTTGAATTTCTATTATATTATCGTATGGTTCATTTTGTTTAAATATGCACACGAATAATTGCTCATGTTCACGTGCACTAAAGTCAGTAAAAGGTCTTTCGTCAAAGATTTTTGTTTGATAATGTTCTCACATCAATATTCGGATCACTCGTCTTTGAATATATAGACCATAACAATTTAGGAATTTTACAGGGAAATCATGATCGATGAATGATCCCTCCAACAAGATTCCTACACAAGTTAAAAAGGGTAGAAACTTAGCGGTAAGAGGATTCTAGGAAAAAAGTAAACCCCCAGACTGCTCATTAGAGTCCAGTGTACACATATTCCAACATTTCAAAAGACTTGAAAAGACTTCTCTTGCTCTAATTCTAGAAACCATGGTTTCCTGAACCAATATTACATTAGGCTTACATATCTCAACTAACCTTTTCAGTGAAATTTTCTTAGCGTTCCCTCCTAGCTCCCTCACATTCAACGACACAATTATCATTATTGGAGGTGCTCTACAGGTACCTTTTCTCTAAGGGCTCGAAAAAATCCATTAATACTACATTCTAGAAAATCCTCAGAGATATAGCCTTCAGTCTTCTTATAAGGCTTCTTTTTTCTCTTTTGTTCAAATCCACAGAGGCCAATCCTCCTTCAACCGACCCCTTTACCACTTTATTCTTCTTAAATATGCACTTATGATCATGGATATGATCCTTTTCTTTCTCACCTACTAGCTGAAGGGGGGGAATGGAATAGACTGTTAAGGGAGATTTAGATAAACTCTGTTTATAGGAGGGTTTTGAAGCCCCAAGAGACTCTAGGGGGAACCCATCCATTAAAGAATAAGGGTTTGGAATCTCGTTTTAAGCACCCACTAAACCCCCTTCCCCTGCAATTAAAAGAGCCCAACCTAGGTCATTTGGCTATTGAGACAATTCTAAACAAACCATATTCTAGCTAGCTAGAGCATTCGCATTCCTAGAAGATCCTTTTGAACCCCCAAAATACTTTCCACTTATAGATTCAGAAGGAAGAGGAGAAGAGGGGATTGACTTACCAGATAGATCACTCCTGCTGCCTTTGACTATTAAATATGTCGATGGAGAACACAAAAAAATCTTCAACATACCTTCCATATTCCAAGAACGGATCCAACTGGTCATCTCCATCTTTCAGAATGATGTTCGAGGCACAAATAGGTTTTACAAATTTCAAGCAGGAACCACAGTCAACCCCTAATCCTTCCTCATCTTGATTTAGTTCTACCTTAGAATATCCCCCAAATTTTTGACTTGCATCTGAAACATAGAAAAATTAATGACTGTAACCACTTCAAGTCCCGGGAGAATCCTCCATTTGGTTAGCCACTGACTTGATACCTCTCGAAATCCTCCAACGACAATTTTTCCTTAAATTCCCAATCTTCCGACAGACATAGTGCTTAAATGGAATTCTCCAAAAATCCAAAGCTTGGGTAAAGACCTTACCCCTCCATTCAATCATGATCTCATATGGAATCCCTTTGCTAATGTCTATAGATGTCAACACCCTCACTACTCACTTATCGTATTCCAGCAAGAAGTATTCTTCTAGAAAGATAAAACTTCCTAGATATTTTGAAACCACCATTAGGGATTCCTTGCAACAAAGCTCCAATGGGAACCCAATGAGAAAAACCCATAAGTGTTGAATGGTTAGGGGTTCTATGCATGGGTCCAAAGATATATTCCAAGGCTTAATCATAATACTATCTCTTCCCCAGAGCCATGAACCCTCTAAGACCTTCTATGCATCCTTCATCGACAAGAAATGAAAATAGATCCATCCTTTTAACATGATATGGAACTTAGGAATGTAACTTAGAAACCTGGCCCACCTTTCTTCAATCCACCTCGCCAGTTCCAGCTTCTGATATGCCTTGAACTGAAACTTACCCACCATAGTTGAATGGGAGAGGGATTCCATGACTTCCATGCCTACATCATTTCCAAGCACCATTGATAGTTTTTTTTATCTTACCTTTATGCCTCTCAAGGCACTTTTCACTTTTGAGCTAACACCTCTGTTATTTTCAATTCCTTTTTGAGAGTTAGCGAGAGACTCCCCTGAAACATCCAACAGTTCCCCATACCCTTCTATCCTAAGGGTTAGCTTATCCAATGGCACTAGAGAGAGCTTATCTGGGAGCCTTGTTAAAGATGCATTAGGGTTAGCCTTAGGATGTGGAGATAGCCTATTAGCCTCACTACTCAAAATTACATCAATAACCGATGCTATTCCATTTGGTACACTAGAAGCATATCTGCATGGTACAAGACCGCATTCAAAGGGTAGTACATCCAAGGGAGACACCTCGCAACTTACCTTAGTCACCGGCCTTTCCCATTAAAGTTTTCGTAAAAGTTCAACGTACTCCTTGTATGATCTGAAGATGCCTATATCAACCTATGCCAGCTCATCCTCATAGCTGAAAAGAAGCTCCTGCACTTCCACCATTATTGCCTACTCCAAAGACCACTCGTTAGCTTGGAGAACCTTTCAGCAATCCTACATGCCCTCATTCTTGCTGCAATTGCAAAACCCTACGAAGCCTTCCACAATCACCATCCTCCAATTCCAACTCCAACTCTAACGCTCTGTGTTTTCACCTGACTTTATACCTATAATCACAAGAAATTAATTAGTTTTACTTGAATTGATTTAATTAGTATCTATATTACTATATATTAGTGTATATGTCATACCAATATATACACTAGTGCAGGGAAATATTTAAGGGCGAAATTTATCCCATGGGCTAGTTTTTGATGTTTTTTTCCAAAAAAATATTCACCAATTTCATTTTTTTTCTAAATTGATTCGCCCAAATTCCATGGGATAAATTTTTTACTCTAAAAATCGCCAAAAATTGTACAAAAACTATATAAAGTCTTAGAAATTTCAATATTTAAAAAAAAAATCACCAAGAATTTCATGGTTGCAAATTTAAGAGTTAATAAGATTCACCAAAGTTTCTACACTTTAAGAAAATGATTGATCCTTAAAATTTTCCCTACACTATATTATTGATGTAAAAAAAGTTCACTTCTTTTTGAGAATTCTTCAATTATCTATCATGATATTTGTGTTAATCTTCATTAAGAATGTTCTTTAATAATTTATGATGATGATTCTCATATAACATGAAAGTAGTTTTTTTTAGTTGGTTTATACACACACATAGACACACTTGTGTATATATTAGTATAAATATTATATATAAGTATACACATATACACACATGCACACACACGGGCGCACACGCGCACACACACACACATATGCTGAAATAATATAAATATATATTGGAAGTATATATTATACTAGTATAATATTGACATATATATTAAAATATATTATAATGTATGTATCAACATATAAACTATAATATATTAGTATATATACCAATTAAATCTCTATGAATGGATTTGCTTAGAGATGCTATTATAGAGCTAGACCATTCTATGTTATGCATTAATCGTCACTCTTTAGAAACAAAAACCAATTTGCATAACAAAAGAAAACATGAATGATTTTATATCTGTATTGGAGAGGCATGCCTTTCGAGGCTTTGTTCATTAACCTAAATGTTATTGTCTTGTTGTCAAATTAACATTTTGGGACTAACCTCAAAACTAGTGTTTCAATGTCTACGAAAACATAGATGATGATAAGGATGCCTTGTAAATTCATTACAACAATTTGTGAATGGCAGTTGAAATCTTGTATTCATGTATGGGTACATAACCTACACCCTAAATTCATTGTAGAAGAATGGAATACCGCAACCATAAGCTAAACTAAACATGGAAAACATATTGTACTCATGTATGGGTACATAACCTACATGCTAAATTCATTGTAGAAGAATGGAAAAGGCCAACCATAAGCTAAACTAAACATGGAAAGCAACTTACAAAATCCTTTGTTAATTGATGTCTCTCTACTTTTGCTAAACACTATACTCAAGTCTACTTGATGTCAAGCACTCTATTTGCAGATAATTAAATATCAAACACACAGAGCGTATGAAATTTATTGTCAACCCGAGAAAGTCTTTTTATTTCAAAGGACAAGTGCACAATATATGCTTAAACACAAAACCATTAGAAGTGAATACTTTTATCTTCTATCATCCATGTTCATCCCAAGAATCTATGCAATCCCAATTGCATTCTAACTGCTTATACTACAATTCTTTTCTATCATGCATCAAGAAGAAATGGTATCAGATCTAATCAACGATTGCAGGAAGGAAATCTCATTCGCATTCTAAAATAATCACTTGTCTAATCTAATCAAGCTGAGAATCATAAAGCATGACCTGAACATTACTCTAGAACTTTAATGAAAGAGATTGAAGCAACTGTTCTAAGAAACTGAATTGCAAAATATAAATCAATCAACACATAACAGGAAAGCTAAATTGTAAGAGCTCTTGGGATTACGTCTCAGCTGAAGGATGAACACGGCAGTGTGAACAGAAATTGAAATGTGTAAAACAAACCTGACTCAGTCGACTGTTATTCGATACCATTCACCAATCTCACGGAAATATAATCATTACTGAGAAATCCACACAATAAATATTGCTGCTGCGTACAAAGGAAAGAACAAAGCATCACACAACAAGAAAGATGAAATCCTAAATTAACGCAGCAATCTCTGTGGAAGACGGGCCCAGTCTTCACACAGAGACGCTGGTTGAACAACACTCTCTTTAAATCAGAAGTAACTCCTTATATTAACAGAAGAATGAGTACACAGTTTGGCTCGGCTGCTAATACAAGATAAAGTAATTGTTTGTTGTCCAACCCCTCAGTCGAGGCAATCCCACATATTTATACATACAATTTGCAACATCTAAACCTATAATTGGGCAGCCATGAAGATCTCTGATCTTCAGGCGCCCTAAATAATCTAGCTGTTACAATGCGTGGCAGAACTGAAATATCCAAATATGAGAGGAGTTATTAACTGTCCCAAGAGTGGCGGTCCTTCCAGCTCACAGTTGGATTCGAGCAGCGACATACTTAAGATAGCACTTTATGTTATAGCTGCCCTGCCACGACTGTGCCTTGATTGATGATTTGAGCCCCAAGGAACCTTCTACAAGCAATGAACGTCCCTTCCTCCATGACTTGTTCAGCTCCGATCTTCCTGCAGTCTATTTGTCTTACTACCTTCATAAATCGCATCATGTTAGCACAAATTAAGAGATGCACAGCTTTAATCATTACAATCATAAGTATTAAAACAATAAAACAATAATCGGCCATACCTTCGTAAATTGGGGAATAAGATAAGGACAATAAGTCGAATTGCCAAGGTAATTGGTGTGAGACAAGGGAAGGGAAGATGATAAATGATGGTCAAAAAGGGCCAATTCTGGGCTCAACATCTCCCCCCAACTACCCTGTTGCATGTCCTCATGCAACAACCTGCATCTGAATCTTGAACTGAGCTATGTCCAGGAGAGAGGAAGGAATGTAGGTAAATCAGGCACCTCATCTACCTTTTTGAAAAGCTTCTGTTTGCAACCCGGCATCTTCCAACTTCACTGTTTCCCTTCCACTGCTACTTGCTGATATCTGAGAATGCACTTGGTGTGGTGGGAATCTTTCTGCAGTTCTCTTATGCTATGCCTGGGGAAGTTGAAAAGACACCCTCAATCTGAATCCAACTCAATGACACCTGTAGGAGGTGGAAGCACTGGTTCTTGTGGGACAGTGTCTTCCAGCGCATCTAATGTTAACAGGAGAGTTGTTGGTTCTTGTGTAACAGCAACATCCTTTAACCCGTCTTCAGCAGCTACCTTCATTGCTTTTGGAGACACTGGTTCTTGTGTAACAGTGTCTTCTTTGTCATTCTGCTGCTGAGACTGAATATCCTTTTCAATTTGCAGCTCCTCCTCCAAGATTTCAGTGTCACCTGAGCATGGTGTCTGTACCTGTTCATTGTCACTCCACTGTGTGTCAGGGATGATATCCACTCCCAGGTTATCTCCCAGCTGTAATTCAGGAGTTTTTGTTGCAGCCTCCAAGGATGTTGGTTCTTGTGTAACAACATCCTGGCTTACCTCTTCATCCTTCTTCTGCTGCAGCTCCTCTTCTATGAGTTCTGTATCATGGGAGCTCTCTGGGGTTACAACCCAGAGTTCATCATTGAATGCCAAAGTATCCTCTGTCCCAGCTTCTTCTACTGTCTGCTCAGCCAGTTGGACAGTCCTATTCAGGGTTGTTGGTTCTTGTGTTGCAGCATCCTGTTCCAACTTATCACTGTCCTGCCTTTCCGTTTCTTCTTCTAAAATTATTGTGTCCTGGGAACGTTCTGGGGTTACAGCACAAAATTCTTCACCATCCTCCAGAGTATCCTTCGGCTCCATGATCTCTGTATCAAGGGAACATTCTGGAGTCTCACTATATTCTTTTATAAGCTCCAGAGCATCCTTCATTTCCCGTTCTTCTCCCATCTGTTCTATGATTTCTATGTTGTGGGAGCATTTTGGGATTGCCATACATTCCTTATAAATTTCCAGGGCATCCTCCACTCCCTGTTCTTCTCCCATCTGTTCTATAACTTTTGCATCATGGGAAGTGGCAGCTGCAGCAAGGATGTTTAAAGGTGCTGGTTCTTGTGTAACAGCACCTTCTTTCTCCACTGCTTTCCCTTCTGTGGCTACAGGCTGTTGTGCTGAATAGGTGCTAAGTAAAATTTTATGGCCTGCTTCCTCAAAGATCTCCCCACAGGTGGGGCAGAGTATTCGCTCATCCTTTTCTCCAGCTCCAGCAGAAGCTGATTCCTCCACTTGGTCTGCAGCCTCTATTAATGTATACATCTTTCTTCCACCCTGCTTTCTGCAGATTTCCTTCCATGTTTCCATCTCCCTTCTGAGTGCTTGAAGGTCCTCTTTCAGCATTGCATTCTCATACAAGAGTCCCTCAATTTCAGGTTCTTCCTCCACTGGCCTTTGTGGAGCATCCCTCGGTTTTGGTGTAAGGATTGGGGGTTCAACCTGTGTTTCTAAGGTTGCCCATTTTGTTCTAGCTGCCTCTGCTGCTGTGATTGATCGAGTTCGTTTCCTTCTGATTGGTGCCACTAAATCAAACTCATTGGTGGCCCTCTTCCTTTTCTGTGGCATTTTCTTTTGTGACTTTCCTTTTTGTGGTGTTTCTTCTTGTGGAGCTGGAATATAGGGGGGCAAAACTGAAGTTAAAGGAATATTTCCCTGCCCCCCATGCTGTTCTTCTTCAATCACAGCTCCTCCTCCTACCCACTCCGGTGAAGACTCGATTGTGACCAGCTCAATATCTTCTTCCATTGCTCTGGCTCCGTCATCTTCAGGTTCCATTGTCGCAGCATTTGATGCTGCTCCAATTTCACCTTCTGCTGTCGGAGCTGCCCTGTTATCTAGGTTTTCCGTGAGGGTTTCATCTACATTGTCGCCTAATGGCTCTGTTTGTGCTTCCCCTCGCTCTCCTTCAAATGCAGTGTCATCCCCCACTGGTTCTGCTTGTGCTGGGGATTCATACACCTCAAATGGCTCTGCCTGTGCCCCTGGTTGTTCTTCCTCTGTGGTTTTATCCACCCCGGATGGTCCTGCCTGTGCCCCCTGTTGTTCTTCTTCCATTTCATCCCTCCCCCCAACTTCACTGGAGGAACTCCGGTCCTCCTGTTGTGGCGGAACCGGTAATTGCTGCAATGGGATGACCCTCAAGGGAACAGGTTGCTGTGGTCGGGTAATGAATTGCTCCCATGTTATATTATGTTGGGCCAGGGTTCTTACAATAATTAACTTAATAAGGCCATGGTGGGTGAGGGAAGATAATGGGTGCTTTGCAGACTGAACAAATGTTGCCATATGGCGCAAGTCGTGCAATAAATAAAATGGAATATTCAACAAAATGCCATGACGGAGATGAGAAAGCAAAGGAAGTTCAGAGTTGTACACAGTTTGGTATCTACCTTCGCAGGTAATGTACTTCTTGAGGAAGACAGCAACCTGGTCCCATGGCTGCGGCAATGACTTCAGTGCAATCCCTCTCCTGGATGCTTCAACTTGCTCCCCTGGAAGTAAAAATTCTTCCCGTGCAACCGTTGCAGGGACTCGACGGTTAAACCAAGGTTTTCCCACCATTGGGATAGCTGTAACCTCGGATATAATGACCTCAGAAACATCTATACACAGCCCCCACACCGTGGAGTGTGTTTTAGTAAGATTCAAGGCAAATTGCAGGGCTGCATCCCGATCAAATCCATCCAATCGTTCAAAGAACTCGACCCAGCCAGTAGCTTGAAAAATGGCCAGAACTTGCAGATTCCGTCTAAGTTCCCTGGTATTGAAAGGTTCATGGCGAACTGGAATACCCATGGTCCTGGCTGCAAGATGAAACTGCTATTCGACAGAGTACAGGATCCCAGAATGGAAGTTGCAGCACAGAGAATGCACGAATCGTTGAGCAGAGACGTTGAGCGAATGAGCTAATTCGGAAAGTTAAGCGCAGAGAGTTTAAAATTTTCATGCCGAATTGGGGAAGGTGGCAGTTATTAGTATTACGTCGTACGAGGGAAAGGTTTAATCAGGTATAAATGGTGGTACGAGTGAAGGTACGGCCAATCTCGTTTAAATGATATCAATACTTAATCACGTGATAAATGAAAGCCATACCTCATAAAACTGTGCGTCGGAAGGCTGCGGAAACTGGTGGAGCATGCAGTTGGTGACGTCACGAAGCCGGACGCGTGCACAGTCAGCCGTGGGATCATGATGACTCGGATAAGGCACTAATTTCCTTCGCCGGTGAAACACAAGGCATCGCATCCTCGGGGTTAAAATGATGAGTTCGCTGGCGGAACTGGGATGAATCAGCATCATGATTAGCAGGTTGCAGCAATTCTTCTGTTAACACGGGAGTTACCACTGCAAGTTGCCAAAGAAATGATAACACGGCCGATGAAAAAGCTTGTTGCAGCTAGCGGGAAAGAAGTTGCAGCCACCGGAAAAGAATTCACGGCAACCGAAAATTTTTTTTACGATATCGGGGAAAATTACGGCTATCACGGAAAAGTTTTACGGCGGCGGGAAGAAAAAAAAACTTACAGCGGCCGAGAAAAGATTTTACGACTATGGGAAATATGTTACAGCCGCTGGAAAGAAATGGCAACTGCAGGGAAATGATGTGGCAGTGAGTGGTCAATGAGGTGGCAGCCGCTGGAAAATGAGGTGGCAACCGTTGGAAAATGAGGTGGCGGCCGCTGGAAAATGTGGTGGCAGCTGCGGGAAAAAGATGTTGCAGCTTCCGATGTTGCAGCCGCCGAAGTCGCAGCCGCCGAAGAAGATTGACGGCTGACGGAAAAAGGACATTACGGCTATCGGGAAATAAAATGGCCGTGAAGTGGCAGCCGCTGGGAAATAGGGTGGCAGCTACGGAAAAAGATGTTACAGCTTCCGATGTTGCAGCCGTCGAAGTCGCAGCCGCCGAAGTTGCAGCTGCCGAAAAAGATTGACGGCTGACGAAAAAAGGACATTACGGCTACCGGGAAATGAAATGGCAATTGCTGGGAAATGAAGTGGCAGCCGTGGGAAATGAGGTGGCAATAGCTGGTGAATGAGGTGGCAACCATGGGGAAGATGAGGTGGCAGCCGCGGAAACTGGAGTTGCAGCCGCCGATGTTGCAGCCGCTAATGTTGCAGCCACCGATGTTGCAGCCGCCGATGTTGCAGCTGCCGAAATTGCAGCTGTCGGGAAAGATTGATGGCTGACGGAAAAAAGGGCATTATGGCTACCGGGAAAAGGAGAATATGGTTGCCGGAAAAGGATATACAGCTGCCGGAAAATATGTTGCAGCTGCCGGAAAATATGTTGCAGCTGCCGAAATTTTTTTTTTTTTTTTTTTAACTCAAGGACATCACAGGGGGATTTTCATTACGGGCCCAAACTGGTCGTTCTCCTGGCGCTTCCCTGAAAAAAAATTTTAAAGACGACAGCAAGCAAAGAGATCAAATGCAAAGAGAAAGAAAATGACAACTATACGCTACAGCAAGACATTATTTATGTACAGCAAATATAATTTTCAGTTTAAGATTTGGCAAAGGTAGAGAAATGTTCCTGCTCTGGTGCCAATTGATAGTTTGGATCAGCAGCAATCTGTGAAATGAATGCATCTTTCGAAATGGGCTTCCGATACAGTCGCAGTCTGTGGCCATTAGCAAGTAATGGTATACGGTTTTCATCAATGGTGACCAGGCGAACAGTGCCGTTGTCAAATACCCTGTCAACCAAATATGGACCCAGCCATCTTGTGCGTAATTTCCCTTTAAAATCCTTCTTGAATCTGGAGTCATATAATAGTGCCCAGTCTCCTTCACGGAAGATTTTCTTTTTGATGAATCGGTCATGCCAATTAGATCTCTGTTGCTGAAGCAGCACAGTCTGGTCTACTGCAGCTAATCGTTTCTCATCCAACTCATTTAATTGATTCAATCTTCTTTTCTGGGCTTCTGTTACATCCAGGTTCATTTCAATGGCTGTTTTCAGGGTCTTGATCTCAAATTCAATTGGAAAAATGGCACTCTTTCCATATACCAAATCATAAGGGGAAAAGCCCGTGGTGTTACGCCAAGTCGTGCGATATGCCCACAGTGCTTCTGGAAGCCTGTCAGCCCAATCCCTTCGATGGCTTTTAACTGTTTTAGTAAGGATTGCTTCGATAACTTTATTAGTGCTTTCCACCTGACCATTGGCCTGGGGATGATAAGGTGAAGCCATCTTGTGCTGCACATGATACTTCCGGAGCAAGGATTCAAATTGGTGTGAAATAAATTGTGGTCCCCCATCGGTAACTACTTCCTTTGGTACCCCAAAACGGGTAAAAACTTCACTGTACAGGAAATCAATCACCGCCTGGTCATTTGCCTTAGCCAAAGCTACAGCTTCTACCCACTTGGTCATGTAATCTGTACACACCAAAATGTAAACCTTCTGTTTGGAAGGAGGGTTGATAGGACCAACAAAGTCCAATGCCCATCTATCAAACGGTTCTAATACCAATTGGGGCTGTAAAGGCATCTGATCTGTCTTATTAGGTTGGCCCATCCTTTGGCAGCTGTCACAGGACTGAACGTATCTTTTAGCATCTCTGAACAGTGTCGGCCAATAATAGCCCATCCGCAACGCCTTATGCCCTGTTCTTTTGTCTGCAAAGTGTCCTCCGCAAGGTTCATCGTGACAGGCCTTCAGTATATGAAAGATCTCATCTTCCCTTACACATCTTCTAATCTCCAGATCAGGTCCTGTGTAAAAGAGATGGCCTTTAAGCCAACAATACCTGGCACTTTGCTGAATAATTTTTCTTTTTTCTCGTTTAGACATATGTGGCGGAAGCTTCCCTGCAACCAAATAATTAGCAACGTCTGCATACCAGGGTGAATGAGCTGAGAGTGCGAATAAATGTTCATCCGGGAAAGCATCCTCAACAGGTGAACTGTCATCACTATTAGTAAATCGTGATAAAAAATCAGCAACAACATTTTCTTTTCCAGGTTTATCTATAATAGTAATATCAAATTCCTGTAATAATAAAAGCCACCTGGTTACTCTGGCATTAGTGACAGGTTTATTCATTAAATACTTAATGGCAGAGTGGTCAGTATGCACAAATGTAGGATACCCAGTAATGTAATGCCGAAACTTATTAATAGAATAAACAATAGCAAGGAATTCTTTTTCAGTAACAGTATAATTTAGTTCAGCAGGGGCTAAGTTTTTACTAACATAATAAATAGCATAAGGTACTTGACCGTCCTGCTGTCCTAGTACTGCTCCAATGGCGGTATCAGAAGCATCTGAAGAAATGTGGAAAGGTATGGTCCAATTAGGTCCCCTCAAAATAGGGGCTGTGGACAGTTTCTCTTTAAGCTTATCAAATGCTGTCTGGCATGCTGCACTCCACACAAACTGTGCGTCCTTCATTAATAATGAAAACAAAGGAGAAGCAAGTTTGGAGAAGTTTTCTATGAATCTCCTGTAATACCCAGCATGTCCCAGAAAACTTCGCACCTCTTTCTGAGTTGAAGGAGTTGGTATATTATTTATCACCTTAATTTTTGAAGGATCCACTTGAATACCGTCAGTAGAGATGAAATGTCCTAATACCACCCCCTCACTCATCATCATGTGGCATTTTTCAGTGCTTAGTGAGAGGCGAGCCTGTTCACAGCGAATTAAAACTTTCTTCAAATTTTCCAGTGCTTCCTCAAAATCCCTGCCATAAGGAGTAAAATCATCCATAAAAACTTCCATGCTATCATTAACCAATTCAGAAAATATGCCAATCACAGCTCTTTGGAACGTTGCAGGTGCATTGCACAATCCAAAGGGAAGCACCCTGTAGGCGAACGTTCCCCAAGGGCAAGTGAAGGTGGTCTTATCCTGATCCTCTGGAGCAATCTGAATTTGATTGTACCCACTGAACCCATCCAGGAAGGAGAAGAACTTCTTCCCAGATAGGGTATCAAGTACCTGGTCAATAAAGGGCAGAGGAAAATGATCCTTTTGTGTGGCTTTGTTCAGCTCCCTATAATCGACACAGACTCTCCATTTACCATTTTTCTTGGGTACAATTACAAGTGGGGAAACCCACTCACTATCTGAGATAGGATAGATAAATCCTGCTTCCAAGAGTTTCTGGATTTCTTCCTTCACTATATCCCTCAGATTGGGGTTCATGTGTCGTTGGGGTTGACATACAGGCCGGGAGTCGTTTTTAATATAAATATGATGAGTGCACAGACTAGAAGGAATACCCTTCATGTCTGTATACTCCCAGGCGAATGCCCCCTTGCGTTCCTTCAAGAGATTGGTTAGGCGCATTTGTTCTTCTGAGGAGAGACCAGGGTTGATGTTCAAAGTTTTTCCAGGCTCTACCTCAATGGGAATGCTTCTGGAGTTTTTCAAGACTGGGATTATGTTTGTGTCATTGACTAGTGCTTCCTCCGTAAGCTGTTCTTGTTCTTCCTTCCCAAGGGTACTGTTCAGGAGTTGATAAACTTCCTTATCTACTGAAGCAGGTTCGCTAATGAAATTATTAATGGCATCGTCTTCTGTTTCGTTTTTGAATGTTAGTGCCTTCCCTATTGTTAGTAATGGCTGAACATCTTCCTCCTCTTCCTGTTCTATCCAAAGGGAAGTTTCAGTTTCTAGACTCGGCCGTGCTGGAGGGTACAGGGTGAGGTTTTTGGTTTCCATGCCATCAGATATAGTCATAGATCCTGATCGACAGCTGATGCAAGCATCAGCTGTAGCCAACCAGGGCCTCCCCAAAATCAATGGATGTCCCCCCAGCTGTGATTTTGGTTGTAATACCAGAAAGTCGGCAGGATATTCCCATGAGTCTACTGAAATAACAAGGTCGTCCAAAATCCCTTCGGGTCTGATGGTGGATCTGTCTGCCAATTCTAAGATAGTAGGGGTCGGTCTAATATTGGTGAATCCAAGCTTCTTTACAGTCTCCATTGTTATAACATTAATCGCAGCTCCTAAATCTACTAGTACGTTGGGTATCTGCGTTTGTCCTATGTGTACAGTGACAGTAGGATTGTCGGGATCCTCATACTTGGTTATAGGGGTTTTTCCAGTGATTAAAGCGGATAAATTCCCTATAACATGAACAGTAGGAGGATCTCTGGGTTTCCTTCCCGGTCTTTTAGTGCACAGGTCCCGAACAGTTCTAGCATAAATAGGTACATCTTGAAGAGCTTGTAAAAGGGGAATCTTAACATAAAGGTTCTTCAATTCTCCTAAGAGATTGAACTGAGGTTGCCCCCCTCTTTGTGGCAGCATCAACCTCTCAGGGTATGGTGGTTGCCTTACCAGCTGGGTAGGCTGCGTGTTATCCACTTTATTGTTTAATGTTTCAGCCGTCCCATCTGAGGGATGCTCAGCACCTTCAGTGTTAGGAACCAGATCAAATGGATGCTGGGAACTCTCTTCTTTGTCATGCTCAGATGGTGGAATATTTTCTGAAGTTACACGTTCTACTATCTTTCCAGACCGTAAGCGAATATCATTACAAGGTACAGGGGAGAGAGAGTAGGCCGGCATATTGAGAGCTTCCAATTGCTGGACTGTTTTATTGTTTGGGTTAGGGTTAGGTTGGGCAGGCAGCTGAGGCCGTATCGGTAAGTTAGGAACAGGATTATTTTGCAACTGCAGCTGCGACTGCTGAGGTGGGTATTGAGGATATTGATGAAATTGAGGATATGGAGGATACGGTAACTGTTGAGGTGGAGGTGGTTGAGGAAACTGGTTCCCAGGATGGAAGTTCCTCCATCCAGGAGACCATGAAGTAGGCTGATGTGGTGGCTGTGTCCAAGGACTCCATGAATTATAACCTTGCATCGCAGGTTGAGGGGAATTCCACTGAGCATAATTCGAAGGGAATTGTGTATTCACATTTTGCATATTAGTATTCCAATTATTCAAATTATTCAAAAATGGAAATGAATCGGGAGACATACCTTGATTCCGGGGTTGCCAGGGTTTCTTATGTGCAATGAAGTAGGCTGAATCTACCTCTGGAGTTGATGCCTGCAGAACAGCCTTTACTTGGGGTAATGTCGGACATTCCTTCATATCATGGTTCAGCTCGCACAGCTGACACACTTGTATTTTGTCAAGAGGGCATTCTTTCAGTGGATGAGTCTTTCTACATCGGGGACAAAACACACCTAGTGTGAGATCCTCCACTGCCTGTCTTTGCTTGGCCTTCAAGACATCAATCTCTGAAGAGATAGAGCTCATCATTTCTGTTTTAAAGTTTTCAAGAAGATTGCCTATCTCCGCACGTGTAGCTCCCCCATTGGATGACTTCTGAGTTCTGTCGAAGACATCACGTTCCAGCTTATCTCGTTTATGCTGCTTATTATGCCTAGAAGATCCCCTGGAATATCTCTTACATAATTCCACAATTGTCTCAAAAGATTCTTTAGAGATATCCCCCTTTCCTAATAAATTTAGCATGTCTAAACAATCGTCCCTGATTCCTCGAAGCAGGATTATCTTAAGCACATCTAGTCCCATGTTCGTCTGTCCAGCTCTCTGCACATTGTACAGCAACCTCTCCACAAAATCCTCCAAACTTTCATCCTCCTTCTGTACCATCTTGAATAACTCCTCCCTTTTGTCCCTGGTGTTGCAATATTCTTGATATTTTTCCAGGAACACTTGCTTCATCTTATTCCAATTAGCAACAGTTCCTCCCCCAAGGCTCATGAACCATCGTAATGCATTGTCCTTCAGGGTGGCAGGAAAAAGCTTCAACTTTTGAGCATCTGTGACATAATCATAGCTGCGACAAAGGATATCGAATTCAAACAGGAATTCGTCTGGATCCTCTGCCGCCCTGCCATGGAAGCGGGGTAACACCGACGGTGAAATGTTTTTCATAGGAGCTGTCCCCTCTAGCTGCTGTATTGGGAATTGCAATGTAGCCATAGTTTCTGGCGGGGAATCATCTTCATGATGGTATTGTACCACTGCTTCTTCCTCTTCATTCTCATGTCTATTATTCATCTTTTCTTCTGTATCTTCTCCTTCGTTTGTTCCTTTGTTCCTTACCTCAGTTGTAACAGCTGCGTATTCTTCGGTTGTAACAGCTGCGTATTCTTCGGTTGTAACAGCTGCGTATTCTTCGGTTGTAACAGCTGCGTATTCTTCAGTTGTAACAGCTGCGTACTCTTCAATTGCAACAGCTGAATCAGCTGTTCCTTCTTTAGCAGGAGTGTATGCAGGAATCACAGCCGCTCCTGTATCTTCCACTGTAGATCCTGATGCTAACGCTCCAGGATCAGTAGGGCCTCTTTTGATAGGAGTCTCCCGTTGACGAGATCTGACAGCTGAATCAGTTTTGTCAACAAGGTCGTCAATAAATGTTCTTCTACCCAGCGGTGGACCTCGACCACGACCCGAACCACCTGCAATGTTAGTAATTTGTGGGGTTTTGGGGGTTGGGAGGTGATCGCGTTTTACCCTCCTCGTATTCATGCGAAGCAGATCATTTCAAAAACAACCAAAAGACTGACTAAAAGCAATTATTAGATACAACTAATGACTAGTGTTTAATTTTCATCCTTCCCCGGCAAATGGCGCCAAAATGTCAAGCACTCTATTTGCAGATAATTAAATATCAAACACACAGAGCGTATGAAATTTATTGTCAACCCGAGAAAGTCTTTTTATTTCAAAGGACAAGTGCACAATATATGCTTAAACACAAAACCATTAGAAGTGAATACTTTTATCTTCTATCATCCATGTTCATCCCAAGAATCTATGCAATCCCAATTGCATTCTAACTGCTTATACTACAATTCTTTTCTATCATGCATCAAGAAGAAATGGTATCAGATCTAATCAACGATTGCAGGAAGGAAATCTCATTCGCATTCTAAAATAATCACTTGTCTAATCTAATCAAGCTGAGAATCATAAAGCATGACCTGAACATTACTCTAGAACTTTAATGAAAGAGATTGAAGCAACTGTTCTAAGAAACTGAATTGCAAAATATAAATCAATCAACACATAACAGGAAAGCTAAATTGTAAGAGCTCTTGGGATTACGTCTCAGCTGAAGGATGAACACGGCAGTGTGAACAGAAATTGAAATGTGTAAAAAAAACCTGACTCAGTCGACTGTTATTCGATACCATTCACCAATCTCACGGAAATATAATCATTACTAAGAAATCCACACAATAAATATTGCTGCTGCGTACAAAGGAAAGAACAAAGCATCACACAACAAGAAAGATGAAATCCTAAATTAACGCAGCAATCTCTGTGGAAGACGGGCCCAGTCTTCACACAGAGACGCTGGTTGAACAACACTCTCTTTAACTCAGAAGTAACTCCTTATATTAACAGAAGAATGAGTACACAGTTTGGCTCGGCTGCTAATACAAGATAAATTAATTGTTTGTTGTCCAACCCCTCAGTCGAGGCAATCCCACATATTTATACATACAATTTGCAACATCTAAACCTATAATTGGGCAGCCATGAAGATCTCTGATCTTCAGGCGCCCTAAATAATCTAGCTGTTACAATGCGTGGCAGAACTGAAATATCCAAATATGAGAGGAGTTATTAACTGTCCCAAGAGTGGCGGTCCTTCCAGCTCACAGCTGGATTCGAGCAGCGACATACTTAAGATAGCACTTTATGTTACAGCTGCCCTGCCACGACTGTGCCTTGATTGACGATTTGAGCCCCAAGGAACCTTCTACAAGCAATGAACGTCCCTTCCTCCATGACTTGTTCAGCTCCGATCTTCCTGCAGTCTATTTGTCTTACTACCTTCATAAATCGCATCATGTTAGCACAAATTAAGAGATGCACAGCTTTAATCATCACAATCATAAGTATTAAAACAATAAAACAATAATCGGCCATACCTTGGTAAATTGGGGAATAAGATAAGGACAATAAGTCGAATTGCCAAGGTAATTGGTGTGAGACAAGGGAAGGGAAGATGATAAATGATGGTCAAAAATGGCCAATTCTGGGCTCAACACTTGATATCTTGTTTCACATTCTAATACAAGTGGTCTACTTGATATGTTCATTTTAATCTTACCGATTTATGAATGCTTTTCAGGTCTGGGTAGTCTTTTTGGGAAGAGAGGGTTGTTTTCAGTTGAGAGGTTTATGGGAAGAAAGTCTCTTGACAATGCTCCATTTTGACAGAGACTATGATTAATTTTTTTTTTTGTGTAGGAAAGGGAGGGGGGGTTAGGGAGTCTTTGTTCATTTTAGTGATGCATGTAATTTGTGAGGACATGTGAACAACACATAAGCATTAAACTAGTATGTATGAAATTCCATATTGAAAAATAGGATATGCACAAAGGGTTGAGGGTATGTCAAATCCCCTGCAACAATCTTAGTTAGACTGATGCGGGGTGCATATTGCTTGCCCAAAACATTAGTGTGCATTGATTTCAGTGATGATGGAACAAAAAATGACCTAGAGAAATCAAGTAGTTGCATTAATTTTAGTAATGATATAATGCAAAACAATATGGTGTCTTGATTTCAATGATAATAATACATTGAAAAACGATTCATTGCATTAATTGAAGAAACTATACCAAGAAAAATTGATTTGATGCACTACTTTCAATATTGAGATAGTGCAAATTATCAAGTGACACAGTGCAAATCAATTTCAAAAGACATTATGGTGTTGTGATATGTGCATGTATTAGATCCAAATTGATGCAACACAATGTAAATAGAATTATGAAAAACACATCATGTTGGAGAAAGAAATTGGAAAGTAAGAGAGATAAGCAGGGATAATTTTAAGGACCCATACTTATTTAAAAGTGTATAAACCTTGGCGAATCTTACCATTTCTTAAAATGTCAACTATAAAATATTTGGCTATATTTTTCTAAAATTATTTCAATTTCTATGGATTTTATATAGTTTATATAATAATTTGGAGATTTTTAGAGTGAAAATTTTTTAACCCATCAAAATTGGGCGAAACGGGGCTTCAAAAAATGCAAATTGGTGAATCTGTTTTTGGAAAAAAACATGGAAAAATAGCCCATGGGCTAAATTTCGCCCCTAAAATTATCCTTGGAGATAAGATCTATCAATGAAGTGCAAACAATCCCTCAAATCTTACATCATATCACTTTGTTACTATTCATCTTCTTCGTCATGTCATTTTAATATTATTCAACATCTTTTTTTTCCACAAATAAAAAACTATACTTGATATTCATTAAAAATAAAAGTATACATAAATTGGTTTGTTTACATTCATTCTCATCGAGACTGTTACTATGATTGTTACTATCAACCTCAGTAGAAAAAACATGACTATAGACACTAAATCCAAAACAAAATAGGGACAAAGTGTGTGCCACAAAGAAAGAATCCCCAACGCCATTGCAGTGGATGCATGCTTAGGAGCCACCTCCGCTGGAGGAGAGCAGGGGGGCGGTTAGCGTAAACCTAGTTGCCAACACTTGGAGAAAAGGCGACTCTAAACAACCCCAATCTTCCACGAGATCCAAAGGTCGTCGCCCCAGACGTTGATGCCGGAACCACCCCCACTATAGAGCCGCCGCGCCTGAAGACCACCGCCAGCACTCTCAGCAACCTTCACCCCCACCGCCCCACAACAAAAAAACGCACCAATGTCGAAACCAACCATGTCTTATCTATTGAGAACCTCCAGTAACAACAACAAGCAACTACTGAGAAACACCAAATCCCGGCAACTTCGCTCCATCGCCACCGCCAACATCTTTGTCAATCATCATAGCTACTTTGCTATTAGTCCCTGGCAAGGAAGGGCTATAATTTTCAATGAGAATTCAAAATTGTTTGACTTTGTATTAGTGCTTAATTTTTTATGTTGTTCGGGATAATCTTTTGCAATGTTTTTAGAAATTAATTTATTAAACTTAATTTTTTGAAAATTATAATTATATATTCTATTTTTTGAAAAAAGAAAATGGAATTTGTTTAGGTGAAGCACGCATGAGATTTGACATAAATTCCTGCACGTGGATTTAAATTTTTTAAAACTAAAATTAATTTAAAAACCATTTAAAAATTTAAAAAATTGCAAAATTTTACATGTCAACTAGTTTGCAGACACAAGACAGTATGAACACTCTGCCATCTCCCACGTGGCCCTATGGCCCACTCTGCTTATTGGATCTTTTTTGCTTATGGACCCGTAGCTTCTACCCAAGGCTCCCGCCCCGCTGCCACGTAGTCCGTCGATGAGAATGATATGGTTGTCGTAATATATAGACACAACAAAAAAACCCATCTTTTAGCACCACAAGTTAGCACCACTTATATTTTGTGGTGTTAAGGTGGTGGTATTAACACCAATTACATTTTTATGGTGTTAAGGTGGTGCTATTAACACCATTTCCATTTTTGGGGTGTTAAGGTGGTGGTATTAGCACCACTTATATTTTGTGGTGTTAATATGGTGTTATATTTGTTAACTTTATTGGAAATGAGTTCTTCCTCATCCATGTTAAGGGAAATGCCACCTTGGCAAATACCATAAAGTGGTGCTAAGCTATTACTTGTCACATATACATTTACTATAACTAGGATTGAATTATGAGGATTTCCACCATAAATATAAATAATTCTATTGTAAATTCAATAGTTTTTCATTTTATTAATTCAAATGAACAAACAAAATTTTTTGCACCACAACTTCGTAAGAGTATTCTTACCCTCTATGTATGAGCATTGACACTATTACAAGGCTTTAATTACTATGGATAGTTCCAACGGTTGTGAATATGGTCGAGAGAATAATCTTAGGCCTTAGGCTAAAGGAATCATGAGCATAGAGAAATGCCATCTTTGGAAAGTACCATATACTGGGGCTAAGTGCATATTGGTCACATGGACATGTACAAATCATATTTAATTATGATTAGTTGCACTATAAGCATCTTAACAAATAATTATTTTGTAAATAACTTAATTTATTTTTATTTTTATTTTTTTTAATAGAAACAGCTAGTAAGCTTATATTAGATAAAAAGATGGAAATTACAAAACAAAGAATGATCAGATTTCTCCCATGAAAGGAAGACATCCATCACACCAATTTCATTATGTTCTAACTAATAACTATCATTGTATCTTCCTGTCCTATGAAAACTATAACATCTTATGAACTGCCCTAGGAGGAGTATGCATAAAAAAAACATGAGGTTCTGCCTTATACAAAAACTGGATTTTCAAACTTTCCAGTATGCCAAAATTGCAGCTGGTATTAGTTCTATGAGTTCTAAAAACCATAATCAAATTACTGAAATACATAAAAACCAAAACAGAGCTATAGGTGCCCAACCCGAGACCTAAACCAATGAATAGCTACTGCAGCCTCGCATCCATGGAAACACCAGCAGAACTCGCTGCCCCATTCTTCTCCGTGCTGAGGTCCACAAAGTTTCCAGCGTTGGCCATGAATTTCTACAGCTTCTCCATCTTTCAGTTAATGTCTTCAAGTTCTCTGCCCAAGACTTTATGCTTCCAGATCTTGTGAGGATAGGCCAGGCCCAAGGTCTCTTCAAGATTCTCCACTTTCTCAGCAATGCTTTGTTGCTATGCTTTAGCCTCTGTATGAGTAGCGTATGCAAGATTGTATAGGTGAGTGAGGATTTTCTTCTGCTCCATACTTTCACCTCTAATTAACCTAACTTGCAGCTCTAATTCCTGTAAATGGTCCAAGAATTCAACATCGAATTTGGATATACCCCTATTTCCAGACTGGCCTCGAGAACTCCCAGCCCCGACGTGCCTGCAGCAAGGGTCGAACCCTTGATTACACTCTGCCTCTGTCGAGTCTCCTCTCTGCTCCTCCTACTGCATTCCATGACTGCAACCTCCTCCGGGACCTCTCCCTGGCTTGAAACACCTGCCACATTTCTAAATTACTTCTCCCCTTCCCAGCGGCCGTCCAACACCATGATAAAACACATCTCCCCCGCCCTGTGGACGCCCAACGCCATGAAATTCCATACTCCTGTCAACGTAGAAGAGCACCAAAGAAACAAACAGCAAACGCAGAGAACTGGGAATGAAGGAATGAACATAGGAAAGCTTCCAAGTGCGGTAATAAACCCTGGAAACCTTCACGCATGCCAGCCAACTGGCAAGCAGCGTGATTGCAATAAATACAAGCATGTAAGGGCGGCCTACGAGGATAGTAGGAGCCATCGAAAGATTATAAGAGGGATTCCAAAAATTTGAAAAAAACAACCCCCTAACGTGATGAGACCAAGGAGGATAAAGGTCTCGAAAAGAAAGGGCAAGGGCTCGATTCATTAAGACTTGCCAAGGTCTATGGAAGCCATGCATTTTCCAAACTCTCATTGTTATAACTTAGCAAACCATAGGAAATACTGACACCCCAATTGGCCATTTCATCAGCTTGTCTCTTTTGTCCTCGAAGAATATGCATACAAATAATCTCATGAAAATCCCAGCTGATACAGAGGAGAAGATGATGAATTTTTTAGGTGGACTTTCTTCTTTTGCCAACAATACTTCTAGCTTCTCTAATAATGATTAAGGAATCGCC
Source organism: Larix kaempferi (assembly GCA_027924585.1). Lineage (NCBI taxonomy): Eukaryota > Viridiplantae > Streptophyta > Pinopsida > Pinales > Pinaceae > Larix > Larix kaempferi. Next base: position 9,016,330 of record BSBM01000951.1, on the reverse strand, counting down.
TAAGACCATGAGTCTTTTTATCCCCAGTGAGTTGGCAATCTCCATCCCTTTGATGAGGCCAAGCCACTCCGCTCCATTATTGGTTTTCCTTCCTAAGCCCTAGGCAAATTCCTTCTGCTTGTTCCCCTTGGAGTCAAAAATTACTCCCCTTGCACCTGCCAACCCAGGATTTTTTTTTTTCATTCAAAGAAATGCTCATGATTAATTTATGAAGTTTTACACCACAATCACAACAAATTCAATTATTATTTTTTATACTATTTAAACACATAAACTCACATGATTCATTTATGAGGTTTTGCATCATTAACACAACAAGTTCACAAAGAATTATTTTGTAAATAACTTAATTCAATTATTCATTTTTAATATTATTCAAGCAAATAAATACCTATGATTCTTAATATTGACAAATAATTAAAGACAACCATTTTTAATTTATTATCATTATAAATAATTAATAAAAGTGATTTGAATTGAAATTTGATTATTCGATAGTGTATATTTTTATTGATCTTATTAATTTTCTTGATGGATATTAGTATCATTATTAGGCTTCAAGCACAAGGCACGGGTCTCAAATCCTTTGACATGTTCAAGGGAGGAAGCCTCTACCTTGGACCCTAAAATAAACCTTTAGGAATCTAGGACCAAGAAATATGATCAAACACATGTCTTTCTAAGAGAATTCTTAATGTTTATGTGTGGGTGTTGATGCCATTATAAGTTGTGATCAGTAGTGATAGGTCTACTGGCCCTCAATCTTGTTAGAAGAAGAAACCTAAACCTTAACCTAAGTGAATCTTCTAGGGATGTAGGGATATTAATGATTTGTTGAGCCAACATAAACAACATTTTGAAAATATTTATGGCTTTATAATAGGGATAATGGGGGGCATTGGAGGAAATAAAACTAGGTATAAGTCTTCAAGGAATATACATGATTAAGGGAGGAAAATCTGGCCTTGGACCGTAGAGGAAACCTCTAGGCATATAAGATTAACAAGTATACTTCGAACCACAACATAAAAAATCCTAAGGGTATCATTGGCCTAATATTGGGGGTATCAATGTAACTAAGAGGTTTTAAGCACTATATGTGGTCGTTTAGGCCCTCAACATTTTTTAGGAAGGAAACATAGGCCTTAGTCCCAAATAAAATATTTTATGCATCCAAGGCCAAATACAATAACTTGGACCACTACATGTGACCTATTACGGGTATTCTTTAGCATTGAGTGAGGAAATCGACATCAATATGAGGTTTTTGCTAGTATATATGGGTCTTAGCTTTTTGTATATTATCATAAGAGGAAGATTTAAAACACACCCATGAACTCCCAACACTATCCTTGGCATCCAAGTGTTCATGTAAGTGACACTAGGTATGAGAACCTTGGACATATCCCTAGGAGGAATCACATGAATTAGGCCCTAAAGGAAGGTTTTATGCATCTCGGGCTAAGAGCGATCACTCAAACTATCACATAGGATATCATGCACATTATAGTATATCATTAATATTAAAGTGGGATATGGAATGAAATATGTGGTTTTGTTCACTAGGGATGGGTCTTGGAAAATGCTTGGAGAGTAATTTGAAATAAGTATACCCGAACATAATATTATTGTTGTAATGAGAAATTATCAAGGCCATGAACCATAACATACACCCTTTACAGTCTATATTTGGCATAAAAGTTAGATATGGGCACAATCAAGAGTTTGTACATAGTGGGATAGATCTCAAGGCATTGACATGAGTCATAGGAGGAAATCAAGAGTTTTATTTAGGTGTCCAAAGGCATTGGTAATGATATTATAGGGAATAAGACCATGACTTTATCCCTAAAGAAACCAATAAGGAATCCAGATCCATTGAGGCAATATGTATCTAGGTTTATGGCCTTGGACATGGTCAATAGAGGAGACCTAAATCTCCATCCCTAAAGGAATCTTCTGTCCATCAAGGCAGAACAAGGTTGCCTCCACCAACCACACATGGCCTCTTAAAAGTATCATTAGCTTGTTATTGAGGATGAGGTGTCATTAGGTGACTTTGAGTAGTATGTACATGTCTCATGGCCTTGGTAGTGACGTTCTAGGGAATAATACCACGCCTTCATCCCTAAAGAAATCATTGATGCATCTAAATCCATGAATAATGTCTTAAAGAACCATACATGACTTCACATGGGTATCCATTGTACTATGTATCTAGGTCTTGCGGACTTGGGGACTTCAACATGGTTAATGGAGTAGACTTAATACTTCACCCCTAAAGGAAGCTTCTAGTCATCCAAGGACAAACATTTTGCTACCACCAACTACACACAACCTCCCAATGGTATAATTAGTTACTATTGAATATGTTGTTACCATTAGGTGGTTTTGATTAGTATGTACATGTCTCGGGTCCTTGGGAATGGTTTTTTAGGGAAGAAGACCATGCCTTTGGCCATCAAGCAATCATTAAGGCATATAGATACATGACCACTACCTAAATGTACCATGCATGAATTTGGAGAAGTATCTATGGAACTATGTATCTAGGACTTCTGGCCTTGGGGCCTTGGACATAACCAGTGGAGGAGACTTGAATATTGAGCTCTAAAGGAATATTCTATCCATATAGGGATAAGAAGATTGCCTCCACCAACCATGCATGCCCTCTTCAGGGTATCATTGGCCTATGATGGATTATGCCATTTCCATTAGGTAGTTTCGAGTAGTATCTACATGTCTTAAGGCATTGTGAATTATGTTTCAAGGAAAATGACCATGCCTTTGGCCCTAAATAAACCATTGAGGCATCTAGAGAAATGGAAAATACCTGAAGCACCATGCATGACCTACAATGGATATTTGTGCCACTATGTATCCATGTCTTGGGGGCTTGGGGTATTTGGGCCTTGGACATGGTCAAGGGAGGAGACATAAACCTACGTCCCTAACATAATGGTCTAGCCATCCAAGGCTAAGAAGATCACCTCAATCAACCATGCATGGCCTCTTGAGGGTATCATTGGACAACGATTGAGGATATTCATGCTATTATGTGGTTTTGAGAAGTATGTAGGTGTCTTAGGGCCTTACGAATGATGCTCTAGAGAAGAAGACCATGCCTTTGGCTCTAAAAACCCATTGAGCCATATAGAACCATGATCAATGCCTCAAAGAACCACACATGATTTTGCAAAGGTATCCATGGAGATTTGTATCTAGGTATCACGACCTTGAGGAATTGGACATGGTCAATAGAGGAGACATGAACCTTGGGCCCTGAAATATTTTATCCATCAAAGTATAAGAGGGTTTCCTTCACCAACCACACATAGAATGTCGAGGGTATCATCGTCCTATAATTAAAGATGGCGATTCCATTAGGTGGGTTTGAGAAATATGTATGTGTATCGATGCCTTGTGAATTACATTCTAAGGGAAATACCATACCATTGGCCCTAAAGAAACCACCGAGGCATCCAAAACCATGAACAATTCCTTAAGGTACCACATGTGACTATGCAAGGGTATCCATGGCACTATATATCTAAGTCTTGGGGACTTTGGGGCTTCGACGTGGTCATGGGAGGAAGCATGAAGCTCAAGACCTAAAGGAATCTTTTAGCCATCTAGGACTAATAAATTTGCCTCCACCAACCACACATGGCCTTCTGAGGGTATCACTGGCCTATGATTGAGGATTTCGGTGATTCTAGGTGATTTTGAGTAGTATGTACATGTATCAATGCATTGGGAATGAAGTTATAGGGAGGAAGACCATGCCTTTGGACCTTTAGAAATATGCCAAAGATGTTGAGAAAAATGTTTCATTGTAGTAACGACATTGTTGCAAGGGTGACTTAGTCTGAATATGAGTTAAATGGAGCACTAATATATAGAAATTGATATCTCATGCTTGGGCATGACCGATACTATTCTTTAGTGTTTTGTTCCAATTTTATCAAATGTCTTTGACAAAATGGTAATTTAGGTTATAAATAAGATATTAAAATATGGTGACACAAGTCCAGTGGTCTAGCCACCTCCATGGAGACACCTTTCAAGCCCACCTAACAGAGCTTCTCTATACTCGTTCAATATCATGGCTTTGTCTAGCTGGCGAATCCAGAATTGGCGTCCTTCCTAAAATATATCATATGTCTATTTGGGTAACTAACAGGCCCATTATGCCAGCTAGGTTTTGCATATTTTACTATCCCATCTTAAATCATATTCCCCACACACTCTGAAACAGGAGGGAACTCCCAACCGGGTCAGAGGCATACAAATTTGCACACCATCATATTTTCACTGTATGTTTGTCATGGTTCTTTTGTTTAGAATGGTCACTCAGTAATGCTATTTGTGTTGTTTTCTGGTTCTGTTGACTCTCTATTGATAGATTAAGAGAGTTTATATATAATTTATGCGTGAAAGGAAATGAGTGGCGAAATATCCAGCCATGATTTGAGCTAAATTTTGACTGATTATATTGTTACAATCTCAATTTATTGGCGCAGATTGAGGTTACTCCTATTAAGAGATTATGCCAGATGCACAATATAGTCACTGTAAATTGCCAGTTACCAGGACCAACTCTCTATTTAAATAATGGAGACGCTGTGGTTGTGGAAATCTATAATAAAGGGCCCTATAACGCCACGATTCACTGGTTTTTGTCCTGCTAATAATGTGTTTTGTATATGGGAATGTGTTTGTAGATGGGAGTGGTTAACAAGCCAACGAATTGCTTTTTTTCGATTTTCCTTTATTGGATTATGGTGAGAAAATCTTTGCTGAAATTTACTCTCAGATCTATTGAAATTGCAACTTTCAAAATCCCTATTACATCCATATTATGCAATTTATGGATCTGATATGTACAATTCCACCTGATGCAATCTATGAATATTATCGAACAAAAATAGTTTCTGCTGAATATCCTAAAAATCCATGGGTTGACCCCCATTAGTTTGGGCTGATTAAAAAATGCAATTCCTTGGCAGGTTATCTTCTACCTCTTTGTATATATACGAAGGAAATAGATGTAATTCTGGTACTGATCGATATTTCATTCATGGCAGGCATGGAGTATGCCAACTGCGTATGGGTTGGGCCGACGGACCCGAGTATATTACGCAGTGCCCAATTCAACAGGGCGGAAGTTACACATACAGATTCACTATTGGTGATCAGGAAGGAACCTTGTGGTGGCACGCTCATGTCTCGCGGATCCGAGCTACGGTCCATGGAGCAATCATCATCTATCTGAAGAAGGGCAGTTCGTATCCTTTTTCTAAACCCAGAGATGAAGCTACAATCATCTTAGGTGAATGCATATTCAATATGTTTATATCACCTACAGAAGAACTTTGCATAAGCTTTGATTATGGGTTTTAATGTGGAACAGGAGAATGGTGGAATAGCAACCCCATGGACGTTGTGAGTCAGGAAGATGTCACAGGAGCTGGGCCTAATGTATCGGACGCATATACCATCAATGGACAGCCAGGAGACCTATATCCCTGCTCCAGTTCAGGTAAGGCTATTCATTTTGTATGAAAGTTTTGTGGCCAGAGTGTTCATGCCAACATATAAGTAGTTTGGGAAAGGAATACAAGATTTGGATTTATTTCCAAGTATTATAAACAAGTTTTTATAGGTCTATAAGATTTGGATATTTTTTTTTTTGTAAGTATCATGGTTTTTAAGTAGCATTTTGGCCCAATGGTGTGATAGGATCACCTTCCTGATGTCATGGTTCTCATATCTAAATATAGATCAAGTATTTAGAGAAAATAATGATGTGGCAGATGCATTATCAAAGGAAGTCCTCGTTGGTGAGATAGGTTACTTATATTGGGAGGAATGGGTGGAGGGATTTCACACTCATTCTGGTTTCATGAAGTTTTTAGAGGAGGTGATCTAGTCGGATTTAGCGGTTATCCTCCAGGTTTTTTTGCATAATTTTGTATCTCAGGTGGATATAAAGTTTTCAGGATATGATCTTATGAACTGTTTCAAAATAGTTACTACTATATACTTATTAATTTCTATGAAATAACATCAGTACAATTTTTTTCTTCCAGGAAAAAAGTATCATGGTTTATATAATTTTTAGTTAAATTATTATGTTTTATTATTTAAATTATATTTTTAAATATACAAATAGATTGAACATCTTTATTGTTATTTGATTATACAATCTATAATCATTAATATTCTATTCTAATAATGTTTTAAATTTTTAATAGAATGTTTAAATAATTCAAATCATAACATAATTAATGCTGTGCAAATTCTCTCTAAGATATACCATTACTAAGTTTGTTATCATTAAAATCCTAACCGACCAGTAGTAACCCTTATTCATCATGCTGATCTATAAATTACGGGAATAAGCCGATAGAACTGCTTAAACAAGCACATGGACCAAGCTTGAACACCAATGGTATTTGATCTACTAGTATTGTGATTACTGGTTACTAACTTAGTAGTGTGATTATTACTTATACTGGTATGAATCTTATGGAAATAAGGATACGTACTATGTGCTAATTACAGCCATTACTGTTGTAGATTTCATGAATTCAAACATATCAGTAATTAACGTATACATTTAAGTTGTGGTGTACACTGTAAAGTAAGGGGCTTGTTCTATTAGTCTAAGATCATACAGGTATCTTAGGTTAGGCAGATCCGTAATCAATCACTTACGGTTATCTCTTATATGCTGAGCGTATCATACATTATGTGAATACTTGCATTATTAATACCGAGCAAACTCGTATTAATACCGAGCAAGTTTACAATTACTATTCAGCTCTTGTTTGATTAGGCTTTTACTTATTCATAAAGGGTGGAAAATAAATGGCACTAAGCTCGTAACAAGGTCCTGTTTATTCATAACTTTTTTCCTGTCAAGAGGCACCGTGCTAGACAGGATTGAGGAACGGGCTGAGATAAAGGTGAAATTTGGGATTGGATTGAAATTTCAAGTGATAACGGATCAAGAAATCAAATCGCTCCGTTCTGATGGCCGAATCTTTTTTCTTAAATCTGCTTAGATTGCGGCTTAAAAATTGTAATTTGAGCAATTCTGCAACTTTAACTATCATAAATCGGGATTTAAGATGAGTCACTTGAGATTAGTCAAATTCTCATCAGGAATGTTTCAAAAATCTCTAGAGTTATGTATCGACGCAAAATAGGTTTGTCAAATTTAGGAATTCGAAAGCACTTTTGAACTTGCTCATATGCTCAAGGTTTTTGCAATGAAGATTCACAAGACAATCGGTCGGAGTGTTATGAGCTATGGCCTTGCTCACACATTCCACCCGTTGCCACATGGTCTTCCTGCTTTTTCATCATCATAGCTTTATGACTTATGGCTCCAACGACCATGCTCACATATGTTGCTCACTGCCACGTGGTTGCTTACAGCTGTTACGGGGTAAGCTGTTCATTGAACACATGCGTGTCGAAGTCTATGAAAGTCGCTATCAATTATTAAGCTGGGTGCCCCATTTTGTCGCTGGAATGTAAATTCCCTCTCTATTTTCCAGTGGCCCATTTTCTTGGCTTATCTGCACAGCATCTTGTCCTTTCAATAGATGGATACGTGTCAAGTTGCAGTCCATGAAGGAAAAGGGAAAGTGAAAGCAATGTGCACCCCACACGGAAAGAGATGAAGATTCCACGCGGTTCATGGCCGCCCCTTTACTCCTGTGGCGTTCAAGTGAAATTATTTCTGCGGTGCTGCAAGCATCTCTCAGAAAGAGGGTTACAATCCTTTCCACAATTTCTCTTAAACTCCTCCCTCACAATTTTGAGCATCGATCGTTCAGAGCTTCCCCAGTTTCTGTTTCTATTTCTATTTGTATAACAGTTGGCATTGGCATACCCAACCCTCCATCCCCGATCCCCAAACCCCACGCCTCCAGTTTCCTGCAACTGCGATGGACCCTTCCCCCGCCTCCTCGGCTACTGCTTCTCATTCCATCAGTTCCGGCTACGATGTGTTTATTAACCATCGTGGCCCGGACACCAAAAATACCTTCGCTAGTTATCTCTACCATGCCCTTCTTTCACGTGGATTAAGACCCTTTCTGGACAGGGAGGAATTGGAAGAAGGACTCGAATTTCCGTCTCAAATAGTCGATGTTATTCAAAATGCGTCGGTCCATGTGGCCATCTTTTCTCCAGGTTATGCGGATTCGCGATGGTGTTTGCATGAGCTCGTCCTCATGCAGGAGACGACGGCTACCATTGTTCCTGTATTTTACAATGTAGAGCCTGCTGCGCTAAGGTGGACAGATCACAACAAAACAGGACGCTATGCCGAGGCCCTCAACAAACTCCAAAGGAAGAAAACAGTTAACTCTCAAACGGTCGGCTCCAAGAAAAGAAAACGGTCGACTCCACGATACGACCCTGCCATCATTCAGAAATGGAGAGATGCTCTTTCGAGAGTTGCAGACACAAGTGGGTTTGATTTGAAGGGCAAATTTAACGGGTGAGATCTCCAACTCCCTCTCTATGTATGGATACAGTATGTAGCATGTATATGAATTGGTAAAAGTATATGATGCTTTACCTATGGATATGATGCTTTGCCTATGGTTCCAATTATTTACTCATTTTATATTGTCCTTTCTTTTGTGAATAACTAGAGATGAGGGTCTCATGCTAGAGAAGGTCATCGAACGTGTGTTGAAGATAATGGCTAAACAGACACAGTTGTATGTGGCCAAGTATCCAACAGGTTTAGATGACAAAGTAAAAGATTTTGAAACTACGGTATTAAGGCAGCAACCGACCGGAAAAGCTCAGGTGGTGGGCATAGTTGGCTGGGGTGGAGTGGGGAAGACAACTATGTCGAAAGAGTTTTTCAATAGAAAGCATTCAGAGTACAGTAGATCCTACTTTTTATCCGATGTAAGAGAAAATGCTAAAATCTCATTACATTCTTTGCAAAGTAAACTTTTGAAAGGCTTGGGTCAATCGGATCGGCATATAGACGACATCCATCAAGGTACACAGATGCTTCTAGAGTTTCTCTCACCTGGTCAGGTCTTATTAGTTTTAGATGACATTGATCATCAGGATCAGATAGATGCACTTTTACCAAATAGAGATGCCTTACACAAGGATAGCTTAATTGTGATTACAACTCGGGACAAAGATGTCCTAGCAAGGTCCGGAATGGAAGAGCCATCCATTTATAAGTTAATAGGCCTTACTCCACAACACTCTCGAGAGCTGTTTTGCTTATATGCCTTCTCCCACCCTCATCCACTCGCCGGATTTGAAGATCTGGTAAAAGAGTTTGTAAATGCATGTGGTGGATTGCCTCTATCCTTAAAAGTGTTTGGGGCACTTCTCTTTGGAAAAGAGAAATATTACTGGAAGGATAGACTTGATAGACTTCATCAAGTAGAACTTCCATCTGATATACAGAATAGATTAAAAATTAGTTATGATCCACTTAGTGGAGACGAAAAGCAGATTTTTTTAGATATTGCCTGCTTTTTCATTGGTCAAAAAAGAAACATTGGCATAGGATTATGGAACGAATCAACGTGGAAAAGTAGTTTTCAAATTCTGGAGTGCAAATGTCTCGTGGAAGTGGATGATGATGGTTACATACGCATGCATGATCACCTCCGAGACTTGGGAAGACAGATCGGGGAGGAGGAATTGCCGCACCGTCTTTGGCGTCCCACCGAGAACATTGATGATTGGCTGCAACAGCAATCATCTGTAAGTGTTCAATCATTCAAACATTTAAAATACTAAATTTTCTTCATAAACCTCGCTGTTTTCCAATTTTCCATTCTTTTCTATTGAAATTTGTGAAAATCATTTATTCTCCATCTTTTTCCCAAAATGAACAGGTAATAACTGAAGCTCGTGGAATTAGTATCGTTCACACGGATAGCTGTGATAAAAGTATTATAAACTCATCAATGTTGTCATGCAACCAAACGAATCGTTTTCTCGATGTTCATGCGGTGAAGTTGCAACTTCTTAGTAGTGAAGGAGATCTCCTGGAGCGCATTTTGAGGAAGGTGCACTCACCAAATCTCATATGCTTGTCTTGGCGTGACTGTCCCTACTCTTACCTGCCTTCCTGGATTCCAACAAGAAATTTGAGGGTTTTGACGCTGGAGGGGAAAGTATTGAAAACATTGTGGCAAGACAATTCGCAGGTAAATTTGGGTTAAAAGTTTGTTTGGTTAGTCGCTATTTATATTGCATCTCAAGGTCTCTAACGGTTTTATTCATGAAAATCATATATCTTTCTGACAGTCGAAACACTTATTTTCCAGGCACCAAATTCTTTTGGTAACTTCACGAACCTCTACCATCTGGACCTGTCTGGATGCACGGAGTTGAGGACGCTGCCAGATTCCTTGGGTGGCTTGACGAACCTCCACCACGTGGACCTGTCTTGGTGCACAGAGTTGAGGAGGCTGCCAGTTTCCTTTGGTGGCTTGACGAACCTCCACCACATGGACCTGTGGTGGTGTGAGAAGTTGGAGAGTCTGCCAGATTCTTTGGGTGGCTTGACTAACCTCCACCGCATGGGCCTGACTGGGTGCTTGAAGTTGAAGAGGCTGCCAGATTCCTTGGGTGGCTTGACGAACCTCCACCACATGGACCTGTCTGAGTGCTCGAAGTTGGAGAGGCTGCCAGATTCCTTGGGTGGCTTGACGAACCTTCACCACATGGACCTCGAAGGCTGCCAAAAGTTGGAGAAGCTGCCAGATTGCTTGGGTGGCTTGACAAACCTCCACCACATGTCCCTGCAGAGGTGCGAGAAGTTGGAGAGGCTGCCAGATTCCTTGGGTGGCTTGACGAACCTCCACCACATGGACCTGAGAGGGTGCTGGATGTTGGAGAGGCTGCCAGATTCCTTGGGTGGCTTGAAGAACCTCCACTACATGGACCTGAGAGGGTGCTCAAACTTGGAGAGGCTGCCAGATTCCTTGGGTGGCTTGAAGAACCTCCACCACATGGACCTGAGAGGGTGCTCCAACTTGGAGTGGCTGCCAGATTCCTTGGGTGACTTGACGAACCTCCACCACATGGACCTGAGAGGGTGCTGCATCTTGGAGAGGCTGCCAGATTCCTTTGGTGGCTTGAAGAACCTCCGCCACATGGACCTGAGAGGGTGCTCGAACTTGGAATGGCGGCCAGATTCCTTGTGTGGCTTGAAGAACCTCCAGCACATGGACCTGAGAGGGTGCTCGAACTTGGAAAGGCTGCCAGATTTGTTGGGTGGCTTGACGAACCTCCACCACATGGACCTGTCCCGGTGCTGGAAGTTGGAGAGGCTGCCAGATTCTTTTGGGAGTTTGACGAACCTTAAACATCTTGATTTGTCCGGGTGCTCTGATTTGACCATCTCAAGCGATACACTGGGAAATATAAGAACGCTTGAGCATATAAATCTTTCTGGCTGTGAAAAAACTGAAGTATGGCCCTCGAAACTGGCACATCAAAGGTCCCTGAAAATACTAAAGTTGACGGGCACAAATTTGAAAGAATTACCTAGTGCAATTGGAGTCCTCAGCAATTTGGCAGTTTTGTGTGTAGGGGGGCCTTCGCTGGACACGCTGCCGCCATCGCTGGGTGAGTCAAGCACCTTGAGGGATTTGAGGGTCGAGGATTGCATGGAATTGAAATGTTTGCCCGGGTTTTGTGGTCTTGCAAATCTTGAAACCCTCATTATTAGAAAGTGTGAGAAATTGCAGGAGCTGCCTAGCATGAAAACATTGGTATCTTTGGAGGAATTGTATGTAGTCGATTGTGTGAAGTTGAAGAGCATACGGGATTTGGCGCAGCTAACAAAGCTTTGGAGACTAGATGTTCGGGGGTGCCTTGAGTTAGAAGAGTTGGAAGGAGTTGAACATTGTGAGGGGTTACAGTATCTCTATGCCTCAAGTAGTCGTCAGGGAGTCGTGAAGGGGCTGCGCCAGAACATTACAATACAGTTGGACGACAAGTTGGACCACGAGATAGTGTCGGACGACGAATTTTTAGAGTCGGACTACGAAATTATAGAGTCTGACGATGGAAATTATGAATGAATGAATGCTCATGAATGAATGATTACCATTTTTTATTTTAAATTATATTGATTGATTGTAACGGAGATGTGTGATTTTTATTTCATTTTTATATGTGAAGTTATGGAATGTAAAGATGTATTTTTTTAATCAGTTATAGAATTTTGTTTCAGTGAAAAAATAATTTTTATCATTTAAAAAAAAAAAAATTAATATTTTATAGAATTTCAAAAATAATATTAAATTTCAAAATTAAAATATTAAATTAGTATAATTAAAAAAATATATAAAATTTCAAAATACTCAACATTCGGGACAAGACGCAGAATCTGTTCATTCACTCAGAAACCATTCAGACTTCTCACTCTGTTCATCCGCATTGTACAATATTGAATCCTGTGAAGTGTCGAAGTCATCGACTCATCAGCAACAACAATTAGGAGCGCAACATTAGCATAAAGCAAATCAATAGAAATCCCTTTGAACATTAGCATAAAGCAAATCAATAGAAATCCCTCTGAAGTTAAATTTCATAAAATAAATATAGTCCAAATCAAATCGGAAAAATGGTCCAAGTCGTCAAACATTTAGATTGCTATTTATCTTACTGATAGAAAGACATTTCTGAATTTTGCACATGGTTTTAATTTTGACACAATAAAAAATATAATGACCTTTTTCAGTTGGGTTATTACACATACCATATACGGTGATCCCTTGCGGTTGTCGACTCCTCCATAGAAATAGAACAGTGCAGAGCATCAGTATCATTGGTAAGAAGTAGATGGCTTATAGCACCTGTCCTCTTATATCCATTCATATAAGAACCTGTGCCCTTGTTATTGCTTTGTTGATAAAGTTCCTCTGTGGGCTATTCAACATCTGAACTAATTACCAACATAAACTAACTGATTTTTTACTTTCCATTGCTGCCTCAACTCTTCAACCTGCTTTTGTGCTCCAATAAGAAGATCCTCTCCTTGTTTTAATCCAAAAACATCTGTCAAACTTGAACGAATTTGAGCTGTTTCTTTCTCTACTTCCGTCTGGACCCATATTTGAAACTCCCTCTCTTTTTGCCCTTCTCAGAGGCCATGTTTTGTAAATCAACTTTCACGAGATTCAATTCTCTCATATATTCCATATTGCTATCACTCTGTCTAATCAGTCCTCTCGTATAATTCATGTTGCTGTCATTTGTATATGATGATTGAATCATGGGAACACCCTTGATGAGTATCCGTGGTAAACTTAAAAAATTCATGAGTTAGCAGCAGGTCAAACTGAATGTGAAAATGGGATGGTAGTTTTCGTGATGGAAAATTGCCGCCTAGTGTTACTAACCCCAGGGCACTGAGTCTTAAACGAGGCCGGTTTCAGTTAGAATGCTAAGAAACGGAGCCCTCTTTTCCGGCGAACGGGAGTGGGAAAAGGGAACGGAGTTGGGGTTGGTCGGAATGACGATTTGGCCCGGAAAACGTTGACAGGCCGGCTTCTGGCCCAAATCGTCGAATCCTTGACTATGCCGTTAATAATTCCAGAGGAATGGAGGGTGCGCGTTCCTCGGGAAGAAATATCTCTAATCGTGTTGCAGGCTGAAGGTGCGAAGGTTCAATGAAATCGTGGAGGAAAGAAAGGTCAAGCACAACAAGGAGGTCTATCCACTGCGACAGGAGGAACTAGGGGCCTAGGTGGAGCATAAGAAGGCCTACCTCAATCACAAGAGAAAGATAGAGAGTTTGGTGTGACACGGCCTAGCCTAGCCCTTCAGGAAAAGGAAAAAGAAAGGTACATCAGAAGCACCAATAGGAAGGAAGATGAAGAGGAAGGCTCATAAGGAGTCTGCAGTTTTGGCACTGACAGAGGATGATGTGGAGCTTCTAACAGATAGATTCGAGGACACAACGGAGGATATTTTGCAGAAAGGTGCATATGCGCACTTAAAGTTGTATGGGGGAATTCTAACCCAAATCAATACACTGCAAGAAGTGTTAGAAGGAATACGGTTAAACTCCAATCTAGAGGATGCAACAGCCAAAAATGAGGTCGTGTCTCAAGGGTGAGAGAGATCAATGTCACAGCTACCTTCGATTGTGCAATCCCAAATTGTAACTATACCACCAAAACCATTGAGATGCCCATAGTAAGAGGGGCAAGTGAGTGTCGAAGGTTTGAGTTGTATTGACCTACATTTAGAAGATATACTTATGCATACTTTACACACTCTACATTTAAGTATTTATAATGAGATCAAGGGATCGTAAGAATACAGTTACAATCAAATGATGAAGCATAATATGAAACGAGATCAGTTGACTAACAAATACAAGGGACTTCAAAAAGAAAGGGATGTTGTATTCGAGCAAAAGGATAGGCTGCAGAAAGCTATTAAGACAGTCTGTAGCAAAGTTCCTGAAGTAGAGATGGCAGAAACAACACCACTGGAGAGCAATATGTCTAGCTTGGTGGAAATCATTAAAGGATTTAGAACAAGAATCAGTGATTTGGAAGCACAAGTTGTACCTGGTACCCCACAGGAAGTACGGGATCAACGAGCAGAGGAAGTTAAATATTTTGTCGAAGGGATTCACGTGAATCTCTTTGATGAAATTTCAGAGGCCTAGGCAGCTTTGATGGATGATGAGGGTTTGCAGGACATCTATGTTAAGTTGGAAAGTGTACAGTCTAGAGCTACGAAGCTAAAGGACGTTATCAGAACATCGCCACCACAAGAGTGAATGAGAAGGTAGCTAAGAATAAGCAGCTACAAGCCAAAATTAATCATTTAAGAGAAGACCAACAGAGGTGAAGCTAGTAGGTAGAGTCTCTATAGAATGAAGCAGTTCGAGTATCTGACATTATTCGCAGAGAGCATGAGAAGATAAAGGTGATGGTCCAATTTGTTGAAAAACAATTTCAGGGCAGTATAACTACATAGCTAGTTTTGGATCTGGAAGAACAAACAACGAAAGTGAAGGATACTGCCGCATCAATGAAGGACAATTATGATCAATTTTTTATGCAATGGAAGACACCACAGGTTCAACAGGAAAGTGGCTCGAAACGATCCACATCTGAGTGTTTTGGGTCTGTTGGAATTGGGAAAGTTTTGGCACGGTTTGGTAACCAATTTTGGTATGAATAGAGACAAAAAGAAGTGGTCCACAAAAGCAATACTGACTTCGATGAAGTAGCCGAAGAATAAGGAGCGAAGGGCATTTGATTTCATCAATATTGGAGTTAGTTGAGAATAGTTATAGTTTTGTGTCCACTTACATTAATGAGTTTAAGTAGTGGGAGCGGGGAGAGATATGAGTAAGTCCTATATATATGTAATGGGTTGGAAAATTTTGAGTTGGTTAGACTGGGGAAAAGAGAGCATATAGTTTTTCCATATCTACTGAAGAAAGCTTGTTTTTATACTGTTGTAATTTTGATGTATAACTAAGTTGCAAGAGGTTGTAGTGATCTGCAAGCTTAGGGTGCAGATCTATTGTAATGAGGAGAGAAAGTCCATTGGCTGTGTGCATAGACATGAAGTGTTAATTTTGCTGCAACTCAGGAATAAGAATAGCGCTTCCGTGGTCTTTCCCGTCTTTGGTTTCCACGTAATTCCGACTGGTGTTCATGTGTGAATGATTGACTCTGTGTTAATTTACTTGTATGTTTCCATGCATTATAATGATATAATGAGGTTGATCTGATAATACATGAGGATTAATTTGGCTTGCTGTGAATCTAATAGATGAACTTGATCATGTTCTTGATAGGTTTTCATTATATGGACTATGGGAAATATTGGTTGTTCTATCGAAGCTATAAAATGCTAGTTGTTGTACATTTTGGTCATTCCCCTTTGCTATTGTAGAAACATGGTTCTTGCAGTTCCCATAGGTACCGCAGGTGAGACGTCACTTGTTCGCAGGTGATGCTAAAAGAGCCGGTATCTTGGGGTTTTTTGATGTATAGTTTAGTGGACCTGGGTTGAAGTGCAGATAAGCAAACATGCCCAAAGGTCCTATCTCGACTCCGCCCAGCAACATACCTTTATTGCATCCATCCATGGTATTGTCCTAGAATGGTTGACACACAACGCATCACGTTGCCAATCATGTCATCCTTCGTCGAGCCTGTTAAACAATGCCTCGACGGTTCGTCTCGTCCTACTCAGCTAAACATCATCCCTTACTCCTCTTAGCCTCATCACTAGTACACCATCCTATCTGTCTCATGGCCATAACCCATGAGTCGGCCATCAAGGCTACCAAAACCATATGGACTCACCATACACCCTTATTCATGTCTTCTCGGCGTGCACTCCATCATGCCATTGCCATCCGCTCAAAATAGGGTCATTACATGAGGAATGAGTGCGTGATATATGTATCATTGGAAGGGCTTCATTACAATCATTCCATGACGTTGAATCTGTGTATTGTTGATAAAAAGTGGGTGAATTAGTTTTTTTGTAACAACTATGATATTCCAATAATAAAGTTAGTTCAATTAGTTCTACTAGTTCGTCTTCCATGCAGAGCAACAATGTGATATTCCTAAAAAAAATTATGCAATCAGATGGGTTGAAAATCTAGCACTTATACCACCTTGCAAGTTAGATCTATATTGCATTATAATTTCATGTTGGATTCAATGCGACTTAAATTTTCAGCTTTGCAACCATGTCATAGACAAGATCAATAGCTTTATAATGTAATAAACGGTCACTGATGTAGTGATCTTAAAGAATTTTTAATCCCATCATGAAAGATCCAACCCCAAAATGTAACTCATATCTTTCATGTGGACCGCATACCATAGAAACTGTATCCTCCATGGATGATTGATTAATGTTGACTTGTTGGAAACGACATTCTAAAACTAGTTTCTATACATATTTGTGATACTCATCAAGAGTGGTTTCTCAATGCAAAGTAATTCTCCACAACCTTTTCTCTCCAATGTCCTTACATAACTTTGGTTTCTCAATGCAAAGTAATTTTCTTAGTAATAAGTGATTCTTTGTTCGAATTAGACTTCGTTGACTCGCATTAATATTTATCATTTGATTTTTCAAGGTGCAAACTGAATTCTACCAAACCAGCCCTTTTGGTAATTTATTTTAAATCATCGAAACATGCAACCGGCTTAACCAAGCATCAATAAAATTGTCAATCCAAGAAATAAGATAGTTTCTCAACAAATTTGAAGTGGCTCAAAAATTATGGTTTTCACATTTGCAGTTATGGGAGCCTAGTTCAACAAATTTTGACCAGAAACTTCCAAACATTATAATGATCTCAATTCAAGTTGCAATAGTATTTCACATAATTTTTTTTTGTTGTTGTTTTAAATAAAAGTCAACCCTACAATATTTCGATATTTTTCCCAAAATGAAAATCGTTAATTTTCTTTCACTCCTTCATATGTTCTCTTTTAAGGCACGCAGATTTATTTTAGTCTGCCAAAGTGTCAAGTTAATCAAATTAGGCATTGTTACAATCAAAATTTGAAATGGATGTCAAAAGTCTAAATTAGCTAAATTGGATGAATGAGGCAATCATAGAAGGATTATACGAGTCCATAGGTTATGTTAAGAAAGTGAAAACAATAAGGCACAATTGACAAGATGCTTCGATGATCGATTGAGTTAATCCTCATTCTTCTTTACGTTAAATGTAATCAATGATCACAAGGGACATTAAATGTGGAATTAATGCAAGTGAATGCTCATCAGGAGTATGAAAGTGATTTCGAATGTTAATAAAATCCAATTGTTATTCAAGGGATGATCAATAATTTAATTGTCTATTAGTTTTCAAACATGTGAAAAATTAGAGAATCAGAGTAAGCATTGGTCGTAAGAGCACAAAGAGCATAGAGAGCAATCCAAGCATTTTCTTTAAAGACGCATCGACCAGCATCGATGATAATATATCAATCAATGAAAACCTCACTTAAGTGAGTAAATTCATATGTGACCACGATCGGAACATAACTCAATGTTTAAGCATAGGCCTTGGAATTAGGGATCAAGAAAATGAAAGTAGGATATAGCAATAAAATAGGCAGATTTTTTCAAAGATTTATGGGTGTCCTTTCATTTTTTCTCAAACTGAAGGGGAAGTTGTTGCGGGCCCAACACAACAGTATGTTAGGTGGGATGGAACACACCGATGTGTGTGTGTTTTAATTGGGGTATTGCTTTCGATTTTTTAACGTACCAAAAATGTTTTTGTCTTTTATTTTTATGGACAATGCATTGCATTGAAGGATCCACAGGTTACTATGCGTTATATGGGTTTGAGTGCACCAGTTATGTTGTTTGTCGTAGTTTTAAAAGAGAAGTGCAATGTGTTTTAGAACACATCTTTATTGATGCGTTTTAGTGGAAGGAATACACAGTTAAGTTTTTAATATTTAATTATTTTGATGGTGTCTTTTATTTTAGAATGCACCAAGAATGGTGCATTACAATATAATTAATGCACCTCTAAGGTTTTTATTTTTTCTTTGTAAGGTATCAAGGCGTTGTGTTTCATCACACACTATGAACAATGCATTATAGGGGACAAAACACATCAGTAAGTTTTGTAGTCTTTATGTTTGGTGTTGCAGTGTGTTTTGTTCTAAAATGCATCATTCACGATGCACTATACGGTACATAACACATCGATGAATTTTTATGTCTAATTTTTAAGGTAGTGGCGCATTGTGTTATAGAATGCACCGACAACAATCTGTCAGGTGGGATGGAACACTATAGTGTGTGCTTTATTTTTATTTTAATTGGTTCAGCGTGTTTTGTTTTTTAGTGCACTAAAAAGGTTTTTATTTTTTATATTTATAGGTGATGCATTTTTTTAAAGAACACCCCGATTATGGTGAGACATATGGGCCAAAACACACCACTAAGGTTTTTATTTTTTATTTGTGAGGTATTGATGTGTTTTGTTTTAGGACGCATGAGGACAATGCGTTACTAATGGGATGCACTAGTGAGATGATTCCTATAAATTTACAGGCCACATCGGTGTAGTTTGAAGCAAGTCGAGCGTGTAATTCGCACCACGTGGAATTTTAAAAAAATTGAAAAAATGAGCAAACTAAAGACAAATTTAAAATTTTAATCCGCTAAAATTGTAAATAAGGAGGTAACAAACAATTTACCTTGTCTCTTTCCACCCAAGGAGACATGGTTGGCACGTTGAGAAAAAATGGAAATATGGAATATTTTTGAAAATTCAAAAATTCATTGGTAAAGCTATCAAAGCATGGAAGTGACAATATAGAGCTCTACAAGTGGGGCGGTTGTATGCAAAGAGTAAGCACCGGTACTTGTGTGGGTGGTCAGAAGCACATGATAAAATTTAAAAGTAAAATTATGATCGATAACTTTTTTTACATTACCTTACCTCGCTGCACCTAACAAAGAGATTGTTTCTCCGTCCATGACGATAGTTCAAAAGATGACACTTCAAATACCACTGTTCGTTCACAAAAAAAAGACATTTATGAATGGAAGAGCCTATTATTTGATCTCTTTTGTGATGGCCTTGATCATTAAAGTAAAAATCTCATCCATTATTAAACACCCTCAAAGTTGTAATCCTTCAAAATAGCATATTCGCACCCAATAAATATGTAGGATTCGAGTCACTCACTCCTTGTCTTTGATTTGCTAGTGAATGCAAGAAAAATGTTGAATTCGCATGTTGCATACTATTTTCTAGCAAACCTTTCACTTATTGCTCTTGTTTTAGGTGCGACTACCCTAAAAAATTATAAAAAATATGTAAATATTTGAAAAATGAGGGAGTTAGGGTAGTTTTGGGAACCATCTACTCGGTTACAACTTCCCCAACCATATGATAACTATCCTCATTACTATAAAAAGAAATGAGATAGATCAAATGGGGGGGATTTTCATTGTATTGTTATGCTAGAGGAATTACTTGCCATATATTCTTCTTCCCTTCCTATCAATTATCTTTATATATTTGTGTGCTGAAACTATTGCCCTCAAGTGGTCTCTACCCTCTATGCATGTGGATATTTGGAGTGGGACTTATGGAGTGCGTGAGCAGGAGAGACCTAGAGCTTTAGTTTCGACAAGGTGTCGAATAGAAGAAGGTATGTTTGTACTATTTCTTCTGTTTCCCTTCCCTATATTCTGAGTTATTCGTTGTATGAGATTTGGCATAAGAAATTATTGTATTTTGATTTGAATTTGGTTAACTAGTTTCATGTTCATATCATTTATGATTTCAATAATATCTTTATTGTATCCAAATTAGTTTAAGAAGGGTAGTTTGTTTGTATTGCAGGTTCTTGGATTGACAACGAGTAGATTTGAAGCAAGCAAAAAGAGAGACTAGGATCTGTTAGCATTTGGTAGCTCGGTGGCACTCCTGCATCAGGTGCCTAGGTGCAGGGGTCCAAAAACTATGGAGTCTCATTAATATTTATAAAGTGACTTTATGAGCATTTATTAAAGTTACTTTTATGATGTGACTTTATACTTTATGATGTGACCTTTTAATTTAAAAGTGAGATGTACTTTTAATCATAAAGTGACTTTTAGGTTATAAAGTCATTTTAAAGTTATAAAGTGTACTTTTATATTTATTAGGGAAAAGTGACTTTTCGAATAGAAAAGATTTAGAGTATAGTTCACTTAGGAAACTTAAGTGAACTTGAGATTAGATCCCAACCATGGATCTTGAGATCAAGATTTGATCTCAGCCATAGAATTCGAAAAGTCATGGGAGTTACCCTAATAGGGTAAATAAAAGATGGATGAGACTTCATTTGGGCACACATTCCAAGAGATATTGGGAGAGAAAGAGGCACGCATTCCAAGAGAGAGCAGCTGTTGGAGTGGCACGAGTTTCAAGAGAAGAGTAAGAGGGTTGAGCTAAGATAGAAGAGGAGGAGTGAGAAGGCTGAGTAGAGGAGGGGCACATTTCTCCAAGCAAGAGAGGCACGAACTTCCAGAAATCATCAGTATAGAGCTGCAAATCTAAAGGGCTCGTTTCTCAGAGCTAGAGGCACAATTTCCAAGACTGTTTCTAGGAGAAAGAGATGCAGTACTGCAGAAGTAGCTGAGGCCGTACAACACAGGTTTCGAGACAACCAAGTGGGCTCTGATTTCGAGGTGATATTTGTTGTGCATTGTACTTCTGTTTTACTCTTTATTCAAGGTGGTTAAATGTTGTCAAGGAAGTGTAACCTACATGTTGTATGATAGAAAATTGAGTATTGTTTTCTATGGGTCTTCTTTGGCACTATTTCCAAGGAATAATTTTTACACAGTGACTATGAAAGTACTATGTACTTTTTGTTGTATTTAATTTGCAGTTGTACTCTCTCACAGCCTTCTTATTAAGCTCAATAAATACTCTCTCTTTTGATTGGTTTTCCCCGGGGGGTGGGGTTTTTCCAGGGTCTAAGTTTGACCAAAAATATTGTGTTCATGAGTATTTACAGTGAGCTGATATTTAATTTCTGTATGAAATTTTTATGACAGTCTGCTAATTTAAGTTTTTCCCGCTGCTAAAAGTGCTTTATGAACAGTATGTTAACTTACAGACTCATTTAAATTTGATACCTATGCATTGTGGTTCTTTATATGTATGTAGAAGTTTAATATCAGAGGTTTATGAAGCTTTTGACATCAGATTACAGTTGGCTGTTAAGTGGGTAGATTTCTGAGTTTTTGCTGTCATTTCTAATAGGATCAACCTTCATAAATAAGGTAGGCAAGTTCTTCTCTTTTATTCTTTAGTATAGATATGCTTAATGTTAGCTGGAAATTAGGAGTCTAATTTTCTTGTAAATAAAGCATTATATGTTAGTCTTATCTTGTCCAATATGTTGGTGACATAGCCCCACTCATAGGAAGTTTTCCTTAACAATAGAGATGCATCGATGCATTTAGGTATCGAATTGCACTGATGTGCTATTTCTAAATGAAAAATTTCTTATTTGAACGCAAGGCATAAATGTGTCAATGTTTGACATATACATAACGCATCAGTGCATGTAAAAAAATTTCATGCGCTAGTGAGATATGCATCTGAATGTAAAAAATGAGTCAATAGTGCTATTATGCTTACCAGTGTGCCTATTTGTTATAAGCACCGATGTTGTTATATTTGTAAGCATGCCATTTAGGCATTGGTGTTCTTTTTTTTCCATGGAGCACCGATGTGCATTTTTTAGAATACAAATGATGTTTTTTAATTTTGTAATAATAAAGGTTTGTAACACCTCGTTTTGACCTTACTACCCGAACTATCATTATATGTTGTATTTTCTTACTAATGTGAGACTTCGTTAGTTTGATGACACTGTGGACATATGGTTCTATTATTTTGCTGAGATATATATGTGTGTGTGATGTTAATGTTATGATATGTAGGCTTGTTTTGATATATTTCATGTGTTAATTATGTCTCTTACATGCAAATTACTGAATGATGGGTACGTGGATACCAAGTCAAAATTTATATGTTTAATGGATAAATGTGATACCAGGTGCATGGTAAATAGAAATGATTTGCTTATTGCTTCTTAATAATGGAATGTATATATACATGTCAAGGATTTTGCATGATATTCTCGATCGTATGTTGGAGACTAACTTACAGGTTAAAATGGCTAAGTGATAGCTGGATCCTACGAGGTGGGAGTACCTCGAGGAGGTGGACTCCGAAAATAAATGGTATGCAAGTAATGGTTTATTTATTTAGCATGATTATTGTATTTATTATCATAATGTACGGGTGGGGCAGGGTTTCAGGAAACTCAACCGCTTAGATTGGTTATACGATGACAAACTGAGTACTACTCGCAATGCAGCCACTATGTCGGTGTAGACATGGTCACTTGTTCCATTAGGGGGTGGAGGATTTACCCACCGTTTATTCCTGAAACGCAGAGTCATGGGAGGGTTGTGCTATGGTTTTCTCCCCAAGGTGTGTGATGATGACTGGTGGTTTCCTGCTAGGGAATTTTGGTCGATGTAGTCGACACTTCTGCTTACGGGTTCTAACTGGAGTCGATCATGGCATGACACTTCAGGGTAGTCCAGCAGAGGAAGGATATGATGTGGAAGTTAGTTGTGAACTAGATAGACGATGTAGGTAGATAGGTGTAGCATGAAGTCAGGAAGTAAACTTGATTAATTGTGTATGTTGAAAACCTTTGATTTATTTATGTGTCGTAACTCAATAATGTATGAATTGTTCATAAGTTAATAAAACACAGTTAGGTAAAATATTGTACATTTAAAACTATGTTTAAACTTATGTCAGTAAACGATAAATTTTATGATTATGAATGATGTGTGATTTCGTATTGTTGAAGTAACTACGTGATCTATGTAAGCGTTAGCTACTCTTACGTAAATCTCCTATCTATGCATATGTCATTTATCTATTGAATTATTGCTTGAACGCCTTATGGGTGTGAATGATCACTACTTACCTATTATTACTCAATCGATAATTAATAGATATAATTAATTAGCATTAATTACTAATGGTTAATTTTTTTTGTAAATAAAAAGAAGTATTACTGCTTTAGAACCAAGTACATAGAACGTTTACAGCGCAACCATCTTCTTACAATTCACTGTCTTTCTGAGCAAAACCCCTTAGCAAACCAAATAGGGCGCCACAAAACAAACTGGCCCCAATGCCAACCCTAAAAATATAGATATAGTCTACTCGAAACATCAACCCATAACATACTATAAAGCCGAAGAAGGAAGAAAGAAACAACCAGGAACAACCAGAGCGCCCAGGGACCGTAGAGCAAAATCAAGGAGTAGCTGCATCGCCGTTGCCCTCCTCCATTTTTTGTTTTCCTTTCTCTTTCGACTCCTCAGTATCGAATACCGGCGGCTTCTGCACAGTGGCTTGCTTGCGGCGAGTGCTAGGGCCTGCTTGCTCTGCTTCCTCCATCCCTGGATAAACGAACGTCAAGCCAATCTTTTTAGCAATCACATCGATCTTAAGATGCATCAGTCGGGAGTCAGTGTTGTGTGCCTTCCAAGCCCGAACCAACTCCTCATCTCCCTGGTGCTTATGATAATTTGACATAGTAACATGAACCATAAGGTTTTTGATGACCCAATAAACCATAAGCATACGGTCGTAGGCCGAGGCTCTACCAGCAGTAGTTCCCAGGTCGACCACCCAATCCTCCACCTCCCGACGAAGGTCCGTGACGGGGATGGTCCTCGCCATATAATCCCACAGCCCTTGCTCGAGCTGGTCTAATTCATCCTTGACCAGAGAGGGAATATGCTGACAGAAGAATAAAGCTGCTTCCAAGGCCCGAGATTGAGCCCTTGTGACCCGACTCTGATAACTACCCATCTCAACCGAATGATTTTCTTTGCCTCGCCGCTTATCAAAACCAGAACCCAGGACAGACTTGGAACAGGCATTACGCTTAGGAGCCATCACCCTAGCCCTAGAATAATCCATTGGGCGAACTATGGAGAATCTATCACAAACACACCCCCAAGAAGCCTTACCACTCAAATAAGGAGGGACAACTCTGAAGCATAAGAAAAATCTACCATTACGGCTCTCCTCTATGTACCTATAAATAACTAGAGATATCATTAAGGGCCCGCCCGCACTGCTTCGGTCATTCTTCATCTCGTACCGATTATCAATCATGAAAACGCCTGCCCCATTAACGATCATTAAAATGAAACTGATGACCAGATAAGGAGGTTGATACAAAGCATTCCTTTTGCTCGATTCTTTCCTGGACTTGCACTCTCTCGTACTTACTTCGATATTTAAACTGTGGATATGTGTCATTCCTTGCGTGGTATCCCACATTGATGTGACTCCCCATTACACCTCCCCAACCACCCCCTATCAAATTCGTGAGGTGGTGAGGCTCCATCTGCCTGCTGTCTGCTTTTCTCGAGATCGGAGCTTGCCAAGTGTTGGCAATTCATGGTCCAAGTGTCATGCCGAAAATCTTCCAAGGCGCCAATCGAGAGGGCCCCACCTCCGGCAATGCCTTGGTTGGCTAAAAGGTCCGCAACCTTGTTTGCTTCCCATCTGACATGGCTGAACTTGATGGCACTGTGACTGGAAAGTAGGGATTTCAGAAGTTCCAACCTGTGCAGGAGTCCCCAGCTGGTAGAAATTTTGGTTGGGGATTGGACATTAACCAATTTCTTGGCCATGTGGATGATTATATGGGAATCCCCCTCTAATATTTCCAGGAACCAACCTTCGTTGACCACCAGGTGGATGCCCTAAATGAGACCTTCCAACTTAGCCAAGTTGTTGGAGTCGGTACCTAGGTGGCCGAAAAAAACTTTCAGAATACTGCCAGAAGCATTCCTACAAACACCACCGAAACTAGCCGCTCCCGGATTGCCCCGCGAAGCACCATCGAAATTAACTTTGAAGACCTGCAGAGTTAGAGGGGACCAAAGATTTGGACTGGAGGGAAGGCAGATCTTGGGACGAACTCGAAGACCCTCTAGGTAGGCTCTGCATAATCCCCAACCCAGGGCAATGCGGAGATCCCCCGCCGAAAGGTCTCTGTCCTTATCCCCCCATGTAAAGCTTCTTATTGTTTCTTTCATATTATTTCCCAGCTTCCTCCATATTTCTTCTAAGTCATGTTTTTTATCCCTGAAGATACGATGGTTTCTTTCCTTCCAGACATTCTACATTACCATCCCTAGGAACATTTTCCACAAGGTCTGAATGATCGGGTTCGAGAAGGATTTAGAGTTCCAATCCTTAATGGTCTGGTCTGGGTGATCTCTAACTCAGTCACTTCTGTGAAATATCATGGCTCCCCAATCCCACAGCATGGAAGAGAAGGGGCAGCTATCCAATAAGTGCCTAGATGACTCATCATAGAGGAGACATAGTGGGCAGCGAGATGGTCCGTGAATCCCTCTTTTCCTAAGATTTTCACTGGTTAAGATTCGGCCCCAAGCAACCAGCTAGCAAAAGACCGTTATTTTTGCCCAAGGGTTCATCCCCCAAATTTTCTTCCAGAATATTTAACTCCTTTCTTCACAATTATTTCTGATATCATAGGCTTCCTTTATGCTGAAAAATCCTTTCTGATTGTATACCCAGCAAAGCTTGTCAGGACTGGATTTGACAAGGATGAATCACTCCTGCAGCGTGGTCTCGAAGACCCTAATATCCTCATTGTTGATTGGCCCTTCCAACCATCTACCATCCAACTACTGCCTATGGCCATCAGTTGGGATCTCCTCCCAATAATCACATATTTTGAGCTTACCTGCTGCCATCCCCCTGGCCCTAATGTCCTGCCACCTTGGATCGCTTCCCAATTTAGGGAACTGATTCCACGACTCATCCCAGAAGTTTGTTGGTTCACCATTATAAACTTCCCAAAAGCTGTGGTTTTGCACTAATTGTCGAGCTGCAAAGGCTTTTAACCAAATATGGGAACCATTCCTTACTTCATTGAAACTGATCAGATTCCCCAATGGGCTGTCTCTAGCATATTTCATTTGCCATAGACGCACCCAAGGTTCAAGTTTATGATTACACCATCTCCACCATATTTTGGAGCCATAGAATTCACTTAGAATCTCGGGATCTCTGATGCCGAGACCACCTTTATGTTTGGGTCTGCATATCTTATCCCATCCCACCAAGGCGAACTTGGACTTCTCCTTCCTACTACCACACATAAAATTTCGCTGGATACTCCTTATCTCTCTAAGAACAAACTTTGGAGCGGAGAGCATTGAGAAGAGGCAAACTGACATTGCTTGGAGAACAGACCTTACCAGGATTAGACGACTGGGAAGATTTAAAGGTCTGAGGGTCCAGCTAGCCAACCTTCCTCGGATCCTGTCAATCAGGTCTTGCCAGGAGATCTTACGAATGGTTCCTTCTGAAAGTGGAACTCCCAGATACTTGGATGGGAGAGATCCTTTTGCAAAGCCAAGAATCCTCAGAATATTATGTTGGGTAATTCCAGCAATGTTGAAGAAGAACACTTGAGACTTATTATGATTGACTTCTAGCCCTGAGGCCTTCACAAAAAGCTTTAAGTAGTTTTTGAAGACTCGGGCTTCTTAGACTGAAGGGTGCCCCATGAGCATGGTATCGTCAAAAAATTGTTGGTGCGTTTACTTGTCCAACCTTGCATGGAGTTGAAGACCTATGATCCGACCTTCCCTCGCATGGCTTTGCAGGAGTTTGCTAAGCCCCTCAGCCATTAAAATGAAGAGGAAGGGCGAAAGGGGGTCACCTTGGTGAATACCCCGAGAGGCTTGTATGAGTCTAGAGGGGAAGTCGTTAAGTAAGATGGAGAAGAAAGGTGTGAAAATCAACTGCATAATCTAGTTCACCCAATTCCTTTCAAACCCAAAGGCTACCAAGATGCTACACATGTACTGCCAACTGAGCTTATCATAGGCCTTTGCTAAATTCAACTTGATTAACATGCCAGGTTTCTTTGTGAGTTTCAGGGAATGAATAGTTTCGTGAACTAGAATGATTCCATCCATAATTTGTCTTCCTTCAACAAAACCTGACTGCTTTGGGCTAATAAGGATGGGGAGCAGAGGCTGGAGACTGTTTGCAATCACCTTAGTGATAATATTATAAATAATGTTGCAAAGGGATATAGGTGTGAACTTACCAGGGGAATCAACACCTTCCTCCTTCGGAATTAGAGACATAAAAGTTGCATTAAATGATTTTAAAACCCCGCAACACCGACGAGATTCTTCTACAATTCCAAGAACCTACTCCTTGATCATATCCCATAAGAAATGGAAGAAGTTGGTGGTAAAACCATCCGGACCAGGGGCCTTCCCTAGAGCCATCTGGTTCATGTCTTCCTCAACTTCATGCATGGAGACTGGTTTGTTTAGTAACTCGTTGTGGTCCTTGGTGATCAGTATGGGAATGAGGCGGGTGATTTGAGAAATATCATTGCTCCGATCGACCCTGTCTTCCCTCAATACCGACACAAAGTGGTTGACTAATTCATCTTCAATCTCTCCTCTAGTTTCCACCTGGCTACCATCACTTCTTTTGAGTTTGAAAATTTTAGATCTGTGGCGATTTTGAATTACAGTGTTGTGAAAGAATTTCGTGTTTTTCTCCCCATCTTGGAGCCATTGGTTCCTGGATTTCTGTTTCCAATAAATTTCCTCCTGTCTTTCCCTGGCTTCAAGTTGCTCCTTCTCCCTTAATACTTCATCCCACCCTTCTTCCATACCTCTACGGTGAGTGTGCTCCAGGTCTTCAATCAACTTTTTCTTGTCCTGGAAGATGTTACCACAGTCTTCTTTATTCTAGGTACGAATCTTGGATTTGAGAGCTTGTAGTTTTTTTTGAAATTGGAACATTCCAGTACCCTCCGGGGGGACTAGTTCCTGCCACCACTGCCCCACCAAATCCTTGAAGTCTTTGTGCTCCAACCAGAACTTCTCAAACCTAAAAGGTTTATAAAGGACATAATTTGACCAATCCCAATGAAGGCATATGGGAAAATGGTCAAAGCCCACCTCGGGCAATGTCTTCAGTAGTCAAGAATCTGTCAATTTTGGAGGCGTCTAGGTGCTTACCTCCTCGTTTTTTATTCCATGTGTGCCACCCATTTCCTGTTTCTACATCTATGAAAGGGATATGGGCTAACAACTCCCTAAATGCTTCCTAGAATCTGTCCATAACCTGCTTGCCACCCTTCTTCTCATTGAGAGAGGATATTAGATTAAAATCAACTCCCATTATCCAGGAGCTAGAAAATGCCTTCCGAGTCATCCATGAAAGGAAACTGAGGAAGGACTGTTTCGGTGGAAAGGCACTCGGTCC
The DNA here is from genome assembly GCA_027924585.1 of Larix kaempferi. NCBI lineage: Eukaryota > Viridiplantae > Streptophyta > Pinopsida > Pinales > Pinaceae > Larix > Larix kaempferi. The sequence goes on along the minus strand of BSBM01000951.1, from coordinate 8,987,394 downwards.
GTAAATATTCACGATCGTGCCTTTATCCCCTGTACCTAAGATAGACAAATTAGAGGAAATGGAAAACTGATTGGCTCTCCAATCTGTCAATTGAAATGAGTGAGGGATCCAAAAGACTGCTAAGCCTCCAGCCATACCTATGGCATCTGTAGCCATTACTTTGCAGCCTTTCCAGATCTTCTGCCCAACTTTCTCCATGGTGTCTGAATTACATTTAGTTTCTTAGAAATAAAACATCAGGTTTCTCCTGCTTTATCTTTCTCGCTAGCGTTTTTATTTTCCTCGGATGATTACACCCTCGGATATTCCAAGATATGAGCTTCATTGGGTAACCTTATTGGCTTCATAAAAGGCCGCCCTAATCGTTGGGTACTGGCCAGATTCGATGAGTTTCAGTCCAATCTCAGTTATTCTTTGCCTATTCGACTTCTTGCCTCTTTTCAATTCCTCCTTCGTGGATTACCTTTTGCTCCCTTTATGAGGGTCTGAGGAAATCCAAAGCTGCTGGCTGGATCTAGATTTGATGATAGCCTCCTGCAGAAGCTCCAGTTTCCTTCGAGAGACATAGCCCTTCCTCTTCTTTTCGCATTCTTTCTCAAGCTCATCTAGATCCAGTTCTCCCAGTTCCTTTTCCTCCCCCTCATCCTCTTCCATGACCAATGTTTGATTCTCAAGAAGCGTTACCTAGGTCATTGCATTCTTCGATTCCATGGCTGAGTTTTCCTGGTAACTCTTCCCTTCTCCTCTAATCTTGTCGTCCTCGCAAAATTCCTCCAGTATCTGAAAGGGGTTTTTTCCGATAATCCCTTTCTCAACCTTCTCCTTTCCCTTCTTCTGCTGGTCACCCACTCTATTCTTACACTTGTTGCGTACTTGGGTAAAACCTTCCTTATCCTTCACGCCCTCCTGAGCTGAGTTGGTTGGGGAAGGTGTCTGAGGTGCCTTAGGGAAATTCCTTCCAAAGTGGCCGTATTCATGGCATAATCTACATCTAAATGGAAGCTACTCATAATCAAGAGGTTGAATCCATTCTTCGTCTTCCCAGTTCATACTAATTGCCTCCGACAGCTCTTTCGACAGATCCATATAAACACAGATGCGAGCACAGGCCGTATACCTTTGGAGTTTTGTTTGCTCTGCTACTTTAACAAATTCCCCCAAAGTATTGCCAATATCTTGTAGGATCTCCAGATCCTGAAATTCATAAGGTAGAGAAAAAAGCCGGATCCAGACGGGAGCCACCTTCATGTCCTCCGTCTCTGGGTTAAAACATTCTTTCCAGGGCCTAAGATACAGACCATATGAGAGAAAGAAATAGGGGCCTCCCTCCAAAACCCTATCCCTATCTTCCACATTGAAGAAGATAATGGTGAAGAAACCTTTAGATCCCAAATGCAGGTCATAATGGCCTTTGGGGTTCCATGTGTTCTTAATCCATCGAACCAGATCTCTTTCTCGTGGCCAGATCCCCACAAATTTTCCGATCAATGCTTTCTCCTTCCAAGACTCGACTCTTTCTCTTATTTTATCATCTCTAACCTGGATAGCAGGGATTGTTTGGGTTTTTGGGAGGTAGCCTCCCTGGCCCTTTCTTCTTCTCACCCCTGCCTCCGGTTCAGCTGGCCTTCCAATACCCATATCCTCATCCCTGGTCAGACCTGAAGGTCCCGAGGACGGGGTCGGCATGCTTGCCCTGTGCATCAACAGGGTGGCTGAACCCACCGAAAATCTGCCTGCAACCTGTCGTCGCCGCACGTAGGGCTGGCTTCCAATAAAGGTCCTTCAAAAACCCTCGCCTCAACTTCGTCCATCCGAAACCTCCCTGGATACTTCCAACATATTATGAATGGTTAATTAATCATGCTTAAGATATGTTATTGATAGAGGTCATCATTAAATTAATGAAACATCTTAGTTATATGTTCCACCATGTCGTTTAATTACTTGTGAATAAGTTTTAAATAACTGGTAATTGTAATGCCAATTGGAGTAATATTAACTGATCGGTTAATATTAATAATGTCTTAAACAATGTTAATTAATTAATATAAAATATATGGATCAGATTTAAATTATAATTATTTATTTAATTATGATTATGTCGAAGGTCATTTAGAACATAGGGTAAATTCATAAATAGTTACCATATGCAATTTATAAACAAAGTGTTAAAATACGTTTTGGAGTTATTTAATAAAAATTATAAATTTAATTGTGAAACACTAAATTGTAAAGTCAACGAGTGATAACTAGTAATTAATGTGGATAAGATGTGTAAATGTGAAACACTTATGGTTGGTAGGTGAACCAACCCAAGCCTTAATTATATAATAAAATAATACAATTTAATGTTTTTGAGTCAAGTGTTGGGGCTCGAGAAGGACTTGGGATTTGAGAATATTAATGATGGGGATAAGGGTAGTTATGCTAGGGAAGAGTCGGTAGAAGGAGAAATAAGGGGGAGAATAGAATTGGGGAAAGGATCTTGGATATTTTGGGGAAAAAGAGGAAAGTTGCAGAGCAGAGGAGAAGGGTTTTGGAGGAAAAAATTACAAGAAGCACTGGTTGGACTTGTACTCGGTTTGGTATCGGGGGTCCAAGAGGAAACTCTTGGAGCTGGGTGGTTGGCGAGACCTCTCTAGTTGGCAGGGAGACATACCATATTGGTTTGGGCTGGTTGAGTTTCCTGGTGGAAAGAAAATTGATTGCAGGGACAAACAGGAAGGGCAAGGAGGAGCTGCAAGGGAACAACTAGCTATCTTTAAGGTAATTTTCATACAGGTATACACATCCCTTTCTAACTGTGTTAATTTTTACTTATTTAAGGTTATAACTTAATGAAATTATTGGAAAATATACATATATATATGCTGCTGCACATGCAAATTGTAAATGATAAAATAGAAAAATAGTGCATTTAATTACAGGTCTATAAATTGTTCTTACAGGCATTAGAACTTCAACAAAAACCAAGTGAAACAAAAATTTGACACAGAATCATAACAGAGAGAGGAGTTAGTTTTTATTTATAAATCGAGGAACCTAGGCATGGTTCCTACACATGGTATCAGAGCCATGGTTCCAAATCTGGAACCAGAGGGCTCACTACAATCAAACATAAAAATGGAGAATTTGATATTGGCATAGAATCAGAATGGAAATTGACAACTTTATATATATTTATATATATATATATATAGAAAATTATACTTTGCAGATATTTCTGTCCACAACTAGGTTCCGAAATATTTACACCTGTAGGAAATAGAGACATGGGTTAGATATATAAATATGTATAAACACCCACTAAATCATTATTTACATAAATTTTGAAATATAAAAGATAGATATAGATATAGAAATTAATTCCTTATTTATAGAAATAAAAAAATATAAAAATACACCGGTATATATTTAGGGTAAATTATCTTTTGCTTCTGCAAATGAATTAAATAGAAATAGAGTAAAACTTAAATTTCTATATATAACAAATATATATATTGACAATGTATAAACTTAAATTCAATATATATATATATATGAAGATTTTGAATTTCACACTAAACTTGACATTTACAAGAAAGTATTTAAGGAAGACTAATTGATTAAAAAAAGAGGGACGTAGCTATAAAATTGGTATATATATATATATATAACCAGTTTTTTTTATTTTTACAATAACAAAAATCTCTCTCTTTATATATATATATATATTAGCACAAAAAAAAAAAAATTTAAACTTGATTTTAAATTAATTTAAAGCAATTTAAATTCAATTTAAAATGTAAATTAAAATAAAAACAAAAACAAAATTATTACTAAAATTTTGAACCAAATTTAAAATAAAATAAAAAAACAACAAAAATATATATAGATATATAATACATTTAAAAAAAATAAAGAAATATATTTATTTTTCCATGGTGCGGCCATGAGCCCACAGCCTGGGCACAGCACGGCTGGTGTGGCCATGAGCCAACATCCCTAAAGGGCACGACCATGAACGCACGACCTAGGAGCAACCCGGCTGGTGTGGCCATGAGCTAGCATCCCCAAAGGGCGCGACCATCAGCCCACGGCCTAGGTGCAGCCCGGTCGGTGTGGCCATGAGCCAGCAAGCCCAAAGTGCACGACCATCAGCCCACGACCTGGGTGCAACCCAACCAGCATGGCCATGAGCCAACATCCCAAGGGAGTGACCATGAGCCAGCGACCCAACAGCGCACCCCAAGGGCGCGACCATGTGCCACCAGCCCGACCAACGGCCAGGGCTTGTGGCCATGGGCCAACAGCCTGGAACGACCATGGGATTGCGGCCTCGACCAGTGGGGAAAGCCCTGACTAGTGAAAAGAAGAAAGGGAGGTGGAGGGCACCCAGCTGAGCTGCGGCCACTCCACTCCAAGCAAAAAAAATTATTACAAAAAAAAAATATGTATTTAAATAAATAAACAAAAAAAACTAAACTACAACTAGTTATATTTGCACATTGTTGCTGGCTCGAAGCTCTCCTCGAGCAGAGTAGAGCTCGTCCTGGCGGTTGCAGAATTCCTCTAGAGCAGGGCTGGCCCGTCGAAGGAGAATGGCATAGCTCACTCAACAGAAATTGATGGAAGAAATGACTGGCGCCGAGGGTTTGACCCTTTTAAATTAAGAGTTTTAATTAATATTTTATTGCATGTCGGCTACGTGGCTCCCATGCATTCTGGGGTTATGTCGAAGGTTAAGTGAACTTTAAACCTAAGCTTAACTTAATTAATCCCAAGATTAAACCTTAAACCTAAGATTAATTAAGTTGAAACATTAGGTTAAATGATTATTGTTAAAATTATAATGTTAATTATTAATTAAATGTTTATTAATTAATAATTCGGACTTACAATTCTAAGGTTAATTATTATAAGGTATATTAATTATTATAATGTTAATGTAATAATTAATAAGGTTAATGCTAATGTAAATTAATGTTAAATAATAATTATTTTACATTATTTAAATTAAGTTAATTATTAAATTGTTTAACCAATTAAATTAATTCATTATTTAGACAATTTACATGTTAAGTTGATAAATATACACAACATAAGGTATAATAGTGTGTTATGATTTAATATGACTAATCAAATAACATAGAAAACAATCGGTTTAAATTTTAACTTAAATTTGAGCATGGTTACCGGGTTTCAAGGTGACCCGAAGTAAACTAAAACTAGGTCAAGTAAATGAGATAGAACGTTTCACGTCGAGGATCGCACCGAGGGTGACCCTGGCGGAGGGTGCAGTCGTCGGTGACTACCAAAGGCAGGAGGACGATGCAACGCCACACATAACTAAAACATAGTGTCTTATACCCGCGACTCACAACAATGATGTCCGCTACGGATGTAGTAGTGACCACATACCCTCACCTTGTCAGGCATTCGCCTTAGTATTAGGTAAAACCCGTTTACGGGTGAAGAAAGAAATAAACTTTCACACTCTAGTAGGTTTGAGTATGAGTTTAATAGTAATCTAGTTAAGATGCAAACATCTGCTAATTGTCGTATTATGACATGATACAGGATAAACATGGAAAGGATGCAAGCAGGTCGGGGGAGAGGTCGTGCGACGACATTACCTGAACAGGATGCGTCGTCGCCATTGCTATAGACCGTCCTCATATTGCACTCTCCGGAGGCAATAAATGACACACTCAAGGAACTTCAAAGGGGAAGTGTTACATTAGAGGTAGAAGTGGAGGCCCTTCCACTAAGGGAAGGAACTCCTAAGGTAGCAGTAAACATGGTGTAGATACCTCCTCATTGGGATATCACAAGGGAGCTTCAGAAAATATGGCTTCCAGACTTTTCAGGGGGTCGTGTAGGGATACAAGCAGAGTCATGGTTGGAAGAGATGACCAGGTGTTTAAAATTGAAGGAATACACTTCCACGTACAAATCCAAAATAAATATTTTTCAACTGAAGGGGACCGCTTTGAATTGGTGGGATTGACGACATTTTTCTCGGTCATATGAGAAGATGCCGGGAACCAATCCGAGTATTGTTGAAGATTAAATTAAGGCATATCCTAATGCCAAACATCTTCGACAAAAACTATGATCGACGAATCCACCGAAGGCTTCTATTGTTAAATTAGAGGTGGAGAAGCTTCTCCATGTAGGTTTTATTTACCTTATGCCCCTAACCAAATGGGTATCTAACTTGGTACCCACCAACAAGAAAAAAGGAATATTAGAGTTTGCATTGACTTTAGGGACCTAAACCTATCTTGTCCAAAGGACAACTATCCTACCCCGTTTATCAATCAAATTATTGATGAATGTTTTCCAGGAATGAGATTTTCTCATTCGTGGATGGGTTTTTTAGGATATTATCATATATAAATTTTCCTTGAAGATCAGCACAAAACTGAATTTATATGTCCTTGGGGCATATTAGCACATAGGAAGATGTTTTCAATATGAAGAACATTAGAGCTACATTTAAGCGTGCCTTCTCATATGCATTTCATGACATGAAAAAGATCATCGAGGCTTACCTGGGTGACCTGACGGCTCAGTCTACAAGGAGGGTCAATCACCCTAAACATATTAGAACATTTTTTTATAGATGTCGCTACTATAGGATTTGCTTGAATCCTCATAAATGCATATCATGTATCATATTGGGACAACTACTTTGTTTTATTGTTTCCAGGCATGGGATTCTGGAAGATCCATTTAAGGTTGAGGCAATAGTTCAATTGCCTCTCCCATGAAATGTATGTCAACTAGAAAGCCTCCAAGGTAAGTGTTATCACACAAACTCTAGCTGTTGAAGTAAGGTGTCCCAACAGAGATGGTAGAGGATGGATAGCTAGGAAGGTGTAACCAACAATGGACAAGTCCTCCGCTCAATGAACGGAAGTCACACTGGACAAGGCTATTGTCACTTTAGACGAGGCACTTAGCCAAGTCAAGGGGGAGACCCCGCTCAACCAGTGATGGTTGAGAGACAAAAATACACCCAAATCCCAAAAGAATAAGAGATGAAAACAAGGAGTGAGTGTAGGTGAGCTCCTAAGTCTGATTTCAGCCAACTGATGGACACGAGTAGTGAAATAATGGTAATGTAATAAGTGACCAGCAATCAAGTATGATTAGATAACAAGATTAACTTAGTGATTGTATGGTTGAAATAGTTCTAAGGAGGTATAACGAATGGAAGTGAAATGCTGAAATAAAACTGCCCAATACAAAGGTTAAACAGCGAGTCAAATGGACCTAGGGCAGCGAGAAATTAGCGTTTAAAATCACTTCCAGCAAATGAAACTTGATTTCTAATGGTAAAATTACGTTCTAGACTCAAATCAAGAGTACCCACAACCCAGAAAATTACCCAACAGAGTGATTGGCTAAAATGCCCAAGGAGGGCGAATTCAGTGGATGACCAATGCCTAGTTCTATGGGTAAACGGGGTCGGAATTAAATTAAACTTGAAATATAGAGCTTTAAGCACATATCATTAGTGGGTTTTAAAGGAAAAAGAGTTTCGACGGTCAAATTTTGAGATTTTATTTTTTAGGGTTTGTTTAAGTGATTTTGCAGCTTAACACACAAAAATGGAAATTTGAGGCTATGAGACCAGCAAGAGAAGCGTACCTGGGATGAAAGAGTGTCGCTGAAATGGCTTGAAGACTAACTCCAATTCAGTAGTAGAGCGACCAGCAAGTTTGTGTGAGCATTTGAGCAGCTATGTGACCAACTTTTGCCTGGATACCTGCCACAAATGAGAGAAATCAGCATATGCAACAAATAAACAAGTAATAACAGAAAATGAATGGCTAAAAATGAGGAAATTGACAAGCTAAGAGGAAAAGACAACTCCCTTGTGATTATTTCGAAGAGAAACACTAGAATGGAGCTCCCACTCCAAGTGTAGCGCCTCCTTCCAAATGGCCAATCTCCTTGCAATTCGTGTTAGTCATACAAGGGCAGCTAACTCATCTAAATCACTCTACAAGCAATGGAAATCAGCTAACAATCAAAGCCATCAACATCCACACAAGTTCTCTAAAGAAACCGGAAGAAGAATGTCTCAATATCACTCAAATGTCAAATGTACAACATGCCAAGAGGCTCTCAAATGAGTGAGCTCATTCTCTTATAGAGATGGCTCAAAACCTATCTCAATTCCCCCCAAAACAAATGGATGGGATTGACTTTCCCAAACACCAAATCGATGGTGGAGATGAGTTCATGAAGGGGAGTGCAAATTGCCCATGTCTAGCGCACTTGTGGAGTGAGGCGCCCATTGTGGGCCATACAATCACATAAAACATGAGTTAGGGGGTGTCTATTTCATGTTTTATCCCCCTAACTAATACACCAAGGTCCCACATACAATATAACATGCAAATCGAACTTGCCAAGGTGGAGAAAAGCGCCCCTATGGGCAAAATCGAACTCCATAGTGAGCTGGTCCAATGGAGGGACCCACAAAAAAATACAATGTCCAAACATTACCAAAATTACCTTATAAGTCACCCTTGTATTAGCCAGCCTTTGATTTTGCCATTTGCCATAGTTGCATTTGCCAAATTTTGATTTTTCCTTTAATTAACTGCTGGTTTTTATTGCTGAAGGTGTAAATTGGGCTTTTGACCCACTTATAGTGCCCGGATTGTCGAACCGTCTGTTGCAATGCGATTGTGAACCCCAAAAATAGTAGATATGGTCACTTGAATGACCATGATCCATCACTTAGGCACCGTTTGCCCAAAATCCATGTTTTTTAATTAAAACAGGTCATTAATGACCAATAATAATTAAAAATCTCATCGTTGCCTCAATCTTTCCAAATTTTGATGCTTGGAGGTTCATATGGGACCCCAAGAGAATACAAATGACCAAAATCGAAATCTCGATCGCAATATTTGTTCAGGCCCATTTTGGCCTAGTCAACCTAGTTTGACCAAGTCAAATCTGGTCAACATGGTGCTGGTTGAATACCTGCATGCAATATGAAGCGATAGGCTTCCTTATACATGTTAGTACATTACTAAACAATAAGATGCCAATATGGTGATAAAAAATACATAATATCTCAAAAACATGAGGCCCCTGGTGAGGTGGGCCCACCGCATCCAAAAGACTCAAACTGCTATGCACATCCTATAGACTTGACCACCTAGCTGACTTTGGGTGAGGTGGAAGACAAGGTTAAGGACAAGGGATGACAAGGACAAAGATCATGTGACCTTTCGGATAACTCGGGAAAGCGGGGTCCACTGAGATGAGCATGCCATGACAATACATAGGGAAGGGCGGTGCCTCACAAATGGGTATAGTGCAGGGAAACCACCATTGGTCATCTAACAAAGACCTCACAACTCACGTCCATGCCTTAAGAAGACTCAGTGAGGATCTTTTCTATAGACGCCAAACTGGGTGTCCGGCAAACCGTAACTTGAGACTCTAGGGGGCAATCTTGAGCTTGTCCCTTGCTCCTTCTCACCTCCTTGCCCCGCAGGACTAGGTGAGGAAATAACCACTACAAAGCTGATATGTACGGGTGACCTGTGTCCATGTGTGTTTACAAACACATTGCATGGATTTTACATTACATTTCATACTTAGCCTTTTTGGCTAGATTTTACATTTACATTAGCCTTTTTGGCTAGATTTTACATTTACATTAGCCTTTTTGGGTTGCTTTACATTTCTTCATTTCTTTGCTTTTACATCAAGGCCCTTTTGGGCTACATACATATCTCAATAGATATAATCAAGGTGCTCATACTGCAGAGTAATGGGGGTAAGTGTAAGTGCTTCGATGACCAATGGGGAACACCAGGTGAGGCTACACACTCCTATACTGCATTGCAACATCAGGGGCAACCGACAGGAGCAAATCCCAGGTTTGAGAGTGCATCTCACACACTAAAGAGCCGAGGCACAAAAGAGAAGGAATCATGGCATACTCAGAGGTCAGTGGCGAAGGGGATACTCCAGGTCACAAATTAGAATCCAAGTCGGGAAAAGACCAATCATGAATGAGTCGGATGGGTGGAGAAAGTGAAGGTGGATCCAAAGTCAGTTTCCTAGGGGAACTAAGTGACCAAGGCTATACCGATACTAGGGGTATGATCCGGTGTGCATAGATAAGAGCCTACTGGAAGAGGTGGACTGACATCACCAAGGGCCCAACTATAAATCATAATAACAACTAGATCACCATATCAACCATCATATGCAAAGTCAGTGTACTATCATGTATAAACAAGTCTAATCAACAACATTAGCAATAGAACATCAAAAGCTATACCTGTTGCACCATATACCTTCTCTGAAATTGGACATCAACTGAATCCGGGCAATATACGGCAAACCAACAATACTCTGTCATACTCTCAATCAAAATATGGCTAGGCAACTGTCTCAATGGGCTTATGCAAAGCCTGGCAAGGAAGGGTGCCTCTATAGGCAATGATATATACATGTCTGGACCAAGTACCAAAACCATCTGTCCCCACTGATATATCTGCTCGGGGCAATCTGAACAAAACTGTATGCCTCGTCTGAAGGCATCTGATCTCTGATCTGGAAAAAAAAAATGAAGTATGGTCCCTGACCACACAATCTGCAGCATGGTAGCTCCAGCTAACATGGATGTGATAACAGTAAGGATAACTTTTTACGTCGCTTCATTGCCAACTACACTGAGATTACAAAATTATTCATGCACGTGTTGAAGAAATGGGTCCTTTTAATTTGGGATGAATACACTCAAAGGTCATCTCACGCGTTGAAAGAGGGATTAATGTCTACCCCTCTACTAAGTCCCCCAAACCATAGTAAATATTTTCTACTATATCTAGTGACATCCAAATCGACCATTGGTATGGTTTTGGTTCATTAAGATGAACTACATCAAGTGCATGTAGTTTATTATTTGAGCAAGAGCTTGGCCAGACTAGAATTGAGGTACTCACATATTGAGAAGATAGAGTTGGTAGTTGTTCACACTATCCAAATAATTTGAAACTACATTATTCTAAGATGAACTACAGTGATTATGGATGACAATCCATTTCAACATATATTGTCTCGATGCATCATTGGAGGCAAATACAATCTATGGATTGTAATTCTACAAGAGTTTGACTTAGAATTTGCGTCAGCAAAGTAAAAAAACTCCATGGAATTTGTTGACCTTATGTTGGATCTCCCTAGAGAAGAGGAGGAACTAATTGAAAAAAAATTGTTACCCAATGAACATATGTTATGCAACAAATTTCGAAAAAGAGTATGAAAGGAGCATAAATAGATCAGAAAGAGTACTCCACGACTTGATTGAAGAAAATAACTGAATAACAAGCCTCTTCGAGGGGGAAACCTCCTTATACAATGTACTAAGTACACAAGACAAGACAAGATAGGATACTCCAAATGAAAGGTCTCCTTCCTATATAAAGGAGACTAAGGGGTACAATCCCAACTAACTAACCCAAGCCGACATAACTAATATAACCATACTTGTTATCTCCCAAATTGACCACCGTCTTTTTGGGTGATAGAATGGGTAAAAATTTTATTTTTGTGAGTCTTGGGTTTCAAAATTCGAAAATTTAAGCTTTCAGCAGTTAACTGAGTCTGTGGAAGTTTGCTTAATGGCCGAAAAGGATTAGTTTCCACAGCTAAGGGGGTTAACAGACAAAGCATAAGTTGCCGAAAATGTTTCAATATGCAAAAAATAAAATCCTGCTTTTGCACGCTCCAATGTCAAGCAAGCCTGATTCATCATTGCAGTTGAAGAACAGCCAGTCTTGTGGAGAGGATCAGTTAGATTAAACCTTGCCTCTATCCATTCATTGAGTTAAACTCCAGCTAGTGTGTGACTCATAAAACAGTTGTTGTACTCTGCCTGTGACTCAACTTACAGAGGAAACATATCTTCTGGTTGCACAGATCATCTCCAGGTATTAAGTGACAGTTCATCATTCCATGGTGAAAACAAATCTCCCACTAAGGACAGAGTTAGAAGGGGTCTGGTACCTTAAGTCTCGCCCACAAGTGGCCGAGTTTTTCAAATCTGCAAGTGTTTTCGAAGAACAACAAAGATCGGCAAAGAGGAATTTTCTGCTAAAATCGCGTGATGTTGCGGGGCAATTTCGACAGCCTTCCTGAGCTCCAAATCCAAATCTAAAAGCACCAATGGATAGCTTATGATCTGTAGATCAAAATCGACTATTCGAACATGCAAAACGGACATCGGACGGTTGAGAAAATTGATTTTTTCCAAAGGCAGTTTTTTCAGGAATTCTACAGGTTTCGGCAGCTTAGACGAGCCCCACAGAGCTCATTAGCTGCCGAAAGGTCTGACTTCCGGCGGCTAAGGCACGAAATCAGCAGAAGGCAGCGTTTTGGGTTTTAATTTTTGAAACAGTTACAGCTTTCGGCAGCTTAGGCGAGCCCCACGGAGCTCATTAGCTGCCGAAAGGTCTGACTTCCGGCAGCTAAGGCACGAAATCAGCAGAAGAGTTAACTGCCGAAAGCCTGTTTTTTTTGCCAGTTTTCTCTATTTTCGCCCAGATCGCGGATTTTCTAGTTGGAATGACAGGAGACCGATCAAAACAAATGAGTTATGAATTATGCTATCAGTATCTAAAGGAATTTCAAACGAGATCTCAGTTAAGTGGTCATTTTGCTTTGTTTTTGGCATCTTTTGAGGAGACAAGTTGAAGATCTCGTGCCACATCACTAAGGTCGAATCTACATGCACTTAATTGAAGTTCACCTAGCCTTGGGAGGCTACTTCACTTCATCAAACACCGAGCACTAAAGGAGGAGATCACACTCATCATTCCTTGATTCAAGCAATCACATCTATCTCTTGCATTTACACTGTTTTAGTTGACTCAAACAGATCCACGTTTTTAGGATCTGGAAATTGCTTTGTAAAGGCTATAAAGTCTGAGAACCAAGACATTTTGATGGTTCGATTTTGGATGGAATAATTAGCTACTTTATTCAGTTTTCTTATGCTAATATAGATCACAGGTTTCCTTCAGTTTCAATATCAGTTGTCATTTTCTCTTTCACTGTATCAGTGTTGTCTAGCTTTGAATGTGAATGTTTCTTTACATTGTTTAGCTCACAGCTTGATTCCAGTTCTTTGAATGTATCTCGAGCCCTACTTTGTATTGGTTTGGTTACATGTTTTCTTCATCCACCTTTGATATTATATGCTGATCAATCGACTCTTGAGGGCACTGTTTCATCTGTTTACATGCTGAATGTCTAAATACTGTACTCTGATTTAGTCATCCCATTGATCCACCTTTTTTCAAAAGACACAAAAACATATTTTCTTAAGTTACCAGGCATACCTAGCTTATAACCCTAGGTAGTTTCTTGGAGTGATAACAATACTAATGACAATTACCACTAATGGACCAAAGTCGACATCAAAACTAATGTAATGAACCACAATATAGGGGGGAATGTGCCCATATTTAAGACTTAACATGCCCCTCCCCTTCAGACAAGTCTTTTCCTCAACGCCTGATTAGTTGTGGATGCCTCTGTATGAAGGACTCATCTTCCCATGTTGAATCTTCAACTGGTAAGTTCTTCCACTTTATGAGGTACATAGTAATAACCCGATTTTGTAGCTATTTAGTCCTTGTTTCAGTGATTTGTTCAGGTTCCAATATGACTTTTCCTTCTTCATCAAGCTCCGGCAAGATTGTTTGAATTGGGATCTTGTCTCCTATTACCTTCTTTAAGCAAGAAACATGGAAAATTGGATGTGCTCTTGAAGATGAAGGGAGCTCAAATTTGTAATCCATACTACCAATATTCTGCAACACTTTATAAGGACCATAATACTTGGGTGCTAATTTATTGTCCTTCTTTAATAGCTTGAGAGACATCTACTTGTAAGGTTGTAGACTGAGAAATACGCAATCCCCTTATTCAAAACTCCTTTCACTGCGATGTTGATCAGCTTGTTGTTTCATCCTGTTTTTTGACATAGTCAAGTTGTCCTTAAGTATCTAAATAACTTCTTGCTAGTGTTCTATGTGATCTTCCACAACTTGAACTTTAGATTTTCCTTTTAAGGGAGATGTGATAGATGGAGGCTGGTAACTATAAAGTGCCATAAATGGAGACATTTTTTATGATGTATGGCAGGAAGTATTGCACCACCATTCTGCCAAAGACAACCATTTCACCCACTGTGTTTGTTTATCAGATGCAAAGCAACGAAGATAGCCTTCCAAACACGTGTTCACGATCTCAGTTTTCCCATCAGATTGAGGGTGATAAGATGAACTATGAGCAAATTGAGTACCCAAACAGGAAAATATTCACTCCAAAATTTTCCAGTGAAAATTGGATCTCTATCACTTACAATAATCTTTGTATTTCCATGTAACTTCTGAACAGTTTCCATAAAGGATACAACTACTATACTTGCATTAAAAGGGTGAGCGAGTGCACAAAAGTGTGCATACTTCATGAGTCTATCAACAACCACCATAATAACATTATTTCCTACAGACTTGGGTAGACCTATGATAAAATCTATGGAGACTTCCTCCTAGCGTTGGTAAGGTATGTCTAATGGTTGTAGAAGTACTGGGGTCTTAACTGTTTCACCCTTATTTTGTTGGAAAACCAAGCATTCAGCCACGAACCTTTGAACATCAGATTTAAGACCTTCCCAAAAAATTCCTTCTTGACCCTGTGGTAAGTTTTCAGGAAGCCTGAGTGCCCACCTATAGGAGAGGCATGTAATTCTGAAAGGACCTTATGCTTGAGTACTACAAGAATCAATCAATTGAGAGATTTTGCTAATCAATTGAGAGATTTTTCTAATCAACACTGTTACCTTTTTCTTTTTGATAAATACTTCGATCTTGAGAGTTTGAGGAGTGCTAATTCCAGCCAATGCATGACGTGATATGGTGGGAGTAATCTCTTCTGAAGTAATATCTTCTATTTCTTCATCTGGAGAGGATTCTTGCTCTTTTGGATCTTCCTCTTCACATTCTATGTAAAATAATTTCTTCTCACCACACTTATGTCCTTTACTATACTTGTTGTCACAATTAAAACATAGGCCTTTTGCTCTTCTTTCCTCTATTTGTTGAGGTGTCAACCTTTGAGGTGGGTTAGAAGAAGTGACAGTATTCTCTTGGTATGTGTTGGAGGTGCTCTTTCTAGTAGCCATAGTCATATTTTTACTTTCAACCTTCCTTTCCATCATGAAGGCCTTCTCCACGGATGGTGATTCAAAGAGATGCACCTCATGTTGAATGTTATCCTTCAATGTGCCAATGAAGAGATCCAACAGATTATCTTCTGAAATGTTCTTCACTCTAAGACTTAACTTCTGAAACTGTTTGATGTGCTCTTCAACTGGACCTTTTTGCTTGAGATTTATTAACTGGCTAAACAAGGTATTGCTATTAATATCCCCATAATGTGCAATCAATTCTTTGGTGAATATAGACCAAGATATAATAGAGTCATCTTTACGGTCACAAAGCCATTGGTACCATACAAATTGATCATGCTCTAAATATAATGATGCAATAGTTACCTTTTGCAAAGTTGGAACCTGGTGTAGATCAAATAATTGCTCCATTTGGAATATCCATGTTATTGGATCATTGCCATCAAACTTTCTCATGTCAATCTTGGGAAGTTGGGTACACCTTGATGAACATCCTTGATGAATTCCTTCCTCTTGGAATATTCTTATTCATGGAAGGTTTATCAACATGAGAATTATATTTATCCTTATGAGTATCCTGGAACACATCATCACCTGTAGGAAGAGTATCCCTTGAATTTTGTATGAGATTAACAATATTTGTCATATTCCCCATCAACTTCTCCTCTATATTGAGTAAATCAATTGTTTTCACCGAACATTTCATATTTTCCTCCATTTTATTCAACTTCTCCTCTAAATTATCCAAATCAACTTTTTTCAAAGACCCTTTAATCATAACTTCCAACTGGAACACTCGAAAAGAGAGGTCTTCCCTTTCATCATGCGCCGAGGATGGGTCCTCTGGTGGTTTGGATGGAGTGTAGGTCTTTAGAATTCCTTTTGGTGTCATTTTGAACAATATAAATAGATATCACACCTTAGGTGTCACCACAATTAGATCCTTCTACTCAAAGTTAATCAAAATTAAAAATGGCGCACCTTTTCAAACCCTGATTGGAAGACAGTTTTAAAGCCGACTTGAAACTACTGTAAATTTTAAATTTTCGCTCCTCTGGGTATGAAACTTCGTACTCTTGTATCCCGACGCGTCCTATTTCCGATTCCACGGGTCTGACCTAATTTGGATTTACCAATAAGAAGTTATTGTGAATCTCCCAACACCTCTTATTTTTTGTATTTCCAGAATAGTGAACTTGTATTGTATGCCACGTGTCCAATATTTTGTATCTGAGTTTGAAAACCCTATCACAGATATTGTGGTCCGTATTATTTTAGATGCAACATGTCTCACTCAATTTGGATCATTCATGCCCCATATATGACCTTTTTCTCATAACACTTGTTTTATAATAGTTTTTGGACTAGTCAGAATCCCTAGCTTCTAGAGCGCATATCTGTGAACCTATAATGTTTCAGGATCTGAAACTTGGACCACAATTATTTAGGCTTTTTTTCTAGATGGGTTTTCAGTATTGCCCTCTGAAACGTTGTAGAAAAAAATTTATAGTGAAAATTCCAAGATGAATCGTTTTGAAGAAACCAGTCCTGAGGAAAGGGCTCTGATACCAAATGTTATGCAACAAATTTCCAAAAAGAGTATGAAAAGAGAAGAAATAGATTACAAATAGTACTCCACGACTTGATTGAGGAAAATATATGAATAACAAGCCTCTTCAAGGGGGAAACCTCCTTATACAATGTACTAAGTACACAAGACAAGACAAGACAAGATACTCCAAATGAAAGGTCTCCTTCCTATATATAGGAGACTAAGGGGTACAATCCCAACTAACTGACCCAAGTCCACATAAATAATATAACCATACTAATGACAATTACCACTAATGGACCAAAGCCGACATCAAAACTAATGTAATCAACCACAATATAGGGGGAAATGTCCCCATATTTAACGCTTAACAACATATCTTCCTCATCGACTCGAATGACCCCTGATGTGGAAATATCCTAGTGTACCTCCAGACTCAAAGGGTCCCATCACAATTATCATGTGAAGACTGATGGTTTATTCGCCACCATGAAAAACACTATCTTATCATACGTGACACCCTATATTGTTGGGGAGTGGATTGCATTATTAGAAGATGTCTAACTCATGGATAAGCCAAGAAGGTCTTAAATGATTTCCATGGAGGAGCATGTGGTGGTCATTGATCAAGGCTATCAATAGCCCAAAAAAGTTACATGTTGGGTATTTTTCTCCTTCTATCTTTAAAGACTATTAAAGTAGTAAAGAAGTGCCACCCATGTAAAATGTTCCCCGGGAAAATTTGTAAACGTATTGCTCCATTATACCCTATCATCATTGTCAGGTGCTTCATAAAATGGGGGGTAGAATACACAACATGTAACCCGACATCGACAAAAGGTCAGAAGTACATCATTGTGACAGTGGACTACTTTACCAAGTGGGGAAAATCCATGCCTACCTTTACATGCATGGTGAGAAAGTTGCACACTTTATATTCAATCATATCATTGTTAGATTTGGTATTCCCAAAGAGGTTGTCCCTAATAGAAACAAACATTTTCAAATTAAAATGATGACATAACTAGTAGCCAAGCTTGGATTCCAACATAATTTTTCTTCGCCAGACTACCCACAAGTAAATGGACAAATAGAAGCTATCAATAAGTCCTTGAAAACCATCTCGCAATGAACGGTTAGTGGGAACAACAACAATTGGCACATTATCCTATATCTGGCACTTTGGGCATAACACACTTTAGTCAAGACTACCATAAGGTTTACCCCTTTCTATCTTGTACATGGGGTCAAAGTTATATTATTGATTGAATGTGAAATACTTCTCTTAAGCTAGCCATTGAGCTCCTGTGTGACACTAGCCTTTTAAAAGAATGCATAGTGTACTTGGAACAATTACATGACATAGAAGAGACGTAATCACTGCAAATGAAGCACATAAAAAGTATGTCAAGGATCAATATGATAAGTTCATTTGTCCACATGTCTTCTTTGAAGGAGACATGGTGCTCATTTTATGACCAGGACAATGA
Organism: Larix kaempferi; assembly: GCA_027924585.1. Lineage (NCBI taxonomy): Eukaryota > Viridiplantae > Streptophyta > Pinopsida > Pinales > Pinaceae > Larix > Larix kaempferi. The sequence continues at coordinate 8,969,129 of BSBM01000951.1, read as the reverse complement.
TGAATTAGGGTCAAGAAAATTCAACTCAATGTGACGGGATCCTTACATTGTGAGAAGAGTCTTGAATAAAGCAAGCTATGAGTTAGAATATTTTGAAGGGAATGTGTCGAATGGGCCTATAAATGGGATCTACTTGAAGAGGTATTATGCCTAGGCGGTAATGTCGTGGAAATGCCTTGAACTAGTTGTATTATAAGTAACTAGATTTATTTTCCTTTATTACTCTTTTCTTTTGACTTTAGTCATCACTCATCATGATTTGTGCTTGATTGACCGATCACATCAGAAGCACTGTATTTATAGCTTATGTGAATGGTGATACCTTCCACACTAAAAACCTTTAAGTCATTGCTTGGGTGATTTACTTCCCTACATGTCAACTAGTGATTTAAGGGGGAGTATGCCTCATATCGGCAACCAACAACATTGTCCAATACAGTGCAGTTATCAAACTCTTGTTGGATGCCATGTCACATGGAATATAGAGTTTGGTGGTCCACTTGAACTCTCAATTGGCAATGTCACAGCTTAATGGTGTATACCATGTCCATGACCCTAGTCTTTTACAAAGATTCTTATGGATGCGACTTCTCAACAGACATTTTGAATTCATTTCATACATACATGTTCCAAGGATATTTAATTTATTATCCAATGCAATAGCTAATTATGTGTTAAATCATCATTTGGCACATCAATAATCAAGCATATAAAGTACACAAGTGAGCAAACAATTGTATTTAAAAAGCGACCGATAATTTCCATTAAGTTCCAGAGTGTAGGATGTACATCAAGTTATAAATACAAATTACAAAATGTGAAACCATCTAACTTCACAGTCATATACAAAAAATAGATCTATGAGGCCTCTGTACAAAATACATCTTCAAACCAAAACTATGACTCTATCACCATATGCACATTACAGTAAGTGGTCACTAGTGAGACCAGTCGACACTGAATGCGAACCCAAACACCTGGGACCCCACCAGTTGCCTTTGCATATGCTCTAGAAATTCATCCACATGAGCCATAGGCATCTAGTTGGTCAAACCTACCAGGTACCTCTAGAGGTTCCCAAGCACGCTAGATACCTCGATATATTTTCGCTCCTCTTCCCCCTGATGGAGTGTCCTCCTATGGCATGGAACTACTAGCCAAAGCAGACCATGAACTGGATCATGAAAAATTTTGTTAGGAAGGTTCTCATAGATATATATATATGTGTGTGTGTGAGAGAGAGAGAATATATCTTCCATATACTAGCGGAACCAGACCATGAACTGGATCATGAAAAATTTTGTTAGGAAGGTTCTCACAGATGTATATATGTGTGTGTGTGTGTGTGTGTGTGTGTGTGTGAATATATATATATATATATATATATATCTGTGAGAATATATCTTCCATATGGAAAATATCAATCATTCAAGAAGAATGATCATGAACTGTCCTCAAGGGACTTACATTCACAGCTACATAAAATCTTACATATTACATAAGCAAATTCCATACCATTATGCCTTGCAGTTTTCTGATTACAAAATTTTCCTTAATATTTACATAAGCAAGCCATCTTTTACTTCTTCAACCTGTGTTCTTCCTGGAACCATGAGCAGAGCACTTTTTGATAATTGATTTGCTTTAGTATTAAGTTCCCTGTAAACATGAGCTAGCGTTAAAACAGAGAATGAATCCATTAATATTTGGATGGAAAGAAGGAGTTGTTGAAGATGCGGATCAACTTTAATTTGAATTTTATTATTGGCCCAATCAACGGCCATATTCGAATCTCCGTAGAGATGAGTACAAGTTACATTCCTGGTTATTGCCACCTTCAAAACTAAATAAATAGCAACAAGATCTGCCTTGTTGTTAGAACAATGCCCTGGCACATATTTGATCAGAAATTTGTGATTTTTAGCAAGGTATAAAACGCCTCTGAATCCACCCAGTGATGGATCTCCCTGACTCGCACCATCAAAGAAATCCCATGGAGTAGCTTTGTCGATGATCGACGGTACCAAAATCCGTTGCTTCTTTGTTTGATCTTTTGCTTTGTGGTCCTCCATCCACTGCACAACAAGGGCCGCTGTCACCTCTAAAGGAATAAGGCGATTTTGGAATATAGCAGTGTTGCGATCCCACCAAATCCCATACATGAAAGAGGAAGGGAAGGAATCAAAGGGACGTACCGAACGATCTGACCACCAAGACTAACATTTTAGGTCCAAGGAAGAGCCTTCATGAGAAAGCTGTGAGTCTAGTTATTTGGAGGCAACCTTCCATACCAACACTGCACAAGGACATAAAAAAAAAAAGTGAGAACCTGATTCTTCATTAAAATGGCATAATACACACCATCTTGAGACTTGTCATCCTCTTTTTAAAACATTTTCCCAAGTTAACAGTTTATTTCTTAGAGCTATCCACAGGGTGATCTTGGCCTTTAAAGAACCTGAAGCATTCCAAACCGAGTTCCACCACCACACCCTTTCACCAGTAAATGATTATGTGGCCATAGTTTCATACCCAAGTTTCGTAGAAAAATCCCCTGTAGAAGCATTCTTAGACCAGACCAGTCTATCCTCCACATCTTCCTCTCAGCGAATAAAACATGATTCCAAAATATTTATATAAGACGTCCACTCACTTGCTGCATCTCCTTCCAAACTTAGGTCCTCTACGTTTTTCCAAATTGATTTGCCCTCTTCAAAAATGATCTAAGATTTAGCATCATGTAAATTGCTTATTTGAAGGCTTTTGAGCTTATCTATATTTCCCTCTGAGAGCTTAAATCCATTTCTTACTCTGATCCACGGATCGTCACCAATCCGGATTTTTTTGCCATCACCAACATTCCAAGCCAACCATTCACTGATCAAAGGAAAATAAAGCATGAAGGCTTTCCATCCTATGGATCCATTTTTGTGAGACTTTACCAGTCTCCTTATCCAATCTAAGATGGAGGAGTTCGGACAATATTTTGAAACCATTACTTTCCCCCATAAGGAATTAGTATTTTGGATCAACCTCCACAGAGACCTGGATGCCAATGAATGACAGGACAAAAAGGGATTTTTTAAACACCAACCTCCAAGTTCTTTTAAATTAGCCATTGTTTTCCATTTGACAAGAGAGATGCCTTCAGTCTATTTGCTTGTAGTCCACAGGAAGGAGAAAAACTTCTTCCGAATTTTATGAAGGATCCCCTTGAGGATATATGCTATAGATGTCCAATACACAGGGAAGCTCTATATAACCGACTTGAGTAGAACCAATCTTCCCCCTCTTGACAGAAACCTATTTTCCCAACACCCTATTCGTCCCTCCACCTTTTTATACATCCATAGCCAATCTTTAGAAGAGTAGGATTTAGGCTTTAGGTTGAAGCCTAAATATTTAAAACCCTCTATTAAAGGTTTTAAGGGTTAGGAGACTTCATTTTTTATCATGTTCCTCACTACTTCCAGGAGAAAATTCTTCGATAAGATTGATTTTTCCACATTTATATGCATCTATGTGGCCTTCTTATATATCTCTAAGGTTCGCTCGCTTTCTTTGATATTCTCTAACGAGCCTTCCCCCATCACCAGTACATCATCCATGAACAAAATATGTGACAGATCTTCAATCTCAGAGACCTTAATTCCTTTGAAAGAACCAGAATGTTTAGCATGATGAATTAACCTGCTTAGAGCATCAGCTACCAGTAGGAAGAGAAAAGGGGAAAGAGGGCACCCTTGTCTTATTCCTCTAGAAGATCTAAAGAAGCAAGAGGGGGAGCCATTTATAAGCACAACGAAGGAGGCAAATTGTATAAATCCCATTATCCAATTAACTGTATCCACTACAATACCAATCTATAATAATAGCAATATTAGGAAGGTTTAGCTTACCCTATCATAAGCTTTGGACAAATCTAATTTGAGAACAAAGGCTTTGCATTTATTCTTGTTAATGGAATGGATTGCCTCCTAAGCCAAGGATACCAGGTCATGAATCTGTCGGTTGAAAAGGAACCCAAACTGTTCCTTGGAAATGATATTGCTTAGGATTGGTTTTAGACGTTTGCTAAAATTTTAGCGATGATTTTGTATACTACATTACAGCACGAGATTAGTCTGAAGTCCTCAAAGGATGAGGATTTTTTCTTTTTAGGGATTAGAGCTAGAAAGGTAGAATTCAGAGCTCCTAAAACATTTCCTGGTATTTGAGACTCCTAGACAGTCTTCAATAAGTCATACTTCAGCAATTCATAAAATCCTTGATAAAATTCAATTGAGAACCCATCAGGTCCAAGGATCTTACCTTTTTGGAAGGAATGAACTACCTTTTCCAATTCTTCTTTTGTAACCTCCTCTACTAGATCCTTGTTCATTTCATCATTTACCAATTTGCGAAAGAGTCTTAGGACATGTAAAATCTCTTGGATAGGGCACGCTTCCGGCTCTGAGAATAGATTTTGAAAATACCTCCTCCCCGCCTCTGCCTTCTCCTTGAACGAACTAACAAAATTTCCATTTCCATCCTTGATTTCCGAAATCGTATTGGCATTCCTTCTGTGCGAGGCAAACCTATGGAAGAATTTGGTATTGTTATCACCTTCGGTTATCCAAATGGCCTTTCTTTAATTCACAATATTTTACAGCCTTCAATTCTTTTTCTGAACACGTACCGGAGCTATTAGGACTGCAAATTTCCTTTAATTTAGCTTCCACTTCTTTCAATTGCTCTTGTTCTCTAGCGTTATATGCCTTTTCCCAAATCTTCGATGCTTTTTTGTTCTCATAATATTGTCGAAAAATTGTTTCATGTAAGATTCAGAGGAATTATCTGCTAATGGAGTCTAGATATCCTCAACCAAATTCCTATAATCATCTTCCTTGAGCCAAGTAGGATTGAATTTAAAAGGAGGAGCAAATTTGGAGTCTTGCTTTTCTAATGACAGGATGATAGTGCGATGGTCTAACAATCCCCCAACCTCAGCCTAGGATTTTACTGTAAGCAGGCCTGAAACCAAATTCTCCGATACTAAAAACTTATCAAGACATTTGGAAATAGCGTTCTCCCCGCTTCTTTTGTTCCTCGAAGTCAGTTCTAATTTTAAAGGTTGAGCATCTACCAGCCCATTGGATTCAAAAAGAGATATGAAGAAATTGCTTAAACTGTCCATCCTTGCTAAGGGGCCCCAAATTTCCCTTTCAGATAAGGAGAGGTTAATATCTCCTCCCATAACCATACTTCTAGGTTCTAAAATCCCCGAGGAGAAGAAGGACTCCCAAAAGGATCTTGTGTTCTGATACGGTCCATATACATTGAAAAAATAGAAGGTTTCTGTTATCGGACAATCCACTCGAGCGGACGCGAGCCGGATCTCCCTAGCTCAATGTGAGTCTAGAACAAATAGAACAGACTACAAGTGCATTTCCTAGATCTACTTAAGGACCAAGTACTAGATGTGTTACCTTTTTACTACGCAATCCTTTCTCCCGAATGTTGATCCACGTCCCACGGTCGTCAGATCTAAGCTGCAAGACCTGTCAAGACAAAGAAACAAGAGAAACGAGTAAAGAGCATCTATACAATAAGCGATCTAAGTAAACATTTAAGCAGGTAAACTACATAATATCATTGCACACAAGAACAATATTGGTGGAAAGCATTTGTATTACTACAAATAGAGGAGTACATGATGGAGATATAGAACTACAACCAAAGACTTAATGCAGTAGCCCTTCTCCAACCAATCCAATTGCCATGTCCTTCCAAGGAAGTATGAGCTCTCCAATAGGTGAATGGAGGTGTCTTAAGAGAGATTTCACCAACATGTAGATACCATAGTCTTCCTCCCTTTGGGATGGGAGTGAGCCTCACTTATACAGGACTAAGTGGATAGGACATGGGTAGGATAGGTTGAGAGATGATAGGAGAGAGATAGGGGATCCTCCCAAAGAGTTAGGGGTCGAGTACCAGCTCTCCTAGAGGTCAGGGACAAGCCCCTAAATGGGTAAGTTTCGAGAAGGATCTCGAATAGGCTATTTTTTTCCATTAACAGACCTCGTCACACCCTACAGTGGAGCAAGCTGCGACGTCGCATGTTGCTAATGTGCAACCTGCGACGACCTCTCAAAAGTTTGCAGGATTGAGTGCAAATCCTCCCAAATGAAAGTACTTAGTCCAGGTGACTTCAGGGATGTATACACTGAATTTGATGATGAGTAGATTGTAGGTGTAACAGAATGCCCCCCAAAGCATGAAGCTGTTAAGGATGTACAGGTGAAGTGCTTTGAAAGAAATAATGGAAATAGGCTCGACAAACGAAGGACACTGATGCAGTACAACTGACTCTGAATGGACAATCTCACATGAAGTACAACATGGATGTCGACCAATACATTGTATATCATGGTAGTAATGACCGACTGAACACAATCATGGCTACTAGACACAAGCGTAGATCCATGATGAGATGATAACACAGCCACGACCAATACAAAAGTGGATCCGTGTAATATGACTCAATACAAACTCCATCGCAACCTGGGTAAAACATGACTCCCCAGGGTCTTCAAGCTGAACCCGCAATGATACGAATCTATCCATGTGATTACAAATGTCTTGACGTCGAACATGGTAGAAACCACTTGATTATTGGTCATTGATGTAAACCGTTAACAAGTGCGAGGGAGATCATCATTAATGTCAATGATTCCCAAGGTATCATAGTACATATCATCAAGCATGAATAAATGATTTGAAGTCGAACATAAGATGAAATCTTTCAATCAAGAGCCACTGATGTAAACTCATGATGAAAGCAAGGTAACCTGCCATTGAGGCATGCAGGGCCAAGGTACTCGGTTGGTTTCTAGATTCAATCCTTGGATGATGAGTTGAAGTCGACAAGGATGAATCCGTCGAAGGAGGACCATGATGAATCCCCCATCAATCGACACGAAACACAACAAAAATTGTGTAGAGTGGATTGGATGGTACAGTAACATGTAAGACTGACTCAAAGTAACAACGGCATGATGACGTGTGTATTGACTGTAGATGATAGATAGTGGACATGTTCTTGAACATGGGCATGGAATGACTTGGCAGTATTGACACAATGAGAATGACGCAAACTTCAAATGCAACTAATGATGGAAGCTTTCTCTAAATGATTCAGAGGAGTAACAGGACTCAGAAAGTAAGCGGGGACTCATGGACAAACAGATGACCCAAGTACTATATGCAAATGCAAATGAGTGCCATGTTCAAGAACGACTATATACTGCCACTAAGGTATGTAACACAAACACTTTCCTTTTTCGCCATCATGAATGATGAGTGCCTCATGTGTTTTTTACGAGCTTGATGAGGGTAACCAGATGCTCGGTGTAGCTCATCTCATAGATGAGTCCAATCCCAAATATTTTCCAAACCTGGGATAGGAGGGGTTCGTCACATGACAGGCCCTTCAATGTGAAAATTTAACGAGTCCATAGAAGGTAAACTCGATCGTCATTTCATGTTTAGAGAGTCTGAAAAGAACTAAAGAAGACTCCAACGGTCTTTTTTCGTAAAGTTAGCCTCATCGCCCAAAAAAGGGTAAAACAACACGAGAAAGGACTCTTCCAGTCATGATTGGCTGGAGTATTCCTTTTTCGTAATTAGTGCCTCCTGGTCCGAAAAAGGGGTAAACTATCACCAGGAAGACGACCATTCAAATACTTTAACAAGCGTGAACGCGACAAGTTCGATTGGCAATCTTTTCATTTTTCGAGAGCCTGAAAAGAGCTTAATGGTAGACTCCAGGGGGTGTCCTTTTCCATGGAAGTTTAACGAGCCTGGAAAAGTGATAAATCATAACTCGGTACTTTTTCTCATAGTTATGTGAGTACAAGAACAAACGAAGAGTAAACTCATCCTCATGCAATAATTACGACTAACCAAAAATAATAATGACAAAACATTCAAAGAGGTGTTCATACCTGTGGTTACCATTGGTAATGCGATAAACGGCACAAAAGACCACTTTACGACTCCTGTACACTAGAGAAAGTGTCAAATAGCCCCAAATATAATGACAAACGGTCGAAACTATATTAAATGGCCCAAAAGCATCAAAATATTTGAAAAGGAATATTCCATTCTATTTATAAATAGAAATATGGGCCAAAAATAGATTTCATTGTTCAAATTGCCAATTTGGGTGGAGAAGTACCAATTTGGAGCCAAAACTTCCTTTGCCGATTTCGGGAGCTACGATCCGCCATTTCACCAGCCGTCCGGACCAGGTAGGCCTAAATCTCATCCTGCAACTTTCCAGTGGTTTACTTTTTGCTTTTATATGCATTTTTGGGGTTTTTGATGGTGTTATGGAGGGCTTTATGCGCCCTTGGCTCGTCGTAGGTTACCCTTTCGGGACCTGCGACGAGGCCAATTCATTGCAAGTCTCAAAAATGAGAGCTGCGACGATGTCGCCCTATACCTAAAGGCACGGTGCGACGGCGGAAACCCAAAACTCAAACATCAAAAATAATCCAAAAAATGAGTTTGTGGAAGTTGAGAAAGGACCTAATAGGGTTTAAATGTCCCTTTTGGCAGGTTATCAGCAAGCAAAAATGGTATTGGAGTGGCGAGAGAGAGAACACAAACTCGAGGATGAACAAGCCGCAAACGATCCACAATGCGTGGAAGCTTTGAGAAACTGCGGGTTACTCAAGTTCTTTGAGATACAATGGATGAGAGCCCAGATCCCGCTACTGACACACATGCTCCAGAGTTGGGATGTGGCCCAACAATACTTTGCGATAGGTGAGCATATCCTCACGATTGATATTGAGGATATCTACTTTCTGACCGGTTTGTCCCGAAGAGGGGAGGCTGTACAACTCACTGGGACACGGGCCACTGACCATACAGTTGAGGACATGGTGTCACAACACTGTTTTGCTACTTCTCGTCCTTCCAGCGGGAAGATACTCATCAGAGATGTGGTGAGCCATCCACTGCGGACCATATTTCTTACCATTACTAGGGTGGCGGGTAGCCAAGCCCCACACACGGCTACTCGGACCCAGATGTTGTATGCGGAAGACTGTATGTCTCACAAGGTTTTCAACTGGTGTGAGGGTCTCCTCGCAAACATCCGAGCTCAGCTGACCAAGTGTCGGCGTGGGGAGCTCAAGCAGTTTGGGTATGGATCGATCATAGTATCGTTCCTCTTGGAGTGGATTCCTCTTCTACGTCCGCAGTTAGTACTTGATGACAAGGATCCCAGGGATCCCCATATGCTTAGATGGGTTGAGGTCATGACCCGTCATGGTGGCGGGCCCATCATTAGCTTTGGTCCCGAGTTTTTCAGCTAGCTAGAGGGCCAGTTACTTATGGTCGAGGACTTTCCATACAGCGGCACGGACTTCCGAGAGGATCCCGACTTGGCGCTGCCAGAGGGTGCAGCATGGGGTGATATAGGTGAGAACAAACCCTTGTATTTTTTTAATTTTGTATATTATATCATTTTTTTTATGTAGTGCTGACAAGTACGTAATATGTGTGTGCAGATGTGGGTCCCGTGCGACCAGTACGTCTCTCCCTTCTGGCGAGGAGAGACAGAGGCGGGGAGGCAGTCGTTCCTACAGGTTCTCATGTTACCATCGAGGAGATGGAGGAGGTGTATAGGAACCTATCCGAGCTGACTGTGGAGGTACCAGAGCCAGCTATTGATGACTTACCGAGGCCCATGCAGAGATTTGGGGTTGGAGCGTCTGTGTGCTTCAACATATTACTCCGCAAGGTGGCTCGGACTGTAGATTGTTTCCTCACCCAGCGGCAGCGTGTCGTTCGAGCTAGGGGTGTACGGGTCAGGCGCCAGGCCTGATGACACTACTATACTTGTACTGAGAGCTTAGAGGCCTCAGATTTTGTTCTACTGAAAGCTATGATGCTTCAGATTTTTGTAGAGACTCACTGAAAGCCATCGTGCTTCAGATTTTGTAACAGCACTACTTTTTGAGCAATATATATATATACAGACATTATTGGCGATTTATACATTATGTGTTTTTAAAATGATTAGTGATGTGATCTTGTTTACATGTTTGCTTTTATACATTGTATTTACATGTTGTGAATGCTTTTACATATTATGAGTATTATGTGTGTGTGATGTACCAATCCAAAATGAAGTTGGCCATCGAGTCAGCAACTGTGTTTAGCTCCCGTGGAATGTGTAGGTATTGAATGGATTCAAATGACCTTTCCAAGAGGCGTACTCGTCTGAAGAGACGGAGTAAGATGGGATCACGGATGGCGTACACCTAGTTCAGATGGGAAACCACTATTTGAGAATCCATGTGGATGACAATGTGGTTCATACCCAAGGAAATGGCGTTAGCTAGGGTTCCGATTACTGCGTGATATTCTGCGGCATTGTTGGTCCCAAACCCTAGGTAACTTCCTCCTGAGCTAATGAGCTCACATGTTGGGGAATACAGTACCCAGGATGCCAAAGCAAGGTTACGGGTATGCCGGCTGGCGCCGTCCGCGAATCCATAGCACGTTGCCATCTGCACAAGCAGACAGAACATGGTATAAGAAGCGGAAACAAGATCAAAAGACACTCGAAAAATAAATGTGTCACACCACACAAAAACACGCCATGTACAGTGTATACAAGCAATTCTATGCATGAGGGATCAAGCATAGTATCTCTTCAGGTAAATCCCATTGCGGGGTTCACCCAAAGAGATTCCGTCATAATCTTCAAGCTTGTAAGCACCTTTTTCCAACACACGTTTGACTATGTAGAGTCCATGCCACATGGACTCAAACTTCCCTGCTCCTAGTTTGTCGTGCTTCTGGTCATAAGTGAGGACCAGGTCACCCTCGTTAAAGATACGAGGTTGAACTGACTTATCGTATTGGGCCTTAATGCGTTTCTTGTGCGCTTCATTATCAAGAGCGACATCATGGCGAGATTCGTCAAGTTTTGCTAAGTGCAAGAGACGTTCTTCCTCAGCAGTAGTGTCAGGAAGAAGTTCGACAGCGAGTTGTAGAGACGAAATTTCGCACTCTATCGGCAGAACAGCCTCCAATCCATATACCAATTGGAAAGGAGTGAAGCCTATGGCGGTTTTGACGGAAGATCGGTAGGCCCATAACGCTGAAAAGAGCATGTTGTGCCAATTGGACTTATGTCTCCCTACCATCCTTTGGACCATAGTTTTCAAGACCTTGTTAATGGCCTCGACCTGTCCATTGGATTGCGGGTAGTAGGGTGTTGAATTTTCATGGTGAAAACCCAACCTGTCGCTCAATTCATCAACCATATGGTTCTGAAAATGAGAACCATGATCGGTCATAATTGCCTGAGGAACTCCGAACCGCGCTATTACAAGAAGAGTGTGGCGGTTTTGCCGTTGTTTTGGTATGTAGGCATAGCTTTGGCCCACTTTGTGAAGTAATCCACAGCTACGATGATGTAACTATGCCCCCTAGCCGAGGTAGGCTTACAATGCATATAATCAATGCCCCATTTTGCGAATGGACCAACGGCAATAACCGGATGTAACGGGGCAGGATGAGTGCGCTTCTTCGTATGGAATTGTTGGCAAGGAGGACATTTTTTTACGGCCTCAATACAATCTTTGAAGATAGTAGGCCAGAAATATCCTACGCGCAAAATCTTTTGGGTTGTAGCCATCCTAGAGAGGTGACCGCCACATGCCCCAGCGTGACAGTCATTCAGAACGCGTTCAACCTCATCATGAGTGAGACAACGTCAAAGAATTGAATCAACTCCACGATGATACAAAGTATCATTGATGATTAAATAATACTTTGCATGGTGACGTATCTTACGACGGTCGTCGCGAGAGAGTTGAGGGTTGAAGCGTTGGGTTTGAAGATACAATGAGATATCTCCATACCACGGAGCAATCGTATTGATGAGAAACAATGATTCATCCGGAAAGGAGTCATTGTGCTCAACTTCTACATCAGAACGGGGAAGGTCGCAAATGAGCTCGGCAAACACCAAAGACTTCTTAGACTTGGCTTTCTCGAAAAGAAGATCAAATTCTTGCAGTATCACAATCCAGCGTGAATACTGGCCCCCAAGCACTTGACGTGTCAGTACGTGGTACATGGGGTTCGAGTCAACAATGATAGTGGTGGTGCAGAGCAATATGTAGTGTCGGAACTTCTGGACGGCAATGACTGCCGCGAAAGCGAGTTTTTCGACATGTGAATATCTAGTTTCAGCGTCAGCTAGACCCTTACTTGCATAGTATATCACATGTTCCTGGGGGTTTTAATCCTCCTACACCAAAACCATGGCGATAGTGGTAGCAGAAGCGGTGAGATATAAGATGTAATCTCGATAGTAATTAGGCGGTTGGAGCATGGGGGCATGCGTGATGGCATGTTTGATACTGTCGAAGGATTTTTGAGCTTGATCGTCCCAAATGAACGGGACGTCCTTCTTGAGCAGTCTCATATAGCCCTGAGTCTTCTCTGTGAAATTACAAACAAAACATCGTAAATAAGTCGCCTTCCCTTGGAGACTTTGAAGTTCCGTCACATCAGTCAGGGGTGGTAGGTTGATGATGGCGTCCACCTTTAAGGGATCAATGCGGATCCCATCCTTCGAAACGATAAATCCTAAGAGGCGTTCGGACTCAACGCAAAAGATACACTTATGAGGATTCAGACGGATATTGTACCATCTGCATCTGAGGAAAATGGCCAGCAGATGATCAATGTGGAACTCGCGCTGCTTTGAATGAGCAGGGAGATCGTCCAAGTAAGGTTCCACAAAGTCCTTAATATCGTGGAAGGCATACGACATAGCCCGCTGAAACATGGCGCCAGCATTTTTAAGGCCAAATGGGTGTTTGCGGTATGCAAATGTTCCCCACGGGCAGATGAAAGTCATCTTATGTTGGTTGGCTGGGTTGATCTCAATTTGGTTGTAACCAGAAAAGCCATCCATGAATGAGAAGATGACGCTTCCGGCACAGTTGTCGATGATCTGGTCGATGAAGGGGGTCGGGTAGTTGTCTTTTGGACAAGCCCGATTAAGGTACCGATAATCAACACAGACATGAATGGTGCCCTGCTTTTTGTTCACGAGAACGACGTTTGAGACCCAATCCGTCAATGGGATAGGATAAATAAAACCAACTTTTAAGAGCTTTTCAATTTCTGCCTTTATTACCGCAGTCTTCGGGGGGTGTACCAGTCACAACTTTTGACGTACAGGTTTGATGTCGGGATAGGTTTTTATTTCGTGAGAAACAATTGCGGGGTTTATCCCAGGCATCTCCTCATAGGACCAAGCAAATACGTCTCGAAATTGCTTGAACAAGGCCGTGCTAATAGCGATTTCTTCAGGGGAACACTTCTGGCCTATGCGAATGTGTTCCACTATACCAGGTTTCACCGAAATGTCTACCGGGGTGGTTGGGTCAATGTTGGCCAAGTTTCCCTCCGTGTCTATAAGACATGTAAGGATGGGGGACTAAGGGGATGGGTAGATATCTGGTGAAAAGAGGGTATGGATGTTGTTCTCTATGTATTCCAAAGGAGGAAGAAAAGATGACCTATGATGGAGATCATCCCACGGATTGTCGTCAATATTCATTACTTCCATGATGGACTCGTCTGAATGAAAAGTCCAAAGTAAGAGATCAGGTAGAGAGGACGTCCATTGTAGAGAACATGATGGGGAGGCCATGGTTAAATGGTCCTCCAACGCTGATTGGATAGCCTCATAAATACATTCAGCAAGTGACAGAGGCATCATATCTCCAAGCAGGTGTGTTGTGGCTTCATCCGGTACAAGCCAAGCATCATTAGAGTGAGATAAAATCTCTATGGAGATCATGTTCACCGTAGCAACATGATTAGGGGGGTCCGCGGCTGGAAAAACGCTCATGAGAGATGAATCTTTCAAAAGGCCAACCCCTACACTCTCATACTGTTTTGACATCTTTCCAATGGAAGGAACATGGTCACCAGGATGAGTAGTGGCGTCCGGTGTACAAAGATCTAACTGGTTGATAGTAACAATTCATCCTTGGTGGGGGAATTGTACTATGCGGAAGACTGAAGAGGCTACCGCCTGCATGGTGTAAAACCAATTGCGACCAAGTAAGACATTATAATCTAACGGGGACGAGACCACTTCCACGTTAATGGTTACGGTCTTTCCGCCCAACTCAACTGCAAGAGCTTGTAAGAGCCCATGAGGTTGAAAGCCACGCCCATCGAATGCTTTCAACGTGGTAGGAGAACGATTCAATTAAGGGGAGCCAATGGCTCTCCAACAGGCGACGGACATGACAGAAGTGGAGGCTTCTTCGTCCAAAAGGGTACGGTGGATAATCTTCCCAGCAATGTTCCCAAAAACTTGGAATGCGAGCTGGTGTGAGAGCCTCGACTTAAAGTTGTCAAGTCGGAACATGATGGTGTTCGAGGAATCCGGGTCAACTGCACCAATAGGTGCAAGGAGAGTTTTGCATTGATTGGGACAATTCTGCAAAACTTCCAGGGTAGACATGGCGCAAGGAGCTTGTGCCAAGTCCTCTACGATATTGTAATTCTGTGCCGCTCGAGCATTAGGATTGAAAACAGCTTTTCGAATCGTACTCTTGGGCGGTCGCAATATCAAGTCTAAGGAGGGCTTCTCGATGGTGAGAGAAGTCGATGGTACAGTGACATCAGTTAAGGAGTCGAAAGCTTTTTCAGCATTACTTCCAGTGGATTCCTTCGAAGGGACCGGTTCGTAAGATCACGAGTGAGTAGTTAAATTGATCGCCTTGTTACGCAACATGAGAGCATGCGCGGTATTGGATGGTTCCCCTTGGGCTGGGGGGGTTTGAGCAATCATCTATTGGTTTTGAGTAGGAAACGGATCGTTGAGGACTGCGGGAGTCAGTTTACCCCTAAGAAACTTTTGCACTTCGTCTCTATGGGGACACTATTTGGAGAAATGGTCATCTCCACACAATAAAAAAGGATACTTCAGTTTCCTTTTCTGCTTGGTATCGTCAAGAGTGTTCTTCGGTTCCTGCTGGGCAGAAGACTTTTTGGGTTTCCCCTTGTTCTTCTTTTTGCCGTTAAACTTCTGAGACGAAGCTAATTGAACAGAATTCACCTCTTCAGTTACAGCAGGAGTGGTTGACGTGGTGGTGTTGTGTCCAGCCGGAGTTGGGTTGGATGATCCAACAGTACTAGCAGCAAGCTGGGTGTTAAGGGAACCAATGATTCCATCAGTTTGGGGTCCCTTATGCGGTTTCGTGGGATCATTAACATCACGGGGTGCGTCAGGTAGAATATTGAACAGAGTGCCAGATTGAGTGTAGACCAGGTCTAGTAGATGGGCACTCGCGATGGCTTGTTCTTCGGTGACAACACCTCTCATGGTGACATCTTTTTCTATGGTGGGAATGAGCGATTTAGTAAACCAGTCTGCTAGGAGCTAATCTAGAATTGGAGCTTTAATGAGACGTTGTCTCCTTCGCCACTCGTGGATATGATCTGAAATGTGAGTGGCGGTATTCTGACGGAGCAAGGTTAAAATCTCAGTACCAGTCTCATACCGTATAGGCAGCTGGAAATGCGTCAAAAAGTTCATAGCAAGAGATCCAAAATCAGGAAAAGAGTGTGGTGGCAACTCAATGTACCACTTGGCAGCCGAACCGGTGAGAGTCCTTTGAAAAAATCTAAGACGAATTGAATCGTCCATTAAGGAATTAGATGAACACCATAAGTGGTATGTCATCACATGGTTTTTGGGGTCTTCACCCGGCTTGCCATTAAACTTGGGGATATCAGACAGAAGTTTCACCGGAATCGGTGGCTAGTTAGATCCATGGTAAATAGGATCGTTGGTTAAACGGGAGAGGTCATCCAGGTCCAAAGTAGCCACAAAGGGCAGCTATGGATTAGGTTGTGCGTATTGATAATACGGATAAGGTGTGTAAGGACTAAACTGACCGTAAGGTGTACCAGGATGAAACTGACCGTAGGGGGGTGTGCCACCCAGACCGTAAGGAGGTCCGCCACCATAAGGTGGTCCATTCCAATAAGGTGGGGGTCCACCTCCACCTCCGGGAGGGGGAGGAGGTCCACCGCCACCACCGGGAGGAGGTGGGGGTCCACCTCCACCTCCGGGAGGGGGTGGAGGTCCGTCGCCACCACCGGGAGGAGGTGGGGGTCCATAACCATAATAAAGTGGCCCACCACCGCCTCCGCCTGGAGGGGGTGGTGGACCACTTCGGCCGCCAGATGGATGGGGGTCCCCGCCACCTCCGCTGCCAGAAGGATGAGGGTTTCCACCACCACCGCCACCACCATAGTAATTAGGTCCTCCACCGCCTCCGCCTGGAGGGGGTGGTGGACCACCGCCACCACCCGAAGGGAAATGTCCTCCTCTACCATGATAGGGTGGTCCCCCGCTGCCTCTACCCGGAGGAGGTGGTGGACCATTCCCTCCACCGCCGGAGGGGTGAGGGATGTTGTAGGTAAAATGAGGTGGGCCTCCACCAATGTTAGGTGGAGGTCCGCTGCCTCCAGCAGGGGCTAGGGGAGGACCAACTGGGGGTGGTGGTACTTGAGGGATAGTTGGTTCGGGTCCATGTTGCAACACAGGTTGTTGCCCCCATAGAGTGTATGGATTCCCGGGATAAGGTATCCCATATGGTGCATTTCCGGGATTAGGTTGGCCCAGCACAGGGTTAACAGAACTTGGATACGCTTGACTCCATGAGGGTTGAGTTACATTTGATGGCCCTCCAACATGAGATAATCCCGTTGTGGACGGTCTAGCGGGTTGCGAAGGTCCAACGAAAGGTCCATTGGGGACTCCACCGCCTACGTTCTGGTTAGGAAACGGGGGTTTCCCCCCAGCCACAACAGGTTGACCACTATTCAAAGGTTGAACCAATGTAGGTTGTTGATTAGCTGTCGTGGTTAAACATTACCAATAAGATAATCCATGGGAATGGAATACCCTCCCCTCAAATTCTGAGGTGGGGGAGGAACTGGTAAAGTAACCGTGGTAGTGACAGGTGTGTTGGACTGTTGTCCTTCCACCGGTTGGTTCACTTGAGGTGCAGGACTGGACTCTTGCGAGGGTTGACCAGTCTTATGAGTGGTCACGTGGTGGGGTGCTTCAGGTGATTCAAAAGATATCGAATGAAATGGGATGTTTCCGTCGTCAAATCTTATTTGGAAATGGCGATTATGGAACTCTTCAGAGTGTTGCCCGAGACTTTGTCTTCGAAGCTCATCTCCTTTGATACGTAACTGTTCCAAACGTTCATGAATGGGGCCGAAAATTTTGGCAAGGTCAGACCTATAGTAAGGCCTAGAGAACTCTGGAGTAGTCCAGTTAGGTGGGGATTAGATGGCAAAATGAGCCACTGGGTGGTCTGTAGAAGATGTCCAATAAGCTGCTGAAGGACCAAAAACTGCTGTAGGGTCATCCCGGGGTTGGTTTATCCATTCCAACGATCCAGGTTCTCCCGGAATGACGGGAGAAGGATTTTGTGAAGCGGGGGTGTGTGCTTCTTCATCCTGCGGGGGATGAGAGGCAGGTGAATCTGGTGGAAACAAAAGTCCGCCAACATTCAAAGTGGGGTTCTCCACTTCAGTAACTACGATCGCGTTACGCTGATCCATTCTTACCCTCGAAATAACCTTCGGATTAAGGGGATATTCGGGTGGTAAGTTCAAGATCCTATGGGACCTTCTCCAGGGAAAATCCGCCAGAGTATCAGGAAAATCATCCAGAAAGGACGAGATAGCGTTTCTCCTAAGGGTATGCTAAAAGAAAAGCAGTCCAAAAAAAACTACTCAAACTAAGGTAACAAGCAAACTTATGCGATAGATTGGATTCAAAAGTCTGAAACTTCACAGGATTATCAAGGCATTGCAAACCCCGATATACTGCAGGGTCCAACAATATGACGCGACAAGGAGGATTGGGACCGTACCCTTGCCTGCATACCCGATTACCTGGATAGTACGTGCGTGCTAATCTCCCCGAGTGCTGTTCTCGGTGTATTGCTTTTCCAAGACGGCCAAATGGTTAAATCGGTTGGTTTCAGGAATCCTAATGGTGTCTCCCGATATAGGCAAGGTACGTGGGAGCTCAAATCTGTAGTGGTGTTGTCTAATGCCTAGCCGTTGGCACGAGACCTTCCGATATATGTGTTGAGTACGTGATACACCCTTCGATATACACCAAGTACGGATTATGGTACTTGGTGGGTACGTGAAGGAGCTCGATATACCGATGTACGTGGAAGACTACAATACCACCAGACTACAGTGCTGGAAAATAACGACAGCTGCCACGCTTAACGACGCCGGAACACGTCTCTAACTTACACACAAGTTGCTAAAATTTTTACCTAGTTCTACCGTTAATTTTATCTTGGACGGTTAGGTGAATGCATGAGGTGAGTACATAATCGGAAGCATAATTCAAGCCCTGACTACATGCACGAAATGTTCTTTTCTTTCAATGAATTCTAGCTATGGAAAGGAGAAAGCTTTTTCCAATGGTATTACCAAAACAAACTCAATGCAACACAATTCCCAATTCAAACAAATTTGACAATGAAAGTATTCTTTTCCTTTTCAATGAAACACAAAAGTACACAACACTACTAAAACAAATCAAAACAACTTTTTTCTTTTCTTCTTCTTTTCAAAGCAAAATGACACTAAATGATGAAAAGAGAGGATTCTAAAATGAGAAATGCAAGCTTTTCAATTTCAATTTCAATGATCTAAGAGCAACAAGAATTAAAAATCCATCTATCTTTCCTGAGCATGGAATTAATTTTGCAAAAACACAATAGATCATACATTCACTCAATTTTTCCAAAACATAAATGAGACTTTTCCAATGCACAACAATCTTTCTTCAATAATTTTTTGAGAAACAATGGGAAAGAAGCATTTTTAAATCTTTCAATGGATGCATCAAAGAATAAACTTGATAACAACTTTGCTTTCATATCTAAATGACTAAAAAGAAAACACTACTTGCAGCACTCATACATTCAGAAAACTCGAGAAAAGACAAGCACTCAACCAAGCTGAAAAACACTTAACTCAAAATCAGGCAGCAGCAAGCAAACTAAGCAAGCAAAGCTCGAAACAAATGTAAATGAGGTCTGGAAGTTGATCCAACACAATGATCAGATCAGGGATGGAAGGAAGGGAATGCAAGAGTGAACGGATGAAGGTGGAGGAGACCAAAGTATCCACCACTACCTATCTCAAACTTGTCCAAGACAGAACCCAAAGTCAATCCAAATGAGACCAAACCCTCAACACACAAATCATAAATGGGGTCTCTGGCCAGATCTTGCAGCACAGAGGGAGTTCATACATCAGACCAAGGTTCAAACTGTCAGATGAGGGAAAGGATACCAGTATGCCAACTTTTGATAGATCGGCGCACTCTGTCTTCACACACAGTGCGACGTCGCAGTCTGCCTTCACGGGAGGTGCGACGATGTCGTAGTATACCAATGCAAAGGATGCGACGGGTGACTAACAGGTGAAGAACAGAAGCTCAGAATGGCACAGTGTCGCTCTGTTTCCAATGCCCAGGTGCGACAGGAGAGGTCTAGATTAAAAAATGAACCAGATCTCTCAACAATGAACCAAAAACAGGCTTGAAAATGAGTTGTATAAACTCAGAGGAAGCAAATCAGAGTCTTCAACGTGAAGATCTGATAGTGAAATCAATCCTAAGAAGTAAATGGAAAAAAATGATAAAAGAGGCTTGTGTCAAGTAATCGACTGAAAATGACTCTCAGATTAATGACCACTAAACAAGACAAACATCACTACTCCCCAGTATGGTCGCCAGATTTGTTATCGGACAATCCACTCGAGCGGACGCGAGCCGGATCTCCCTAGCTCAATGTGAGTCTAGAACAAATAGAACAGACTACAAATGCATTTCCTAAATCTACTTAAGGACCAAGTACTAGATGTCTTACCTTTTTACTACGCAATCCTTTCTCCCGAATGTTGATCCACATCCCACGGTCGTCAGATCCAAGCTGCAAGACCTGTCAAGACAAAGAAACAAGAGAAACGAGTAAAGAGCATCTATACAATAAGCAATCTAAGTAAACAGTTAAGCAGGTAAACTACACAATATCATTGCACACAAGAACAATATTGGTGGAAAGCATTTGTATTACTGCAAATAGAGGAGTACATGATGGAGATATAGAACTACAACCAAAGACTTAACGCAGTAGCCCTTCTCCGACCAAGCCAATTGCCATTTCCTTCCAAGGAAGTATGAGCTCTCCAATAGGTGAATGGAGGTGTCTTAAGAGAGATTTCACCAGCATGTAGATACCATAGTCTTCCTCCCTTTGGGATGGGAGTGAGCCTCACTTATATAGGACTAAGTGGATAGGGAATGGGTAGGATAGGTTGAGAGATGATAGGAGAGAGATAGGGGATCCTCCCAAAGAGTTAGGGGTCGAGTACCAGCTCTCCTAGAGGTCAGGGATAAGCCCCCTAAATGGGTAAGTTTCGAGAAGGATCTCGAATAGGCTATTTTTTCCCATTAACAAACCTCGTCGCACCCTGCAGTGGAGCAAGCTGCAACGTCGCATATTGCTAATGTGCAACCTACGACGACCTCTCAAAAGTTTGCAGGATTGAGTGCAAATCCTCCCAAATGAAAGTACTTATTCCAGGTGACTTCAGGGATGTATACACTGAATCTGATGATGAGTAGATTTTAGGTGTAACAGTTTCTCTAGAAACCTTATCTTCCAAGACTATTTTTAAGACTATCTCATAACTGTCAACCATGATTTCCTTTAATTCTGGACTCCAGGATGTTATCAATCCCCCCGAGTGACCATCGGAATTAATATGAGCAAAGGACCAATCTTTAAGCCAAGGTTCAAGGACTTATTGTGCTTTGGCTCCTTCGACCATAGTTTCTTGTAAGAGGATGACATAGGGTTTTATACTCTTGACCATCCTTTTGAGAGCTTTTACTTTAAGGGATCTCCCTAACCCCCTTAAGTTAAAGGACAAACAGAGCATCACGGAACCCTGGGTTGGGTTGTCCCTACTCTAAGGGCCCTGCTTATCGTTGACTATTTCCCAGTTTTGACCTCCAACTCAGATTGAGATTTTGCTTTTGAAATTTGGGATTTTCTACCTAGTGTTACCTTCGGCATAGGGTCTCGATCCAACCCTCCCTTTGAAGTTGCCTCATCTATACCCATTAACGTTGATTTTGATCTTGTGTTATAAATTTTATGCTTAACCCATGAGGGGGGATCCCTCTTCTCCTTCTAAGAAGGCACCACCTCACAAAAAATAATGACTTTCTCTATAATCTCAAAATCCTTGTCCACCTCTGTTAGTTCCTGATCGGATGACGTAGGATTTGCTTTGTCCAATTTCTCCAAACTTCCTGTACTTGTTGTACTCAAAGCATCTCCTTCCAAGGGGGATTTTTTAGGAGAGGAATGGGGACAAACATCGGGAATTAAAGGAACAATAAGAGAATTAGGAGGGAGAGTTTCAAAAGGGATAATAGGCTTACCATATATGGAATTCACTTGGATATCCACCTCCTTTGAATCAATTTCAATCAGAAAATCACCACCTTTTCCAGGTTCGCCACCTTTTGTTCCAATATCCAGAGAGTTATGCTTTGCCTTTTTTACCCATATTTTCCTATGACTTACATGTCTAGCAGAATTGTAGGGGAAATCCTTTATTAAATGCTTGATCTCTCGACATGCAAAACATATGAAAGGGATCTTCCAATAGTCAAGTCTTTATCTCCATGTGCTTCCATACATTTCCAAAATAATTTCTTCATACAACCCATCTCTTATATCCAGTTCAATAAGAATTTTCACACAACGCGTGTCAACGTTTTGCTCCCAATTATCTTCTAATGAAATGAATCTCCCAAGTTTTTCTCCTATTGCCTCTAGAACTTCTTTCTTCCAGAAAATCATAGGGAGATCGGGAAATAAAACCCAGACTTGTTGCACATTTTGCATCTCTCTACAAGCTTCAAAATCAACCTGCCACCTTTTTAAAATTAGACCTAATGGCCCCCATATCCAAGTTCTCTCCATTAGCTTTTGTCTTTCAACTTCGGATTTAAACTTAAACAAGATCCAACCTCGGGAGAGAATATGAAACTGTGGCACTTGTTCTAGAATACATTTCCAATTGGATTCCATCCACCTCCTTAAAGTTGCTTCTCCAACCATCTTTCCGCAGAATCGACCTACCATTGCCAAGGAGAGGTATTCCGGAATTTCGTCTATTCTAATATCTCTTCCCACAGATAAAGAGATCGACTCCTCTTTCACACGCGCTCCTTAATTCCGTGTAGAGCCATGATTAGATTCAGGCCTAGGAATGCTCGAACCATTATTAACCTTCGTGGGAACTGATTGTAAAACCGAATTCGGCAATGAATTGTGCATAAGAGAGGTCTTGCCAGTCTACGCAGATTAATTCTTCGTTATCTCATTTAATTTCATGATAGAAAATTGGTACCTCAGGCGATGGAGTATCACAATCAACCTCATTGATTAACATCTTGGCATAGTAAACTCAGCCCAAGAAAAAACTAAAGAAAAACTTAAAATTTGAAGAAGAATTCTTCAGTCATGTCCTTCACATCTCCAGTCCTTCAAAAAATTGGATAGTTCCCCCCCCCACCGCAGAGCCCCCCCAAATCTATGAGAATATATATATATGAGAACCTTCTGAACACAATTTTTCATGATCCAGTTTGTGGTTTGGTTAAACCATATACCTCTTCATAAACAATAAAATTGAATAACATTAAAAACAATTTACCTTTATTCCCACATTGCGCATCTTGAGGGAGTGGCAACTCAGGGTCATGGCGAAAATCTAGCTGCTCACATGGTAGTCGTCAATAGCAATAGCCTAGGCCCTCCCCCAGTCAAAGAACCCATCATTAAAGGAATGGAGGACACTTCCTCCTCTAATCCTTCTCATTAGGTCTCCCCGTACACTCATGCGTGGCTCCCGAGGATCTATTGGGGCATGATAGCATGAAGGCGCATAACCAGAACTCTCTCCATAAAGAATGAGACTAAGAGTGTCCCTTACACAAACTATTTGAGTCCAACTGTCTTACATCTAGTCAACTGAGATTTCATATTGCCCAATAGATTCGAGCACCAATCATATATTGTAGGCTGAAAACACTCACTTGTATAATACACATATGTCCATGAAGCAAGGTGAGGTCAAACCAAGCCAACCACCTTCGCTATGTTGAAAACAACAATCTTAAGACTAAGATCAACCATCCTCTAAACTCTTACTTGGGATCCAATATTCTCCACGTCGACACTAAAAGAGGTGTTGATATAATCATGTACCAAGTATCCTCCTCAAGGACCTACTTTGGGGTTAAAAACCTCACCAAGGTGGGACAAAATGGTGAGAAAATATATATCCTCTATCTCATTGGTAAGGATAGCTCCATCGATGACAAATGCTTCTCTATCGACATCCTAGTGTTGTATCAACATGTTGAGTAATTGTGGTCGAGCTCACATGCCCTCACACTGAACAAATTTCAATAAACCGCATCGACAAAGGGCCCCTAATGCAACTTGATCAACCACAACTTGCCTATCCACCAGTTCACAATCCCTCCAATCCATTGGAAAACCATGAGGAACTCTACAAAGATCAAATTTTCAGGATTTAGTGCTTAATTTAAAATTTGTAAAACAAACCCGATAGTGTACGTGCCCTCCTGTATGACAAGTTCGTATAGGGAAATGTGTACATGGGTAGTGGTCTATGTAGGCGCATTTATACACGACCCACATGAATGCTAGGTGCATATGCGCAAACCTAAAAATTGAAAAAAGAATGTACACCCATAAATCCATCAAAGTTTGAATTAAATGCATGAAAATGAAAGTAGAGAGAATTATGGAATACCTGGTGGTGACAGTTATGGATTCCGACCAACAACGCTCGCAAAATTCAAGTTGGAAACTTGAGGTGTGTTTGGTGAGTTTTGGTAATTTTGTTGACCTAAAATGATTTTTGGCAAAAATAACTATTTTTCACCCCTTTTAAACTTTCTAATACAAATTATTTTTCCAAGAAGTGCCTCTGAAACTTTAGAGTTACATTTTGTGGGAACTTGAACTAATGCTACTACTTTAGAATCACTTTTTGACTGTGTATAGGGTGGTGATATGCCAAATAAATTTTCAGGATGACAAAATTATGTGAAGATTGAGGTAATGTTGTATTGAACTGTCATATGGCATAGGTCCACTCCATCATCACATATCCATATCAGCTTTTGAAACATCATCAACCTTACGATCCACACTCATTAAATTGCAACACCAACCCTCCATAATGAAATTTTGTAATTAGTGAGATAGAGCATACCTAAAACATGGTTACCCTATATAGATCCCCTTTTATTCATCTGGTGCCCATGTTGAAGATATGTATTAGTCTCAAGAGTCGCTTTTAGCCCCACTATGACTATGTTTTGAAGCCACATGTAATTTTCTCCATGTGGTTGTTTCTTATAGGGGATCCCATAATTTTGTTTAAGTTGCATTGTTGAATCACACACCGTTGCTTGTGTTAATTAAGTCTAATGCACACTATTGTTTTCCATTCATCACTCATCGCTCACGCATTCACACTAACTATAATCCTATGCATTTATTGTAGTCGCTCCTTGAAACCATCGCCAGAGGAGACATACCTTATGAGTACCCACATCCTACACATACCTTTTTTACATTTTTTGTTTTTGTGTACGTATGTTCCATGCGCTTGGAACTTAGTTGCACGCCATGCGACACTCGTCTCCTCCACTGTCACAAAAAGTCATTTTTTTAATAAAAAGACAGAGTGGAAAAAGAATTATGATCTTATATGAACATATTGAGCACCACAGTCATTTCGCCTTTGAATAAATCACTTGTGTGGTGTTTATCTTCACAAATTGGGTTGTTGTATTTGGACATAGAAGCTAAACAATGACTAGAGTCCTAGAACTCCTCCAATTGGTTAATATTCCAACCACTATGGATTAGTCTTCATTGCATCATGCATTGTTTATTGTATATCATTGTTCTATCCATGGGTCATCGTCGCTACTCATGTCACATAATGTGTCGAGCTTTTGTTCAAAGGAATTCTTAGCCTAAGTTGGTCATTCCTCAGATTCCATAACTTTGCAAATCAACCTTCCCTATTCAAAATTGTTCTCAGTATCATCTCATCTAGTGTTCAAACTCGTGCTAGTATAGAAGGTTCACATTGACTTCTCACTCTCAGGTCAATTCTCATCAACTACGATACATTTCTCTAATAAGTTGACCTAGCAGATGACATCTCATCATTGTTTCCTAACTGAGCAGTTTCCCATTATGTTCGACGATAAGACCTTTATTCACATTTTGGAATTCAAGTTGTACCTTGGATTCCATTTTCATCATTGGTGGAAATCCTCGCCTATTTCACTAAATTTCAACATTAGTTGTTGCTCAAAGGGTCTTTTTCATGTACTAGTCACATTTGGTACATGTGTGAGACATATATGGTGGTATGTCCCTACAAATATTTGTCCAGACCTTTCCAAAAACAAGTAATTTCCTTATATCTACTTGTGTTGGTTCGTGGAGGATGCCTCAATGCCTTCCTTCCAACAGATCTTTTTAATGCTTAAATTTCACACACATGCAACATTTTGGTTAATCTTGCAGAAAGACATCATCAACATACAACATGCAGCTCACCAAAGACATCCTCATCAAATCCACGAGAAAATTGATCCCTAGAATGATAAAGGAATTCTGTATGGACAATTGCGCAATTATTTGCACTGGACCTTTGCGCTATTAGAGTGACTATTTGTTCAATGAATAGTGCGTACATGTGCGACTTTTTCTTCAAAAGATTCATGACTTCAAAATGGAGAGACCACTTACTTTTCGTGGCACTTTCACGGCTCATAATGGCTCCCTTGGCTCCAAAATTTGAATTGGAATTCTCACATGCTTGGGAGTACTCAATAGCCCTCGTTAATGTACTTGAAGAACCAATTCACTAGCAAGGGTGTTCACATTTGGATTTAGATGTTTATTGGCCTCTGTTTGGCCTATAAAAGGAAGCCATGGGCATGCATTATATAGGAGAAAATTCAAAGCAAAGTTATGCTAAAAGGATTATATTGAGAGATCATCTTTCAATCAACTTCTTACCTCAAGTTGGCATGAAAAGGCTCCCTTTCTCTCTTCCTCTAAGAAGCAAATGTTTCTCCATTGTTCTATGTTAGTTATATTTCAATTGTGTGGACAAAAAGGAACTCCCTTAGGAATATTGTTGGCTTCCCTTTGAATCCCTCACCTCCTAGGTGACACCATTGTATTGAGATAAACTATTATCGATTTGGCATACTCTTGTTATTTTGTTCGGCTTAGCACTTGTCCATTTTTATTTCATTTTAGTTTCTTTTTATTTCTTGTTTAGAGTTTGCTTTTCCATTTTGAGTTTGGGATACTAACTTCAAATTTACTATACTATGTCCTTATTTCAAACTCAAGGATTCCCCCAAAGTGGGAAGACTACTCACCCTTGTGGATGTTTTTTCCACAACAGTATTTGTGGCAACTCCACTAAGGATTTTTGTTCGACATTTCATTATAGATAGGTTGTATTTTGATGGATAACTTATTTTGAGTGTTATGCAGGTCCATGAGCTTACTATTCAAACTCTCAATAGTCAAAATTCATAATCTCACAGGATGATTTCATCAATTTATCAATAACATAGTTCCCGACGTCTCGGGCATGCAACATAGAACAGATTTCTCTTTGACAATCGTGTTACTAGAGCAACTATTTGCACTAGACCTCTATGTTATTAGCGTGACTATTTGTTTAGAGACTAGCGCGTACCCTCATGATTTTTCCTTTGAAAGTTGCATGACTCTTAAAATGGAGGGACCACTTACTTTCCTCAGGACATTCAAGGCTCATAATGGATCCCTTGGCTCAAAAATTTGAATTGGACTTCTCGCATGCTTGGGAGCATTTAATGGCCTCGGCCATGTACTTGAAGAACCAATTCACAAGCAAGGGTGTTCATATTTGGATCTAGATGTTTTTTGGCCTCCATTTGGTCTAAAAAGGGAAGCCATGGGCATGCATTCTATAGGAGAAAATTCAGAGAAAAGTTATGGTGCAAGGATTTCATTACGAGCTCATATTTCAATCCACTTCTTACCTCAAGTTGGCATGAAAAGGCTCCCTTGCTCTCTTCTTCTAAGAAGCAAGTGTTTCTCCATTTTTCTATGCTAGTTATCTTGCAATTGTGTGGACAAAAAGGACCTCTCTAAGGGAGATTGTTAGCTTCCCTTTGAATCCCTCACCTCCTACGTGACACCATTGTATTTATCTGGACTATTGGGAAATCGACATTTGATTTGGCATACTCTTGTTATCTTGTTTTGCTTAGCACTTCTCCATTTTTATTTCATTTTAGTTTCTTTTTTTTTCTTGTTTAGAGTTTGCTTTTCCATTTGGAGTTTGGGATACTAACTTACAATTTACAATACCGTGTCCTTGTTGAGACCTCAAGGATTCCCGAAAGTGGGAAGACTACTCACGCATGTGGGTGCCTTTCCCACAATAGATCTCTTCCCATCAACATCAGCTCATTTTTCTCTAGGAATGAGGTTTAGATATTTTTAGTACCTCGAGACTTGCAGTCAATAGTGGTAGGTACCCTCGCTATTGATAGTGGGAATACATCAATGTCCCTGATTGATAAATTCTACAAGTGTTCAACGACAACTAATCTATTCACACCTGTTAGGATGTACTAAGTACCTTGACTCCCTATATCATCATCGGTGGGTTGTCTCACATTTGTTAATGGTTTACATCAATGATTGGTAATCAAACGGTGTTCCCCATGTTTGACTTCAACTCGATTATTTGCATGGTAAGAACACATACATATCAGTGGTTTAGATGAAAGACCTCAGGTTCTAGTATCATCCTCATATTTGTTATTGCATAAGTTGCACAAAAACATACCATGCCTTGTATAACATTTGTACCATACGAAGAACCAACTTACACTCAGTTCTAGTTGTTCTCCTATTTATATATTGAGACATAAATCCATTATGTATCAATTTGTGGCTATGATCTTCTTGTGATAGTGATCTTTTGTGTATGTTTGCATGGCCATGATTCGAATTTTGCATTCATATTGCATGGATCCACAGTGTATTTGATTTGGTGGCCAGGTTCTTTTATACCTAAGCATGTGTATGCCCTCCTCGGGAAGAGAGTGTTCTAATCCTTGGTTTTGGGTTGCAGGTAGCTTTCCTAACCCAGTCTTTGTGAATTCTACTTGCGTCCACTGATCAAGATCCCAATCTATTTATAATGTGTTTCAGACATCTGATTCTCCTTTGACCTCATAAATTAGGGGGCATCTGTTATAGCATTTTATTACTCACTTATGCTAAAAAACCCTTACATTCCTTCAAAAATTCCATTTTTGGCTTGCATACATGTGTTGTCAGTTAGCAACAAGCGTATACACATGTTTCCCTTTAGCAACATGCGTACATCTCTCAAAATTCAAAAAAATAAAAACATGTATGATTCCACATGTGGAAAAAATACTTAAAAAAAAACCATTTTTGGCTTGTATACATGTGTTGTCAGTTAGCAACAAGCATATACATGTGTTTCCCTTTAGTAGCATGCGTACATCTCTCAAAATTTGAAAAAATAAAAACAAGTAGATTCCACATGTTGTTGGAATCCATTCCTGGTCCACATAGACTTAGTTATACCAAACTCAACTCCTCAAACCACCTATCTCAAAGTATAAAAAAAAGTCTCAAAATGAAGGAAGGGGCCATATGCCAATAGTATAATTAAACGCTGGAGGAATGGAATTGGAGTTGCCTTAGGGGTTTTACACCATCCTTCCCCTCAGTTTCCCATATATGTTGAGTTATCCTTTCTCTCTACAGTGAGTGGGGATAATCGATTGTTCTTAATCGTTCCCTTTTACTTATAGATTGAGGAAGAGTGTGGAAGACGATATATCAGCAACCCGAGCACAGAGAGTCCATATTGGTGACGGAGGCACTGCGCTGGAGATTCAGGTGATGACTTACTTTTGTAGTTGTCTCTTGATTGAAATATGAGATCACTCTTATTTCCCTCTTATTTTGAAGATCCATGGATAATGTCAGATTCCTCATAAGAAATCGAGTTTAGAAGGGCCCCAACGACTTTGTATGCAGTTGAAATAGATGATCAAGTTACTCAATCAAATAGAGTAGACAATGATCATGGATATTCATCTTTAGAGGAATGTGATTAATACACTTTTCCCATTTGAGCCATCAACTCCCACCTAGTCAATATCCCTTAGACATGGTTCTACCTTTAGATGAAGCAATCCTAGAATCCATGTCTATGATGGAAATACCGTGGAAGGACATGCACCAATGTAGAAGTATGGGATCATCATATATGGAAGTATGGATTGGTATCAGAGCTCTCTTGCTACATATGAGGTATATACAGAAGGAAACATGGAAAATATATCTAAAACCATCCCGATCAATATTTCCAAGACAATCCTTGTCATCGAGAATGTCTTCATTGGTGTATATTGTTCCCCTGTGAAAATTGAAATTAATATTGCATTATTCAAAGGATATCGTGACATGTTTTCTCGGTATTATGATAAGATGTTAGGAACCAATCTGAGTATTGTTGAACATGAAATTAAGGCATATCCTAATGTCAAACATGTTCGACAAAAACTGTGACCGGTGAATCCATGAAGGATCGTTGTTGTTAAAGCAGAGGTGGAGAAACTTTTCCATGCAGGTTTTATTTACCTTCTACCCTCGACCGAATGTGTGTCTAAATTGGTACCCATTGACAAGAAACCAAGCAATATTAGAGTTTGCACTGACTTTAGGGGCCTACACCTAGCTTGTCCAAAGGACAACTATCCCACCCCACTTATTGATTAAATTATCGATAAATGTGATGGAAATGAGATTTTCTCATTCAAGGATGAGTTTTCATAATATAATCATATACAAATTTTCCCTAAAGATCATCACAAAACCAAATTTATATGTCCTTGGGCCACATTTACATACAAGAAGATGCCTTTCGGTATGAGGAACATTGGAGCTACATTCCAACGAGTCATGTGATATGCATTTCATGACATTAAAAATATCACTAAGGCTTACCTGGATGACTTGACGACTTAGTCTACAAGGAGGTTCAATCACCCTAAACATCTTAGAGAAATCTTTGATAGATGTCGCTACTACAAGATTTGCTTGAATCCTCATAAATGCATTTTTTTGTCATATCGGGACGATTATTTTTTTTATTGTTTCCAAGGACGGGATTCTTGTGGATCCATTTAAGGTTGAGTAAATAGTTTAGTTGCCTCCCGCATGAAACGTATATCAACTATAAAGCCTCAAAGGTAAGGATAACTTTTTATGTCACTTCATTTCCAACTACACCAATATTACAAATGGATTCATGTTCCTTTTGAAGAAAGGGGTCCTCAGAAAACGAATGTTTTGGATTTGAGTTTTGTTTTTAAAAAAAATCCCTCCAAGAAATCCTCCAAGAACTATGCGACTGTTAGGGTTCATTACCTTACTGTGATTCACCATGGCTTCGGAGGGGGATCCCTCCCCTCTACCCTTGGAAGATTATCAAGATTTTCAATCCCTATTATCCTCCCTTTCCTCTAAACCACGCATTTGGAAAATTCCAGAGCGATTTGTGAAGAAATCTGAAGAAATCCCCAAAGCAGAGATGCCTCCAACCTCTTTTTGAAGCATGGCTCAGGCCTTATTTGAGAGAGGAAGTCGATTGGTTAATTTACTGGGATGTGGCCTTCGCCGGCTACAATGGAACACTCGCTAGACAAATCCTGGAGGTCGCTTATCAATGGAAACACAATGCTTTACACATATGGCAAAGGTTTTTTTGTATTTCATTTTCAATTGTTAGAAGATAGAGATTTAATATTCCGCAATGGACCCTATTTTTTTGGCACTCGGGGGTTATATCTAAATCGGTGGACCCTTGACTTCGATCCCGAATACGATATCCCCTCTATGATCCCAGTATGGGTGAAACTTCCTCTTCTAACTCTCTCCTTCTAGGGGGATGATTGCTTGAGATCCATTAGAAATTATCTAGGTAAATATGTGGATCGTTTAGTTCCAAAAGGCAAGCAGTTCACATGTGTAAGGATTTGTGTCAAATTGGATCTTGAAAAGGGTTTTCCAGCTAAAATTTTGCTAACTCACGGCTCCTGGAGACATTATCAACCATTAGACTACGAGCAGTTTCCCTTCAAGTGCAAAATATGCCATGATTATGGACATTTTGCAAGATATTGAAAACAGGCAAAGCCAGTTGGAAATCCAGAAAATCCTCTCAAGGAACAATGGTAGACTCGGAAGAAGAAAGCAACCCAAAAAGGGATCCCAACCATGCACAAACATGTTGTAGCGTCTTCAAAGAAAATCTATTCATAAAGCTGGAAAAAACAAAAATGAAGACACTGAAGGGAACTTGAAGAAGCAACGAGGCAGGAAAAATAATAAAGAAAACTGAGAAGCTGATTTTACTTGAGATCTTCAACAAGGACACCAATCTAGCCTGGATAAGTACAAAGTAATATGAGGCCTTGCAATACCTAAAGAACAAGGAGGAGGCAAGTACCACCTTCACAATGATAAATAACGAAGGTGGTTTCTTGGAATTGTAGGGGATTGGGAAGTTCTAAAAAAGTATTTGCAATGAAAAATCTCTCCCTTACTGAAAATCCATTTGTTCTTTGCATCCAAGAAACAAAGCTGGAGAAGCAGGTAATGCTAGAACTCAGCTCAAAAATATGGAAAAATAGTTTGGCCTTAGATGTTAGCTCAAGGGGAGCATCAGGAGGGCTATGCTCAATCTGGAACTCTTCTTGGCTCGAAATTGTTGCCTCTGAAGAATGAAAAGCATATATTCTTACCTCCTTTCAACAAAAATCTGATGCATCTATGATCACTATCATAAACATATATTCTCTCGTGACTTATGGAGAAAAAATGCTTTTCTGGCAATCTATGCAACAGTTAAAAAATCTAGGATATTCTAATTAGTGTGTTATTGGGGGACACTTTAACACTACTCTATTCAAGTCAGAAAAAGAGAGGTGGAAGCATTACTCAAGATCCTTTCCGGGAAAAAATGGAGGATTTTATATCAAACTAGGATCTCTTTGACATAAAAACATCAAAGGGTTGTTTCACCTGGACTAACAAGTGGTTAGGGATATACCATATAGCAGCTCATCTCGACAGATTCTTAGTAAGCAGTGATCTTATGGTCCATAATAAGATTGTCTCTTCCGCAATATTTCCCTATAGCGAATCAGATCACAAGCCAATTTAAATTTTATTCTCGGAAATGGGAAATTTTGGCCCTCTTCCTTTCTGCTTCAATCCATTGTTGCTGCAAGAAACTGAATCTTTTGAAATAATATCCAAAGCGTGGACAACTTATATATCTCGCTTCCCCTCCTTTGTGTGGGAATCAAAGCTCAAGTTGGTTAAATCGGTTCTCAAACATTGGGCCAAGAACTCTTTTAAATCTACAACATTAAGAAAAGAAGAAATTAATCAACAACTACAGGCCCAATACGAAAGTTTCGAAACAACAGAAGTCACTCCTCAACTCTTGTAGAAAGAAAAGCATCTCAATTCTAAAATGTTTTTCATTCTAAGAAATGAGGAAGAGCATTGGCAGCTCAAGTCTCGTAGTCTATGGTCACAGGCAGGGGATCATAATACCACTTTTTTTCATAAGCAGGCTCGATCAAGAGTATTTCACAACCATGTCAAAGAGATCACTTATGAGGATGGAAATACTCTTAGCTCCTTTGATGAAGTAAAAAAAGCAACCATAGATCATTTCATATCTCTCTTTACAAAAGATGTCCATTTAGACAAAAATAATGCTAAAGACTTTCTTAATTATGTTCCTAAGTTAGTTACAGAGGATGATAATCTAGAGCTATTCAAAGAAATCTTGGAGGAAGAATCCATCAAAGCAGTATGGATTCTAGACCTAGATAAGACTCCCAGTCCAAACGGCTTTACAATTCATTTTTACAGGGCATGTTGGAACATTGTTAAGTTTGATCTTCTCTGAATGTTGAATTGCTCAAAGAGAAAAGACAAGTTGGGAGGTAGTACTAATTCAACTTTCCTAGCTCTTGTCCCGAAAGATACAAATACTACCTCTTTTAGCCGATTCAGGCCTATTTCACTCTGCAATGCTTCCTACAAAATTATTACAAAGATCCTGGCAAATTGGATAAAGCCTTTTCTTTCCAAGCTCATCTGTTAAAACCAAGGAGGGTTTATGCCTAATCATGACATACTGGATAATATTATTTTAGTTCAAGAAGCCCTGCATTCAAGCAACCTAGAAGGAGAAAAAGGCATGGTTGTCAAGCTAGACATGGCCAATGCATTTGATTGGGTAAAGCATTCTTTCTTATTTCAAGTTCTAAAGCATTTTGGTTTTTGTAATGGGTTTATTAGATGGGTGCAAGCATGCATTGGGAGTCAATGGACAGCGCATTTGGTAAATGAAAGGCCTACTGGATGTTTCCAAGCCTCTCATGGTCTTCGACAAGGATGTTCCCTTTCCCCAATCCTTTGCATTTTGATGGTTGATAGCCTCAACAGGCGCCTTGAACAAGAGAGAGTGTCTAGCAAATTAGTTGGTCTGCAAATTCCCAGGAATGTCAGAACCATTAACCACTCTCAGTTTGCGCATAATACCTTGTTACTTGGGGGAGCTTAAAAAATTATTGCAAGACACTTCAAAAAAATCTTGTACATCTACCTAGAAATATCTGGTGCCAAAGTCAACAAACGTAAAAGTCAAATTGTTGGTTGGAACTGTCCAGATCACATCTTAAGAGACATCTCCACCATTTTGGAATTTCTGTTTGTTTCAGAGTGGAAATCATTCAGATATTTAGGGCTCCCCATCTCGATTGGTCCCGTTCCTCGAAAATATTGGGAAATTCTTCTTTAGAAACTTAAAAAAAGAAAATTTCCTCGTGGGGCATGCAATGGTTAAACTTGGTAGGTAGAATCACTCTGCTAAAATCAATCCTTTCCTCTCTACCTATTTACCAATGTTTTGGTTTGCTGGCCCCTAAAGGTATTCAAGCACAAATAGGGATGCTCTTACGGAAATTTCTATGGGAAGGAGGGAAATCCAACATTAAAAGGTTTCATTTAGTTAATTGGAATGTGGTGTGAGCATCAAAGAAAAATGGAGGTATTGGCGTTTGTGACCCTACCCTCTTCAATCAAGCCTTGGGAGCCAAATTCGTTTGGAGAATTCTTAGTGATGGTGATGCTTGGTGGCAGCAATCTATCAGAAGTAAATATCTACCTCGACTCTACTCTCTCCGTCCAAAACAAGCATATTGGATAGGAAAAGGCACTGGAATATGGCGATTATGCAAGGCCTTGACTTCTATTATTGTAAATCATCTCAACTGGAAGGTAGGGAATGGTGAAAACATTGATCTTTGGAATGATCACTATGCTATCCATCTTTCCGCAGAAGTTCTGAATCAGATATCAGAATTAAAGGAAAGTATGAACTTAAGAGGAATTAGAACCCTCAAAGATATTTCCCTATGGGATCCATCCACACGAGATTGGAATGGATGGAATTTAGAAGGGATTGCCCCGGATCTCCGGTATCAGCAAGTAAAATTCTTTTCATCCATAAAAAGGTTCTACTCCAATAAATTTGTACTTAAAGGATTCTCAAGCATGGAATTGGAATGCAAAGGGTTATCATGTAAAAATGGGCTATCAAAAATTACTTGAGTCAGATCCTAATCCTCCTTCTTCCACCCTGTGGAAGACTATATGGAATCCAGATGGATTACCAAAAGTGAATGTATTATGTTGCATTATGGTCCACAAAAAAATATTAACTCTTGATAACTTTAAAAAGAGAGGTATCCAGGGTCCAACGTGGTGCATCCTGTGAAAAATATTTGAAGAAACTGATAAACATCTATTTCAAGAATGTCAATTTTCTCTTGAAGTGTGGCACCATGCCTTTGTAGAGATTGGCGTTATCTCCCGTCTACCTTTCTTCTGGATATCTATGTTCAACTATTGGAAATGTCTTCTTCTAAGCGTCTTTCAGTCCAAAGTTCTCATAAACCACTTAGGTATAGCTCTTCTCAAATACATTTGTTGGAAAATATGGTTGGCACGTAATAGAGCAGTCTTCAACTCTGATTTTCTCACTCCTTCTAAGGTGGATTTTCAAGCTCAAAGCCTTCTTTCTGAAGTTATCTCAGCACGGGGTTTTCCTCCTCATAGTCTAAATGACCTCAGCGAAACTAAGAAACGTTGGATTACATACATCAAAGAACATGTTTCTAAACATCTCATAGATTGCAGACCCCACCGAGACAGGTCTTGCAAATTTCGTATGTCTTTGAAAGATTTCTCCAATTGGATGGAACAACAACATGTTTCGATCTTTCTCTTCGACGATGCTTCCAAAGGAAACCCGGGGAAAGCTAGAGCGGGAGAGGTGATTCTCTCCCCTGCTGAACCACCTGAATATTATGCATGGGGCCTCAGACATGCCACAAACAATCAAGTTGAGCAATTGTCTCTGTGGCAAGGACTTATCCAACTCAAGAAAAAAGACATCAAAACAGCCTATGTGATTGGGGACTCTCTCCTCACGATATCCAAACTTCGTTTAATTCAACAAGGGAAAAGAGAAAGTTCACAAGATTTAATAAGCAAAGTCTACTGGCTAAGCACTTGGTTTACTTCCATAACCTTTCTCCATGTTCTTCGTGAACTCAATAATGAGGCCAATGTTCAAGCTAACAAAGGCATTATGCTAGACTGTAAACAACTTTTATCTTCGAATGGGAATTTGAAAATTGATCACCCTCCCTAAAGGATGATTTGGTAATTATGCATCTGGTTGGTCTTTGATTGTGGACTTAGAATTTGCGTTAGCTAAGTCGACAAATGATGCAGGAGCATTAGCTCTCATAATCAAGTGCTAAAAGCTTAGTTGGACCTTTAGATCTAGACATTTGCTCAATGAAGGTTTATTATAAAAAGACATTGTAAGCTTTCATATAAAAGTGTTTTATTTGTATAAGTGTCAAGGTAAACATCAAGTCATGTAACCAATCCCTTAAGAGATGGGATGACCCGAGTAGGAAGCTACTTATTTCCAGTTAGTAGTTAGATGAGTCATAAGTTAGTTTTTCTAAATATAGCAGTGTTACCTAATCTAGGAATTAGTAGTTGATTTGTAGGAGCTGTTGAAGCGCTGGAAAAACGCTCTTGGAATGGAATATAGAAAGTTAGTGGAAACTGAAGAGGGTTGTTGCTTTTGTAACTGAATTGGGAAGAATCTCGAGGAATATAGGAATAGAGATGAACTCTCGACAGGGGGAGAGTAGCTTAGGAATTGAATTGGCATGTATAGATTTCTATTGAAAGGAGGAAAAAAGATTCATCAATGTATTGGCTGATTGTTCTTTGTATTCGATGTAAAATGTATTTGAGCAATCCAGATGAAGGTTTATAGTTCTGTGTATAACTAGAGTGTGCAGGTAAACCCTGCAGAAACTTATTGAAGTTTAAGAAGACCCTGGAAGCCAGTGTATCTGTATATGTTTGATACACGACAGTGTTGGAGGCAGGCAGAAGTTGTTTAAGATGGCAGCGAGCTTGGACACGATGCCGTATGTAAATTGGATGGGAAAACTGCTTTGCAACCTGGAATGAGCCTTCGTCTGAGGTTGATGGAGGAAACAGAGTGTAAACTCTGAATATGTGAAACCAGGTTGACTATGCCCATCCAGTTTTGCTCGCTTACCCTGTCTCTCTCTCTCTAGATACATTTCTCCTTAGACCCATTCCTATCCTTGCGTGACCATCAAAGTTGCATTGCAGCGTGAACCCTAGTATTGGCTTCTCTAATATCTCTTCATTTCTGAGTTACATCTTCACCATGAACCCTATCCCATGGAGAAATCGCTATGAAGAGGACCAGAGGGAAGATTTTGTGCTGAAGAGTATATGAAATTTTTTGGGGAACAGTTTTGTGATACCAAATCCCATAGTGAAGTTCGTTGATGCTAATGTTGAAGTCGTTGGTGAAGAATCAACAATTGGAGTGCGCATCTCCATTGGAGCTACATTAAAATTTTGAAATTTTTGTGGAATTGCATCACGGTTGGAGCTTCATTGCTATCATTTTATTTTAATTGTTGCTACAACCCATTTATGCATTGGAACCTGAATTCTTCCTGAGAAACCGAGTAATAATTATTGAACTCTCTATCAATGAATGGTGGAAAGCCAGTTTCGGCTAAGATGCTAAGAATAGAGATAAAGCCAATCTTTATATTCTAGTGGACTTATAATGGTATGACAACCATTGCAGAGTGTGTTTCCATCTTAGCACACTATTTTATCCTCGGGTAAGGCAAGACCTAGTGTAGGGCCTGCATCAATTGGTATCAGAGCAAGGAAAGGAAGCTTGAACAGTGGAGTTCTTGGTGTGGAAGATAGGTACTTTGGAAGGTGTAGTTGCATGCAAAGGAAGGAGAAGGCAAGTTCAGTCAAGAGATTGAAGCTGAACAAAAGTGTGGGAGTGGCCATAGAAATTTGATAGCAGCAATCTTTTGAACGCTTGGGTATGGTCTTTGTTTTTAATGTCATTGATATGCAGGTAGCAGTAGAAGAGAAATATCTCGGCAAGAAGATCACAGCCTTAGGGGCAGTGGTGAAGGAAGCCAGTGACTATTTCTGAGAGAAAGAAGAGGTGTGGCCAGAACCTAGCACCTCAACTGAGGTTGAGATACAAGAGGATAGTTGTGTTCTCAAGAGAAGAAGAGTTGTGAGTGCAGCTCTTAGAAGATGACTATCAAGAGTCATAGCAGAGGTTCAAGAGACAACCACAAATTGAAGAAGGAAGATTCCAAAGCCAATGGCATGTGGAAGCAGATGAGTGATGAAGAATATGAGAGGGAGAAGGCTGAGATAGAAGTCCGTCTAGGAGTATTGATGGGGCTGTTACAGAAGGAGGAGGAAGACCAAAGATGTGGATTCCTCATGAGAAGAAATATGAAGTGGCATAGGCTACAGAAGAAGAGGAAAGAGCAACTGATAAATGCTCAATGTGAAGAAGAGATACTCAAGGCAAGTGAGTATCAGGGAAAAGACTTGAAGACTGAAGCTTCAAGTGAGGCCAAGAGGTCTCAATGTTTTAAAGTTGATGCTTTGTGTATGTTTGCAGGGGAAACAGGTGAAGAAAGACAATTTTCTAATATTGTCATGAAGGAGGAAGAAGATAGACAGAAATTTAAATCTGTTTTGAAGGAAAATGGGACAGCAGAGTCTCATGCAAGTGCTCCTACACAGTTAAGAGAAAGTGGTTCTTTTTAGCATGCAGCAAAAGTTGAAAGCAAGGAAGGCTTGGCTTATGATGATCGCCAAAAGCAGGAAGAAGCTAAGGAAGACATCAAGCGTTCAAATGCTATGCTTGAGGAAGTTGAGAATAAGACTATTGAAGATTTTTTGTGTCTAATAGAAGACTTGGAACAACCAGAGAAATATTTGGTGATTGAATCATCAAATAAGACCATTGGGTCTTATGAGTTTAATGCTGACAATTTGAATGTGTTTGCAGGTTATATAGAAGACAATCCATCTCTTGGAGTTGTCTCAAGTAAAGCTGAGGGTTGTATAGCAAGACATGAAGAAGGTGATGTCAAGCATGAAGATACAGTGCTTGAACAGGCTGATAGGGAAATTTATTTATTGGAGAAGCTGTTGGAGAAATCTGAGTCAAATTGGAAATTAGAACCTTGGGTAGACAAACTATGTTTCAAAAGTTTGAATGAAGAGATGGCGTACTTTGAGGAATGTATAGGCATAGATGAAATTGTACAGAACTCAGTAAGATTAGAAAGACAAATGGAATTGTTGTCGAGCAATGACAAAGGAAATGATAAGTTATTGCAGCAGCAGAAGGGATTTGTGAAATCCTTAATTAATGAAGGCAACAATCTTATAGGAAAAGAGACAATCATGTCTTATGAGAGGAAATTTGTTCTTGATGAGGACACAGAAAATTTGGTTTACTTAGAGGGCCAAAGTAAGAATGATGGACAGACCTTTGGGACTGTCACAAGAACAGAGAATCATAATTCTATTTTGACAGAGGGGGAAGAAACAGTGTCACAAAGAACTTTGTTCAATGACAAGGAAGAAGGAGACTATGAGGAAGAAAATGAGGCTGCTGTGTCTTGAATTGAAGATGAAACAGTCTTGGGACTGAAGAGAATTGAATTGACTGATGGAGATAGGCAAAGCATTGAGGGGCAATTACCGGAGATTGTCAAGTCAGAGACAGAGAAGAGTTTTGCTAACATGGGAATGCGGCATACTGAGGAACTGCTTGACGAGAATGAAGGTTTGAAATACTGGCTGAAAGTGTTTGAACAAGAGGAAGAAATTGTAGTCAATGAGGGGGAAATGTCTCATGATGTGAAAGAGACCCGTGCAGATACTAGTCTGTTAAACTTGGTTATGTTTACTAGTATACAAAGAAGAGTGAATGATTACAAATTACTTTTTGAAAGTGAATTTGCAAGTAGAAATCATGAGAAGGATATTGCAGAGGGAGATACTAACCAAAGCATACAGGAAGTAAGGGTGGAAACAGTATCAAGAGCACTATCTACAGCGGTGTTTGCAACAATGCCCAAAACAATGTTGGAAGCAATATCTGCAGTAGCAAATAGAGCAAACTCAAGAGAAAAAGTAGAAGAAAAGTTAAGAGAAGCTGAAGGAATCAATCAATAGTTTGGAGAGGAATGGACAAATTGTAGCAGAGTGCAGTGGAAAAATGAAGAAGACAAGAGTTGTTTGCAGCAGAGGATGGGGTTGCAAGAGGTTATGGATGAAGTATGGAGATTGATGCAACTTCCTAAGAAGATTTACAGCAAGATGAGGAAAGCAATCCACTGTGGAGGTGATTTGGAAGGGAAAAACAGTAAGGGTAAAGACAATGGAGCACTTCAGCATAAAATATGGAAGCCTGGAAGATTGCAGCTGGAGAAAGATGGAGATTGAAGATTTATGATAAGGAGATCATGGTTTTCTTTCTACCTTGGGAGTCTGATGCAGGAGCATTAGCTCTCATAATCAAGTGCTAAAATCTTAGTTGGACCTTTAGATCTGGACATTTGCTCAATGAAGGTTTATTATAAAAAGACATTGTAAGCTTTCATATAAAAGTGTTTTATTTGTATAAGTGTCAAGGTAAACAACAATTCATGTAACCAATCCCTTAAGAGATGGGATGACCCGAGTAGGAAGCTACTTGTTTCCAGTTAGTAGTTAGATGAGTCATAAGTTAGTTTTTCTAAATATAGCAGTGTTACCTAATCTAGGAATTAGTAGCTGATTTGTAGGAGCTGTTGAAGTGCTGGAAAAATGCTCTCTTGGAATGGAATATAGAAAGTTAGTGGAAACTGAAGAGGGATTTTGCTTTTGTAACTGAATTGGGAAGAATCTCGAGGAATATAGGAATAGAGATGAACTCTCGACAGGGGGAGAGTAGCTTAGGAATTGAATTGGCATGTATAGATTTCTATTGAAAGGAGGAAAAAAGATTCATCAATGTATTGGATGAATGTTCTTTGTATTTGATGTAAAATGTATTTGAGCAATCCAGATGAAGGTTTATAGTTCTGTGTATAACTAGAGTGTGTAGGTAAACCCTGCAGAAACTTATTGAAGTTTAAGAAGACCCTGGAAGCTAGTGTATCTATATATGTTTGATACACGACAGTGTTGGAGGCAGGAAGAAGTTGTTTAAGATGGCAGTGAGCTTGGACACGATGCCATATGTAAATTGGATGGAAAAACTGCTCTGCGACCTGGAATGAGCCTTCGTCTGAGGTCGATGGAGGAAACAAAGTGTAAACTCTAAATATGTGAAACTAGGTTGACTATGCCCATCCAGTTCTGCTCGCTTACCCTGTCTCTCTCTCTCTCTAGATACATTTCTCCTTAGACCCATTCCTATCCTTGCGTGACCGTCAAAGTTGCATTGCAGCGTGAACCCTAGTATTGGCTTCTCTAATATCTCTTCATTTATGAGTTACATCTTCACCATGAACCCTATCCCATGGATAAATCACTATGAAGAGGACCAGAGTGAAGAGTTTATGCTGAAGGGTATATGAAATTCGTTGGGGAACAGTTTTGTGATACCAAATCCCATAGTGAAGTTCGTTGATGCTAGTGTTGAAGTCGTTGGTGAAGAATCAACAATTGGAGTGCGCATCTCCATTGGAGCTACATTAAAATTTTGAAATTTTTGTGGAATTGCATCACGGTTGGAGCTTCATTGCTATCATTTTATTTTAATTGTTGCTACAACCCATTTATGCATTGGAACCTGAATTCTTCCTGAGAAACCGAGTAATTATTATTGAACTCTCTATCAATGAATGGTGGAAAGCCAGTTTCGGCTAAGATGCTAAGAATAGAGATAAAGCCAATCTTTAGATTCTAGTGGACTTATAATGGTATGACAACCATTGCAGAGTGTGTTTCCATCTTCGCACACTATTTTATCCTCGGGTAAGGCAGGACCTAGTGTAGGGCCTGCATCAACAAACTCCTTGGATTTTGTCGAGATTAAGTCGAATATCCCTAGAGAAGAAAAGGAACTAATTGAAAATGCATCATTACCCAACGAACATATCTTCTTCATCGAGTCAAATGTCCCATGGTATGGAAATATCTTAGTGTACCTCCAGACTCAAAGGGTCCCATTTCAATTATGTGATGAAGACTCACCGTGTATTCGCCACCATGTAAAACATTATCTTATCATAAGTGACACCTTATACCATCGAGAAGTGGATTCCATTCTTATAAGATGTCTAACTAATGGATAAGCCAATAAGGTCTTAAATGATTTCCATGGAGGAGCATGTTGCAACCACTTATCAAGGTTATCGCACTACAAGGAAAAGGCTCTGTAGCGGAGGTTGTAGTGGAACCTCGCCAAAAAAGATGTCCCTTCTCCGTTTATAGCGAAGGCTTCTAGCGGAGGCAAGCGGGCGAAGGTTTTAGCAGATGTTTTTTAGTGGTGCACCCAAAACCATTATGGTGCACCGGTGCGTGTTTTTAAGTAATGGCGCACCGGTGCGTGTTTTTTAGTAATGGCACACCAGTGCTTTATGACCCATATGCACAAGCGTGATCTTAGCCAAAAAAATCGGTGCTCCACTTTTGTAATGGCGCACCAATGCTCCTCTTTGGATAAGTCACACCAATGTCTGTGCTCCTTATTGGTAAAGGCACATCAGTGGCGATTCTCCTCTTTTGTGAAGGCGCACCAATGTTCCTTTTAAGGAGTGGGTGCACCGATACTCCATGACCCATATGCACCAATATTATTTTGTAAGAAAAAACATCGGTGCTCCACTTTTGAAATTGCGCACCGACGCTCCTCTTATGTTGAGGCGCACTAGTGTTGGTGCTCCTCTTTGGTGAAGGCGCACCGGTGCTCCTTTTACAATTTAGGTGCTCTAGTGCTTCTGATATACAAAACACCGAACAATAAGTCATTTTTTTAACTTATTGAAAAACGCAGGAATTTTTAAACATCTTAAATAAGCGGGAAAAATGTCTTCAAAAGAGGAAAAAATAGTGTTTTTTGTTATTTCTTCATTTCACATGGTTTTACCAGAGAGAAGAAGAAGATGAAGAGGAAGCGAAAGAGTATTATGGCAAAGCAACCGATTTTTTTTCCCTCTTCATTGTTTCATTTCTTCCTGTTATCTTTTTTTTTATACTATTGTTCCTAATTTCTTATTTGGTTTTGTTGTTCGTTTTTGCTGGTT
This sequence comes from Larix kaempferi, assembly GCA_027924585.1. NCBI lineage: Eukaryota > Viridiplantae > Streptophyta > Pinopsida > Pinales > Pinaceae > Larix > Larix kaempferi. The sequence continues at coordinate 8,925,982 of BSBM01000951.1, read as the reverse complement.
TGAGGGTTTTTCCTCTATTTTGCAGGTTAATGGTGGATTTCTTTTAGGGTTTCCATCAAAATATATGGGCTTTTCCATGCTTATTGAAAGAAGCAGGTTTTTTTAAAACTATTTAAAGAAGTGAGAAAAATATATTAAAAATAGGGTTTGTTTCATTTCTTCATTTCACATGGTTCTACAAGAGAGAAGCGGAAGAGCAAGAGTATTGCAGCCAAGAAACCATATTTTCCCTCTTCATTGTTTTATTTCTTCCCATTATCTATTTTATTTCTATTATTTTTCCTTTCTCACTATTGTTCCTAATTTCTTATTTGGTTTTGTTGTTTGTTTTTGTTGGTTCGAGGGTTTTTCCTCTATTTTGCAGGTTAATGGTGGATTCATTTTAGGATTTTTCTTCAAAATATATGGATAGAAAATGAGCGGCAAGTTTGGAAAAGAAAATGATACTTTTTTGTGCAGCATGGGTCCATATTCGGTTTTCACCTCCCCTTATTTGCGGGTTAACAAGGTTCTGTACCCACAGGAAACTATTTTATGTTGACGACAATCTATTTTCTATTCGCGGTGCTTCTCTTTGGAAGAAGCGCACTGGTGCATCTTTGTCAGAAGCGCATCGATGCATCTATGTTAGAAGCGCATCGGTACATCTTTGTCAGAAGCGCACCGGTGCATCTTTGGCATAATCGCACTGGTGCATCTCTTTGGTTAAGGCGCACTTGTGCTCATTTTTGTATAAGTGCACCGATGGTCCTGTTTTAAGGTGTGGGAACACTAGTGCTCTTATTTGGTCTGAGAGAATTGATTCTTTGTGTTAGGCATATTATCTCTAGTGGATGAGTGGTTTTGGAGAGTTCTCATCAAGCAATTTTCATATAACAATTGATTGGTTTTGTAATTACAAGAGATCCATTCATTAAGTGGTAAATTGAGTGGTTTGACACTCATTATGGATTTGTATGGGTGGTTCCATAACCATTACTATAAATTGTAATGCTTAACATTTAAATATTAATTATTAAACATTTTCATAATATTATTTTTATTTTTATTGATAATGTCTTATTTCATATGCTTTTAACTGTAATTTTTTATTTCAAACAATCAAAATTTAGCAAGTATTTCATTTTTTAATTTTACATAAGAGATTCATTAATAAACAACAGTAAGAGCCAATACTTGGAATATTCAAAATCAAATTTATTATATCACTACATTTTAATAATCTTGTATTGATTAAATAACCTCCCTTTATTTTGCATGTTTACAAGGTTTTCGTACAAGACATATTGTTTTTTGTCATCACTGCTCCTATTTTGTATGGGCACAACAATGTTCATTGTTGGTTAAGGTGCACTAGCTCTCATCTTTTGTATAAGTGCATCAATACTTCTTTACTGTAGGTGCACTAGTGCTCCATGACTTTAAATTATAATGCTTAACATTTCAATATTAATTAGTATACATGTTTATAATATTATTTTTATGTTTATTTATAATGTCTTATTTCATATGCTTTTAACTATAAAATTATATTTCAAACATTCAAAATTATAAATTTTGTTAAATATTAGGTAAGCATTTCATTTTTAAATTGTAAATATGAGATTCATTAATAAACAAGGGTATGAATTAATACTTGGAATATTCAAAATCAAAGTTATTATATCACTACATTTTAATAAATTGTCATGTATTTATTAAATCACCTCCCTTTATTTGCATGTTCAAAAGGTTTATGTACACAACAATTTTTTTTTGTCATCACTGCTCCTCTTTGGTATAAGCAAACCAATGCTCATTGTTGGTTAAGGTGCACTAATGATCATCTTTGGTATAAGTGCATCTATGCTTCTTTATTGTAGGTGCATTGGTGCTCCATTACAAATGTGCACTAGTGTGGTTTTGGTCAAAAAAACATCGGTGCTCCTCTTTGGTGAAGGTGCACCGGTGCATCTTTGGTATAAGCGCACCAGTGCATCTTTTCTATAAACACCCCCGTGCATCATTAGAAGAAGGGTACATATTTGGCAGAAGCGCACTGGTGCATCTTTGGCAGAAGCGCACTGATGCATCTTTGGCAAAAGCGCACCAATGAAAAAACCTCTGTTAAAGCTTCTGACCGCCGAGATTTTTTAGTTATAATAAATTTTTGTAAAAGCCTCCGCTAAAACATCCGGTACCATTGGCGAAGGTTGTAGCAGAGTTTTTTTGAAAATTTTGACTAATCTTGTAACACTAAAAACCTCCTCTATAACCTCCGCTACAAGGCCTTTTCCTTGTAGTGGCAACAACCAAAAAAATATTACATGTTGAGTATTTTTGTCCTTCTATCTTTAAAGGTTGTTGAAATAGTAAAGAAGTGCCACCCATGTCAAATGTTCACCAAGAAAATGCGTGCACATCCTACTCCACTATACCCTATCATGAATATCGGGCCCTTCACAAAATGGGGGGGGGTAAACTACACAACCTATAACCCAACATCGACAAAAGGTCATAAGTACATAATTGTGCATGTGGACTACTTTACTAAGTGGGACAAATCCATGCCTACCTTTACATGCGATGGTGAGATAGTTGCACACTGTGTATTCAATCAGATCATTGTTAGATTTGGTATTCCCAAAGAGATTGTCATTGATAATGACAATCATTATCAAATTAAAATGATGGTCCAAGCTTGTCTTCCAACATAATTTTTCTTCACCATACTACCCACAAGTAAATGGACAAATAGATGCTATCAATAAGTCCTTGAAAACCATCTTGCAATGAATAGTTAGTAGAAACAAGAACAACGAGCACATTATCCTATACCTGGAACTTTGGGCATAGCGGAATTTAGTTAAGACTACCACATGGTTTACCCTTTCTTAGCTTGTACATGGGGTTAAATCTATATAACCGACTGAATGTGAAAGACCTTCTCTTAAGTTGGACATTGAGATTATGCCTAACACTATCCCTTTAGAAGAATGCCTAGTGTACTTGGAACAATTCGATGAACATAGAAGAGACGTGATCACTACAAATAAAGTGCATAAAAATCATGTCAAGGATCAATATTATAAGTCAGTCTGTCCTTGTGTCTTCTTTGAAGGAGACATGGTGCTCGTTTTATGACTAGGACAATGATGAATTAGGGTCAGGGAAATCAACTCAATGTGACTTAGTCCTTACGTTGTGAGAAGAGTTGTGAATAAAGGAAACTACGAGTTAGAATATTTTGAAGGTAACATGCCGAATGGGCCTATAAATGGGCTCTACTTGAAGAGGTATTATGCCTAGGCGACAACGCCTATGAAATGGCTTGAACTAGTTGTATTATAAGTAGTTATATTCATTTTCCTTTATTAGTCTTTTCTTTTGACTTTAGTCATCACTCATCGTGCTTTGTGCTCGATTGACAGATCACGTCAGCAACACATGTATTTATAGCTTATGTGGATGGTGTTAGCTGCAACACTCAAAATATTCAATCTCCTGTTTGGGTGATTTACTTGCCTACAACTCAACTAGTGAGTTTAGGGAGGGTATGCCTTAGATCAACAACCAACAATATTGTTGAATACAATGCAATTATCGAACTCTTGTTGTATGTCATGTCACATGGAATAGAGAGTTTGGTGGTCCCCTTGGACGCTTAATTGGAAATGTCGCAACTTAATGGTGTATACCGTGTCCATGACCCTAGTCTTTTACGAAGATTTTTACAAGTGTGAATTCTCGAAATAATCTTTGAATTCATTTCATACATACAATAAGAAATCAAAAACACAGTCAAGGCCATCGAAGCAGACATGTGATAAAATCTATAAAATGTAGGGACTGAGTGCAAAACCATGTCCAGGAAATTAATGAGAATTAAAACAAACAACATGCTTGAAGGGTGAAAACACAAAATATTGTTCACCTTTAGTCTTAAAGGACTACATGTGATTGAGAGTATTCACATAAAGCTCAAGTTTTTTTATCCACCAAGATCTTCACAATCTTCTGAAATAGAGGTTTGCATAGGGAGCAATAAATCCAAAACCATTCAAACAAAAAAAGTGCACAATAAAGTTGAATATGGTGGAGGGTTTACATCACCACCATATAGCACAAACCCTTGACATCACCCTCTCATCATGCTCAAACCAACCAATATTTAAATTTTTGAACTGCTAATGTAGAAAAATTAAAATCCAGATTTTCAGACCACTCAAAACTTAGGAAAACAATTGAATATGCCACAAAGTGGCTAGTCCCTCCCAAATATAAAAATCAAGAAAGTAATATAAGCTCTAAGTTGAATGTAAAAAGTGAGAAAGTACATGGGAAATAAGAAGAACATAATTTTTTAAATAGAATTTGTCACATCAAATTGTGCTTATAAAAACATTCAAAATATATAAAATTGGTAACATCAAAATCAAAACATCACATGATAAGTGACAAAAAGGTTGTGTTTTAGCAAATAGAAGTCAATAATGGCATGTAAAGGTTGCCACATGACACTTTTAGAAAAATCCATATTAAATGTTTTTAATTCTCTTTTATATTCATAGATTTATTGACATAACTTGAATAACTCCAAAACTTGAATAATGTTCAATAACATGAGTCACATATATATACATTGAGATATGACTCTTATTTTCATCTTCCAAGAGGTATGATGAATATTCCTATTTACCTATGGCTCTTCATATTATTCCTAAAATAATAATAATAATATTGGGAATACACCATAATACCTAAGGATCAGGTATCTAACACCCCCCCCCTTAATCCAATGAAGTGTTTGTGAGTCCAAGCATCTTTATGAACCTTCAAACTTTTATATTTCAAGCACTTTGGTGGAGATGTCTGCAATTTTCTCACTTGTGGAACAATGTATCAAATGAATGGTTTTGGCCTCTACATGATGTCGAATCAGATAATACTTCATGTTAATGTACTTTGTTTAATCATGAAATATATCATTCTTTCCCAACATGATTGCAAAAGTGTTGTCCATCAAAAGTGGAGTAGCATTTATATGTTTCTTCTGCAAATCCTCCAGTGTCTTCCCAAGCCACACAATCTCTTTTGTCGCTTCTACACTAGCCACATACTCTACCTCTTTAGTGGAATCTGTCGAAACAAATTGTTTGCTTGATCTCTAAGAGATAGTTGTTGATCCAAGACTAATGATGTATCCTAAAGTAGACACTCCATTTTCCTTCTCCCCATAAAACTCTAAATCTATATATCCAAATAGTTTGAAGTCATTCACATTAGAGTATCTAAGCCCAAAGTCTTGAGTTCCTTTAAAGTACCTTAGAATTCTCTTTGTGGCACACCAATGTCCTTCACAAGGTTTTTGCATGAACCTAGAAAGGATCCCAAATGCAAATGAAATATTTGGTCTAGTAGTGGTAAGGTAGATGAGACTTCCCACAAGCTATCTATATTAGGTACATCCTCAATTTCATTCCCTTTAGTTTATGTTAGCTTCAAAATTTGTTCCAATTGAGTAGAAAGAAGATTACAATCAACCATGCCAAGTCTACTTAATAGTTCTCCATTGTACTTCTTTTTGGAAGATGAATATATACCTTGGAATTTGAGTCACTTCAATACTCAAGTATTAGTGAATATGTTCCCTGTTTGTCATCTCAAAACCCTTCTTCATTTATTTCTTTATGGATGTAATATACATTTCATTGTTCCATGTTATCAAAAAGTCATCTACACACACCAAAAGATATACAATAGTTGTGCCAACTTTCTTGAAAAACAAAGTTGCATCATCAAAATTAAAGTGGTTGAAATTGATCTTCAAAAGATGCTCAATTATGTTTTCATACAATGTGCGAGGTGCTTGCTTTAGGCCATACAAAGATTTTATGAACTTGCATACCTTATATTCTTGATCGTTCACATCAAATCCTCTTGGTTGAGACATGTAGACATTCTCTTTCAAATCTCCATTCAAGAATAATGCATTCACATCCATTTGAATAATCTTCCATCCATTGTGTGCTACCAAAGCCACCAAAGCAAAAATGGTAGAGAGGTATGGAAAATCCTGGGCCTATGCAATGTTCCTTTCAACTACAACAATCCCTCATTCTCCCATCCTGTCACGACGACCATGTTGTTGAAAGACCTCCTTGTTTCAACTTTTCCATCAAACATGTGAATAGAATGGCCTTGCTATCGAATGTGCATTAGAGACAACATGTTTCTCTACAACCTAGAAAGATAGAGAACATCATGCAAAAGAAAATACGGGAACCCAGGCAATTTGAGCTTGATGGTGCCAATTCCCAAAGGTTTGAGATTGATCTATTTTCAAAGTGTATTGCACCCTCTACATTGTCATTGAATTCATCAAATAAATATATCCTAAAATTCATGTAGAAAGTAGTACCAATGTCAAGCATCCATGCATCTCTCCAAGAAACAAATGAATTTTTGAATAAATCTCCATTTATGACATTGTAATGAGCAATAACAAAATAAACAGATTCAGGAACTCCACCTTTTTATTCTTTTTGTTCCTGCTTTTCTTTGATCTTCTCCCATGGGATCCTATGTGTCTTTGAATCGTGTCCATTCTTGCCACAATGAACACAATGAACATCAGATCTCTCACCTTCATTATGCCTACCCCTTGCCTCGAAAATTATTATTTCCACATCCTCTCTTACTACCTTCTCCTTCATGAGAATCATGTGATTGATTCTTCTCTTTTTTAGTAAGGCGCATCGTTTCTCTAATGGGTTGAACTCTCTTCTTCTTAAAATCTTTCTCACGTTTTGCAACTTTCTCTAGCAAAGAGTAAAAATTGAGGGACTTCAATTGGCCATTAGCTTGAATTGATTTAATATAGTGAGAACATGTGGGGTAGAGGACCACAATTGAAAGCTGTGAGAGCGATGTCTACCTTCACACTATTGGCATCAACGTCGTGCATGGTGGCTTTAATTTTAAATGCTAAAGCCATGGGATCATTAATGATGACTCACCTCTTCACTCATGGAAGAAGCAATCGAGGCATATGCTTTCTTATTGTTATTCGTCCATATTTCAAGGTCTTTATTGCAGGTCTAGTATTTGAAGTATCTCCATCACAAATGCCATCCCAAATATCATTAAAGATAAGATATGCTTGATCTTTCTTTACCATTGTGGATAATTTTCTTTGTCATTAAGCACCACATCAACAATTGAGACAAGAAAATGTATTTTCATAAACAAAATAACTTCAAGCCTTCCATCTAATGACACTGGTGAAGAGAGATACCAATTCTAGACGGGGCACACATTAGACAGATAGCTGCAGAGCATGATATTTATGGAGTACGTAAAGAACATGGAGTTACCTAAAAACACCAAGGCTCTGATACCACTGACAAACCTTGAATAACTCCAAAACTTGAATAATTTTCATGAGAGTGAATCGCATATAAATACATTGAGATATGACCTTTGGTTTCATCTTCCAAGTCTGATGACTATTCATGTTCACCTACGTCTCTTCATATTACTCCTAAATGAATAATAATAATAATTATAATACACCATAATCCCTAAGGATCATGTATCTAGCATTTAGGTAATAACTATTTTGACAAATAAAAAATTGAAATGAGCAAAATTTAAAAAAAAAATGAATTTTAATTTTAATTTTCAAAAAATTCAATTTAATAAATTGTTTTTTAAACATTGGAAAACTTTACTAATGAAAAGTCAAAGCACTTTGACTTGCAAGTGAAAAGTATGCTCCATGCTTTGGCATGGACTAAAAATGTAAAGTTTCATGTGAACTTTACAAAGACTATGTTTTTAAAATAAATACTGATCTCAATAACAATGGTCTTTGTTGCTATGGTGGTAGGGACTAATAATAGTCTTCACCACATATGCCGTTGATTTAATAGAAAGCCAAGGAGTAAAAAAAGAAGAAGGCTAATTGTTCTACACTTTTGACCTTTTCTAGTTTTCCATAAAAAAATTGGCAAGAAAATCTTTGCTTAAATTGCAATTTTGGATTAATAAAATTGTTTTTTTTAATGCATAAATGGATTCAGTGCCTTTGAATACACCTACTACAACTAGATTATGCAATGTTAATATATAGTCTTTGTGATTCCATCAAAATACAAAATGATTCCTTCTAGATTTCATGGCAAAAATGTTAGTTTCCCCTCCCATCATTCTAAATGGTTGGAAAAGGACCAATTCATCACTTTTTAGTCTACTTGAAAAAGGGATCCATTCGAACCCTAAGAAATTATGTTGTAATGATTTCTTTGTTTGTAATTGCGGGAATTATTAGTTAGGTGATAACAAGGAAGCTAAACATTCTACGATTTTGACCTTTTTCGGATTGCAATCACTATAATATGACCATCAAATCTTTGTTGAAATTGAAATTTTAGATTGTTCAAATCATTATTTTTAATGCATAAGGGGATTCAAGACCCTTGAATACCCCTATTGCATTTTCAAATTATCATTATTGTGTTTCAGGCCACAAATGTGAGTTCCTCGTCTCGTTATTTTGAGTGGTCGAAAAAGAGCCAATTCATATAATGCTTAGGCCATGTCATTAAAAACAATGATTTTATGTTCTTTCTTGTAATTTACCTACCTTCTATTAATATTTTACAAAAGGTTCCACAAAAAGACTCCTCTGTAGCTCGATCTCTAAGAAAAAAAACATCAAAGTATCTAAAATACACATATCATCGTTGTTGTGAGGTTCCATTCCAAGATAAACATAACCTAAGCTTATGCTGTTACTCTTATGAGCCTGAATAAAAATATTTATATATCAGAAGATAAAAACCCATGAAACAACAAAAACCTGGAAAGACTATGGCTAATCATCAGATTTTGATTCGATGTCGATGAAGATTGGAAATAGGTCCTCCTTTGGCTTGGTCTTGGTAACTTCTTTAGACTGCATAGCCTCCACATTGTCCAACTCCTCTTCCTTGATATTTCCAACATATTCTTTCTCTCCCTTGCCATCACTTCTTTCTTCAAACCCCCAAATTTCAAGGACGGGATTCTCATATTGATCATAAATGTGGTCTAGCTCCCCCTTTAACTAATTTAGTTTGTTGAGGACTTCATTCTGTTGAGATCCTATTATGTCCACCATCGTGGCAATGAAGGTCTTCATATGCCAATGGATTTCCATAATTTTTAGGAGTTTAATATCCTTACTCCTTGACAAGCCAATACTAGGAATCCACACTAAAATTTCTTCGTCAACTTGCTCAATGGGAGTCACACCCCTCTATTCTTTGACCCTCTCCTCAATTGCCTCCACCACCCTTTTGGTTGCCTTTGAAAATCCATTGTGATAAGATACAATTACTACTTTAGCCACCACCTTAGCTTTGCATTCCCATGGACGACGTCTGTGCCTACTATTGCTACTTTCCCCTCTCTCATCGTGCCTTTTGCTAACCATTTTAACCTATTATGGATGGAAAATGTCTTCAAGTGGATTTTTACAACCCAATCCATAGCTTTGAAAGGCTCACTCAAATATCTAAAGGACGAATAAAACATAGCAATAATATCCCCCACCGATTTCCTTAAAAGATCAATTTACATCCAAATATCAAATTCTGCCCTGCGTTTGAGATTAGGATTACCATAATTGATATTTATTGAGTCGTAGACCCATAGAATTGTTAGTGAAAACTTCATAACTACTTGCATTAACATTTCCAATGCTATCATGATGCTACAAGTATTCAATAAATCCCATCTCTATAGGTGGGGACACTTGGAGAATGAGCCATTGTGGCCTTTATCAACCTTCACCGTCTCTTCACTATCCTCATGATAGGAAGATATCACATCCAATGATTGCCATCCATCATCCTAACGCTTACACACCCATATCACCCCATTTGGGGTATGGTTTTATGTTTTATTGTTATTGTTAGAAGAAGTTAATTATTTTTAAAACCAATATATGTGATATGCATTTAAAAATGTGTGAGTTAATAAGTGGATTTTTTTCCTACACAAAGTTTTGTTTCGATTCATTCATTTTTTTTCAAAATTCCAATATTCTAAGTTGTTTTAAAATAGGTGAAACTCCTAAGGACAAAGTTAAGGGGGACTTTGCCTTTTGTCAAAGTTCTTATTGCATATGGGGAAGAATTACCACGGAAAAGGAGATGAGTTTCCACTCATTAAATTACTCTACTCTAAAACATCGACAATTAGATAAAAATATCTATATAGATATTAATATATATTGAAAAAACATATATTAATCAACAAGGTTTGGTTAGTTAATAAAGTTGGATGCTTATTGTCTTCTACTAGGGTTCAAATCCCCTAGAGACATATTTTTCCTCTTGTGGACTATCTTGTTTGCTTAAGTGAGCCATTTCACATGAGTAAGGTACAATGTAAGTCAGTACACACCCCCACTTGCAATGCCATAGAAACTATTCAAAGACACCAAACATATGTATTTGATTGTTTATTATTAATGTTCATTGTTTATTTTCTTATTTGTTATTCAATTTTCTTTCTTTATTAACACACATACCCATGCAAGTACATCCCATAGAGGAGGAGGGGAAGATCGAGATAACAAACAATCATTATGTAATCATTATGTTAGAAGGAAGGCTACTACCTTTATGGACACCCCTCATTGAGATAATGATCATGTTATGTTGGGACTTATATGTTGTTATGGACTAGACCTCAGAACAAATGTGTGATAACACACAAGAGGAGAGGAGATTTAATGTTGTAAAAACCATTCATCTTGTAGAAATTACGTGCAATGAGATTATCCATAAATAATTATGTACTAGATGCTACTGGATTTAGGTGGCAAGTTCTCAGGTCAATGTAATAACACCCTCTTAGTTTGAGTTCACTGGGAGGCACATTTTACAACCCATTATGAATGAAAAGTTTAATGCATGCCTATAATGTTGATGCCATCATATATTTGCTAAATATAACATTTATAAAAAAATAAATATGATAAAATCTAACTTAGCTCCATCTCAACACTAGATCTATCAAGTAGTTAGAGGGATCAAATCCCTCGAGTGCAAACTGGTTTGAGGGTGCAAAAACTTGAGGTTTGCACCTCAAAGAATTTGATCCCTCTTGAAACTTGATAGCTTCAAGGCTACAATATTTATCCAAGATAGTATTCATATTGCCAATAGGTTCAATATCGCACATCATATACCCTCTTTGACTTGTGTTTTTTTTTTTTAATCTATATGGTCGACAATAATTACAAATTTGATTACTACACTGACATATACTTATCCTAATATTTGGTTCCACAATAATATTCTCCTATACATATATAATGGATACATTGCATTTATTTTCCAATAAAATTCTTGTAGGGAAACTCAAAGGATGTTGCCCCATATTTGTGGATGGTATCCCTCGTAAATTTATAGTATAGACTAGTGTGCCTAATCTAGAAGGATTTGAACCAAACACCTGCTCACACAAAACTAGTCAGATGCCCAACAACATTGACAACAACTAATTATTCTAATCCTAATTTGATAAACATATTCCATTATATGTTATGGACATTATCATAAACTCATTTAATCATAGAGTATTATCCACATTGGGTTGAGACCCTCAAGATATATATTTAGAATAGAGTAAGCTAATCTTCTATCAAAGGTGTCTTCTTTCAAGCCACAACTTTGATAAGAATTAGATAACAATTTCACGATAAGCAAAGTCTTACCATGATCCAAAATTTATGTATGGCTGAACAATACCTCTAGAAATTTTACCCAATTTTAAATCCACTCACATTTTAAAAAATTCAATGAGAATTTAAGATGTATGAAAACTCTAAATTTTTATATTATTAAAATCCAACAACTAAAAAAAACTACAAAATTAAATGAGGCCATTTAAAATTTTAATATTTATAATTTTCTAAGTGCATTGTAAACTGCATGAGCTAAACTCTAGACGGTTTGCACCCAATTTCTAATCAAAATCCAGTTCAAATTGTTGAAATCGCAGTTTGAGGTTGCTGGAATTGCATAATCAAAATGCCCCAACCAACAAAAACCGCCAATAAAAATGCAAATCGTATAGAGATTAGCTTACTCCATTATAAACCCATCCAAATAACTTTTAACTCGGGTGTCGGTCACACATTACATTATATATTTGCAAGAGGGGATATCTCGGGACCTTTTGACAAGCTAGAGGTTTGAATATAGTATTTCTGTTTAAGCTAGAGGTTTGCAAAATGTTTTTTTATTTTTATTTTTTCGGTTTATGCACAGTAATTCCGGGTTAAGGTGGATCTCGTTGATTCCAAGATCCCGAATAGTGTTTTAATTCAATTTGAATCGATATCTATGAATTCAATTTCGAACCTGGGGAGACAACGTATTCCTTACGCTGCTGCGCCTATCGCAGCTAAGCAACAAGCAAAACAATAGAGAGCGGGTTTCTCCCTGATGGTTATTTGATAACATTGAAATTGCATTTCAGGCATAGGAGGACATGGCGTCTACAATGGCATTGTTCAAGTCACTGCGACGAGGAGTGTCTCGTCTTCAGTCGCATTCCATCGGTTTTTACAACACAAGAAGATCTGTAAGTACCAACTAAACCCCTTTCGAATAAAAAATCTATTACTGGTACGAGAATTGTCAACTGTTATGGTTGTATAGGAGAATTTGGCTTTGACACTTGTATTCCAATATTTGCAAATTTTGGAAAACAAAAAAATGTGGGAGGAAGTGATATAAAATATTTCTTATGCATTTCTGTACTGTGATATATGATGGAAACATTTGTTTTGGTAAAAATTGCTTCGAAGCTGGCAGTAATAGTCCATGGGGTTGTAGTCCAGTGGTTACAGTGGTGGCATGTCAAGCCACCTACGAAGGGTCAATACGCCGGTTGCCGAGGCCCAGGGTCCTGGTCGATTTCCTTCAGATAAAGCGCTACTGTTCACTGCCTTTCGCCTGTTAAATGGGCCCCCTGTGGTGCCCAACCTGTTCTGGCCAGCTAATAATTAGCAAGAACTATTGTGGCATCACCTATTCATGATCCACTCCATTGCATTCCTCCCACGAGGCCTAATGAATCTACATCCCTTCACTTGTGCTGCTATATGACCTAGCCTAAACTTTTTTCAGCTTGCTAGAATCCAATTTCTTCATAAGAGGTCGTGTCAGTAATATTTGCATGTAGGTAGGTCCTGATTTTTCTTCAGGACTTGCAATGAACTAATGGGCTTTTACCAATCACACATGTAGAAGAGAGTGTTCCAAGTCTTTGGGATCGCTATGAGTGAAGTCATGAGCAGTTGAACCATGACAATCGAAATTTAGTCAGCAGTCAGTGCAGAGATCCAAAACCATGGTGAGAACGTGGGTGCTGCGATCGCTATAAGTGAAATCATGAGCAGGTGAACCATGACAAATTTTGTTAGCAGTCAGTGCAGAGCTCCAAAACCATGGTGAGAACGTGGGTGCCTAATAAGCATAGAGTTATGTTTGAGCCCTCAGCTTTGCCATCTCAAAATTAAAAAAACTCTAGAGTCTAGATCATTACTTGAGGTGCTCTAACATGCAATAGCATAGCTGTTGGGTATCTCTAAGCATCAGAGATTCAGAAGCGAGTCTTGATGGCAAAAAGGGTATAATTCATGTGGTTATAGAAGGTATTATAAGCTATGCTGGTCATTTCTCTGGTAATGAGACTAGAAGACCACTTATAGCCATTTCAGCTCCTCAAGAAGATCTGCAAACGTGAGCAAGTGTATAGAAGCCACTTGTTTCCTTGATCCCACTTGTATAACACAGACTTTTCAGAGACGTGCATTAGCCTTTTAAGAATTGTTATCAAGCAAAATGGAAGTTTTCTCGAGGATGACAAAGCATCCCTGTTTCACTAGTTTGATGTGTATTTGCCACGTGGATTTCAGGTGGTGCTTTCACTAGTTAGCAACATTCCCGTGGCAAGAATTTAAGATGGATGCTAGGGTGGAGTATATAAATTGAAATTGATGTACACAGATTACCAAATTCAGGCAATGGGAATTGAATACAACATAAAGTAAACTTTTTATAGGGAGTCCATAGCACATCTCCCAACAATTAGAACATTAAAAGAGAGGTTAATTCTATTTCTAATTCTAAATAAGTAACAATAAAGCATGGCTAGCAAACAGGTAGAGTATAGCAGATAATCCTCCCAACCTATGTAGCACCATTAACTGCCCCCAAACCTGGGCGACCTGTCCTTAGGGTTACCACTTCCCAAGGTACTCGGGGATTGGTAGGGGACGTTGCTTTTGGGTGGGGATGGCCTTGGGGATGTTCGGGGTATTCCCTGCCAGAATTAGGGATGTCCTGGAAACGTCTGGGATGTCCCTGGTCTGCTGGGTCCCAATAGGAGCCAAAAAAAGGGCTGTGATAGGCCTGTTTTGGCCCCTACTCAGTCAAGGATGGGCCTTTATGAGGCAGTTTGGCAAATGAAGAAAAAGGCAATAAAGAGCAACAAAAAAATTGGAAAAGAAAACCTAACCCTAAGCCGAATGAGATAAAATTTCCCCCTCTTCCCCCCCACCTTTCCAAAATTTTAAACTATTTGACATGTTTTGAATGAAATAAAAGAATTGTAGTTGGCCTGCTAAGCACACAAAAGAACCAACAAGCTATTTTACCAGAAATGAAAAATGGGAAATGAAATGAGAAATAGGAATGGTACAAGAAATGGAGTTTGGAGGTTTCACATACAAGATACAAGGAGAGAGAAACAGTGACAAAACTGAAGGCAAAGAAGAGCGGAGAGATCACCAAGTACATTGAAATGTTAACATATTTGATATTTCCCACAGAAAAAATTAGAGGCTTGAAGAAGTCCCTAGGATCCCCCACAAACAATGAAGCCTTTTCCTTTCTGATCATAATACCGCTCAATAGAAATCCAAGGCTATTCTCTATAAGACTGCTCGCAATTGCATAGATCTACCATCATTTTATTCAGGAATTTACCAATCTCAATATCCCATAGATGGACAGTTCTGTTATCAGTAACTGTGCAGTGTGCAAGTTGATGCTAAACCCACATTCAATGCGATGTTAACTGAAGATACAACATACTCTTGGAGGGAGAGGAGCTTCACAAGACTTCTCTTTGAGCTGCCCAAGACCTTAGCCACATTAATATGTAGGACTCAATACTTTGAAAACGTTATCCAAATTCAATCCAAAGTTCCAAACCTTCCTGTATACTAATTCCAATTGCATCATAACCCAACCTTAAAGACTGCAGCCTGTCTCCCCCAAACTGAATTTCAAATTTTACTAGCCTTAGCCACACACCTAGGTCAACAGTTATCTAACAAACATGGTCCTGACTGTTTCTCTCTTCCTTCACCATCGTTCAAAATAAACAAACTCCCTTTACATTTTTCCTTAAATTTTACATTATAAATAAAATCTAGAGAAAACTAGTTTTATCTATACCATCCTGCATGTTACTTTTGTACCTTGGTCGAGTTCCCCTAGTGATTTAGCCTAAGTCACTAAGAATGGGGTGGTGGGACCCTCACATTAATTAATTAATTAATGAGACCAATAAAGTCACTTTTGTCCTAAGTCATAAAGTGGGTGAGTAATATTTAATTAAGTGACTTTTACTCACAATCAATCTCAGCCTTTGATTAGATCTAATCTACACCATTGATTTAAAGATTCCTTTTAGGGATGGATAAAAGGGAGGGAGGCAGAATACCTATTCATCATGTTGATGTGAATGATGAGAGGAGAGAGTACGGGAGTCTGCAGGAGGTCGAGCTAGGGCGCAGGTACAGAGAACAGTGCATTCATCAGGCACGAGTTTCCAGGCACAGTACACCAGCATTAGCTCAGATTCAAGGCATTCATTCTGGCAGGGTATTTATCAGCAAAGAGAACATTGCATTCAGCTGTTATCTCAAGCACGAGTCAGGGAGAGAACGTACAGCAGGTCCATTCAACAGCACGCAGCTCGAGGTAATTTCTGGGCATAGTTTTCGTGGTGGCTTCATAGTGTTAGCTCAGACATTGTGATAAAACCCAGGCACTATTCCCTTGTATCTCTGTCATGCTGATTGATGATATCAGTCTGCACATTCTATAGCAGTGATTGGTACAGTGGTCCACACTGCAGTCACCTACAGGCACAGTCTTGAGGTTGGGTTCAGCGCTTGTTTGTGTAAACAGCAGCAGCAACAGTTCTGGGTTATTGCATCAAATCGAGGAGGATTCAGCAGTCAAACCCAGACCTTAAATTCTGCATAGAATTCAAGGAGGATACAGCACCTTTAATTCCACAGAAACCGAGAAGATCTGCACTCATTTCCAGGCAGCAGTTGTGCACTGAAATCGAGGCAGACTGGGGTGAAATTAAAGTGGAGATAAGTTGTATTTAATTTTGTACTGCTGTTGATTTGTTTTGCTGATGGAATAATAAATCTATCTCTCACTCAACTGGTTTTCCCCGTGGGGGTTTTTCCAGGGCTCGATTTGGCCAAAAACTACTGTGTCAAATTTATGTGTGAATGATTGTGAATTAGTTTGCAGCCTGTTAATTTGCTTTCAGTGTGTGTTTATTGCTTAACTAAAGTGCATTAAGTAACCTACAGCCAATGCAAAACAGGGCTGTAGGTGAAAACCACCTTAAAACTTGGCATTAAACCAGCATTCAGTGAGGGCAGAAAATCTACATGGTATCAGAGCGCAGGGGGCAGAAATCAAACTGATTTGCAGACACACACTCGATTTGCAGATCTCAGAAAACTAAGTGTTCTTACCTTTGTTATTGGGCAGCGTTCTTTTGGACTGATTTCCAGATGGCTACAGGGTTGAGGATAGAGGATAGATTGAGCGGGACGGAGAATTTTGTGCCTTGGAAGGCCAGAATTCTATTGCTGTTAGAGGAGAACGAGTTATGGGAAGAGGTGGTGAGGAACACCACCACAAACCCCATTACTATTCCAGATGGCTCAGATGTGACCGCTCTTTCAGTCTTCAACAAGAAAGACTATAAGGCTAGGAGAATCATTCTAGATGCTGTGAAGGACCACATCATCCCTCACATTTCGGGGAAGGCCAAGGCACACGAGATGTGGAGTGCCTTGATCAGCTTGTATGAGAGCTCCAACGAGAACAGGAAGATGGTTCTCAAGGAGAAGCTCAAGAGTATCAGGATGACCGGAGGAGAGGGAGTCATAGCTTATCTCACCAGGATCTCAGCAGTTCGTGATGAACTGGCAGCAGTTGGTGAGGTGGTATCCCCTACAGAGTTAGTTCGCACAGCAGTCAATGGGGCTTCAAGGCCCTGGAGTGCATTTGTGCAGGCCATTGTGGGCAGGGAGAACCTTCCATCATGGGAGAGGTTGTGGGATGACTTTGTACAGGAGGAGACCAGGAGGGGTCTCGTACAGGGCAGTACATCAGGTGGTATAGCAGATGAGGAGAACGTGGCTCTCACAGCCAAAGGGAAGAAGAAGAAGGGTCCCAAGAAGCATGGGGCCAAGGGACAGCAGCAGCAGCAGCAGCATCATACACAGGGTGGGCAGAAGAAGGACTTGAGTAAAATCAAGTGCTACTGTTGTCAGGCGTTTGGGCACTATGCATCTCAGTGTCCAAACAAGAAGAGGAAGAAGGGACCAGGTCAGCAGACAGTAGCCTCAGCAGAGATAGATGAGTTTGGTGACAGGTTTCAGAGGGAGTTTTCCCTATATGCTGGACAGAGTGAGAGAGAGAGAGTTTCTTTAGCCACCAGCATTGACATGGATTTGGATATTGAGCACTCATTGTTGACAGGGCATCAGACAGGTCCTTCCACCACTGGTACGTGGTATATTGACAGCGGAGCTTCGAGGCACATGACAGGTACTCGGGAGTTCTTCTCCAAGTTATCACGGACAGAGAGAGAGGTGGAGGTTGTGCTTGGTGACAACACCATTGTTAGAGCAGTGGGTCAGGGGACAGTTATATTTGAGAGGGAGTCCATGAGTCCCATGACTTTGAGGGATGTGTTGTACGTCCCTGGGCTGAAGAAGAACCTTGTTTCAGTTTCCACGATTGAGGACAGGGGTCTTGGGGTGTGCTTCTCAGATGGGAGAGTGCAGATATATCCCAAGACCACAGGTGTATCTACTCCCATGGATATTGGAGTTAGATGTGGACGACTGTACAAGCTCTTGTTTCAGCCGCAGCATGCTCTAGCACACAGCAGCAGCAGCAGCAGTGAGCTGTGTGAGTTATGGCACAGGAGGATGGCCCATTTACATCACCCCGCTTTGGGAGTGTTGCGGAGCATGGTCACAGGTTTACCTGATTTTGACTCTGAGCAGAGTGATGTATGCAGAGGGTGTGCTTTGGGAAAGTACACCAAGACCGTGTTTCCTAGCAGTGACACGAGAGCAGCAGATGTGCTCGATCTGATTCATACCGACATATGTGGTCCTATGTCCTCAGTATCCTTGAGTGGCCATGAGTACTACATCAGCTTCATTGATGACTACTCCAGGAAGACCTGGATCTACTTCTTGCGGGGCAAGAAGTCCTCACTTGTATTGGGTGTCTTCCAAGGGTTCAAAGCCCTTGTGGAGAAGCAGATGGGGAGGAAGATCAGGATGTTGAGGTCAGACAACGGGGGTGAGTATACCTCCACGGAGTTCAGTGCATTCTGCAGACAGGAGGGCATACAGCGTCAGTTGACAGTTCCCTACACTCCTGAGCAAAATGGAGTAGCAGAGAGGAAGAACAGGTCGATCCTTGGAGCAGCGAGGGCCATGCTTCATGATCAGGGATTACCGTTCTTTCTGTGGGCTGAGGCCTGCAACACTGCAGTGTACCTGCAGAACAGGAGTCCCCACTGTGCCGTGGGGAGCATGACTCCAGAGGAGATGTATTTAGGCAAGAAGCCTGAGGTGAGCCACTTTCGCATATTTGGCTCTTTGACTTACTCTCACGTCCCCTCAGAGAGGAGGACGAAGTTCGAGCCCACCGCAGAGAGAGGCATCTTTGTGGGTTACGACGAGACTTCGAAGGCATATCAGCTTTACATTCCTGGCCAGAGGCGAGTTGTAGTTAGGCGGGAAGTAAAGTTTGAGGAGGAGAGGGCCTTTAGGAAGTCCAGAGAGTTAGAGCAGGGGGAGACACCAGCTCCCACACCTCAGTTGGTACAGGCTTCTTCGATACAAGTTACAGGTCCACAGGTTTCTGGGGTGACTGGATCACTTGGTACAGGCACAGGTTCTACAGGGTCAGTGGTTCAGATTACAGGTACAGGGATTGCCACAGGTTCAGGATCACCGGTTTCTGGCTCACAGATTGCAGGGTCTTCTGGGACTAGTTCATCAGCTACAGGTCCTAGGGGTGGTAGACCTCATGCTTCTGACTCGCCCTCAGAGGAGGGTACACCAGGTTCAGAGGAGCCTTCAAGGAAGAAGAAGCCCAAGTGGCTTCAGGACACCTTGAAGGAAGCAGAGGCATTTGGTAGACCTCAGGAGCAGATCAGGACTATTTTTGAGCCAGATAGATATGGGTCAGCCCTTGTTGCGAGTCTTCGTGACTCAGCGCCTTCTACTTTTGAGGAGGCTTCTCATCATCAGGTGTGGAGAGATGCCATGATGGAAGAGTACCATTCCATCATGAAGAATGATGCTTGGGAGATCGTACCGAGGCCTGAGGGGAAGTCAGTTGTGACTTCCAAGTGGCTCTACAAGGTCTAGCATGCAGCTGATGGCAGTGTAGAGAAGTTCAAGGCTCGGTTTGTGGCTCGAGGGTTCTCACAGGTTGAGGGAGTCGACTATGATGAGACTTTTGCTCCAGTGGCTCGGTATTCCTCCATCAGGGCAGTGATATCGATTGCAGCAGAGATGGGTTGGAGGATCCACCAGATGGATGTGAAGACCGCATTTCTCAATGGTCTTCTGCAGGAGGAGGTGTACTTGGAGCAGCCACAGGGATTTGAGACACATGGGAGAGATTCACATGTTTGCAGGCTTAGGAAAGCCTTGTACGGTCTGAAACAAGCTCCCAGAGCTTGGTACTCCAGGATAGATGCGTGTCTGATGTCGATGGGATTCCAGAAGAGTGAGGCTGATCCCAACCTATACTACATTGTGGTTGGTGGAGATCCGCTCATTCTTCTGCTATATGTTGATGATTTATTTATCACTGGAGATGAGCGTCTCATTGCTCTATGCAAGAGAGATCTTGCTACTGAGTATGAGATGACAGATATTGGGCTGATGCATTACTATTTGGGGATGGAGGTATGGCAGGAGCCAGGACATATTTTCCTAGGACAGGGGAAGTATGCTGCAGAGATTCTAAAGACTTTTCGGATGGACGACTGCAGGCCCATGTCTACACCCATGATCACCAACTTGAAGCAACTTCATGCTTCAGATGGTAAGTTGGTGGATCCCACATTATATCGTCAGCTCATCGGATCGTTGATGTATCTGGTCAACTCCAGGCCAGACTTGTGCTTTGCAGTCAGCACTCTTAGCCAGTTCATGGTGCAGCCTAGGAGTGTACATTGGAGTGCTGCAAAGCACATCTTGAGATACCTTGCAAGGACGGTGGATTATGGTCTGGACTACAGGAGTTCAGGTGGAGTTAGTTTGATTGGGTTCACAGATTCAGACTGGGCAGGTTGTGTGAGGGACCGGAAGAGTACTTCCGGTTGCTGTTTCAGCTTGGGCTCGGCAGCAGTGTCGTGGTTCAGCAGGAAACAGAAGTCCGTTGCATTGAGTTCTGCTGAGGTTGAGTATATGGCAGCCAGTCAGGCGACTTGCGAAGCACTATGGCTTCGTAAGTTATTGGTAGATTTATTTGATCAGCAGTTGAGGCCTACGGTGATTTACTGCGACAATCAGAGTTGCATTCAGCTCTCTGAGAATCCAGTTTTTCATGACAGGTCAAAGCATATTGAGATCAGATATCACTTCATCCGGGACTACGTTCAGAGAGGAGCAGTTGAGCTTCAGTACATATCCATTGATCAGCAGGTTGCAGATGTCCTAACGAAATCTTTGGGGAGGGGGAAGTTTGTCTTCTTCAGAGATAAGTTGGGAGTGGTGCGGAACTCCTTCCGCGGTAAGAGGGAGTGTTAGTTTTGTAACTTGGTCGAGTTCCCCTAGTGATTTAGCCTAAGTCACTAAGAATGGGGTGGTGGGACCCTCACATTAATTAATTAATTAATGAGACCAATAAAGTCACTTTTGTCCTAAGTCATAAAGTGGGTGAGTAATATTTAATTAAGTGACTTTTACTCACAATCAATCTCAGCCTTTGATTAGATCTAATCTACACCATTGAT
Organism: Larix kaempferi; assembly: GCA_027924585.1. Classification (NCBI taxonomy): domain Eukaryota; kingdom Viridiplantae; phylum Streptophyta; class Pinopsida; order Pinales; family Pinaceae; genus Larix; species Larix kaempferi. The sequence continues at coordinate 8,904,619 of BSBM01000951.1, read as the reverse complement.
TTAAAGATTCCTTTTAGGGATGGATAAAAGGGAGGGAGGCAGAATACCTATTCATCATGTTGATGTGAATGATGAGAGGAGAGAGTACGGGAGTCTGCAGGAGGTCGAGCTAGGGCGCAGGTACAGAGAACAGTGCATTCAGCAGGCACGAGTTTCCAGGCACAGTACACCAGCATTAGCTCAGATTCAAGGCATTCATTCTAGTAGGGTATTTATCAGCAAAGAGAACATTGCATTCAGCTGTTATCTCAAGCACGAGTCAGGGAGAGAACGTACAGCAGGTCCATTCAACAGCACGCAGCTCGAGGTAATTTCTGGGCATAGTTTTCGTGGTGGCTTCATAGTATTAGCTCAGACATTGTGATAAAACCCAGGCACTATTCCCTTGTATCTCTGTCATGCTGATTGATGATATCAGTCTGCACATTCTATAGCAGTGATTGGTACAGTGGTCCACACTGCAGTCACCTACAGGCACAGTCTTGAGGTTGGGTTCAGCGCTTGTTTGTGTAAACAGCAGCAGCAACAGTTCTGGGTTATTGCATCAAATCGAGGAGGATTCAGCAGTCAAACCCAGACCTTAAATTCTGCATAGAATTCAAGGAGGATACAGCACCTTTAATTCCACAGAAACCTAGAAGATCTGCACTCATTTCCAGGCAGCAGTTGTGCACTGAAATCGAGGCAGACTGGGGTGAAATTAAAGTGGAGATAAGTTGTATTTAATTTTGTACTGCTGTTGATTTGTTTTGCTGATGGAATAATAAATCTCTCTCTCACTCAACTGGTTTTCCCCGTGGGGGTTTTTCCAGGGCTCGATTTGGCCAAAAACTACTGTGTCAAATTTATGTGTGAATGATTGTGAATTAGTTTGCAGCCTGTTAATTTGCTTTCAGTGTGTGTTTATTGCTTAACTAAAGTGCATTAAGTAACCTACAGCCAATGCAAAACAGGGCTGTAGGTGAAAACCACCTTAAAACTTGGCATTAAACCAGCATTCAGTGAGGGCAGAAAATCTACACTGCATAGTCTCCTATATCCTTCTGCATTCATTTTCGCAAATTAGTCTGTTGGTTTGAAGTGGAGCCAAAATTATCCAGTTCAAATTTGAATACGATAAAATATGAAAGAAATTTGGATGGAAAAAAATTCAAGGTATACATTTCACTGATACAAAGAAACAAAACTTTCAATATTTTAGAAAGTAAAAAATGTACCGAGTGCTTTCTTCAACCGGGATAGGAATTTTGGTTTCCTTCTTAAATAATCAGTTCTTGAACAAAACATAAATGGTGTATGAACTCATATACCTTTTTCTTTTGAAAAAAAAACTTTGTATTTGATATTTTGGAGATTGAAATCAAAATACACATGATCATGCCTTTCAGGTCTTAGACAGTTTCTGAATGCCTTCACCCTAGACTTCTAGGAAATATTACAGTCTTCCTTCAACAGACTTATAGCTCTCAAAAGAGACAAAGACTTAAACATACTCTAGACTTTTCTGGCCCAACAATAAAAAACAGTGCTGAATTTGACTGTTCTGAGAAACAGGCTAACAAAAAACTCAAAACCATTAAAACCTAGTCACAGGGTTTGCCGAATTTGAACCTTCGGGTTCGAAATTCAGCGAACCTCAACCAAAAAATCTAATTCGTTGTGGTTCGCCTATAAATTCGGCCAATGTATTCTCCAAGTTCTTCAATCATGCCGTATATTATATCTTTGGAGCTGGTGAGAGACGAGCCGTGGCAACTTGTTGTGAGTTCTAATGGATGGCTGTAAGACTTATTTTATACAAAAACGGCGACTGTTTCTTCTCCCACCATGATATTCCTTTCCCTGATGGACGGGCAGTTGTATTCTTTTGCTGACCGGCAAACTCTATTCCTTTGCCCGACGGTCAGTATTCCTTCGTGAATTCCATTGTTGATGGTGGTATTTTCTTATAAATTTTATTCGATAGGGTAAATTTTATTCAACGGTGGTATGTGTATTTTCCAAAGTATTATATAATATAATTTATAAACTTTTATTATCATAAATATAACTTATTTGTTTGTTTATTTATTATGATATTTATTTAATGTTTTTAGTGTTATACTTAACAGATTAATTTGTTTTTCTTTTTTATCAGAAACAAATATTAAAAAAAAAAGCCGTGGTTATTAACCAAATCGGCATAGTACAATTGATGGTCAGTTGACCATGAGCTAACTCAGCACTAAATTGATAGCATGTAGAAGCCATTATTGATTGAGATTGTAAATGAATATCTATATGCTTTTCATCAGCAAAGAACATCTCATGCTGGAAGAGCAATTACAATTGTAAGAGTTGACAAAATAGTGACTGTCAGTGAATAACGATGAGGAAAAATTAGTGACTGTCAGTGAATGCGTATTCCCTATGAAAGACTTGAAAAAGGCATTTCGTGTGCTGATAACACCGAGGATATGAAAGTAACTGTCAGAGAATGCTTCACATTGCAATTACTGAGCATCTGATTCAGACCGATATTTAAGTGAGCTTTCTGCGCTGATGGATTCGATGAAGACTATCTGCATTCAATCTGTTTGATGGAATGCTGTGTCAAATTATAAATCTGGTGGTGATCTGCAATAGGAGACCGTAAAGTGCTAAGGTGACAGACCATAAAGTTCTAAGGTAATTATAAATCTGATAATGATCTGCAAATGCGATTGATGAATTGGAACTGAGGCAGAGCTTGCCCTGCTGTATATAATGATACTCTTACTCTTGGAGCGAAAAGATATTTGCTATCAGAACCGATTGCCCTGTTGAAGAAAAAGATAATCAAACTCAAGGAATATCATGTAGCCCGCTGTTTGTACTGGAAGTTTGGAAGATCCCTTGATTGAGCCTGCTAGCTGCATTTGCTTCAGTATCAGCTTCATTGTTCAGATTTCTTAAAATATGGAATGCCTGAAGTGGATGAACATACTAGAAATTTGCCTTATACGCTGAATGATTCGGTTAAGAGCTAGGTTGTTGCAGCTAGTGGTGTCATTGAGAGCTCTGATAATGATCAGAGAATCTCTGAAGACGTATAAATTGTCAATCTTCTGTTCTTTCGCGATCTGACATCCCTTCATCAATGCTAGGGCTTCTGCTATATTGTTTGAGCAGATGCCCAAGCCCCATCTGAATTTCGTTCTAATTGCGCCTTCCCTTGTCCACAGGATTCCCCCTGCTCCTGCTACTCCAGGATTATTCTTGGATGCACCATCAAAATGTAAGCTATCAATATTCTGATTGTTTCTCCAGTTTTGGAATTCAATTTTAGTTAATCTTAGTTGCCACACTGGATAATTTCTCAACTGTGGCTCTTTGGATGGATAAGGGATGGAGATTCCAATCCAATTCATTTTGTTGTTGCTGAGAGTTGCTTCAGTCTTGTATTTGGAGAATTTGAGGGATTCGATTAGTAAACTTTTGGCCTGGCCTGCAATTTGTAAGGGAGTGTAGTGCTTATCATGGAAGATTGCTTTATTTCTTGCAACCCAGATATTCTAGCAGGTATATTTAGGAATGGATATCCAGATGTGGTAGCATGGATTCTTAGTGGAGAGGGGAAGAGGATAAATGGATTTCCAATCATTGAAGAGCTGGATAATGGAGCTGAAATAGGGCATGATAATATTTAGATCATGAAGTAAAAGATTCCAGACGAGCTTGATAAACTGACAATCCAAAAAGAGATGGGTAAGGGTTTCAATATTGTTGTGGCAGAGGGAGCACCAAAAAGGCCTGTGGAAACCTCTCTTGATGAGGTTGTCGCCGGTAAGAATTTTGCAGTGGATTAAGGTCCAGGAAAAGAAATTAATTTTAGGGAGACCTAATGGGTGCCAAGCAATTTTCCATAAGTCCTTTCTTGCTTCATCATAGGTCTGGAGAGCTTTGTAACTGAGAGCAGAGGTATAGGAGCCTGTGGGACCCCAACCCCGGTCATCTTTGGCCATGAGATGAATAGGGGCACTGCCTTTCAGATTGTTTACAAGAGAGATTTGTCAGTCTCAAGATGTGGGATGATGACAATATTATTCCAACTTTGCCAATTGCCGTGAGTGTCCCATGAGCTGAAGTCTTTTAGTGTTATGATTCCTTGTTGCTTGAGCCAGGCTCTGCAATATTCTGTAACTCTTGGGAATTTTGAAGTGCATCTTTGCCCATGATCTTGTCCGTAAAGATATTAATTTTGCTGCCATTGCCAGGGATCTAGAAAAGACCTTTTGAGAAAGATTCCCAAGCTGCCTTGCATAGAGTCCAAATGCTAGAGCCTTTGGAGGTTGGCTTTTGGTCAAGACATCTCAAGTTGGTCCCATTTAAATATTTCGTTTTGAGAACTTGGCTAACTCGGTGACTTTTATTATGCAGAATTTGCCATAGCTGCTTGCCTCCCATTGCCAAATTCGCGTGGTGAGGATCATGAATTTGGAGGCCTCCTGAGGATTTTGACTGCTTAATGGTGTCCCAATTCACAAGATGGATTTTGTTTTCGTTGTTTTTCCCACCAGACCAAAGGAAATCTCTGATGAGTTTACTTATCTGGTCTGCTGCTACTTTTGGGGCGAGGAGGATAGAAAATTGATAGATAGGTAAAGCTGAGAGAACCGAGTTCACTAAAATTGACTTTCCGGCCTTGCTGAGCCAATGACCTCCCCATCTTCTAATTCTGCTTTTGATTTTGATAATCGTATCCTCCCAGTTTCTAGTTTTTGCATTACCATAAGTGATTGGGAGGCCTAGTTATAAGAATTTGTCCCAATGATTGTGAATTTTAATACCAAGTATTTTGCTGATTTTGGCAGCTTCATAATTGTTTAAATTCCAGCAGTAGGCTGCACTTTTTTGCAAATTAATCTTGCCTCCGGATGCAATACAATATGAATTCAAATTGCGTTTGAATTTTCGGGCTATGATGGAGGAAGCTTCGCCAATTAAAAGGGAGTCATCGGCAAAGAGGGTATGATTGAGTGGAATGGGAATCATGGGTCAAATGAACGCCGGGAAGGGAGTCGGTGATCATTTCATGGTTCAGTTTTCGACTGAGAGAATCTGCTAGTAGAATAATGTACAGAAAAGATGAGAGTGGGCATCCTTGTCTAAGGCCACGCGTGGCTTGAAAAAAGTTTGTGGGACGACCGTTGATTGAAGGGGCTATCCATGGTCTGCTTATGCATGCTGAGATCCAGCTTATGAAGGTTTCATCAAAACCAAAGCATGTCATAATTTTAAGGAGAAAAGAATGCTTGACACGGTCAAATGCATTGGCCATGTCGAGTTTGATTAAATACCTTTTTCCTTTCGAGATCTGCTAGAATGGATTGTTTCTTGTACGAGGATGACATTGTCGAATATTTGCCTCCCTTCTAGAAAACCTCCTTGATTGTCGGAAATGATTTTGTTGAGTATAGGCTTTATCCGATTTGCGAGCAATTTGGAGATGATTTTGTAGGAGGAGTTGCACAGTGATATCGGTCTGAATCTGTTGAAAGAATTGGGGTTAGTTTCCTTTGGGGAAAGGAACAGAAAAGAGCTGTTCGTGCTTCCACCAATTTTTGCTTTTGAATGAAAATTTCTTATCATTCTCATAAAGTCTTTCTTGATGTATTTCTAGCATGCTTTGTAAAAGTGCATGGAAAAACCGTCGGGACCCGGTGCCTTGTCCAATTCGAATGAGAGAATGGTTTTGAATACCTCTTGCTCGGTAAAGGAATTGCAAATGTTGGCATTGTCTTCCTGCGTTATACTCTGAGGAATATGCTCCAGAATTGCTAGCTCGTCATCACCTGCAGCATTGCCATCTTGAGCGAAGAGTTTGGAAAAGTGGGTGAAGGCAACATTTTTGATATTCGTGTTTCCAGATAGCAGTGCACCGTTCTCTGTTTTAATTTCAGCAATATGGTTGGTTGACATTCTGATTTTAAATTGCTTATGGAAGTAATTTGTATTCTTATCACCTCCTTTGAGCCAAGTGCATCGTGACTTCAGCCTCCAATATTCCTCCTCAACACGAAATGCGCGATATACCTTGGATTGCTGAGAAACTTCTTCGTGAAGTGTGGATGCTTCGACAGGAAGATTTTCCATAGCTATCTGAAGATTTTCTAGAGCTTCCACGACATTCTTGCTGGGAAGAATGGGTTTTGGGCACTTGGATTTGGCCCATTTCTTGAGGGCATATTTGGTGTTTTTTAACTTCTGTTCCCAAACAAAGCAGGGGGAGCCTGAGATAGGGATCTTCCACGCTTCTTCCAGGGTGTCCCAGAAACTATCCTGTTCGAGCCATTGAGGGCTGAACCTGAAGGGAATAGGGCCTAGATCCTCGTTGTCAAGAAAATGGAGTTGGATGGGTTTATGATCAAAAGCTAGGTTGGCGAGGATACTAGAGGAAATAGTATGTGTGTCAGACAGCAAGCTGCTGTGGACAAAGAATCTGTCCAGTTTGGCCATGATGTTTCCTTTGCCTAGGCGCTTATTCGACCACGTATATTTTCCTTTTTTGGGCTTGATGTCAATGAGGTCCCATGCTTGAAGAAGGGCTTCAACCTGAGGTTTGAAGTAATCATTTCCAATTAGACCACCTTTCTTTTTAGATTTGGAAAGGGTGATGTTCATGTCACCGGCAAGAATGATGTTCTGAGGCTCATAAGCCTCCAAAAAATCTTAAAGTAAACTCCAGCAATCATGTTTCTCAAAGTGAAGATTAGGTACGTACAGATTGAAGAGGGCGATATGCTTGTTGCTCTGAAGATGAGTGAGCTCGGTGTATATCCAATGTTGGGTAGCAAAGGAGTTGTGAAGATGGTAGTCCTCGGAAGACGATAAGGTGGCCAATCCCCCAGAAGCTCCTCTGGCACTGACTGCACAGCCTGCATTTTTCTTCCATTTTTCTTTTGCGATAGCTAATACAGTGTTATCGTCGAGTTTGGTCTCTTGGAGTAAAAGAACATCTGGCATATCGATACTTTGAAGATCTTTTACTGCCTCTAACTTGTTGGGGTTGCCTAAGCCTCGGCAATTCCAAGAGACCAACTTCATCATTTAGGGATGTAGATGGAGGAGGGGGTTCCTCCTGCTGAATCTCCGTATTTCTTTCCTGCTGTCCTAGTTCTGGTATTTCCGCTGAAGGTCATATCTATCGTGGCTTGGGATCCTTGGATTTTTTCACGCTTTTCTTCTTCCTCTCTTAAATCTTTGATAGATTTCCGTCCTGGCTTTTTAGAAGATTTATCAATTTCTTCCAAGGAGGAGGGAGAGGTAGGGGGTCTCACTTTAGTGATTTCAGCGTAGGAGGGGGCCTCTTTGCTCAGATCTGATCTGATGGGGTTGGGGGTATTCTGAGACAGAGGATTCTTTGGAATTTCTAGGTCGGGGGAGGATGCTTGTGGATCTAGTTGTTCCCGTATTTCTCCTTCTTCTTCAGCCTCTGGGATGTCATGGATTTCAGGAGTTTCCAGGACTTTATAGCTGTTCTTGTTGTTGGAGATCGATGGATCGTGTTGTTGCTGATCAGCTTTCTGAGTATTAAGAGTTTTTGAATGAGGTTTCATACCTGTTTTGATATTTTTTTGGATTGTTGTCCATTGCTCCTTTTTCCAATCCAGTTCTGAATCCGCTGGTTTCTTTTTGCATGATCGGGCGAAGTGGTCGTATTCATGGCAGAACTTGCACTTGAAGGGGATTTGTTCATAGTTGAGTTCTTGTATATGAGACCAATCTGCTACTGTCAGATTTATTGCTTTCGGGAGACCATGCTCCAGATCTACTTCGACGCAGATTCTTGCACAAGAATATTGATCTTTTCGATCTGCTTTGTCGATGTATTTCCCCAATGCGTTTCCGATCGCTTCTAGAGATTTAGTATTCCAGCAATGAAGGGGTAGATGAGGTAGTCTCACCCAGATAGGGACTGCGGAAGGGATGTTGAGGGAAGGATCGAAATTTGGGGTCCATTTGTTCATATAGAGCCCTTGTGGTCCCATGAAATAGGGCCCATTCCTGAAAATGAGTTCGCGGTCCTGTATGCACTAAAAAATGAAGGGCCCATTCCTGAAAATGAGTTCGCGGTCCTGTATGCACTCAAAAATGAAGGCAAAGTACCCTTTCCCCAGGAAAAAGGATTTCACATCCTCCTTGATCAAGGGTTTCCAATTTTTCTGAACCCAAGGTTCGGTGGACTTCGGGGATGGCCAAAGGCCAATAAACTGTCCGATCAGAGCGCGTTCAGAGAGGTTAATGGCTGTCTTACAAGGCAAATCCAACGACAAAGCAACTGTCGGGATTTCATCGAGCTTCTTCACAAAATTTTGTTGAGAAGATGAAAGAGGCTTTTTGCCAGTAGAAGCTAAGAGTTTTAGGAAGTTGGCCAAATCAGGGGGGCTGTCGGCTCCCGAAGCCATAGGAGGCATAGGGAGGAAGCCCAAGGCGAGGGGTAGAAGGTCAGACAGAGGAGAAGAAAGGCGGCCATAATGAAATCTATCGAGGCAGAGGGGGTGAAAAACGTGCAGAAGGACAGGTGAGCAGAGGGAGGGGCCCGTGGCCAGGAGAGCCGAGAGCAGCCCAAGAGCTTCAGTTCCTACAAGGGCCAAGAACTTGCGAATTAAGAAGCCGCGGATCAAAATCCGACAGATTAATTTGTTATATATATATATGATATTTTAATATATTATAAAATATATATATTTTGAAAATATGTATATGGAAAAACCTAATGCCGAACCTGATCTGGATTCTGAACTTCATCAAGAAATTTGAATTCGAATCGAATTTCATTGTTGTCGAACCTGAACCATGTGACTTAGATTAAAACAGTGACCTAACAGATTCATCAAAAATGACATTTCCTTTGAATGCCTGTTCAGCCAGAGTTCCTTTCTGCATTAAAAGGGCTTCTTTTGAAAGATTGTCTGCTTTGGAATTGAATTCCCTATAGATATGTGCAAAGGAGATTTCTTCAAATTGTATTTTTGCCTCCAAAGTTTTTGTCGTTATGGGATCTAGGCCAGATTTGTCAATTGATTTCCACCATTTGCCCAATACATCAAAAGCTTTGAGTCCCCTAACACCTGTAGCCTGCTTACACCTTTATCAACAACTACTTTCATTAGTATTCACAAGGCATAGAATTCTGTTCTGTTGTTTGTTCCCTGACCTGCCCCCTTTTTAAAAGGAATTAATGATCATTATTTAAAAAAAGTACAGCCCCTGCACCACACATACTGGGGGAACCTTGGCATGCACCATCAAAGAAAACCCAGGGTTGTGAGCAATCAATATCTGGTTCCTTTAAGCCTCTAGCTTTCTTCTGCTTCGGAGGCTTCCAACCTTATCCATATGAGAGCTTTATTTGATGAGACACCATAAATGAAGTCAGCTTCTTTCCATCAAAAACGCATCTTGTTTCTAGTTAACCAAACCCCCCACAAAACATACAACCTTATCCATATGAGAGCTTTATTTGATGAGACACCATATATGAAGTCAGCTTCTTTCCATCAAAAACGCATCTTGTTTCTAGTTAACCAAACCCCCCACAAAACATAACAAGGCAAAGCTCTGTGATTTTTGACAACTCTATTATAACACCAATCTTCATAACCTTCCAACAGAGAGGGTTTGTCCCATGAGAAGGGGACCTTTAAAAACTGCAGAACATCTTTCCAAACAAACTTTGTACAAGGGCAATGAACAAAAAGATAATCCACAGATTCACTTGAATCCTTACACATAATGCACCTACCTGGCCCAATCCACTTCCTCTTTTGACCATTGTCCCAAGTGAGTATCTTGTTGGTCAAGGCTAGCCATAAGAAAATCTTAGTTTTAAGAGGACTTTCTAATTTTCAAACCAGTCTCCACCACCATAGTCTTTCTTCATCCAATACCTCCTCCATTTTAGCTTCATAACCTAGCTTAGCGGTTAGCACACCTGTAGCTTTATTTCTTGACCACTTTAGTTCATCTTCCTGATCTTGGAGGATAACATCACTATGTTTAAGAAGTGTTGCATACTAATTCTACTCTACTGTTTGTTCATCCTAGCATGAACTCATATATCTGTATCAGTGTAAAACAAAGGAAAATATCTAGTCATTTTCTAGTTTGGTAAATACTAAGTCATTTACCTTATTCTCTCTCACAATCATTTACCTAGATTTTCCAAAATTAGGTAAATATTTAGTCATTTACTTATATGTCTTGGTTTGATTAAGTCTTGTGCATGGGTGATTGGCATCATTTACATGTATGTCTATAGATTATGTCTTGGATTTGTGAGATTGTCAACGGAACCCTTGGAGCATTGCTAGATGGAATGCTTTAAGCAGAAGTTGATCACAGTCTTGACTCTTCATGCACAGGCGTGAGTCCCATAGGCTTGGGCAGGAACTAAGAAGAGGCAAATTGGGGTTATTTGGCAGCTTGAAATGTTGTTTGACTGAACTGACTTGAGATGCTGTTTGACTGAACAAACTTGAGACATTTGGCTGAACCAAATCTTATTTGAACCAAATAATTCGACCGCATCGAACTGTCGTTGAATGTTTCAAAATTTTTGGCATGATTTGGCCGAACTTGATAACGGGGGAACAAGGACTTCTCTTCTCTCACGGTTTTGTTTGCTGCAAATCCAGAATTGGAGGTTTATGGAGGCATCTTACAATCACCAATGTTTGCAAAGAAAAATGGCTACTGCACTAGTGGCTTACAACAGGCCTATGAAAGCAATGGTCCACACTAGTGGCTTTGAAGTTAGAACTAAAAAATTTATAAAAGAGACAGGAATGCTTTTTGAGAAATTGTTTCTTGACTCTAGAAATGAGAGCGACTGTAGAAAATGACATTTTTTGTCCCATCAACAAAATGTGAACCCTCGTTCTATTTTCGATAATAGACCCAACAAGTGATCTGCACTCATTATATGGTCTCTGGAGCAACCATAACAACTATAATCTTTGGTGATTATGATTAAAAGGTCTGCAATGGAGATTTGAAGTGGACAACCATTTTGGAAACTGTACTATTTCAGGCATTTTGCAATTTTTGACTATGCACTTGCTCATTTTTAAGTTTTATTAAATAAATTATCATTTTAGATTAGTTTTTAATATTTTTATTTATGTAATAATGAATGGTACGTGTTACCCCTAGATCTGCAGGGGTTACATGATGATCGATTTCTTAGTGATTTCATCACAAACTGCTCTGCCAGAGAGATCTGAGGATTGCCCATAGATCATTTTCCAAAGGTTTTTCAATATGATCAGATGATTCTTGCACCTTGGGGTTCTTGGTGGAGACTCTATCAATGTGCTAGTGTAGTGACATATATCACCCTCGTCGACACATGGGGATGTTTCTCTTTCATGCTAGACATTACCATGTGGGGCCACTTTTATGCTCTATGATGGCTCATAACACTTCAGATTCTTGTTCATTGTAAGATGTATCATGGTGTAATCATAATTTTCTCTTAGATAAATGTGTCATCTTGAAGGTTAAATTGTATCCCTAGTGATATAAGTAGGTGTCACGCTCATTTCATGACATCTCAGACATTTCACCTAGCCATTTTTCATGCCTCGTCATTTCACTAGACTTATTACCACTTCCATCACTTCTCCCTTTGTGATTGACCTAACATGTGTAATGCCACATGGTCTTAAAAATATTCCCATGTATGAAATGCCTAAAACAAAGCAAAAAACTAAACCAAATTGTTATGTACATGAGCCATGCCCCCTTGCCAAAAGCCTTATTCCCTAAGTCCCATGGTTATGAAAGCTAAATCTAAAGAAAGGGGCAAGCAAAAGCAAATGAAAAAATGAAATAAAGGGAACAGAAACGGCTCAGGGAAAGTGTAACTCATGCTAAGTGCTCCCTTCAAGAAAAAGGGAACATGTGGAAACAAAGCTATAACCCCTAGCTCTTGAAAGCTAAGAGGCAGACCTATTGCCCTCATATTACATTGCCACGAGGGTTGATTCACAAAGACACCTTCCTTTCGAGTATCACATTCATTTCATCTCCCTCACCTAACTTAGGGACCTAGGAAATGCACCTTGACTTAGGGGTTTCACATGTAATAGGGTGTGATGTTGGTCATACCATGATAAGTCTAATGTTAATGGATAAAAATTAATTAAGTTATTGAGCTACTGGAAAAGTGTAATTGTTGATCACTTTATGCTTATTCTTCATACTTGGAGGAATTTTCCTAGTCTCACGTGGGATGGACCTCCTAGAGCATAAGCACCCTTGCTTTTCTATGGTCTAGTACTTGATTTTGCACATATGGATGATGACTAGGCTCCACCTAGTGAATGCTCCCCTTTTGTTGCATATTATAACTAGGGTGTGATTTATGCATGAAGTGTTAGAAAGCAAATACTCTTAAAAATGACAAGATGCTATAACAATACAAATCATGCACAAATCAACAAAGAATTGGAGGATATTTTCTCTCACAACCCTTACAGTGAGATAATTTTGCCTTTCTATTGCCCTAATTACAAGTCTAGTTATTCTTTTAATCACTTGCAACATTAAAAATGAGAACACGGAAAAATACACTTACAATGGAGAAGAAACCCTTACTTCGATTTGCACCATGAAAGAGATGTCTATTAGGCTCCAAAAGAGAGAGAGCTCTCAAAATCCAACCATGAGTACAAATGAGGAAGAGGGTCCCTTATATAAGAGAGGAACTCAACTTCCTTTACAATAAAATAATAATAGATCTACTGAAACCCTAGATTTATCCTAGGGAGGAGTAAACAAATAAAAAACTCTTCTAAAATCTAACCAACTCTCACAAACACCATGATATGAGGTGGTTAATGCCACATTTACAATGCCAAAGATAAACATAAGGCCCAAGAGAGAGGCCACGCCACTTGATTTAGGTCAAACGATGATGAAAAGAGGTTAGATCTAGGGTTTGACCCCTTAGATCCCTCTAACAACTCAATACTCTCCTCAAAAGTGTTGATTTTTCTGAGCAGCATCGAGTGCCATTCTCTGGGAGAATGGAGGCACCTGGTCAGTTACCAGGATATTGATCCAGTCTGGGACTGGAAGCTCAGCCTGGGGCTGAGAGCCATTCTCTGGGAGAATGGAGGCACCTGGTCAGTTACTAGGATATTGATCCAGTTTGGGACTGGAAGCTCAGCCTGGGGCTGAGAGCCATTCTCTGGGAGAATGGAGGCGCCTGGTCAGTTACCAGGATTTCACTATAAGCCCCAGACTGGGTCTAGGCAAGTGGTGTACTCCTCCCCTTGATCTATGGGCTATGGACCTTCTCAAGGAACTGATCAACCCTTGTTGAAATACCTAGCACTTGATCTTGGTGGCAATAGGAGGGTGAGGTAAAGCAATTAATAATTTCTCCTTATGATGATGCACTTGGAGTGGACATGAATGGATCATTGAAGACCTTGAAGAACCATGACACCCAAAGCATAACTTGGCTTGGTCCATGTACCCACAAATTGAAGAAAATAAAAAATATATATTTACATTCATGGGTCGGCTCATTATTGAAAGAAAAAATTATAAAATAAAATATATATATTGCAGGTCAGCCTCAAATAAAAAAATAAAATAAAAAATATATATCTGTTCAGGTCGGCCCCATTATGTAAAATTATTTTTGGCCATTTATTCCACTATAAATAAGAAAGCAAACTCATCATTTTTTCAATAATTTCGTGGGTCTTGTCTGCTCCAAAAGGACAGCTCGTGGGTATTCTGTTTTCTCTGCTCAGCTCATGGATGTTTTCTGCTGGTTTCTATTCTTTGGAGAAGAAAAGGCCCTAACCCTTTTACTGCTGGTCTATTTAGTTGCCACCCAAATTCTTGTTGGATACATCAGCCCTGCTAGGGCTCTACCTGAGGTCTATATATTTTGGCAGCCCTATTAAGGTACCCACAACCTACAGCAGGTCACTGTTGCACCAAAAAGGGTTTGAACAGAAATTCGGCAGCCTTGAAAAAGTTTGAACAGGTCACAGCAACTCTGGAACAGTCTTGTACATCTCAGCAGCTCAGTAAAGTTCACACCATAAATTCTTGAGATAATTTACAGACATTGTACAGGGTTGTTCTTGGCAAATGAAACAAATTCTGATTTGTTGAAAAGGCTTGTTCTTAGCCTGTTATTGTACAAACTCAGTCATCTCATTTGAGAGATTATTATTATTAATTGCTTTGGGGTTTTTGTCCTTAAAAGGTTTCCCTGTGAAAAATATTGTGTTCAAGTTTGTGGATGTTTGTTTATTGCTAGCTATCTCTGCACTATTTATTTACAGTTTGTTACTGCTATCAATTTTTTTGAAATTTTAACATGGAATCAGAGCTCTGCTTGTGAAGTATACAGCATTTGAGCAGGTGACTGTACCTTCCATAGACCTTGGGACAGTACAGATTGAGATAGCAGATCAGAGATGGCTTCTTCTGCCACTTTCAAGCTAGAGGACAGGCTTGAGGGCTCAGCCAATTTCAATTCATGGAAAGCAAGGCTTATGGCCACCTTGGAAGAGAATGACCTTGATGACTTGGTCATTAATGTTGTAGAAGAGCCCACATCAAATACAGGAAGGGCAGCGTTCAAGAAGAAGCAAGCCAAGGCAAGAAGGATTATCTATGACTTAGTCAAGGAAACCATAATGCCTGCTATAACACCACTAAAGACAGCCAAGGAGTGTTTTGACACTGACAAATCTGTACGAGAAGAAAGCACCCAGTCAAAAGAGAGTTTTGAAAAACAGATTTCGTACATTGAAGATGGAAAAAGACGAAGGAGTGGCCTCCTTCTTCACGAACATTGCTCAGGTAAGAGATCAACTTTCTGCTATTGGGGTTAAAATAGACGATGATGACCTTGTACAAATTGTCTTTGATGGCCTTCCAAATTCTTGGGAAACCTTCTTGGCTTCTGTGAGTGGACGTGAGACTCAGCCAGATTTTGAGAGACTTTGGCATGACTGTTTGGAAGAAGAAGGCAAAGTTCAAAGCAAAATTAGGGGTCCTAAGGAAGGGAATCTTGCACTAACAGCCAAGACTAAGAAGAAGTTCAAGAAACCCTTCCCTCCCAAGAAGAAAGAGAACAAACCACAAGGTAAGCAAATTGATATGTCACAAATTGAATGTTTTAACTGTCACAAAAATGGACATTATGCTAGAGACTGCAGGCAGCCACAGAGAAGGTTCAAAAGAAAGTTCCAAGCATCTACAGCTGAAGAAGAAGAACCAAAGAAGAAGAAGAATGACAAGTCTTCAAAGCAAGAAGAGTCGAGAAGAGAATACTATTTGATTTCTGCCTTTGCTGGGTCCATCACCAACAACACAAATTCTTGGTTGGTGGACAGTGGAGCCTCAAAACATATGACAGGTTCCCATGAAGCCCTTACAAGCTACAGAAAGAAGAAATTTGCAACTCAAGTAGAACTTGGAGCTGACACCACCTACAAAATTGAAGGAGTTGGCTTAGTTTCATTTCAACTTGATTCAGGGACCATGTTGCACATTGAAGACATACTGTATGTTCCGGGCTTGAAGAAAAATCTCCTTTCAGTTGCTGCCTTAGAAGATAAAGGCTACAGAGTTATATTCATGGACAAAAAGGTTCTGCTATGGTCAAAGAATGAAAGGATGAGTGCAGCTGAATTAATTGGGGTTCGAGAGGGAGGCCTTTACAAGGCATCTGGTCACTCTACTCAAGCATTGGCTCACAGCACAATCAACCCTTGTGGGTTATGGCACCGAAGGTTTGGACACCTTCATTATACAACTCTCCCCGGTCTTCAAAAGATGGTTGCAGGTATGCCTTAGTTTTTTAATGAACATAGTGGTATTTGCAAAGGTTGTGCCCTTGGTAAAAATACCAAGAAGTCTTTTTCAAAGAGTAACAGTAGATCAAAAGGGATTTTAGACTTGATTCATTCTGACATTTGTGGACCCATGTCTTCACCTTCTTTAAGTGGTTGTTTATACTATGTACTGTTCATTGATGATTACTCTCGTAAATCTTGGATTTACTTTCTAAAGGATAAAAGTGAAACTTTTGATAAATTCAAGGAGTTCAAGGCGCTGATTGAAAATGAGACAGGGTCACAGGAAGACATATTCGTATCTTGAGGTCAGACAATGGAGGTGAGTTTCAATCTAATGATTTTGATGATTTTTGCCAAGAAGCAAGAATCAAGAAGGAGTGGACTGTGCCTTACAACCCCCAACAGAATGGGGTTGCAGAAAGGAAGAACAGAACAGTCTGTGAGGCCGCTAAAGCCATGTTGTGTGATCTAGATCTTCCTTTGTCTCTGTGGGCTGAGGCTGCTGGTACTGCTGTCTACATTCAAAACAGAAGTCCTCATGCCATTTTGGGGGAAAAGACTCCAGAAGAAGTCTTTACAGGTAAGAAACCTGCAGTTGACCACATGAGGATCTTTGGCACTCCAGTCTACATCCATGTGCCAAAGGAAAAGAGATTAAAGCTGGAGCGATCTGGAAAGAAAGGCACATTTGTTGGCTACAGTGAAAATTCAAAAGCCTACCGCATTTATGTTCCTGGTCAAAGATACATTGAAGTCAGTAGAGATGTGATATTTCATGAGGAAGCTGTTTTCCGCCACTCCAGAGAGCTTCCAAAAGATACAGAAGAATCTCTTTCCGACATTCCAGACTCTCCTCATTCAGAGAATCAGAGGGAGGAAGAAGATGAGCCTCGAATTCCAGATAGACCAGCTAAAGAACTACTTGAGGTTCCTATGATAGAAGAATATAATTCCATTATGAAAAATGATGTGTGGGAAATTGTCCCTAGATCAAAAGGGAAGTCTGTGGTGACTTCCAAATGCCTCTACAAAATCAAGCATGCTGCTGATGGCAACATTGAGAAATATAAGGCAAGATTTGTGGCACGTGGTTTCTCACAGAAAAAAGGCATAGACTATGATGAAACATTTGCTCCTGTTGCCAGGTATACCACCATCAGGACCATTATCTCCCTCGCTGCTGTCTTTGGATGGAAACTCCATCAAATGGATGTAAAGACAGCTTTTCTTAATGGAGAAGTTGAAGAAGAGGTCTACATTGAGCAACCTGAAGGTTTTGTGACTCATGAAATGTAGACTCATGTGTGCAAGCTAAAGAAGTCCTTGTATGGACTCAAACAGGCGCCAAGGGTCTGCTATGCTAGGATTGATGGTTACCTTCACAGTTTGGGATTCTCCAAGAGCACTGCTGATTCCAACCTTTACTTTAAGGTTGTTCAGAACCATGTCTTGATTCTAGTCCTATATTTGGATGACCTCTTCCTTACTAGATAGGAGCAACTGATAGCTTAGTGCAAGAGGGAGCTTACTTCAGAGTTTGAGATGAAAGATCTGGGACTCATGCACTATTTTCTTGGTTTAGAGGTCTGGGAGAAGCCAGATGAGATCTTCCTGTCTCAAGGAAAGTATATAGTCGATATCTTGCAGAGGTTTGGGATGCATGACTGCAAACCCATGAGTGTACCCATGACATCAAACCTGAAGAAGTTACGTGACTCAGCCACTTCTTCAAAGGCAGTGGATCCTACTTAGTATCATCAACTTATTGGATCCTTGATGTATCTAGTGCATGCGAGACCAAATATTTGTCATGTCCGAGCCAAAGCACATACACTGGATAGCTGCCAGACATGTGCTCAGATATTTGCAAGGTACTATTACTTATGGGCTCAGATATACCTCCAACAGTGGAGTAATGCTACTTGGATATGCTGACTCCGATTGGGCTGGCAGTGCAGTGGACCGGAAAAGCACATCAGGGTACTGTTTCAGTTTGGGATCAGCCATGATCTCTTGGTCCAGCAGAAAATAGGGTTCCATAGCTCAGAGCACAGCTGAAGCTGAGTATATTGCTGCCAGTGATGCCTGTAGAGAAGCAGTTTGGCTTAGAAAGCTTTTGTCTGACTTGTTTGGTGGAAAGCTTGAGCCAACTATTATTCATTGCGATAATCAGAGTTGCATAAAGTTTTCAGAGAACCTTGTATTTCATGATAGGTCAAAGCACATTGAGATGAAGTATCACTTCATCAGAGATATGGTACAACGAGGTGCCATGAAGCTCCAGTACATCCCGTACAGATGAGCAGGTTGCAGACATATTGACCAAGCCTCTGTCGTTGTCAAAGCTTGTGCATTTTCGAGACAAGCGTGGTATTGCAGAAAATGACCCTCTCGCTGAGAGGGAGTGTTGATTTTTCTGAGCAGCATCGAGTGCCATTCTCTGGGAGAATGGAGGCACTTGGTCAGTTACCAGGATATTGATCCAGTCTGGGACTGGAAGCTCAGCCTGGGGCTGAGAGCCATTCTCTGGGAGAATGGAGGCACCTGGTCAGTTACCAGGATATTGATCCAGTTTGGGACTGGAAGCTCAGCCTAGGGCTGAGAGCCATTCTATGGGAGAATGGAGGCACCTGGTCAGTTACCAGGATATTGATCCAGTCTGGGACTGGAAGCTCAGCCTGGGGCTGAGAGCCATTCTCTGGGAGAATGGAGGCACCTGGTCAGTTACCAGGATTTCACTATAAGCCCCAGACTGGGTCTAGGCAAGTGGTGTACTCCTCCCCTTGATCTATGGGCTATGGGACCTTCTCAAGGAACTGATCAACCCTTGTTGAAATACCTAGCACTTGATCTTGGTGGCAATAGGAGGGTGAGGTAAAGCAATTAATAATTTCTCCTTATGATGATGCACTTGGAGTGGACATGAATGGATCATTGAAGACCTTGAAGAACCATGAAACCCCAAGCATAACTTGGCTTGGTCCATGTACCCACAAATTGAAGAAAATAAAAAATATATATTTACATTCATGGGTCGGCTCATTATTGAAAGAAAAAATTATAAAATAAAATATATATATTGTAGGTCTGCCTCAAATAAAAAAAATAAAATAAAATATATATATATGTTCAGGTCGGCCCCATTATGTAAAATTATTTTTGGCCACTTCTTCCACTATAAATAAGAAAGCAAACTCATCATTTTTTCAATAATTTCGTGGGTCTTGTCTGCTCCAAAAGGACAGCTCGTGGGTATTCTGTTTTCTCTGCTCAGCTCGTGGGTGTTTTCTGCGGGTTTCTATTCTTTGGAGAAGAAAAGGCCCTAACCCTTTTATTGTTGGTCTATTTAGCTGCCACCCAAATTCTTGTTGGATACATCAGCCCTGCTAGGGCTCTACCTGGGGTTATATATTTTGGCAGCCCTATTAGGGCACCCACAACCTACAGCAGGTCACTGCTGCACCAAAAAGGGTTTGAACAGAAATTCGGCAGCCCTGAAAAAGTTTGAACAGGTCACAGCAACTCTGGAACAGTCTTGTACATCTCAGCAGCTCAGTAAAGTTCACACCATAAATTCTTGAGATAATTTACATACATTGTACAGGGTTCTTCTTTGCAAATGAAACAAATTCTGATTTGTTGAAAAGGCTTATTCTTAGCCTGTTATTGTACAAACTCAGTCATCTCATTTGAGAGATTATTATTATTAATTGCTTCGGGGTTTTTGTCCTTAAAAGGTTTCCCGCGTGAAAAATATTGTGTTCAAGTTTGTGGATGTTTGTTTATTGTTAGTTATCTCTGCACTATTTATTTACAGTCTGTTACTGCTATCAAATTTTTTGAAATTTTAACAAAAAGTGGTGCCAAATGATGTGGAAACCTCAAAAGGTGGGGTGCCTTCTGTTACTGCTCAAACTAGCAGTCCTTTTAGAGTAGACTATGTGCGGTTGAGTGCTAGTGATAGGTAAGCATATGGGAGAAGTCTAGGCCCAAATGTCACCATAACCCAACCTCCCAACTTCTTTGGGTAACTCCTAAATGTTAGTTTTTCATACAATTATAGCATTATAATTCAATTGCATAAGATCAATAGGATCACTGGAAGAAAGCCAAAGCACAGAAACAAAGAATACAAGAATTTATCCTGGGAAACCCAATAGGGAGAAAACCCAACAACCTTCATATAGAGATGAACAATTCTGAGAACATAGTACAATATCAAGAGAGAGAAAGTGGAAGAACTCTCCAAGATAAAACCCCAAAAAATCCTTCTCCTAGCTGTAGATGCGAATCTCTCTCTAAGTGATGCGAACTTGCTTGGTTGAGTGAGTGACCAAATGAGGTGAACTCTACCTCTCTATTTATACATGTGCCAAACTGGCTTTTTCCTCAACAGGGCCGACTAGTCTTGGGGGAATATAAAAATACATTTAATAATTTTTTTTTCTTTACTTAATTTTCTCCCCAAGGTTTACATTGATTCTTTCAAGGGTTTACATGATTAATTACATCAAGATCATCTCCCGTAGGAGGTACAAATAATTACAATAAAATATAATAAGAATAACTTCCGAAGTTGCACAAATTCCAACACTCCCTCTCAACAAGGAAGGTATTCTTCGGATACGGTCATCATCAGCATCACGATCATCTGGCTTTCATCTGCACATCTATACTGTCTCGATCATCTCTATACATACTGAAGGCTGTCAACAGGATCTCAGTCCTTTGAGAAGTGTCATCATGCATCAACTTCACCAGTCCTTCGGTGAGTCCAAAAGTAACCTCTCCATCCTACTTGGATGTTCGAGAGATAAGCTTTACCATCTACTTTACCATCTGCTACCGGTCCGTCTCATTTGCCGATGGGATCCTCGCATACCTGGCTGAGAACCTGGACGAGTAGAGGTGCACGACCATCTACTACTCGTTCGTCTCATCTGCCGATTGGATACTCCCATACCTGGCTGAGAACCTGAATGAGTAGAGGTACCTGTGCAAGCATCACACGACCATCTACTACCTGTCCGTCTCATCTACCGATGGGATCCTCCCATACTTGGCTGAGAACCTGGACGAGCAAAGGTGCACGACCATCTACTACCTATTCGTCTCATCTGTCGATGGGATACTCCCACCTGGCTGAGAACTTGAACGAGTAGAGGTACCTATGCAAGCATCACGCAACCATCTACTACCTGTCCATCTCATCTGCCGATGGGATCCTCCCATACCTGGCTGAGAACCTGGACGAGTAGAGGTACCTGTGTGTGACTCGACCATCTACTACCTGTCCGTCTCATTTGCCGATGGGATACTCCCATACCTCACTGAGAACCTGGACGAGTAGAGGTACCTAGGTGAAAGCAAGGTAAACATCTCCATGTCATCTTTCCCTCTCAGGGAGGGACACGTTCTCTTCCACTCCAGGTCTTCCATGAAAGTATTCAAACTTTATCCTGGGAAGAGGCTTGGTAAGAACATCTGCAGTCTGGTCATTTGTCAGAACATACTGTAACTTGACCGCACCTTTCTGCACCATATCACGAATGAAGTAATACCGAATCTCTATATGCTTCGACTTGTCATGGAATACAAGATTCATTGACATTTGCACACAGCTCTAGTTATCACAGTGAATCACGGTTGGCTCTAGAATCTGGCCAAACAATCCTGCAAAGATTTTTCGAAGCCATACTGCTTCTCAGGCTTCTGTGCTAGCAGCCATATACTCGGCCTCTGCAGTACTGAGTGCTACTGAGGTCTGCTTCCTGCTGCACCGGGAAATCACTACAAAACCCAAACTGAAACAACATCCGGAAGTACTCTTCCTATCTGTAGCACATCCGGCCCAATCTGAGTATGAAAATACCTGTAATTTCAAGTCACACTTTGAAGCATATCTTAGGCCATATCCCACAGTGCCACGCAAGTATCTGAGCACATGTTTTGCAGCAACCCAGTGAATCTGCCTCGGTTTAGACATGAACTGACTGAGAGCACTCACAGCAAAACATATATCTGGTCTGGTGTTTGTCAGGTACATCAAAGATCCAATCAGCTGGCGATACATAGTGGGATCAATCAAATCTGAATCTGAAGCAGAGTTCCTCATCTTCTTCAGATTTGCATCCATCGGTGTGGCCATGGACTTGCAGTCCATCATTCTGAATCTCTTCAGAATATCAATGGTGTATTTTCCTTGACTTAGGAAAATCTCTTCTGCCTCTGCCATACTTCTAGTCCCAAGAAGTAATGCATCAATCCAAGATCTTTCATTTCAAACTCAGAGGCAAGTTTCTTCTTAAACCATACAATAAGCTTCTCATTCCCTGTGAGAAACATATCATCAACATAAAGAACCAAAATCAGGGGCTCATCATCCACAACCTTGTAGTAAAGGTTGGGGTCTGCATCACTCTTGGTGAATCCCAAGCTCAGCAAGTATCCGTCTATCCGTCCATACCAAGCACGAGGTGCATGCTTGAGTCCATATAGGGCCTTTTTCAGCCTGCATACGTGAGACTCCTTTCCGTGGACAACAAACCCTTTTGGTTGTTCAACATATACTTCTTCCTCAATAACACCATTAAGGAAGGTGGTCTTGACATCCATTTGATGCAACTTCCATCCTATAGTTGAAGCAATAGCAATAATAGTCCTGATGGAAGTATATCGAGCCATAGGAGCAAATGTCTCATCGTAATCGACTCCCTCTTTCTAAGAGAATCCTCTGGCAACAAATCTAGCCTTGTGTTTTTCAACACTGCCATCTGCTCCATGCTTGATTTTGTAAAGCCACTTTAAAGTCACTACTGACTTCCCCTCAGG
Organism: Larix kaempferi; assembly: GCA_027924585.1. Classification (NCBI taxonomy): domain Eukaryota; kingdom Viridiplantae; phylum Streptophyta; class Pinopsida; order Pinales; family Pinaceae; genus Larix; species Larix kaempferi. The sequence goes on along the minus strand of BSBM01000951.1, from coordinate 8,881,931 downwards.
TCTCGGCACTACTTCCCACACATCATTCTTCATGATGGATTGGTATTCTTCCATCATGGTATCCTTCCAAACTTGGTGTTTGGATGCCTCTTCATAGGTGGTAGGTTCTGAGTCAATGATGTGACTCATCAGTGCAACATAAATCGAGAACCTCTGAGGTCTCTTGCTTTCTTGGAAAGTACCATGTGGAGCTTCATGCCCCTCTGCATTGTGCAATGTTTGTTGTGCCCATCTAGGCCTCTTCCGGTCTACTGCAATATCCGTGGGAGCATCAACCGGCTCAACTAGATCAATGGGATTGATCGGTTCATCCTTCTCTGCTAACTCCCTTTGAACTACTGGAGGGGGAGATGATCTCATCTCCTTTGGGTCTAGCATCTCCTCATCATCGATCTCCATATCAGATCCTCTGCCTTTCCTGGTAGCCATCTCTTCTTCAAAGGATACATCCCTGCTGGCTTTGATCTGCCTCGATCCTAGAATGTATGTTCTGTAGGCCTTTGAAGACTTTACTATATCCCACGAAAGTTCCCTTCTTGCCTGAAGGTTCTCGTTTGTTTGCATGACTTCCATCTAATTGCATTCTCTAGGAGTCATCCTTTTAGGCTGAGAGGCATGCTCCTAGAAGCTTCCTGCTGAACATCAACGGGATTCATGTGTCCATGACTCCATCACTAGAACAAGTCTGATCATCCTTCTCTTGTAGGCCATATCGTATGGTCTTCTCCCTACAATTCAAATCCCGTCTGATGATTAGTGACATTGCATAATCAAATTTAACCAATTTCTATTTCTATGCAATGCCAATAGTTTACACTAGGCATCTTGGCTAATGCTTCAGCACAACAATCATAAACATGTCTCCCAAACACATATGGTAACTATCTCGATGTCTACTATCTCCACTAGAACATGCCATCAAGAGTGTGCACTACTCTAAGCATGTAAGAAGGAGATATCATCTAAACTAGCTCCATCAAGTGTTCATGGAATGCATAACAAATACAACAAGAGCCTATGGTACATCAATAAATAAACTATATCAAATGCTCAACACACTTCCTGATAGATCTGCATATAATTTGATATGTATAAGATAAAACAGATCTATGTGAGCAATACAACCAAATACTTATCTTATATTGTTTTTGTGGGTGGGCTCCCACTGCCTTCTTGTGGGAACAACCATGAGAGACCTCTGTTCTTTATTTTCTTGCTGGGAGCCCATCGCAGTCTGGATCTTACCTCAACATGGGGAGAGCACTAGAAGAAGAACTCTGAATGATCATCATTCCTTGAAGGCACTAGTCTCTCCCATCAACCACCACCCAAAAACTAAAATTTTCCAATTTTCCCTTTTGTTTTTTGTTTGAAATCTGAAGTTTATATTCTGTAATATCATTTTCAATATCATTTTCAGATTTCAAATTTCACAAGTCTAGGGTTGTAAAACAGTTTGCATATAATTTTTAGGCTTCTTTTCAGCTAGTTTAAATTCCAGAAATTTTCATTCAAAACTATCCTAAAAACAGATTTAAACTATGCCCAAGTAGTCTGGAATAATTGATTAATTTTCTTGGGTAATTCATCATTCAAATTCACTGCAAGTCTGTGTTAATTTTCTAAATCCGATTTATTGTAATGCTAACTGCTGAAATAACTCATCCAAAGATATACTTATGGAGTGATTCTAATCACTTGGTAATTTTGGAAATTGCACTGTAATTGATCATTTATTTTCCAGATTTCTAAAAGCTTTCATATGGCTGTAATTTTATATCTTTTGTGAAATAGATTTAGTGAAATCTTGCTTTCACTTTTATTGGAATTTATTTAAAGAAAAAAATCCTTTTTATCTTCTAAGTGTTTGTCCTTTACCTGTGTACTTTGGTATTTAATTTGGCAATCACTTCATAATGTTATTTAAATCTACGTAATGCACTCAGCAATCTATTCCAGATTTAAATCAACCATTTAAGCTCTCCTTAACTAAAGAAGCCCCCTTTGACTTAGGGATAGTGAGTCAAAAGTGAGAGTAGTGCATTGAGGTGACAGTGGTGCCTCTCCTGTAGTTACTTCTAAGGGTAGTGTTACCAATTGAGTTGCACGCAATTGGATTTCCAGAGAGCCACCAAAATTTGCACAAATACTTGTGCATTTCAGTGTTCAGAAGTTCAAATCAGGCCTTTTCACGGCCCCCTTTTTAATTTTTTATCGCATGTCCATGCCCCACGGGGTTTGTAATAAAGTGTGCTAGCATGGTGGTCTTGTAAGTAACTTGGCTTCCTAAGACTTGGCAACCAATGAGGGTATTCCAATGAGTTTTTTCCCTTGTCAATTATGCTTTGCCTTTAGCTGAGTACAATTAACAAGTTTTTCTCCTACACCTCCAAAGCTGGAATGCTCAAGTTGGTGGTTAGGCCTTGGGGGGTTATTAAATTTCACGTATCAACATATATAAACATGCTAGACACTTAAATAAAGTCATATGGTCATGTACTAGGTCAAGACCTCTTATGGTTCAAGACATAGATCTCTTATGGTTCCCACAAGAAGGCAGTGGGGGCCCACACACCAAAACAATAAGAGATAAGTATTTTGTTTTCTTGCTTACATAGATCTGTTTTTATCTTATATGCTTTTTATATGCAGATCTAATGTATTGAGCAGTTGATATAGTTTATCCTGTTATATTATGCATATGAGCTACACAACATTTCATGAAGTTAAGTCTAGATGATATCTGCCTCCTACATGCTTAGGGTAGTGCACACTCTTGATGGCATGGTCTAGTGGAGATAACAAACATCTAGATACTTCCCAGAAGTGTTTATTTGACATGTTCATGATTGTTGTGATAAAGTATTAGCTAAGATGCCTGTGTAAACTATTTGTTTTTCCATTTGATTATAAAATGTCACTGATCATCAGTCGGGATTTGACTTGTAGGGAAAAGACCATGTGATTTGGCTTACAAGAGAAGACTTGTTCCGATGGACATATGAATCCCATTGATGCTCAGGAAGAAGCTTCCTGGAATATGACTCTCAGACTAGAAGGATGACCTCCGAGGAAGCTTTCATAGAAGTGAAACCAGAAGTAAGCCACCTTCAGATATTTGGCTGTCCAGTCTTTATACATGTGCCCAAGTTGGAACCTTCAGGCAAGAAGGGAACCTTTGTGGGATACAGTGAATCTTCAAAGACTTACAGAATCTACATCCCAGGGTCTAGACAGATTGAAGTCAGTAGGGATGTGACCTTTGAAGAAGAAATGGTTGTCAGGAAAGGTAGAGGATCAGATATGGAGATCGATGATGCAGAAATGCTAGAACCAAAGGAGATGAGATCATCTCCCCCTCCAGTTTAGAGGGAGTCAGTAGAAAAGGATGAACCTATCGATCCCATAGATCCAGTTGATATCCCCAGAGATGTGACAGGTCGGAAAAGACCTAGATGGACACAACAGACACTGCAGAATGCAGAGGGGCATAATGCTCCACAAGGCACTTTCATAGAAAGCAAAAGACCTCAGAGATTCTCCAGCTATGTGGCACTGATGAGCAACATTATTGATTCAGAACCCACCACTTACGAAAGCATCCAAACATCAAGTTTGGAAGGATGCCATGATGGAAGAATATCAATCCATCATGAAGAATGATGTGCGGGAGGTTGTGCCGAGACCTGAGGAGAAGTCAGTCGTGACTTCTAAGTGGTTATATAAGATCAAGCATGGAGCATATGGCAGTGTTGAGATATACAAGGCTAGATTTGTAGCCAGAGGATTCTCTTAGAAAGAGGGAGTCGATTATGATGAGACTTTTGCTCCAGTGGCCCGATATACTTCCATCAGATTCATTCTCGCGATTGCTTCAGCTATGGGATGGAAGTTGCATCAGATGGATGTGAAGACAGCTTTTCTCAATGGTGTTATTGCGGAAGAAGTTTACATCGAACAGCCAGATGGGTTTATTGTCCAAGGAAAGGAGTCTCATGTTTGCAGACTGAAGAAGGCATTGTATGGCCTCAAACAAGCACCCCATGCTTGGTATGGACGAATAGACAGATTCCTGGTGAGCTTGGGATTTTCCAAGAGTGATGCAGACCCCAACCTGTACTACAAGGTTGTAGATGATGAGCCACTGATTTTGGTCTTATATGTTGATGACCTGTTTCTCACAGGAAATGAGAAACTCATTGTATGGTGTTAGAAAAATCTCGCCTCTGAGTTTGAAATGAAAGATCTTGGATTGATGCATTACTTCTTGGGATTAGAAGTATGGCAAAGGCAGAAAGAGATTTTCCTAGGACAAGGAAAATACACCATTGATATATTGAAGAGATTCAGAATGTTGGACTGCAAGTCCATGGCTACTCCGATGGATGCAAATTGGAAGAATTGAGAGATTCTACTTAAGATTTTGATTTGTTTGATCCCACCATTTATCGCTAGTTGATTGGGTCATTAATGTATCTGACCAACACCAGACCAGATATATGTTTTGCTGTGAATGCCCTTAGTCAGTTCATGTGCGAACCGAGGCAGATTCACTGGATTGCTGCAAAACATGTGCTCAGATACTTACATGGCACTGTGGGATATGGATTGAAGTATGCTTCAGATGGTGACCTGATATTGCAGGGGTTTGCAGACTCAGATTGGGCTAGATGTGTTGCAGATCGGAAGAGTACTTTTGGATGTTGCTTAAGTTTGGGTTCTGCAGTTATTTCCTGGTGCAGCAGGAAGCAGAACTCGGTAGCACTCAGTACTGCAGAGGCTGAGTACATGGCTGCTAGCACAATAGCTTGAGAAGCAGTTTGGCTTCGTAAACTCCTGACAGGATTGTTCGGCCATATTCCAGAGCCGACCATGATTCACTGTGATAACCAGAGCTGTGTGCAGATGTCAGTGAATCCTGTATTTCACGACAGGTCGAAGCATATCGAGATTCGATATCATTTCATTCGTGATATGGTGCAGAAAGGTGTGGTCGAGTTACAGTACGTGCCGACAGATGACCAGAATGTAGATGTTCTCACCAAGGCTCTTCCCAGGGTGAAGTTCGAATACTTTCGCGGAAGACTTGGAGTCGAAGAGAATGTATCCCTCCTTGAGAGGGAAAGATGAGATGCTTGCCCTGCTTTGCCCAGGTGCTTTTTGCAGTCCAGTTACTCAGCCAGATATGGGAGAAATCTCATAGGCAAATGAGTAGGACAGTCAGCAGTTAGCCGGGCTCACCTAGGTACCCTCTGCAGTCCAGTTACTCAGCCAGATATGGGAGAAATCCCATAGGTAGATGAGTAGGACAGCCAGCAGTTGGTCGGGTTCACACTGGTGCCTCTGCAGTCCGATTACTCAGCCAGATATGGGAGAAATCCCATAGGCAAATGAGTAGGACAGTCAGCAGTTGGTCGTGTGATTGCACAGGTGCCTCTACATTCCAAATACTCAGCCAGATATGGGAGAAATCCCATAGGCAGAAGAGTAGGACGGTCAGTAGATGGTCGTGCCCTTTTGCTCGTCTGAGATCTCAGCCAGGTATGGGAGGACCCCATTGGCAGATGAGACAGACAAGTAGCAAATTGTATAGCAGAGATGGTACAGCTGATAATCTCAGATGTCCAGGATTGAGTGATTCTCCTGGATCCAGGATCGAGTGATTCTCCTGGACTCACCGAAGCACTGGTGATGATGATGCACAGAGATTGTGTGGACAACCTTCAGTATGCAGAAAGATGATAGAGACAGAATGGATGTACAAGATGAAACCCAGATGATTGTGATGCAGATGAAGACCGAAGAATACCTTCCTCGTTGAGAGGGAGTGTTGGATTTTGTACAACTTCGGAAGATATTATTCATTATATTTTATTGTACTTTCATTATACTTGTTTATACCTCCTAAGGGAGAAGAACTTTATGTAATCAATGATGTAAACACATGAAAGAATCAATGTAAGCCTTGGGGTGCAAAAGAAACAAATAAAAGAATTAAAAATAAATTATTTATTGCCCCCAGGGGAAGTCGGCCCCATAAGGGAATTTCCAGTTTCGCACATGTATAAATAAGAGGCTTGTGCACCTCATTAGATCATTCTCACACTTGTAAAGTGCGCATCACTTGGAGGAGGAGATTTTCGCATCACTTGAAGAAGAAGGGTTTATTGGGGCTTCTACTTGTGAAAGATACTTTCACATTCTTTCTCTTTCTTCATTTGTACTCTGATCTCAGAATTATCATCTCTTTGCGAAGGTTGCTGGGTTTTCTCCCATCTGGGTTTCCCAGGTCAAACTCTGTGTTGTTGTTTTTGTGCTTTGTCTTGCTGCTAGTGATCTTGGTTATGCATTTATGTTTTATGCTATGAATGTATGAAATTTAACAATAGGTAGGTTAGAAGAATTAAAATCTTACCTCACAAGCGTCCCTGAATCTTGGAATAGTTTGCCATGATGTCAAGGATTGTTCCTGTTATCACCTAAACTGTAGTTACCCCTGTGGATGTATCCATTAATGGATGGCAATAGGGAAGGCAAATTCATAAGGTGCAACCACGATCACCTCGACCTCCAATAGATGGTTGTCACGCCAGTCGAGGCAACCTTCACTTTATGTTATCTAGCCCAAACAACAAAGGGGGAAACCTGATCTACTCCCGACAGGAGAGATCAAACCAAGACACCAAAACAAGTTAAGACCAAGTGAAATAAGGTGTATGGTTTATCCTAGACCTAAGGATGAAGTCACAAGATAAGTGAGGGGTTCAATGAGTATAGCTTTGGTTCATTGTTGATGTGAGAGTGACTTATCATATTTGAAATGAGATCCAGGATTAAAGTACTAGTCAATTGAGAAAATCCACTGCCTTGGGAACCGTGTCCAATGTAGGGTAGTTTAGGGGTTGAATTGGGGCTAACTAGTACAAGTGACAAGCTTGATCATGAAGTATGATGACATCAAAGGGTTTAGTCCACCAAAAAAGGATCAAACCACAAGTTAATCCAACAATCTAGGAAAGTCGAATTGACTTGGAGAGAGATTAGTGCCTTGGGAATTGGGATAATGGAGTCAAATGAAATTAACTTGTGGTTGATGACTCCTATTGCATGAGACAAGTGGGCAATTAAAGGTTTGATGGATGAATAGGTCTAGATCTAGAGATTCAAGGTTTGACCTAAGTGGACCACAATCCCTTAAAACAAGGAATGCTATCCCCAAGGCAAGATTTGATGAAGTGACCAACTAGACCTAGGTTTTGAATTATGCTCGTTCCAAATCTACTAAAATCTCATGTACCCACGTCCTAGAAGTGGACCAACTCCAATCTCCAAGGAAGTGCGACTTTGCCCAAGGAGGGTAAAATGTGGGATAAATGGGATCAAGACAAGTCCAATGACATCCAAATTTTAGATCCAAGTAGGTTGATCAAGTGAGAGTGTGGATCTACAATTTCAAGGCAATCCGATGGCTAAATCTTACTAGATCCGAGTTTAAAGATTCCAAGTGGTCCAAAATGGGGATTAAATCCCTTAAAATGTGGAATAGGGCCCACAAGGTGGAAATTGCCAAAGTGAAAGTCTAGGGGTAGGTTTTAGGATGTGTAGATCATGAAAAATCAATTAAAATCTCAACTACCCATCAACTAGATCTAGGTCAACTCAACTCTCCAAGAAGTGCGCCCTCACTTGGGGAAACCAAGTTGGCTTGGGAAGGGGATCGAATGAAGGCCAATCCTCACCAAACTATAGATCCGGGATGCCGTGGATACTATAGAGGTGGGTTTTCAATATTATACCCAACAACCCATTAGATCTCAGTAGATCTAAGAAAATGTAACAATGGGGGTTTTGATTAATTAGGGTTTGAAATATTTTAGACAAGTGGATAGATCATGGAGATAGAAATTACCTTGAGATCATACCTGAGTGATGTGAATGAGATGCCTTGTTGTTGAGGAAGATACCCGCAGAGATCAAATGAGAGATTATTGATTTTGCTTGCCGAATTGATGCCCTAGCCCACAAGTGCGCCCTCCTCTACCTGTCAATCCAAGGAAATCGATTTCAATCAGAGAGGTCAAGTATGGAGGAAATACAAGTAAAATGCAATGATAACATGAAATAGAAGGTCTTGGGACAGTAATACTCCCTGTTACCAACGAAGAGATCCAAAGAAGAAGTAGGGAGAGTCTTCCCCTACCAATACTTCCTCCTCAAAGCAAATCGGCCTCCACTTGTAGATGCAAAACGTGGTACAAAAGATATGGCAAATGAGATCTTCAATAACTCAGTGCAAAGGAAGAATCAACGAACGAACACCAAAAACATTCACCACAACACTCGAGATAGATGCAATAATAATTTTCTATTCCAATAATCCAGAGCCACAAGTCCCCTTACAATGAGAAGCTCTCTCCTTTAAATAGGAAGGAGAGGCATCAAAATCCTAACCACTTTTTGAATGAGTGGCTAAGATTAAAAGATACAAATGTCTAATCAATGGTTGAGATGAGCTCAACAATAAAATACATGGATCACTAATAAAATATAACATAAGTGGACAAAATCGCCCTAGGAGAGGGGAATCCCACCATATCATGATGACAAAATATAATAAGAAGCTTATGGTGGGTCCAAGGGGTAATTTTAGCCACCCTTGGTCAATCCCCATAGCACAATAATAATAAAATAGTCATCAATATACCAAATCGTGCCTCTATGGACAAATCGTGTGCCTCAAAAGGCCTCAGAAATCATCAGAAAGTGCCATAAGTGATGGATGCGAGTCCCGATGAAGCTGAAACTGCTGGAGGAGGTGTGGAAGACATCAATCCATCATCACTGATCATCCCATGCCAAAACATTGCCTCAGTAGCCCAAATCGAATTCCTCAATAGCCATTTCTACCAATCCTGAAATGCCTCGGGAAGCGTGAAACTGCCCCAAACTGCTTCCTGGAGTGCTTGCGCTGTCAAGGTGAGGGCACCAGTGTGTCCGGTAGGGGGGTAATATGGTAAAAACAAGTGGCTGGACCACTCCCTCCAAGTACAGCACCCTAGGTCAACCAAATAAAAATCCTCTGTGCTCTGACAAGGTCTCCGACAGACCAAAACTGCACTGGGTTAGCCTGCTGAGGCTCAATCATCACTGTAAGTGCTCGGAACTGAAAACAGACTGTCTCATTGGACTCAGAAGGTCCAAATCTATCCAAGATGTGTACTTATACACCATATGAGTCTCTGCATGATCATAAAATATATCCAATATACCGGAACAGGTGAAATAATAATAATCTGTAAATGATCAAATAATGCTGTAAACCATGAATCATCATCATAAACCTGTATCTGATGCATAGAATCATCATGTACATGTACATAGACCATATATCATCTATCCATATCATCACAAGGTCCAACCATCTCATGTCCTGTGGTTGACCTTGGTCAAACTAGGTTTGACCAAGTCAACATGACCAAATATAACTCAGACTATCATCAGAAGCTGCTACAAAGTGCCAAAGGTTAATGCATGCTCTACAACTTATTCAAATAGCAATTATAACACAAAGTAATTATTACTGGCGATCTAAATCCAAATATATAATGTCATTAATTATTATTATTACTCAGACTAGACTTTCAAGACCATACTCACTTCATAGCTGTGATCAATTTGCTAGTGAAGGGTGAAGGCTAGAATAAACTGGCTAGGCTAGAGGATGACTTGACTGACTCAACTTTGTGACACTTTGGAACAGGGAAAGGGAATACACACCGTAGTATATACTGAATGAGCAACAACACAGGGAATGGCGGTGTCTCACAAATGGATGAGTTGTTCGAAGAGGGTTTATTCACCTTTAACAGATGCGCACAATCCGTAATACAAATGAGGCCAACAATTATTTAGATATAGCATTTAAGTTCCATTGCTTTTTGGGCCTGAAGTTTCCATAGCGTTCGATCTATGTGTGTTTATAAACACATTGCATAGATTTACATTTATTTTAGGCTTTCTGCTGCAGGTGTGTTTTTAAGGCACTAGTTTACCTGAGCACTTCTAGGTGTGTCACAGACAGCTTGTTTACCTAGGTATTTACATTTCCAAAAGATATAACATTTTATTTTCATGGCCATTTTCATTTGGCATGCCTTTCATTCATGTGTGTTGAAAAACACATTGCATGAACGGGCTTTTCATTCAAGATATAACATTTCATTTTCCATACTTTGCATTCATGGCAGCACTAAAATTTTTAGGTTTAGCCAACACAACTTTAGTGACTAGGGGGAATTCACAAGGAAATCCAACTCACCATAGGTAAGTTTTGTCAACAACTCAGAGCCGAGACACAATAAACAGGGAAGCTCCTCCAATACAGAGGCTACAGTGGGGAAAAGTCCTCCATGCCACTAGTCAAGTAGTAAGTCAGGGTGATAAACTAAAAGGTAGGTAATGGATGGATGAAGACAATGAATAATGGAGCCAACACTAGCAAGCCAAGGTATGGTGGAATGATCACCTCTATTCTCCCTAAGGAGGGTAAAACCAATGAGTATGAATAGTGAACTTCTAAGTCTGAGTAGGGACAATAGAATATATATAATAAGATCAACCAGGTCCACATATCTATATGATCGCCAGATCATGACACTAAGTGCTAAGACATGCTATAAGAATAAATATAAAAGCAATATAACCACAACACTATGATATACCTGCTGAGTCATATACTTGAATGCTCATCCTCTGAACCATCATCTGTCTTCTGAAACTGCTACTGTAACTCTGGGCACTACTGACTGCTCTGTACAAATGGTATAATGGCTACATCGGTCATCTCTCTGAGTGTCCTGAGACTCAGTCATGGCAATGGGGAATAAAACTGCTGTCCAAATTTGATAATGATCCATAATAGATGCTCATCGCAGCATCTCAATGTAAGGGAACTGGCTGAATAGTGTACTGGAATAAAAAAAATAATGTATGGTAGCCCGACTACTATATATGTGATAACAGTTCCCGCAGAGATCAAATGAGAGATTGAAGACTTTCCTAGCTTGTGCGAATTGCCCAGCTCCACAAGTGTGCCCTCCTCTTCCTGATAAACCAAGGACAACAAGATCAATTAGTAAATGCAAGAATGAAGGAAATACATATGATGAACATAGAAACAAGAAGTAAGAGGTACTAAGACAATAATACTCCCTTTAACCGACAAAGAGAAAAGAAGATAGCAGGGTGAGTCTCCCCAACCAATGCGCCCTCCTTGCCAAATCGACTTCTTCACCTGTAGATAAAAAACGTGGAGAGATATATGCTAAAGATCCTCAACAATACTCTCAGTGCAAAGGAAGAACAGTTTCAATCGACATCTATAGCATCCACATCCAAGAAACAAGGGTTTGCAAAATATTATTTGTATTCCAAAAACCAAGAGCCAAAAGTCCCTTTATAATGAGAAGCTCTCTCCTTTAAATAGGATGGAGAGATACCAAAACCCTAACCACCTTTTGAATGGATGGCTAAGATTAAAAGATCAAAAGTGCATCTCGTATTCTACTTGCATGGCTTTTTCCCATTCTGGTCACCCTTATCTTCTTCATAATACCGAGGTTCAAAAGAACTTTGAATGTTAGCCTTTAATACGCATTTAACTGATTAAGATTTCTTACCTCCTTTACCTCTTTTACTGGTTGGTTTTCCTTCCCTGCCCGAGGAATCTCATGCAACTGACATCATTGAACATCTTTTATCCATTTTGCACATTTCTTTCCTTCATGTTCCTTCAGATTAGCATAGGTTTCTTCCCAATTTGGACTAAATTCAGCTACAGTATAAAAATCTTCATGGACTTCACTTCTAGAGGCTTATCCTATCTCATACGTATCTGCCCCATTCACAACAACTGAGGTTGTGGGGTACATGAATAACTAATAAGTGCACAAAGAGAGTGCAATTTGGACTGTCGAAGGGCCAACCCGTGGCATGAATCTCCGAGGGGGTATATGCATGTATCGGAACATAAGTATTTTGTTAAGATTCAATATGCTAAGATAGATACAATCAATATTCAATTCAATTTCACAACAATAGCATATACATGATCACTGAAAGAAACACAATCACAAGATAGACAGATTTATCCTGGGAAACCCCTTAGGGGAAGAAAACCCAGCAAAAACTTCCTCAATATAGATGATCAAAAGTACAAAGACAAAACCCCAAACAAGTGCTCCTTCTCCTTGCAGATATATCTCTCCCTCTCTCCTCTCTCTCTGTCTCCTATGCGAATTACACAAGTGAGTGTGTGTGTGTACAAATGAGGAGCACATCACTCTTATTTATACTTTATCTTCCACATGACTTTTTCACTAACTAGGTCGGCCCCAACAAACTAAACTGGGCCGACTTACCTAGGAAGACTCAAAACAATATAATATTACTTTTTGGAGGGTTCTATCGACCCGACTTACAAAGGAGGTTTTACCTCATGACTCTATGATGACAAAATACAATAATAACATCTCGACGAAGGAGTAAAATATCTCCGAAAAAATAATAATAAAATACAATAGAATATTCTTCGAAGTTACAATATTTGAACACTCCCGCTTAATGAGAAGGGTATTCTACTGACAACAACAACATCAACTGTAGGAGCAAGGAGAGAGAGCATCATCAACAACATCAAGGTGATACATCTATAAATCATCGAAAGTTTTCTTCAACAATATCAGAAACTGGAACATCTTCAACATCTTCAGTACTGGAGCATCATCTTCTACAGCACTGAGTCTTCATCTTTGATCTTCATCTTTTGCAGCACTCGATCGCTCGATCGTCTACAACAATACTTGATCTCTCGATTATCTACAACAACTCTTGATCTTTCGATCAGCAACAACTCTTGATCTTTCGATCAGTAACAACATCACCTGCAGCAACATAACTTGCAGCACACATGATCCAATTACGGGATGATCAATCCCTCTCACTTTAGGACATACGTCCAAGGATGATGCAATCCTAACCACATCACTGAGACAAAAGTCTGAGGATCACTTTAGGACTAATGTCCAGGGATGATACAATCCCAACCACATCACGGAGAAAAAAGTTTGCGGATCACTTTAAGACTAATGTCCAGGGATGATACAATCCCAACCACATCATGGAGACAAAAGTCTGCGGATCACTTTAGGACTAATGTCTAGGGATGATACAATCCCAACCACATCACAGAGACAAAATTTTGTGGATCACTTTAGGACTAATGTCCAGGGATGATACAATCCCACTGCAACATCATCATCACTGCTCCCCCTTTCAAGGAAGGTTCTTTCGAACCACACCAAGCTTGTCACAAAAGTACTCAAACTTCACTCGAGACAGAGGCTTAGTCAGTACATCAGCAACTTGCTCATGAATGCTCACATACTAAATCTTTATAGCTCCCTTCTGTACCATATCCTGTATATAAAAATACCGGATTTCTATGTGCTTTGACTTATCATGGAACACTGGGTTCTCCGTCATCTTCATACAACTCTGGTTGTCACATAGAATCACCGTGGTATCCAACTCCAGGTCAAATAGACCTGACATCAATTTTCGAAGCCATATGACTTCACAACTACCAGAACAAGCTGCTATATACTCTGCTTTAGCTGTGCTGTGAGCAACACTGGACTGCTTCCTGCTAAACCATGAGATCATGGTGGATCCCAGACAATAACATCCACCTGAGGTACTCTTCTTGTCTGAGACACTTCCAACCCAATTTGCATCTGTATAACCATACAATCTGTAGTCATGATCTCCAACATAGTATAGACCAAAGTCTATCGTACCTTTCAGGTACCTCATCACATGCTTTGCAGCTACCAGGTGAACACGTCTAGGCTCAACTAGATACTGACTCAGGGTGTTCACAACAAAGCATATATATGGCCTGGTATTCGTTAGATACATCAACGACCCAATAATCTGTCTGTACTGAGTCACATCCACTAACTCTGACGATTCATCAACTAACAACTTCAGGTTGGTATCCATGGGTGTGGCCATGGCTTTACATTCCAACATATCAAATCTTTTTAGGATTTCCACATCATACTTTCCCTGGTTAAGAAAGATTCCTTCTGGGTTCTGCCATACTTTCAGACCTAGAAAATAGTGCATCAATCCAAGGTCTTTCATCTCAAATTCTTCAACGAGCTTCTTCTTGCACTTTATAATCTGTTTCTCATTTCCTATCAGAAATAAATCATCCACATACAACAATAATATGACAGGTTCATCATCCATAACCTTAAAGTAAAGGTTAGGGTCAACTTTACTTTTGGTAAAGCCCAAGCTCGTCAAAAAGCTATCTATCCTTCCGTACCAAGCTCTAGGAGCTTGCTTCAATCCATACAGAGCCTTCTTCAACTTGCATACATGAGTCCGTCTGTCTTCAAATTCAAATCCCTGTGGCTGTTCTATGTACACTTCTTCCTCACTCACACCATTCAGGAAAGTTGTCTTCACATCCATTTGGTGTAAACTCCACTTCATCATGGATGCAAGTGCCATGATGGTTCTAATGGAAGTGTACCTTGCTACTGGCGCAAATGTCTCTTCATAATCAATTCCCTCTTTTTGAGAGAATCCTCTAGCCACAAACCTTGCCTTGTATTTCTCAATACTTCCATCAACTGCATGCTTTATCTTGTAGATCCACTTAGAAGATACCACACTTTTTCCTTCTGGTTTGGGAACTATATCCCAAACATCATTCTTCATTATTGATTGGTATTCTTATGTCATTGCTTTTACCCATTCTTTCTTCTGTATAGCTTCTTCATAACTGGAAGGTTCTTGATCTACAAGATCACACATCAAAGCCACATAACTGGAAAATGGGTTTGGCTTCTTGCTTACTCTTGTGGAGCCTTCGAGAGCTCCATACTTCTCTGCTTCTTGTATAATTTCTCTTGCTCAAGCAGACTTTCTCTTTCGTGACATATTCATAGTGGGAGGTTCTAGCATATCATGGTCTTCTGGTGTTTCATCTTCAGGGGAGGGTGCAGCTTCTACATTTCTGGGAGGTACATCTTCTTCATATACTTCTTCATGCTGGCACTTTCTTGATCTCTTGAGAGCTGCTTCTTCGTCAAATGTTACATCTCTACTAATCTCCATGTGATGGAATCCTGGAATGTATATTATGAAGGCTTTGGAGACTTCACAGTATCTAACAAATATTCCCTTCTTTCCGGAAGGGTCCAACTTGGTTCTCTTTTTGTTTGGTATGTGAACATATACTGGGAAACCAAATATCTTGAGGTGGCTCACTTCAGGCTTCTTTCCTGTGAAAATTTCTTATGGAGTCTTGAATCCAAGGGCACTATTGGATAATCTATTATGTACATAAACTGCCGTCCTTGCTGCTTCAACCCATAGATGCATTGGAAGATCTTGATAATGTATCATTGTCTTCACTGCTTCCATATTGGTCCTATTCTTTCTTTCCGCAACACCATTCTGTTGAGGATTGTAGGGAGTAGTTAGTTCCCTCTTGATTCAAGCTTCTTGACAAAAGGCTTCAAAATATTTTGAAGTATATTCTCCACCATTGTCTGTTCTGAGTGTCGTGATTCTTCTTTCTGAATGATTCTCTATCAAGGCTTTGAATTCCTTGAATTTTCCAAATACTTCATCCTTTGCTTTCAAGAAATATATCCATGTCTTTCTTGAATAGTCATCAATAAATGTAACATAATATTCATAACCACTCAAAGATGTGGAGGGCATTGGACCACATCCATCTGAATGGATTAATTCCAACGTACCTTTAGTCTTTGTCTCACTCTTCGGAAATGGATTCTTGTTATTCTTTCCTTTTGCACATCCTTTGCAAATGCCTTCATGATCGATCTTCAAATTTGGTAATCTCGCCACTACTTTGCTCACATGGGGTAGTGCTTTGTAGTTGATGTGAGCAAGCCTCCTATGCCATAATTCACTTGGGCTAGTGGTCTCATGAACAAGGGTTGTTTCTGAATGTCCCTTGAGTTTATATAAGTCTCCTTCTTCTTCACCAATGACAACTGCATCTTCAATTGATTTTCCTTTGCGCCACATAAGTACTTGTCCATCTATGAATGCAACCCTATATCCTTTCTTATCTAATGCTGAGATAGAAAGTAGGTTCTTCTTCAAACCTGGTGCATATAAGACTTCCTTCATCTTCATGGGGGTTCCAGAATCAAGCTGGTAGCTTGCTTCACCAATTCCTTTGATAGGATATTGATAGTCATCTCCTAATGATACCTTCTGAGGAGAGTTCTTCTCTTCAAGTTTTGACAGAGTTTTCTTTTGTCTAGTCATGTGCTTTGAAGCACCACTATCAATAATCCATGTATCTTCTCCAGGTGTCACAGACCCAAAGAGTGCAGAGAATAATACATACTCTTCTGCATCTTCTTCTTTTGCTTGTTTTCTTCGAGGTCCTTCTTCCTCTTCTTCTTCATCTTCATCTTCATCTTCATCTTTAGCTAGGTGTGCATGATGACTTTTGTTGTTGTTCCTCTTCTTGTATTCTTCTTTCTTTAATGGACAATTTCTGGCCATGTGTCCTAGCTTGTCACAATTGAAACATTGAAAGTTGGAGTAGTTTCTTCTTGTCCTTTGGAACTTCTTGGGAGGTTGAGACTCCTTGTGGCTTTCCTTCTTGAAGTTAGATTGACTTCTTCCTCTCTTGGTATGGGTGGCTAGGGCATGATCATCTTCTTTAAGTAGAGCTTCTCTATTGGCTACTCTAGCCTCCTCTTGGATGCAATCTTCTCATACAATGTCAAATTTCATGCTTTCCTTTCTGGCACACATAGTCTTGATGAATGAATCCCAAGGTCCAGTGAGACCATTGAGAGCAGTCATAACTAGCTCATTTTCATCAAGGGAGTCTCCAATGGCTTCTAGTTGCTCCTTGAACTGGGAGACCCTTGTGAAGTAGTCTTGGTTGGATTCTCCTTGGCACATCTTGGTACTCTTTAATTGAGCTCTCAAATTCATCTTCCTATTGATGTTCCTTCCTTCATACATTTTGGCTAGGGCATCATACATCTCCTTCGGGGTCTTCTTGGATGACACTTGAGGAATCAAGTGGTCTTTGATAGAATCAACAATGATCCTCTTTGCCCTAATCAGGTCCTTCTTGTGCTTCTCCTTAGCTTCATCCTCTTCAGGTTCTGCAACTTCTTCCTTGATGTATTTGGCAAGATCATTCTCTTCAAGAATGAGGCCAATCTATATTTTCATGCTCGAAAATTCTCTATGCCTTCTAGCTTATCCTCAAGCTTAGTGCCTGGGGCCATCTTATCCAGGAGGTCACCAAAAAATGAAATTTCTCAAAATGCAAAACTGACCTTACCAGGAGATGCGCTTGACTGAGGCGAATTGACTGGTACACTTGGTTTCTGGAGATTTCAAATTTTCACTTCTCAAAATTGACTTGCGAAATTCTGATCTACAGTTTTCTGGTCCAAAATCAAACTAGGGTTTGACTTTTCCGAAGATCTACCCACTCAAAAATTTCAATCTAGGGTTCAATAGATGCGCCCTAGGGAGGCGCAACTTTCTATGCAATCAGATTTCCAAAATTCCAACTTTGACAGAAACCCTAATTTCTTGCCGGAGGGAGAAGAGAGAGAGTTTCACCTTGTGAAAGCTGTCCTACTCAGGCTAGCTCTGATACCATGTTAAGATTCAATATGCTAAGATAGATAACATTAGTATTCAATTCAATTTCACAACAATAGCATATACAGGATCACTAAAAGAAACACAATCACAAGATAGACACAGATTTATCCTGGGAAACCCTCTAGGGGAAGAAAACCTAGCAAAAACTTACTCAATATAGATGATCAAAAGTACTAAGACAAAACCCCAAACAATTGCTCCTTCTCCTTGCAGATATCTCTCTCTCTCCTATGCGAATTACACAAGTGAGTGTGTGTGTGTACAAATGAGGAGCACGCCACTCCTATTTATACTTTATCTTCCACATGACTTTTTCACTAACTAGGTCGGCCCCAACAAACTTAACTGGGCCGACTTACCTAGCAAGACTCAAAATAATATAATATTATTTTCTGGAGGGTTCTATCGACCCGACTTACAAAGGAGGTTTTACCTCATGACTCTATGATGACAAAATACAATAATAACATCCCGACGGAGGAATAAAACATCTCCGAATAAATAATAATAAAATACAATAGAATATTCTTCGAATTTACAATATTTCAACATATTCCAAGCCAAAACAGTAAGTCTAATCTTTATTTACTGAATTTTCAAAAAATTCAGAACAGTGTATACTTGTTTGTGTGAAGAAATTCTCTCAAGAGAAGTTGTTCTGTGAATCTCTTCAAGGAGTTTGATTAACCATGTCAGAAAAACCACACACAAGTATGCAAACAATAAATGTAAGCCACAACATAATAAGAGAGAGGGGATATACTTGATTCGGGGATATACTTGATTCTTCGTTCAATATGGTGTGGATGTCAATACATATAAGGGAGACGATGTCTCGTACCATGATCATGTACAACCACTTTATTAATTAAGCTGTAATCTAATCTAACTTAACATTATTTAAGATGTGACTTGATTACTGTAAGTTGACTATATTAAACTCCTAGTATGAAATCAATGACCATTATAATCCACTTAACTCTAAGCATACTACATAGATTTCAAAATTGAAATAGTCATAATCTGTCACTGTGCTCATTATTGGAGATTTGGCTTGTTCCAATTGGAGTAAATCTAGAAGCTAGGGATATAGCTTACTTGACTTGAAAAAGCCAAAAAGGTGATTCAATGCTTTATCAATGGATTACCAATTTGGAAATGACAATTGTCTTCTATCCTTTTCTTATTTTATATATTTAGAGTGTGGTAAGTGTACTTTGCAGTGAAAGATTATAGAAATTGTTGATGCTCTGTTTTGTTTTTCAAAGTCTATTATTCTGTCATAAGCCTTCTCAAACATTTTCTATCACATTGATAAGTTAAGATAGTCAATTATTTAAATTATGTCTGAAGTTTGAAGTTTGAACTAAGGTATTTTGGGTTGATTTTAAATTTTAATACCGACAGCCTAAGCTTTGTGCAGTTAAGGACATTGATTTTGGCTGAACATGAGGGGGGTTCTGTTAAAGAATCGTCAATGAATGCCATAGCAGCTGCACAAGCATTAGGTAAAGAGACTCCTGTTTCACTTTTGATGGCTGGTTCTGGACCGTCCCTCCATGCTGCAGCTACTCAGGCAGCCTCAAGTTATCCATCAGTTTCTCAGGTAACTCTCTTTTATGTTTGATCTCCTTGCATTTAGTTTAATATTGTCTATTCTTTGTGCGAGTTTAGTTCCATATATTACTTAAGAGCCTTGTAAGTCCAAGGTAGCTCTGAGTGTCTAAGTCTGTCCAAATTAGACCTATATAGTTGTCAAAGAGAACCAGACACATACAAAAGATGAAATACCACTACAAGAACCAATTAAGGATTCCACTAATCAACCAACAATTTTTCTAGTTGATGATAAATTATCACCTTGGCATTAGCATCAATCACTTTACTCTTATCCCAGAAAATCTGTGTTCTATTGTATTTTAGCTCCTGCTTAAGTTCGTTTGCCTCTTCAGCAAGCACCTTAAGCATGCACAGGTGCAGCGGAATTCCCATTAATATATTATTTTTATTGTACAAATGCTTTTATATTCACATAATCAATGCTAAATCAATGCAATGAAGTTAAATCAATGCGAAATTAAATGCACCTTGTGTTTTTTATTTTAACAACATTTGTGTGTTGTCTATTGGCAAGCAGTGAGGTGATGGGCTTGTGTAAACCTAGAGACCAAGGTTCAAATCCCTTTTTGGACATGATTGTAAATATGGCCTTGTACATATAAGAAGTATATCTTAAAAAAAAACATTTTTGTTGAAATAACAAATTCTTAAAAATATCCGTTAAACAAATAACAATTTAACAAATTTATACACTCAGTTCAAAAAAATTATTACGGTTGCATTTTAACAAATTTATACACTCATATCAAAGAATTATGGCTGCATTTTTGTTGAAATAACAATTACAGTTTCATTTTTACTACGGCTGCTTTTTTGTTGAAATAACAATTACGGTTGATTACATTAAAATATATTTGATTACAGCTGCATTTTATTATGGCTGTTGAATTTAAATCACTATATTTAAATATTTAAATTACTATTTTTAATTCATTCACTATATTTAAATACATATATTGTAGATACGCGGATATTGAAAATTACAAATGCATACACTTCTCAGAGATGTGAGAACCATACCTTTGTTTCGCAAATCTGATTTTTATTTCGCAAATTTGATTTTTTTCTATATCACACATTCCCGAAATTCCTCGGCCCAATTTCTCTTATAGAACTGGAATTCTTGATTTCTCTTATGTGAATATTGAAGATTACAAATGCATTCTGCCATACACTGTTCAGACTTCAGAGATGTGAGAACCATACCTTTGTTATTCCGCAGATCTGATTTCTCTTCTGCAAATCTGTTTTTTATTTCGCAAGTCTGATTTTTTTCTAAATCACACAGACTCGAGACCCAATTTCTCTTGTATAACCAGAATTCTTGATTTCTCTTATCAATTTCATTATGGGTCTATATATCAATCTTATCAACTGACGTGACATTTTGATTCTTAATTTGTATTTGTATTTTTTATTTTTTATGTCGACCATAACTTTTTTCTTAATCCTTATTTTTATTATTTTTTTTTACTTTTTATATCGGTTATAATATTTTAATGATATTTTGGACAGATGGACACATCCCCTCCACCCGGGCTGTAGAAATGCACCTCTCGGGGGGATGTGTCCATCTGTCCGAAATATTATTAAAATATTATAGTTGACATAAAAAGTTAAAAAAATAATAATAAAAATAAAAATTAAGAATAAAGTTATGGCCGACATTAAAATTAAAAATAGAAATACAAATGTGATGTGACAGTATGCATATGTAATACAAGCTGGGTCTTGTAATATTTTTCTTAGTTGAATCTAAGAAAAGACCAAGCTGAGTCTTGGAATAGAAGTTGGTGCTTCTCAATCAGTTGTAGCTGATGTAACTTAACGGTTGTGGCCGATTGAATTAAATAGAAAAGTTTACAAAGCTTATCTTGTGATGTGTCTCTTATGATGTGGATTGATGATATAAATGAAATGTTAAATATTGATGATTACTGATGTATAGCTTAATGTCAATATTGAAAATATTGAAGTGAAATTAGTCAATGATCTAAGTTTAAGTCTAGAAGAAGTTGAAAATGGTCTAAGTGCTGGCCCACTGATTCACCCCCCCCTCTCAGTGTGCCATTGTGTCTAACATAAGGTGCCCTGCTGACCCTAATCTCTATGTCAAAAGTGAGAATGGTGATGTTGATTAAGTTGTCATTGATGCCAACAGTGTATAGTCATTGATGCCAACATGTCTTGGTGCCCCTTGAGGAGCCCCTGAGGGTTAAGTAATTGTCAGTGTCTAAGGAGACCTTTTGATCTTGTCCAAGCCCAAGTTTGAAGCCCTTGGAGCCCTTGGGACAATGACAAAAGCCCTGAACACCCTGTAGAGTGTTTAAGTACCCCAAAGATGTTTTGCGTTTCCCCAATTGTTTCTTTGTTTCCCCAGTACCACAACTTATGCCCCAGTACGCTACAAAAGTGTTGAAGAAGTTGCAAGTGTCCAAATGAACCTTTCAGTGGTCATTTGTGTTTATTGAGGTCATGGTACCCCAGGAGAAGGTCTAGCAACCCCACAGGTGATGTCATGATGGATCTTGATCCTTGTAGGTCTCCTGGTGTGGTTGAGCTGGTTGAAGAAGCCTATGAAGCCCCTTGCTTGATGACGAAGCCCTTGGACCCACATTTGATGGCTTAACGGTCCTTGCCCCCTTAAAGGTGATGATGTGGTCATTAATGACTTGATGAAGACTTGGAACCCTTGATGAAGCTCTTGATGCCCGTGTATCCCTTGTTGGGATCATGGAACCCTTGGAGATGGTCATTATTCATGAGAAGGTCTGGCACCCACATAAATGGCAGCATGATGACCCTTGGACACTATATGATCATTGATGGTGCATTTGGAAATGATTTGGGTCTTGGAATCCATACATATGGTGGTTTGTAAGCCCATGATTGTTGGAGCCTTTGATATGATAGAATCCTTGGTCATGATTCCCTCATCACTTGGCGATGGAGTCCTATGTGATGGGCTTGAAGTCCATGGAAAGTATCTTATTTAAATATTATATGATATCCTTGAAAGAGTCCTTGAAACCCTTGCATGCGGTGCCTTGGGTCTTGAACCATGGTGATGTATGGTCCTATTTGTGGTTATATGGCTATTGGGATGTAGATGGAGGTAGATCCCACGGACGTGCCTTGATATGTTGAAGAAGACTTTGAAACTCTTGTAGTTAGTGGTATGGTCTTTGGCACCCTCATGTGTGGGGTCTTTGACGTCCTGGACACATTGAATAATTTAAGGGTATTAGACCAAGAATTTGCAAATAAACCCATCATAGGGAGATAGTCCTCGTCAAGCCATTTCCATTGATATGTGGAGCATCTTCTAACTCCTTATGGTTGAAGAGATATGAATTTTTGAAGTTGGTGTACCCCATCTTTTTGGGTGAGCCGACCAAACAAAAGAAAATTTAATTATTTGTAATTTTGAATTGCATGTCGGCCCTGTTTGAGGTAATAACTTTCCTCCACGACCTATATAAATAGAATATCAAACATTTCATTTGCTCATCAATTGGAATTTCGCAACTGTTGGAGAAAAGTGCGAAATTTTGTGGAGGAGAAATTTTTGGGCATCTTTACTAAAATTGGCATAACTTTCTCATACGGAATCGGAATTACAAAATTCTTGGCTCGTTGGAAAGCTTGTTACGAGGGCTATGTGATGACATGATCTAGAGTTTCTTTTGGTTTGTCTATTGTTTCTTGACCTTATGATCTTCAAAAAGGTATGGCTCATGCTTCTTGGTTTCTCTTGTAATGGCACATGTCTCTCATGGATAGAGTTCATCTTTGATATTAGTATGTGAGCCTATATATTGGTATATATATTTGAAGTCATTACGGAGGATATGATGATGATGTTGCATACCTTTATGCTATGATATTATACACTTTATGATGATAATGCATGTGATAATGATGTACACTCTATGAAGTTGATGCACTCCTATACAATATGATGTACATGCATACCATAGTGTGATGATGCTCTCCTATGCATTATGGTGTATACTTGATGTTGATGATGCATACACGGTCCACACTGAAGTGACGATTATGCATATTTTATGATGATGATGCATACCCTATGACAATGATGCATACCTATGATGATGATGCATGCCTTATGTTCAGTGTAAGTAGAGAAGGATTATTTGTTCAGTGACTGTGTATGACGAGGTGTACAAGGATGTACATGAGCAGCGTATGGCAGTAAAATGACTTGTTGGTATACATGGATGATTTGGCAGTGATAAGAGTGCAGAGGTTATCAACAGCAGATTCAAGGTTTGGTGTGCAGTTGGTTAGACTCAGATTGACTGAGCCGGATGATGTGAACAACAGATTGATTGGTGCAGACAGATTGATTGGTCAGTTGATGAGTAGTGTGGAGCAGTTGTGGTGCAGTGGTCAGTGGACAGTTGATGAGCAGTGAACAGTTGATGAGTAGTGGTCAGTTGATGAGTAGTGACAGTGGTTGTGCAGTGTGGTACAGATTGGGTACAAGTGTTGGATAGCAGGTCCGCAGGATCAGTGAAGTTTGTGGTTCAGTAGTTTCAGTTACTATCTTCATATCAGGGTGGCAGGACGGGGCAAGGAAATCTAGGGAGCTAAGGCTTCCTTCAGGTTGTAGCCGATAAAGTAGGGGGTTGTAGCCTCCTTCCAGTTGTAGCTGGAGAATTGAAGTCTTTGTAACAAAGGGGGTTGTTGCCTCCTTCCAGTTGTTGCTGGTAAATTATTATTATAAAGGCTTTCGTGGTTTTTCCCCCAGGACTTGGGTTTCCACGTAAAAATCTTGTGTACTGTGTTTTGCTATGCTTTCTATGTGATGATGATATGATGATATGTGATGATGAGCTGTAATTGTTAATAATGCTGATGATATAATGATAATGTGGTAATACATTAATGAATGATGTATTGAAGAAGCAGTTGATGATTGTTAAAGTTGAAAAAGTAATAAAAAGCTATACACACTGTTCACCCCCCCCTCTCAGTGTGCTCGGTGTGTCCAACAATTGGTATCAGAGCGGGGCTTCACAGAAAGCCTTACCAGCTTGAAGGAGATCCTTGATACACCATGGGGTTCTCAGTGAATGGAGCACCATTGTTTTGTGGGACAAATTACTTGATCTGGAAAAGAAGAATGCAAGTTTATCTTGAATTAGAAGGTATTGGAATATGGCAATCAGTGCTTACAGGGTACAATCATCCGAAGAAAGTGAAAACAATAGCTCAGAAGGAGGCAAGGAAAAATAATTCAATGGCTATGGAATCCATTCTTGAAGGCTTATCAGATTCCATAAAAGAGAAGATTGGAAAGTACAACACAGCTAAGGAATTGTGGATCAAATTAGAACAGTTATACTCCACTAAAGAACATGAAGAAGAGGTTATGAAATTCATGGTTAAAGATCTGACAGATCTCCAAAAGGAGAAAATAGGAAAGTGCAACTCAATTGAAGAATTGTCACTAAAGATAGATCAACTCTACTCCATTGAAGAACAGAAAGCAGAAGACAACTCCATAGAAAGGTCAGTACAAGATCCAGGTAAGTTTGAAGGTAAGTCTCTTGAACACCCTGCTTGTAATGTTTTTGAAGAAATATGTTTATCAGGTGTAGAAGATAAGCACTATTCTAAATTCATAGATTGTAATACTTCAAAATGTGATGAATCCCATTGTTCCCTGACAAATTATAGAAATGAATGTTTAGATAATGATATTGCTAATGCTATGCAAAAGGTTGAGAAACTTTGTGAACAGAACAAGGTATTGCAAGAGCAATTAGACAAATCTGAGAAGAGGAATCAAGAAGAATGTGAGAAGGCCACACAGACTATAATTGATCTAAATCTCCAAGTTGAAGAAGCTACCAGAATCAAAGAAGCCATATCAAACTCTTTGAAAGATAAACTTGAGAAGTCAGCTGCTGAAAATAAAAGGCAATTAGAAGAAATTGGCAGGCTCAAAAGACAACGAGAAGATAAGGAGAAAGAAATGACTCGCAAGCTTCAATACAGAGATAGTGAGATCAGTACCTTACTTGAAAAATTGCAGAAGGAAAGTACTGTTGGGTATGTTATATCTCTTCACATGGTCGCTGCGTGTACAACACGATCCCTGCGCCGGGCGCGTCCGGAGGGGGGGGTAGCCCGACAGGGCCCACTCCCTTCGTTTCGGACCGTTAGGCCCCCGTAGTCCGCGCGGAGCGCAAAATTTTTTGGGTTGCTTTTTTGCTTTTTCGCGATTTTTGACCCATTGTACTCTATCTAATCCCGGTAAAAGGGATTAGGGTTGTAACCTAATTTCGGGTAAACGAATTAGGGTTTTAGATGCTGCAGAATACCATTTATTGTATTGTACATGTAAAATAAACATATAATGAAAAAGGAGCTGTGCGGCTCTAAGTTTTGCTGGTTTTTTCCCGGTTAAGGGTTTCCAGGTGAAAATCTCTTTGTAATGTGTGTGCCATTGTGTATTCTCTGTTAATGCTTAAGAATCAATATAAGTCTTTATTTCACTGTTAAGGTTTAAAAAGTTACATTTGGTATCAGAGCATTTTTTGGGTTCAGAGGGACGCCTTTGTTTCCAAGGGTTTGGCTCGATCTTGGATTTGTGATAAACCTGGTTTCAGTGGGAGCTTTGCAGCGGTGATTTATTTTTTTGTTTAAAGAATGGCGAGCAGCTCTAGATTCAAGATTGAGAAATTTAATGGTCAGAGCTTTGAGCTATGGAAGCTCAAAATGGAAGATCTTCTGGTAGATAGAGAACAATGGATCGCTGTAGATCCAGGTACCATGCCCACTGGTGCGGTAAAAGAAGAATGGGAAAAGCTGGAAAGGAAAGCAAGGAGCACCATTCGTCTTTGCCTCGCAGATTCGGTATTGGTGAACGTATCTGGAGAAGACAGTGCAAAGAAGCTATGGGACAAACTGGGAAATCTGTATCAGTCAAAGTTCCTGGTAAATAAGTTATTTCTGCGAAGGAAATTGTACCTTCTGAGGATGACTGATGGAGACTCTATATCAGAGCATCTAAACGCCTTCAATACTCTGGTAAGTCAGTTGACATCTGTTGGTATTACACTTGCTGATGATGAAAAATGTATTAGTCTGTTGTGCTCTTTGCCAGATTCATGGGATAATCTGGTTATAGCTATTGGGAGTAATGCAACCACGCTAAACTTCGATGATGTGGTTGCATCCCTACTATCGGAGGAAATGAGGCGGAGATCCATAGATAGTTCAGCCAAGGATGCCTTATTTGTAAGAGGTCGCCCTGGAGACAGATCTAAAAATAAGTCTTCAGGTGGTAGATCTAAATCTAGAGGGAGATCTAAATCTCCAGGACCTTCTGTAAGAAAATGCTGGAAGTGCGGTAAAGCTGGGCATTACAAGAAGGATTGTAAATACAAAAATACTGATAAAAGCAGAGGACCTAATGATGCTCCATCCGCGGATGGGAAAGAATCTACAGAGGAAGGAGGAGATGTGTATCTGGCATCTTCAAGTACACATGCAGAGCATGATTCGTGGTTGATTGACTCAGGTGCGTCTTATCATATGACTCCTCATAGGGAGTGGTTTTCTGAATACGAAAAGTATGATGGAGGAGATGTATTTCTGGGAGACAACTCGGTGGCGAAAATCATAGGTCGAGGAAAGATCAAGCTACTGCTCAAAGATGGAAGGGTTAAAACTCTTCCTGGGGTTCTGCACATTCCAAAGCTGGCTAGAAACCTTATATCTGTAAGTAAAATGGATGATGCAGGTGTGAAAACATTATTTGAAAAGAACACATGCAAGATGGTTCGAGAATCACTGGTGCTGATGAGGGGAGTTCGGATTGGAACTCTATACAAGTTGTTGGGAAGCACCTTCAAAAATGGATGTAATAGTACTATTGTTCCTGAGGGTAAAAATGAAGGAGACAGAGTCCTTACTGTCTCTAGTGAGAAGACATCGCTATGGCATCGAAGGCTGGGACATATTGGAGAGAAGGGTCTTCGACTATTACAAGGTAAAAGTATGGCTGAAGGCATGTCTGATTTCACATTAGATTTTGATTTCTGTGAACATTGCTTATATGGTAAACAGAATCGCGTAAGATTCTCATCTGGTGTTGTAAGAGCTAAAGGAATCTTAGAGTTAATACACAGTGATGTTTTTGGACCTGTGCCTGTTCCATCACTTGGTAAATCTGTGTATTATGTTTCATTTATAGATGATTTCTCAAGAAAAACTTGGATTTATTTCCTGCGTAGGAAATCTGAGGTTTTTAATAGATTCAAAGAATTTAAGGCTCTTGTAGAGAATCAAACTGAGAAGAAAATAAAAGTACTCAGAACAGATAACGGTGGAGAATTCTGTGAAAGTGAATTTGAGGAGTTCTGTAAAACGTGTGGGATAGCAAGGCAAAAGACTACTCCATACACACCTCAACAGAATGGGGTTGCAGAAAGGATGAACAGGACATTGATGGAAAAGGCAAGGAGTATGCTCAGTGGTGCAGGGCTAACACAACAATTCTGGGCAGAAGCTGTTGACACTGCGTGTTACCTAGTGAATAGGACACCCACATCAGCATTGGTTGACAAGACACCTCATGAGGTTTGGACTGGTAAGAAACCCTCTCTCTCTCATCTCAGAGTGTTTGGGTGTGATGCTTTTGTACATGTTCCAAAGGAGAAAAGGAGCAAGTTGGATAATAAAGCGGAAAAATGTATCTTCATTGGTTACAAGGATGGAGTGAAAGGTTACAAGCTGTGGAACCCAGTAAAAAGGCAAACAGTTTACAGTCGAGATGTGATCTTCAGAGAAGTTGAAAGCACTTCCAAGATTGAGGATGTACCAAAGGAAAAGGATTCAGAGAAGCTACACTTTGATATCAAGGATGAAAGAGGTGACTCTTTTGAGGAACCAGATTCGCCTGAATCAGATGAGGAGGCAGAATCGTCTGAATCAGATGAAGAGGCGGATCCACAGACTCCGGTATTGAGGAGATCTGACCGAGAAAGAAGGCAAGTTGAAAGGTACAGTCCCCCTGATTTTCGTTCTAATTTTGTGTTATCTATTACTGATGATGATCCTAGAACTGCTAAAGAGGCAATGGATTCAGAAGATAGTAAACTATGGAAGAAGGCCATGATAGAAGAAATGGATGCCTTGGACAAAAATGATGCATGGGATCTGGTTGAGTTGCCAGAAGGAAGAAAGCCTATTGGAAGCAAATGGGTATTCAAGAAGAAGTTAAATGCAGCAGGTAAAGTGGAGAAGTACAAGGCTCGACTAATAGCGAAAGGTTATTCCCAAATTGAGGGCATCGATTTTGGTGAGATTTTTTCACCTGTTGCAAAATTGACTTCTAGTAGATTTCTTCTATCTATTTCTGCTGCTTTTGACCTTGAAGTAGAACAGATGGATGTAAAGACGGCTTTCCTACATGGAAATCTTAATGAAGAGATCTATATGAAGCAACCAGAACGGTTTGTGGTGAAAGGAAGAAAGGAGCTTGTCTGTAAGCTGAAAAAATCTCTCTACGGATTGAAACAATCTCCCAGAATGTGGTATCAAAAATTTGATACTTATATACTGGGACTTGGTTTCTCAAGAAGCAAAGCTGATCACTGTGTTTATTTTAAGCTAACTGGTGATCATTTTATTTATGTAATATTGTATGTTGATGATATGTTGCTAATTGGAAACAACAAGGAAATCATCAAGGATGTCAAGAATCAGCTGTCATCTGAATTTGACATGAAAGATCTTGGTGCTGCAAATTTCATTTTGGGCATGGAAATAAAAAGAGATCGTGAAAACAGGAAACTCTGGTTAAATCAGAGGAAATATGTTGAAACGATATTGAAGAGATTTAATATGCAGGAAAGCAAACCAGTGAAGGTGCCCATTCCTGTAGGTGTAAGGTTATCTGCAGAACAGTGTCCCACGACACAAGAAGAGGTAGAGGACATGTCTCATGTTCCCTATGCTAGTGCAGTTGGCAGTCTGATGTATGCCATGGTCTGTACTAGACCAGATATAGCCCATGCAGTGGGAGTTTTGAGTAGATACATGTCAAAACCAGGAAAGGAACATTGGACTGCAGTAAAGAGGGTCTTCAGGTATTTGCGTGGCACTACAGATTCTGCAATCTGCTACCAAGGAAGACCCGGTCTAAACAGAGAGATAGATATACAAGGATTTGCTGATGCTGACTGGGCTGGAGATCTTGATCACATAAGATCTACAAGTGGCTACGTTTTTAATCTATTTGGAGAAGCAATCAGTTGGATGAGTAGAAGACAAGCTGTAGTTGCACTCTCAACTACAGAAGCTGAATACATGGCAGCTACCCATGCAAGTAAGGAAGCTGTATGGTTGCAAAGATTGTGTTCAGGTATTGGTTTTGTTCAAAATGCAGTAAAAATTGGTTGTGATAGCTCAAGTGCAATATTTCTGGCAAAGAACCCTGCTTATCACTCGAGGACAAAGCACATTGATGTGCAGTACCATTTCGTCAGAGACATGGTTGAACAAAACAAAGTGTTGCTGGAGAAGGTTGACACTTTGGTAAATGTTGCAGACTCTTTGACAAAGTCTGTGAGTACTCAGAAGTTCTCTTGGTGCAAAGAGAACATGGGCATTGTTGCCCTGAATTGTTGAAGTCATAAATTTCTCCTGTATGTGAAGAGAACAAGAAGTGGGAGAATGTTGGGTATGTTATATCTCTTCACATGGTCGCTGCGTGTACAACACGATCCCTGCGCCGGGCGCGTCCGGAGGGGGGGGTAGCCCGACAGGGCCCACCCCCTTCGTTTCGGACCGTTAGGCCCCCGGAGTCCGTGCGCAAAATTTTTTGGGTTGCTTTTTTGCTTTTTCGCGATTTTCGACCCATTGTACTCTATCTAATCCCGGTAAAAGGGATTAGGGTTGTAACCTAATTTCGGATAAACGAATTAGGGTTTTAGATGCTGCAGAATACCATTTATTGTATTGTACATGTAAAATAAACATATAATGAAAAAGGAGCTGTGCGGCTCTAAGTTTTGCTGGTTTTTTCCCGGTTAAGGGTTTCCAGGTGAAAATCTCTGTGTAATGTGTGTGCCATTGTGTATTCTCTGTTAATGCTTAAGAATCAATATAAGTCTGTATTTCACTGTTAAGGTTTAAAAACTTACAAGTACCACCAGTCAGAAAGGAGATTCAAGTGATAAAAAGGGAATTCAGTTCAGTCATGAGATTGAAGAGAAACTAAGAAGAAAACAAGAAATTGAAATCAAATCCTTAAAGATAGAATTACGAAAGGTATGTCTGAAAAATTTTGAATTTGAAAAAGAACTCACAGAGATTAGAAAAGAAAATCAAGTACTAAAAGGGAAACTGCGAAAATCTCATGAGGAAGATCAGAACTCAAAAGGACAGATGGAAGACAGTATTATTGATCTGAAAAGACAGGTAGAAGAAGTCAAGAAAATAGAAGAAGACCTAACAAGACAACTCCAAGAAAAGATAGAAATTTGTCAAAGGCAAGAATTGAAGATCCTCTCTCTGAAGGAAGATATGGACAATACAACTGCTCAGTTAAAAACAAATTTGAAGATCGAAAAGAACATTGAAGAAAGCAAGAATTTCAGGGAAAAAGAAGAAGAGGCCAATAGTTATACAGAAGAAAGATCTTTTGCTCAGAAATATCCTATAATGTTGCATGGTCACTGCTACAAGTGTAACAACTATGGTCACAAAGCCATCCATTGCAGAACTCATGACAAAATAATTCCAGATATAAATCAAGGTATGTTTTTCGTTCAATGTTATAATTGTTATCATTATGGTCATTTTGCGAAACATTGCAGGATGCAGGGAGAAGTTAAAGTTTGGAGAAGAAAGCAAGTTCAACCGAATGTCATGAACAGTGATCAGCCTACCAAAGTATGGAAAATAAAGTCAGTAGATTGCACCAATGATCAAAACAGAAATGATGAAAATATTGGGAAAAACCCAATACCATTTTGAAGACTATCAATCAACAACAATGCCCAATGATAGGGGGAGCAGTATTACCAAAGGAAATTCTTGTTGCCATTGATGCAAAAAGGAAGAAAAGGTTTTTCAAGAGTCGAAAAACAAAGAGAAGTTGTTGACAAAGGGAGCATGCCTTGAGGGGGAGCAATGTTGTCAAAGGAAGTTCCCTTTGCCATTGATTCCAAAGGGGGAGAGAAGTTCTTGACAAGGGGAGCTTGTTCTGAAGAGGATTTATGGTGTTGTCATCAATGACAAAGGGGGAGATTGTTGATTAAGTTGTCATTGATGCCAACAGTGTATAGTCATTGATGCCAACATGTCATGGTGCCCCTTGAGGAGCCCCTGAGGGTTAAGTAATTGTCAGTGTCTAAGGAGACCTTTTGATCTTGTCCAAGCCCAAGTTTGAAGCCCTTGGAGCCCTTGGGACAATGACAAAATCCCTGAACACCCTGTAGAGTGTTTAAGTACCCCAAAGATGTTTTGCGTTTCCCCAATTGTTTCTTTGTTTCCCCAGTACCACAACTTATGCCCCAGTATGCTACAAAAGTGTTGAAGAAGTTGCAAGTGTCCAAATGAACCTTTCAGTGGTCATTTGTGTTTATTGAGGTCATGGTACCCCAGGAGAAGGTCTAGCAACCCCACAGGTGATGTCATGATGGATCTTGATCCTTGTAGGTCTCCTGGTGTGGTTGAGCTGGTTGAAGAAGCCTATGAAGCCCCTTGCTTGATGAAGAAGCCCTGAAGAAGTCCTTGGACCCACATTTGATGGCTTAACGGTCCTTGTCCCCTTAAAGGTGATGATGTGGTCATTAATGACTTGATGAAGACTTGGAACCCTTGATGAAGCTCTTGATGCCCGTGTATCCCTTGTTGGGATCATGGAACCCTTGGAGATGGTCATTATTCATGAGAAGGTCTGGCACCCACATAAATGGCAGCATGATGACCCTTGGACACTATATGATCATTGATGGTGCATTTGGAAATGATTTGGGTCTTGGAATCCATACATATGGTGGTTTGTAAGCCCATGATTGTTGGAGCCTTTGATATGATAGAATCCTTGGTCATGATTCCCTCATCACTTGGCGATGGAGTCCTATGTGATGGGCTTGAAGTCCATGGAAAGTATCTTATTTAAATATTATATGATATCCTTGAAAGAGTCCTTGAAACCCTTGCATGCGGTGCCTTGGGTCTTGAACCATGGTGATGTATGGTCCTATTTGTGGTTATATGGCTATTGGGATGTAGATGGAGGTAGATCCCACGGACGTGCCTTGATATGTTGAAGAAGACTTTGAAACTCTTGTAGTTAGTGGTATGGTCTTTGGCACCCTCATGTGTGGGGTCTTTGACGTCCTGGACACATTGAATAATTTAAGGGTATTAGACCAAGAATTTGCAAATAAACCCATCATAGGGAGATAGTCCTCGTCAAGCCATTTCCATTGATATGTGGAGCATCTTCTAACTCCTTATGGTTGAAGAGATATGAATTTTTGAAGTTGGTGTACCCCACCTTTTTGGGTGAGCCGACCAAACAAAAGAAAATTTAATTATTTGTAATTTTGAATTGCATGTCGGCCCTGTTTGAGGTAATAACTTTCCTCCATGACCTATATAAATAGAATATCAAACATTTCATTTGCTCATCAATTGGAATTTCGCAACTGTTGGAGAAAAGTGCGAAATTTTGTGGAGGAGAAATTTTTGGGCATCTTTACTAAAATTGGCATAACTTTCTCATACGGAATCGGAATTACAAAATTCTTGGCTCGTTGGAAAGCTTGTTACGAGGGCTATGTGATGACATGATCTAGAGTTTCTTTTGGTTTGTCTATTGTTTCTTGACCTTATGATCTTCAAAAAGGTGTTTCTTGGTTTCTCTTGTAATGGCACATGTCTCTCATGGATAGAGTTCATCTTTGATATTAGTATGTGAGCCTATATATTGGTATATATATTTGAAGTCATTATGGAGGATATGATGATGATGTTGCATACCTTTATGCTATGATATTATACACTTTATGATGATAATGCATGTGATAATGATGTACACTCTATGAAGTTGATGCACTCCTATACAATATGATGTACATGCATACCATAGTGTGATGATGCTCTCCTATGCATTATGATGTATACTTGATGTTGATGATGCATACACGGTCCACACTGAAGTGACGATTATGCATATTTTATGATGATGATGCATACCCTATGACAATGATGCATACCTATGATGATGATGCATGCCTTATGTTCAGTGTAAGTAGAGAAGGATTATTTGTTCAGTGACTGTGTATGACGAGGTGTACAAGGATGTACATGAGCAGCGTATGGCAGTAAAATGACTTGTTGGTATACATGGATGATTTGGCAGTGATAAGAGTGCAGAGGTTATCAACAGCAGATTCAAGGTTTGGTGTGCAGTTGGTTAGACTCAGATTGACTGAGCCGGATGATGTGAACAATAGATTGATTGGTCAGTTGATGAGTAGTGTGGAGCAGTTGTGGTGCAGTGGTCAGTGGACAGTTGATGAGCAATGAACAGTTGATGAGTAGCGGTCAGTTGATGAGTAGTGACAGTGGTTGTGCAGTGTGGTACAGATTGGGTACAAGTGTTGGATAGCAGGTCCGCAGGATCAGTGAAGTTTGTGGTTCAGTAGTTTCAGTTACTATCTTCATATCAGGGTGGCAGGACGGGGCAAGGAAATCTAGGGAGCTAAGGCTTCCTTCAGGTTGTAGCCGATAAAGTAGGGGGTTGTAGCCTCCTTCCAGTTGTAGCTGGAGAATTGAAGTCTTTGTAACAAAGTGGGTTGTTGCCTCCTTCCAGTTGTTGCTGGTAAATTATTATTATAAAGGCTTTCATGGTTTTTCCCCCAGGACTTGGGTTTCCACGTAAAAATCTTGTGTACTGTGTTTTGCTATGCTTTCTATGTGATGATGATATGATGATATGTGATGATGAGCTGTAATTGTTAATAATGCTGATGATATAATGATAATGTGGTAATACATTAATGAATGATGTATTGAAGAAGCAGTTGATGATTGTTAAAGTTGAAAAAGTAATAAAAAGCTATACACACTGTTCACCCCCCCCTCTCAGTGTGCTCAGTGTGTCCAACAGGTGATGTGGTGATTCTAGTGGTATATGTTATGACATCATCATTACAAGGAGGCAAGAGCAATTGCAAAGGTAAAATCAAAGTTGTGTTTAGCTTTTGACATGATATATTTAGGCCTCTTACATTATTGGTTAAGTGTAGAAGTTTGGCAAACAGATAATCATTTTTTTGTTTCACAAACAAAATATGCAAAAGTTTGTTCGATAAGTTCAGGATTGTAGATCGTAAAATCTCATCTATACCTACGGAGAAAGGGTTGAAACTTTCAGGTACAGAAAGCTAGTGGGAAACATGATCTATCTTAATGCCACTAGACCTGACTTGAGCTATGCAGTCAGCTATATCTCTCGATCTTTGCAATCTCTAAAAACAAAACATTAGTCAACAACAAAGACAGTGCTACAATATGTAAAAGAAACGTTGTACTTTGACATTCTATATGGGGAAAGTAAGGATCCTCAGTGGTGTGGCTATTCAGACTTAAATTGGGCATGCAAAGCAATTTGGTTTAGATGGATGTTTGCAGATTTGCAAGACCATCAGGGTGAGCCCATGGTACTTTTTTGTGATAACCAACGAATTCTCAAGATGGCAAAGAACCATTTCTTCCATGAGCAAACCAAACATATTAATGTGCATTATCATTTCATCTGGCAGCTTGTAGAAGATGGAGAAGTTGAGCTAAAGTATTGCCCAACTCAAGACTAGACAGTAGACATTTTGACCAAGTGTTGTGGCCCAGATAAATTTGTAAGATTTAGAGACAAACTTGATGTAGTTTCTAGAATGATCAAGGGAGGATGTTATAGTTATTTAGTTCATAATGGTCATCTAGACTAGAGATGTAGGCATATCAATAAAGTCATTTTTTTACTTAGTCTAATTCATGCTTTAGTGTTGTATTAATGACATAAAGTACATTTAAGGCATTTTAGGGTTTATGCACTTAGCTTTATGTCATTCCTTTACCATAAAAGGACATGTGCTGTCTTCATTCCTTTAGGGTTTATGCACTTAGCTTTATGTCAATCCTTTACCGTAAAAGGACGTGCTGTCTTCCATATTCTTTTGTGTTCATGGTTTCATTGTGTGTTTGGTTTCTCTTTGTAATACTTATTATGATGAATATTACAGGTGGACATTTAGAGGAGATAAAACTTTGCTAGCTGATATTACATCTTTGATTATGACTCAACAGTGGAAACTTAGCTATGTCTGAGATTTTAGTGGAGAATTCTAGTTATTCTTCCCATCTTTGGAGATTTTTATATTAGTATCCTCGTGATCTTTAAAGAATATGCTGTTCATAACTTGCATTTCTCTATTTGTACAATTGTAAGGGATAAGAACCCCAAGGTCAAAAAATTAATTTTATCTTTCATTTTTTTCTTGTACTTGATGTTTGTACCATTTGTGTTTTCCTCAAATAGAGTCCTCGTCTGGTGTTTCTCTTTTTCATTCTAGAACTTTTGCTATGCATAATGACTATTTGCGTTATTGTATAATTTCTAATAGGACAAACTAGCGTATATATATATGTTACAAAAACCGAACTGGTGGTCGAACCGGCTGACCATGTGAACCGGAACCGGACCAAAACTGGAAAAAAAATCGGACCATAAAACCGGTCCACCAAAAATACATAAAATATTCAAATTTTGAAAAATTATATATATATTCATGTGCATCCATGTGAATTCAAACCATTATACACAAATTTGCAAAAAGAGCTCCTGTATGTATTTTGCTAGGTGCCATACTGATCATATTTCACTTGAATCATATGTCTAACATGCTGAGGAAACTGTTGTTGTTGAAAAGGCTGTTTCAAGGTTGTTAAACAGACTGTCACCTTGGAATATGCCCACAAAAGTTTCTTTGAACTACACAGTTAACTTAGAGTTGTTGTTAGGGCTACTCAACGCCTGTTTACCGCTGTAGGTAACTACTATTAGGTGTATTTTATTTATGATGATATAACCAGGACTGTTGTAGGTACTTAGCATACTCTTTCAAGGATGCTACACTTCCCAGGAATGTCAAGAATGATCCTTAACTCAAAATACTCAAGTGAATAGTGTGAGAGAAATAGAGTGGTTAGGGTTGCTTTTATAGCTTTCTTAGGGGTTTAGGGTTATCTAGAACCTTCCCCACTCAACCAACATTTTTATTTTTTTAAATTTTTTTTAAAAATGGCCTCTTAAGTATCATTGTATAGTTTTGTACTGAACCGGTCAAAACCGGAACCGGAACCGGAAAACCGGCCGGAACCAGTCAGAACCGGCCGGTTCCGTACGGAGCCGGTCATTTCCGGTTTGAGACACCGGTTTAACCGGCCGGTTTTGCCAGAAACGGTCCGGTTTTTGTAACATTGATATATATATATATATATATATATTGTCTGTATTGCTGGAACTCCATAAATTTGTTATGATGCTAAAGTGGCAGATTTATATCATGCACTTTTGATGTTTAAAAAACTGAGCTGGGATTTGATGGTCATCTTGGTTCCCCTTGAAACTGCATTGTGGAGTTTCTTAGATGATATCCAGGTATGATTTCATTGAGAAGCTCACCGGTCAAAACAAGAACATATGAGATCCAGCTGCAAATTGAATAGAAAATTAGGTTTTATTAGGCATCTGTAGTCGAAATCTTTTAGAGCAAACTATTAACTCTATGCTAGTGCAGGATTCTGTTAGATATCCACTGCTAGAATCTTCTGCTTGCAAGTACTGAATATGTGCTGCTTAGGATCAGAGAAGCATTTGTAATGTTCTTCTAACAAGAATACCATTTTTTTGTTGGCAGGTGTTTATTGCAGATTCAGAGAAATTTGAACATCCATTAGCTGAACCCTGGGCTGAGCTAATCCGATTAGTTCAACAGAATGGCTCTTATTCACATATAATTGCCGCCTCAACTTCTTTTGGAAAAAATGTAATGCCACGAGCTGCAGCTCTGTTGGATGTTTCTCCTGTTTCAGATATCACACAGATTATTGGGGATCAAACATTTGTCAGGTTGTTTACTGAATAACTCACTGATCTTATGTGCAAATCTCATATCGTGGATTGGAATGTTTGTGATCCAAGACTTTCTTAAGGTCTCTTTTGTTTGAACTAGATGCAAATGCGATCACTTTAAATGTATTAAGTACTAGAATGACACTGGAAAGCCATCTTCAGCTGGTACTTTTAGCCTTTAGGAAATTTCCAAATAACCTGAATTAAAATTATTCCAGAAACATTGGAATTCGCTCATAGAAAGCTATAGTTTGCAATTTAAAATTTTCTTCTTTCCCTTAATGTTATTTTCGTATTTTATCTTTTATTGCTGTCTATTTACTATTACTGATTAGCATAAGCAGTAAACTGGTATTGGGCTGATGGTGGCATTGCCAATTACTAGTAGTCTAGTACTATAGGTTGGTTTTCACTCTACAAAACTGAAAACTTGGAAATTGAAGAAAAATGGTGTTATGGGCCAGAGATAGAGCAAATGAAGAAATCTAAAGCAGAGATCTTAAAGTGCCAAGGAGGAAGACATGAGGAACTTGCTCATGTAAACAGAACACAGTATTATCTTCAACGTAGGGTCAACATCTTGCAAGAAGGGAGGTCCTCTTATACACTAAAGATTTTTTCTTCGACAGACGACACTGTTATCACATATTTGTTCAGATCGGACTTGCTTCTGATTTTGTCAGAGCAGACCACAGTTTTGAGAGAGTCCTTATAGTGGATGCAGTGTCCCATCAGAGGATTTGAGGATTATCTCATTTTTCAGTAGTTGGATTAGATATGATGGCAGAGTATCAGAGGGGCTACCTTTGTCATTATTGAGCCCTCTTCATGTCATCCCCTGTCATACATTTTAGACCTTGGTACAGTGGACCTTCATGCTTATCCTTTTGTAGTTGAGATCTCATTTTCCTTGGCCCTCCAGAGTCAACAGGTGGATACCTTGTAGCTGCAATTCAGATCAGGTATATGATAGAAGTATATTTATGGATTTCATGAGTTTTATTGATGTACCGACTTATGTTAGACTTTGTCATGCATAGATGATCATGTGATTTTATCGGTTGACTGTAAGTAGGACTTGTGCTTGGTGTGGTTTAGGTGCATTAGTGGTAGTTTCATGCACATATTCTTGTTGAAGTTGATTGCTTCTTAATGTATAGATCATCACCCCTCTCTTGGTTCCGTACTTAGCCTTCTCCCAATTATCCCTTTCATCCATGTGTTGCAAACTCTCTTGACTTGGACATGACTGATGAACTTGAGGACAACCCCTCAGTGACCTCTTTGTTAGGATGGCCTCCATGTCTTCCCAGGTGTCTTGGCTCTGATGCACGTGACAAAACTATACGAAGCTTGAATTCTTCTTGTCGGATAGCTACCGATGTTGAGTTCTGACTCTCTGAGCCTAGGTAGTCTAGTCACCGGAAGTGTACCCCTTAGACTTGAAATAAGTGCTCCCCATCCTTGAAATTGGTTAGTGGCTGGAAGGGTAGGTAATCCTCCAAGTATGAGTTTAAGCCTATTTGCCCCTAAAAATGCATCATTGTGGCAACTTCATCACACCTATGGACGGTGGCTAGCAGCGGAGCTAAGGCTGTGTCATAACTTCATCACACCTATGGACGGTGGACAGTACTTTTTAGCCATTAGCTAACTAAAGGATTGTAAAGTGAAATGTGTTAGTGTTTGCACTTTAATTCAATGATGTTAGATCTTTAAACTGAAATATAGACAAGCACAACAATACACAAAAGACACAAGAAATTTCCTCGTGGAAACCATAAAAGAGAAAACCCCGCAATTTCTTTAGAAATAGATTTGTCACTAGTACAATATCAACCAAGATAGAAAACCCAAAGATAAGATGTCTTCTACAGCTTCCCTCTTTCTTCTCCAGCGAACTTGCCTTCTCTCTCACTTGGTGCGAACTTGCTTGAGTGAGTGTGATATCCAAATGAGAGAGTGAGCCTTTCTATTTATACTTTAAGTGAGATTGACCTAATTCCCCAATGGGGCCGACTTGCTTAACTAACTGGGCCGACCTGTCCTAGGGAGACTCAAAAAATACATTTTACATTTATCTTTTGGGGAACTATTGCCACGACTTACAATGGAAGTTTTACCTCGATATTCTTGCATGACCAAATACAATAATGACATCCCCAAATAGAGGAAAAACATTTCCGACGGAGGTACAATAAAAGTACAATAATAATAAAATAATAATATACAAAAGAATATCTTCCGAAGTTACATTTTCAACAACAATATTAATTATTTTATTCAAGCAGAAAATTAAAAAATTAAAATAACCAAGGTCTTTGATGTATGATGGTGGGATAAGTGAATGACAAAATATGACTTGGGTAATGTTATGATGGTCCCCTAGACACATTTGGACCACTTTTCCTAGAGTCACAACTTATTTCCACTTGGTATGTGTTGTTTATCTTCATGGTGGGGCATCTTCTCTCCCTAGGGGGTGCATTCTTCATCTTGTGACTTAAATCTTGAGCTTGACATTGTAATAAAAGTGTGTTTGGATAATCAAGGTGATAACTTGATTCCCCTAGCATTTTATTTGATATATCATTCATGTATTATGACATTGTATAGGGCATTTGGAGGTAATTTGCTCCCCTCCATAGAAGTCATTTCCAACCATTTAAAAAAAGATAAAAGTGAGATAAATTCTCATCTGTTGATCGTGTATTAGCATCATTTAATCTCAACCATCCACATAAGGATGAGTTAGGTATTTTTCCACTCTCTATCTTTAAAAGAGAGTGAGATCTTCATTGTAAAGGACTTTTGGCATTTGCAACAAGAAAATACAACCAAATTTTGGATCCATCTCTTCTCTTTGTTTTCAGATGTTGTGATGATTGAATATTGTCTTTCCTATCCTTTTTAGCTTATCATCTCTCAGCTATAGCGATTTGGGCATTCTCTTCTCATGTTTTTTGTGCAGGTGGAAGGAACAATAGCGCCCTCCTAAAGGCGCCTTGGTCATTTGTGCAAGAGGGGGATATATCAAGAGTTTGGTAGGATTTACATCCCATCAATTTTCTTATGTCTCTCTTTTGTTTATGCACAGTAGTTCTTCTTTCAATCGTCATTTTCATTTAGCATAGAGATTCTCCTGCTAATGTGTTTTTGGTTGCTTCCAGGCTTGAGCACTTGGACAACTAATGCGCCTAGTTGGTAGAGTTGAAGATTGGTGGCTATTGTAAGGAAGGGTAGACGACTTCACCATCAAACATCGGATCCGGGGAAGAGTACCCTTCCATTTCTTGAAGTTTCTCTTTGAGAAGAAACCACTAGTCACACACTTCATTATTTTTCACCTCCTTTTTTTTTGGTTTTTTTTCGCATACGGGTTTTGTGGGTAGTTTTCACTTGGTATTCATTTGCATGCTACACTTAGTGAGTAGTTTGTGCTTCAAAATCTACACATTATATGCTCCATAGCCCCTAGGTGTAGGCATTCGCCATTTCATGAAAATTTCCCAAGTGGGTATTTCTCATTGCACCTTAGGATGCATGTTTTGTTCGCTGCCCTTCTTTTCCTTGTATTAGTATCTATTTGCAATGATATATTTGTTTATGAAGTCTCTTCTAAAGCCAATACAAATCACCTCTTGTGTATGCATCAAATCATTTCATCTTTCATCTACGTAATATCAACATAGGAGTAGATTTGGAGAATTCTCGGGGTTCAT
This sequence comes from Larix kaempferi, assembly GCA_027924585.1. Lineage (NCBI taxonomy): Eukaryota > Viridiplantae > Streptophyta > Pinopsida > Pinales > Pinaceae > Larix > Larix kaempferi. The sequence goes on along the minus strand of BSBM01000951.1, from coordinate 8,840,648 downwards.
ACACCATTTCTAGACTTTGATCTAAGCAGGTCATTGAGTATTTTTATTTGTTGGTCTGATTTACACAACCTTTTAATTCCATAACTAGCCCTTAACATCTTCACTTAGTGACGAATTTTACTAAGTCTTAGAAGTTTTATCCAGGGTACCTATTTCGTCATTGTTTACTAAAGCATCTCAAGTACCCTTTAGTCTTTTAAAAAAATTCTAGCAAGTACGTACAAAGAGTTGGGATCACTCTTGGCTTGTTCTTTGGAAAACTGGCTGGGGTCACCTCCCGTGGCTAGTTTGGTTTCACCACAAGTGAGATTGGGAAGCCTAAAGAGAGAGGAGCCTATCCGACATGACACCATTTTGGGGGTAGGATTCTTTAGCTATCACGGACCTAGTGGCTGTAGTTCTCTACCATCCTAGATATGATTACACACACTTAGAGCCACTAGAGATTTTGTGATAACAGTCACCTTGCTTAACTGAGAAGTTACAGTGTGCAAGTGGTGACATCTAGATTGGAGTCACATTCCACTAAATGGTGAAGTTCATTAAATTCAAAGTGTGTTAAAGACAAAAGATACCACAAGGCAGAACTTCTGAGGGTGAAACTCCGAGTCACACCAGGTGATGAACACTTTAACCCTATGGTGTGAATTAGATGGAGACGACAAATCTTTTTGGGGCTTGCACTACCTTTTAGATGTTTGCATTGGCTTCTTAGTACTTAGTGATTCCTAAAAGTATCTTCACAATTTTCCAAGGCATGTGCAGTCCCTTTGTCCATGCAACCATGGGGAAGCTTTCCTGAATCCCTAGGGACCACTTGACTTCTTTGGAAAGCCGTCATAAAGAGATTTACAAGTCCTTATAAGGGGTTTTCTTCTTGGTTGGAGGTTCCAACTTACATTCAATGCTTACCTTTGTTAGATTTTTAATAATATAGCAGTATAATTTTCATCTCCTTTAACCTTAACTACACAAAATAACCATCCATAGAAACACAAGAGACACAATAGTTTACCCTGGGAAAACCCAAACTCGGGAAAAACCCATCCAACCTTTCTTATTCAAATATTCAGTACAAAATACAAGTACATAAAATATAGAAGTGATCGAGAACAAGAGAGATCACATAAAAGATGATGCCAAATAAAGAACCCCAGAAATAACAGTCTTCTACAACCCTTGAGCAAACTTCTCCTTGCTTGAGCGAACTTGCTTGAGTGTGTCAAATGAGGAGGGCGTCATCTCTAATTTTACTCGATTTCTGGCTGACTTTTCCACTGGGGTCGACTTGTCTTCTTCAACTGTACCGACTTGTCTTCTTCAATAATAAATTACACTTGATTTATTATTTTCTTTCTGGGTCGACTTAGCTAGTGAGGATACCTCATGTAGCTACAAACATCAACACTCCCTCTTAGCTAGGGAGTTATCATCACGCTGGAACACATCTGGATATCATTTGATCGCCGCGGTCTGCCTTGTACATCTCGTCATCATAAGAAAGGTCTCTTCTGATCAACTCCTTCTGATCAGAACAATTGTTTCCACTGGAACCACATCATCTTTCCAAAGATGATATCTGATCTATTTGATCAGCCTGGTCATCCTAGACCACAGAGGATTACTTCCTCATGCTTTATCAGTCTAAAACTGAAAGGAGGTTGCACTCCTTAGGTAGACACTTATTCCAAGCACTTTATCGATCTTAAATCGAAGGGAGGCTACACATCCCTAGGAAGACTCTTCTTTCAAGCACTTTATCGATCTCAAATCGAAAGGAGGCTATGCATCCCCCAGAAGACTCTTCTTCCAATTTACAAGTCATTAGTAATTACAACTAGAAGGCGGTGATGACTGCAGCTAGTCCACCCCTTTGGGCCCAAACTCCACACAGGAGCACTCTCCACATACAAGAACATCCCACACAGGGATCCACTCCACAAAGGATTCCTCTCTACATAAGAGAATGTTCCACACAGGAACCATCCCACATAGGGATCCACTCCACATAGGAGCACGTCCCACACAGGGATACACTCCACAAAAGAGTCAGGCACAAGTCTCGGCATGTGCCACATCGACAACCACACTGGTCATCAATCTCCCTTCCTGAGGAAGGCAATATCCACCACCCAAAGCCTTTCACGGAAATATGCAAACTTCACTCTAGACAAAGGATTGGTAAGGATATCTGCAATCTGCTCATCTGTGGAGATATACTGGAGCTTCACTACTCCCTTTTGAACTGTCTGTGATGTAGTGATATCTGATCTCAATATGTTTGGATCTGTCATGGAACATAGGGTTCTTTGAGAGCTTTACGTAGCTCTGGTTGTCATAGAATATCATTGTCACATCAAGTTCATGACCATACAAATCTGCAAGCAACTTTCGAAGCCATACTGCTTCCTTGCTAGCTGTACTGGCTGTGAGGGACTCTGCTTCTGCTGTACTGAGTGCCATAGAAGACTGTTTCTTTCTAAACCAAGAAACCATAGCTGATCCCAAGCTAAAACAACACCCAAAGGTGCTCTTTTTGTCAACAACACTTCCAACCCAATCTGAATCTGTGAAGCCCACCGGCCTCACTTCATTATCTGAGGTATATCTCAATCCATAACCAACTGTACCACGAAGATATCTAAGCGCATGCTTAGCTGCTACCCCATGTACTTGTCTCGGCTCGACCATGTGCTGACTCATTGTGTTCACTGCATAACATATATCTGGCCTAGTATTAACCAAGTACAACAAGGAACCAATCAACTGGCGGTACATGGTGGGATCCACTAAATCTGAAGATATGGTAGAATCATGTAATTTAGATTTGCTTCCCTGGGTGTAGCCATGGACTTATAGTCCATCATACCAAATCTGCGCTAGATCTGAATTGTATACTTCCCTTGCCTAAGGAAGATCTCATCAGGTCCCTGCCACACCTCTAAACTCAAGAAATAATGCATCAACCCCAAGTCTTTCATCTCAAATTCATGATTCAACTCCCTCTGCACCTGACAATCAAACTCTTGTTCCTTATGAGAAAGAGATCATCAACATAAAGTACTAGGATGATTGGACGATCTTTAACAACCTTGTAATAAAGGTTCTGATTTGCTTCACTTCTGGTGAAGCCCAACTCTGTCAGGTATCTGTCAATTCTGGAGTACTAGGCTTGGGGTGCCTGCTTAAGCCCATAAAGAGCTTTCCTCAACCTGCAAACATGAGACTCCTTCTCATGTATAACGAAACCTTGTGGATGCTCCATATATACCTCTTCCTCAATTATACCATTGAGGAAAGCAGTATTTACAATCGTCTGATGTAACTTCCAACCCATGATAGAAGCAAGAGAAATAATGGACCTGATAGTAGAGTACCTGGAAACTGGAGCAAAAGTCTCCTCATAATCTATTCCCTCTATTTGAGAGAAACCTCGGGCTACGAATCTGGCTTTGTGATTCTCGATGTTGCCATCTGCAACATGCTTGATCTTGAAGATCTACTTGGAAGTCACTACTGACTTCCCTTTAGGTCTCAGAACAATATCCCATACATCATTCTTCATGATGGATTGATACTCATCCATCATGGCATCTCTCCAAACTTGATGTCCAACCAGTGTTATCGGAACCGGACCGGAACTGGAAAAATCGGTCGGTCCGACTGGTTTACAGAGGTAACCGGTCCAGTCAGGGACCAAGACCGGTTGAACCGGCCGGTCCGTACAGTGACGTACGACCGCGGACAGTGGATCCACGAAACTGAATTTTTTTTTAAATAAACACAATTTTTTTTTTCTATGCTTCTATGATCAGTTTGTTGTTATTCATTAATACTATGGTTGCCATTTTGAGCCCTTTGTTGATGTACTTTGGTTTAGAACCTCAGAGATGTATTGCACTAGGTGTTGTTTTGGTTATTTGCACCCATACTTGCTATATATATGAGAAACTTTGCATATTTGTGTATTAATGGTTTGGATTCATATGTATGCACATGAATATATTAGTTTTTTACAAAATATGAATATGTTATGTACTTTTAGTCGACCGTTTTTTTTCCCGGATTTTTTCCGATTCCGGTCTGGTTCACATTTTGGGCTTCGCCGGTTCGATGACCGGTCCGGTTCCGATAACATTGTGTCCAACTGCTTCCTCAAAACTGAAAGGCTTTGAATCACTTATGTGACTCATCAAGGCTGAATATCCGGAGTATCTGTTAGGAATATACAGGATTTGGACTGCTCCCCTATGCACCATAGCATACCGCAAGCTGCACTATTGGACACAGTTTCTCATCCATTTGTGAGTTTACTGAAATGAGCCTCTTGCTCTCTCTATGTCACTGGATATGACTCCAGAATCCCTCTGGAACTGTGCTGCAGACTCCCTCTGCAACTCTACATCATACTCTCCCTCTAGAGCTGCTCATTGGCTAGTCCATCAACTTTTACGAGGTGTCATCCTGGATGCCAATCTGAAACGCATCCTGAACATTGGCTCTGCCTCCGGGCCATTCACCCCTTAGCCAAGTCACATGGCTAATATCGGGGAAATGTCCACTTGATGCTACAAACATCGGTCTTCAAACGCTCTGCTCCCTCTGCATCTGAGCATCTTGCTCCCTCTCAAATACTGAGTATCAATGAGATCTTCACATCCATCACTTGTCCTCTTGCTAAACGACTATCACTTGTTCTTTGGTACAAGTCTCTTGTAGGTCATAGCACATGATCTTTCCTACAAGTCAATTTCAGTGAATCTGTTACCAACATTGCATAATCAAATCATATTGAGATTTCAATGCAATAGTTCACATAGTTATGTAAGCATCTTAGCCATTGCTTCAGCACAACACCCATCCATATCCCAAATAGGGTTCATGGGTTGCTGTGCAGCACTATAGGCTACTTACCCAACATATATATGCACTACATGAGCCCATCGCTCATTGATCTCAGCCATATATAAATGCATAAAATAAAATTGTATCACATATCTACATATAATTGTTGTGAACATTATCCTTTAAACCAAACATTCAAAGATTTAAAGAATAACTCAAATGACAGTACAAATACTTATATTTTATTTTTTTGTTAGCTCCCTCTTGATCTCTGCCTCCTTGTAGAAGTCACGGGAGTCCTCAGATCTTCATCTTCTTCTGTAGCCTGGATCTTCATACATCACCAATGACAATTACATCATCTTGATACTGCAATCATTGGTGCACTCATAAAGTGTACTAGAAGAAATACTCCTTTCGACAATCTTCTGCACATTCCTCAAGATCATCTTCAGCATTTCTTGACCTCTTTTGTGGAGAACCTTCATCAACATCACTGTCCGAAATAGAACCTGAGAGAGCAGTAACAAGAAAGTAACTGTTATCATACCATAGTAGCAGGGCTACTATTCTTGCTTAGCAGATATCTGCACATTCCAGAGCTTACATTATTCAGAGCTTGGCTATGATGACTTTGTACTTTGTGATCACTCATGATCAGAGCAGTGTATTTCTCAGACTTATGTTAGACCTTGTGTCAAGGTTGAGCCTTGAGAGTTCAGATTTGATGACCGATGTGACCCTTTATTCCATACAGTTTCAGTTCAGTGCCCAGAGATGTATTGCAACTGTGTTGCAGATGGTATATGATGATTATTCTTATGATGATGTTGTATGACCTATGGATGTATGATCATTGACTGTGGATTATTATCTTGTTGCTTTAGTCATGTTCATAGCATTGGCTTGGTATATAATTCACGATGTGGCAAAATGTGTAAAACTTAAAATGAACTATAAAATGGACATTTACTTGCACATTTAGGTTGTTTGAAAAAAATCACTGGTTTACCACCTTACATAGATATGGTCTTTCTTGACACCAGTTGTCTGCTAGCTTAGGATCCACCTTCACTTGACTCCATCCATATATGACTTTCCTTATTTGGCTTTAACCCATGACTTGTCTTTCTTGACTTTCTGATATTGAGGACTTCCCCTTTTTACTACCTCTATGTTTGGACCGCATCCTTGTTTGTTTGGTGTCTTAGCTCTGAGTTGGTGACAGAACTTGCCTTTGGTAAGTTGGATTGTAGGCCTAAATCATTCTGATCGGTTGTCCCGATGTTTGGCACTGGCACAAACTCCCCCTAGTCACTTGAGATGTTGTTAGCTAAAACAGAAAGCTCATGTACTACCTATGGAAACTTATATAGATTCGCCCATGGAAACTAAAAAAGGGCAAGAGCGATGAACTGCTAAAAATACTCCTCGAAGAGTATAAGAAAGGTCCAAGAAAGCAATGGTTCTTAAATTCTATATCTAAACAATTGCTGACCTCATATATGTACAAACATGCCCTAGATGAAAGTTGCAATTAGTTGTGCTTATCAGCACACCTGAGATCCGAAGGGTTATGTAGGCCAAAAAGGCCATCGAATGAAATCAATGGATCCCAATGAAACTGGATCATCTTTTATAAAAGTAGACATGATGCCTAAGTTGAATAAGTACTCTCTAAACAACTTACCCATTTGTGAGGCACAACCATCCCCCGTGTTATTTTGTCCAGCACAGAGTTTGTAGTTTCCCCTTTCTCCCAGTCCAAAGTATCTTTTAGTTGAGTTTAGACAAGTCACCCCCTTTGCCCAACCTTGTTCCTAGCCTTCATCCTTCGCTAGCAGTTTGACCATGTCCAATGGGTGAATTTGTCATTTAAACTATTGTGCAAGTAATTATAAATAACAAAGGAATATACTAACATGATTAATGCCACTGAATGGATGCTATACTTTAAGTTAAGCTGTGAGTATGATTAGAGGAACATGTCTTAGTCTATTGAGATGATTTATCCTTGGTTGTATATGGACCTAGTCAAACCTAGTTTGACTGTGGTCACTTCTTGGGATCCGTGATGATGTGGGCCATGAAGGCTTATTAATGATGATGTATGGGCCCACATACTCTTGATGATGATGCTATATGATGGACATATGATGATTGATGCAGTTCAGCAGGTTTTATTATTACTTCAGATCATCAGATTATACACTGTCCATATATGGTGGACCCTACAGCTGGCCCATTAGGGCAACCCATGGTGTATGAGTACACATTCTTAGTAAATTTGGGTTTTCTGGATCCTCTGAGACACTTATCTTTTAGTTCCGGGCACTTCTGACAGTGATAGATGCAGTTTTACACTTGTTGACCAAATTTTAGGCTGATTTCCCAGCCTGAGCAGCAGGGGCCATGAGAGGCCAGTTCACCTAGGGCGCTGTATGAGAAGGGGGTGGTCCAGCCACTTGTTATTACTATTTATCCCCCCTTCTGGAGAGCCTGGTGGGCTCAGTTCGACAACGCAGATGCCCTAGGAGGCAGTTTCAGCACTTTCACAGTTACCGAGGCAGTCCAGAAATGGGATAAAAGGGTCACTGAGGAATTTGATTTGGGCAATTGAGGCAAGGTTTTGGCACTTGGTTTTCACAGAGGTCTTCTAGGGTGAACCCCCTATCTTCCAACCAGTTTTCATCATTTGGGTGGGTTCACAGAGGCCACAGGAGGCCTTTTACTGCTTGTCTGTCACAGATTTGATCATTTATATTTATTTTGGACATATTATATTATTTTATTGTGCCATGGGGATGAGCTAGTAAGGATTGATGCCTCCTAGCCCCACCATGAGCTCCATGTGTCATGTCCTAGTCATATGAGGTGGGCTTTTGTACTTTTACCCCCTCTAGTGGATGATGTCACCCTCCTTGAGTATCTTTTAGCTATGACGTCATCACCTTTTTGAGTGATTTATGTATTATGTTATTATGGTTCATCTTAGCCATTGATTATGTATTGAGATCTTTTAATCTCAACCACTCATTTTCATGTTGTATTGTAAAGTGGTATAGGGTTTTGGTCTTTATTATCCTATATAAGGAGGAACCCCCTATTGTATAGCTCACCTTTGGAGTTCTGGAATATTGGAATAGAACACTTCTTTGTGGAGCATATTTCTCTTGTCTTGTGTATTCTCTTGCATCTTGAGTATACAGTATCTCTTCTATGTATCATTGTGGATTTTGGAGCTACATCTTGTTTTCTTGCAGGGAGGCTGAATTGGTGGAGAGGAGGACGATTTGAAGAGGATTATTGTTGGAGGGATCCACATATTTTCTCTTGGGTTGATCTTGGTGACAGGGAGTATCATTATTGTATCTTTGTGACATAGTTGATGCTTTCTATTACATCTTGCCATCATTTTCATAATCATCTTACTTGGCTTGTTTCACTTGATCTTGTCTTGTAGGAGGAGGACGATTTGGCATCTTGAAGGAGAACGTTTTTGCTTGGAGCTCTTGGATCTCACTCTTGAATATACACATAGGAGAATGATATCAATTTGCAAGGTGGCCATAAGCAATTGAGGTAAGTTCTTCAAGGTATGTGCCTAGATCCATCCATTCTTCTTCATTGGTCACAAACCCTTAAAAGTCAAAACCTTCATTTTTGTTTTTCTTAGATCTACTTGGATCTAGCCTAGCTTTTGGAAAGATATTGAAAACCCACCTCTATATTATCCATGGCAATTCGGATCCATAGTTTGGTGGGGATTGGGTTCCATTTGACACACTTTCCAAGGCAAAATAGCCCTCTTGAGGCAAATCGCACCCCTTTGGAGAAGCTAATTGGGTTAGATCCAACACATGGGTAGGTGAGATCCCACTTGATTTGAACTCCTCACACTTGATAACCTACCCCTAGTGCTTCACTTCTTTGATTTTTGCCTTGTGGGCCCCATTCCTCATTTTTAGGGTTGTGCCCCACTTGGGTCAATTTGGTGATGCACTTTCAATTTCAGATCTATGGAGATCTAGCCATTGGATCACTTTGATTTTCTAGATCCACATTGATAATTGCCTAAACTACCCGGATCTAAAGTTTGGTGGCCATTGGACTTGATTTGACACACTTTTCCATGCATTTAGCCCTCCTTGGGCAAAGTCTCACTCCTTGGGGGTTTGAGTTTGTCCACTTCTAGGACGTGGGTGGTTGAGATCCCATTGGATTTGAAACGAGCATACCTTGAAACCTACATCTAGTGTCTCACTTTGTGAAGTTCTGCCTTGGGGGTAGCATTCCTTGTTTTGGGGATTGTTGTCCACTTGGGTCACCTAGTGAAACATTAGATCTAGGAAGATCTAACCATCCAATCTACTTGATCTTGAACAATACCCTTGATTTGGATCTTAGGTGTCCCGATCTACACTTTCACATCCTTTTGATTCCATTTGCCCATCCATTTCAAGGCACTAGTCCACCTAAGGCAATTCGCACTCCTTGGGAATAGTGTCAAGTGCTAGATCCCATATGTAGGTATCCCTAATTTCATCTTAGATCCATAGATCTAGTCTTTGCATACCCCTTGGTACCATTTGCACCCTTAACTTCACCTTGTGGGTCCCATTTGAACCATTCCCATATCCCAAGGAAGTGGGTCCCACATGTGTCTTTTATGGTACTAGATCTTGTTATCTAATTTCATTATGTGGCCTAAATAACTCATTGGTTGAAACACTAGTCACTCCTTAAGCCTCTTTCAACCATACTTAAACTTCTAGGTCCACCTAACCTTGCATTGGTTTCCGTAACTCATCTTTCACATTTCCCTAGAAACCTTTGTCTTGGTCCAATCACCTTTGATTGGCTATAGGGTCTCCCCCTAGGTCTTGTTTCATCTTGATCTAAAGTGAAGAGTGCCTCGGTTGACGTGACTCCCAGCTTGCATTGGGAGCCGTGGCATCTCTTGGGTCACCTCTTTAGTTGTCCATTTCCTCTGCCATCCCAAATGGGATACCATTAGGGACAACTACAAGTTGTGTGATAACATTTTTGGCACCGTTGCCGGGGAAGGTAGGGGCCTACCCTGGTTCGACATATATTTTCAAGCTCTACTCCCGTTTTCTTTGCCAACATGTTTGGCGCCGTTGCCGGGGAGGTAGAGGCTTACCTTAGGTTTCTGCGATTATCCATGCATAATTCATATCTTATCGCATCCGGATTAATCTAGATGGTTATCATTTCAATCCTTAATTTAAGCATAGCCATCTATTTGTCGCTCATCTTCTCCCCGCTTATTAACGACATACATCTTGGTAGAAGAGTTTTAAAATCTGCCTGGCGACTCCACATAAGCGACTCCACTGGTGATCGATCCTATCATTATCTAGAACCCATAGGGTGCATCATTTTGTATTTAGGTTCTTGATTTAAAATAATAATAATAATAAAAATAAAAAAAATAAAAACATTTTGCCATCCATGGCTGCTTCTGAGCGGCCTAGGACTTTTGGTCGATTGAAAGTTTTTGACTTCTCAAAAATTATTGGGTATCCTCATTATGTTCCTCATCAAGCTCGTGAAAGGTTGCCTAAATTTGATGAAAGTTATGATAAATCTGCTAAAAGGCACCTTCTCACTTGTAGGGAAATTTTTAATGAATTGTCTATAACCCATGAGGATGTATGCATGAAACTATTGGCCTCATCTTTCCAAGGAAGAGCTGAGCTCTGGTTCCTAAATTTAAAGACCAATAGCATTTCTGGATATGACATGTTTGAAAGTAAATTCTTAGAAGAATGGGGAAGTGAACTCGATGATATTTATTCTTCAATTCAAATCCAAGATCAAAACCTTCCCCTTTCCGATCCTATCGTTGAATCAATCAATAATCAAATATCAAATGAACTGTCAACATCCGGAGATGACCCCTCCTTCCCAATTTCTTTTGGGGATGAGTCTTCCACTTCTGAGTCAATTGAGAGTCAAGTCCACAATCATTGTATAAATCATAAGTTTTCAAATTCCTATTTAGGTAGCTTTATTCTTGATCCTGAGGAAATTTCTGGGGGTGAGCCTTTAGTCAGTCAGTCTATTGAAGTTCCTCCCTCGGAGAAACTCATTAGTCATTCTATCTTTAGTGATCATTCAATACCTTATCACCTTATTAAAGAAGAAGAAAGTGGGGACATTGACCAAGATCCTTTAGTGGTGATTTCACATGATCATTGTGCAAATAATCAGGATTTTTTAAATGAGCTTGTTAATTTTCTCCCTGACAATTTATCCTCATATGAATTTAATGATGAATCAATAGAAAGTCAATCTCAAGATGAGGATGAATTAGTGAATCACACTAGATGCTCTAATCTTTGTTCCACTTCTTATAACGAGTCTTTAAATTTTTCCATCCTTAGTCAAGATAGCTTCATCCATTTATTAGAATTAGAATCTTGTCCTCAGTTTGTAAATATTAGACTTGATCAAAAGCTTGAAGTCATTCCTAGTTCTATTTTGAAAGGCCTTTCATTTTGTCAAATTCCAAGGCCAAATTTTTCTATCCATCTAGGAGATTGTTCATATTTGCAATCCGCCCTCCCTTCCCAACTCTTTCCATCATCTTTGGGTTGGTGGTCTAGTCAGTCTTTTGCCTTTGAAATTTTCAATAAGAAGTATAAGCATGATTACATGTTGGGAGAAAAAGCACTTCATTTCCCTTTTCAGTCACTCTGGAACCATAATGCCTATTGTCAAGTTATCAATCATTCTTGGTGGCTAGCAAAGATGTTTAAGGATCAATTTCATCTTTTCTCCATTTTTGAGCATCAAGTGGGCTTGATTTTGATTTTTCGTCTTCTAAGTTTTAATTTATCCCCACTTGGTTTTTTGATCATCAGTCCCAAGGAGAATCAAATTGAGTATGTGAGAGAAGTAAATGAAGAAGTTAATTTGTGTGAAAATAAATCGAATCACATGTCTTATGTCTTTCCTCCATCCATCTCTGAGTTTAACTTGCATAAATTTTATGATCCTATCTGTTCTTTGATGGAGGATGTTTGCATCAGTCAGTCTTCTCCTTGGCATAATTTCATATTACATCATTCAAACCTTTCTTCAATTTTTGAACAAGTAAAAAAGATTGTGCCCTCAAATTTGTTAATCTTTAGCCCAGTCTTGACTTGTTCTATTGTCAAAAATCAAATAAAACTCATTAACCTATTTGATGAATGGTTGCACTGGATTTATGATTTTACCGAACATTTGTGCTAGCTGGTTAGAGTAGGGTAGGTAGGTCTTGAATAAGCTCACTTGAGCAGTAGGATTTGTGTGCTTTTCTTTTTCCTGTGTGCTGAGTATTGCCACTTTTCTTCTTTTCTTTGATTGTCTGCTTGATTTTGTTGTTGATTGAGTTGAGCCTTGCTCCTTCCTAAGCTTGTCTCATCTCCTGCACGCTTTGAAGAGTGATTAGTTTTCTGTCTTATTTTTGGCTTCCTGTGCAAGTTGAGTTGAATGTGCCTTCCTGCAAACTTGATCTTTTAGGGCCAAAATTCCGCTAGGATTCTCATTCTCATAAAGTTTCTTCAAAGCATCATACATCTTCTTAACAATTTCTTGGCTTGCAATAAGGGGAACAAGATGATATTTTACTAAGTCCATCAAAATCCTCATGGCTTTGGCTTCATTCTTCTTGTGTCTTGCTTTCTCTCGGGCTCCCTCTGGCTTTGGAATATCTTCAAGTACATGATCCTTGAGATTAGGTTCATTTAGAAGCGTGAGCATCCTACTTTTCCAAGATCGGAAGTTTGAAACTCCCTTTAATTCGTCTTCTACTCTGAGTCCAACAACCATCTTGACTTTGGTTCAGAAATGGGTAAAAAACTGAAACTTTTTGGATCTGAAACCAGCTGCAGAAACCCTAGTAGGAGCTAGATCAAAAATGAAATTTGGAATTTGGAAAATTTGATTCCACAAGTGGATGCGCCCTCCTAGGACGAGTTGAGTAGCCTTCCTTTTCTTTTGGATTAGTGGTCAGAACAACTCGCAAATTGAAACCCTAATTTTGCAGTTTCTGCAGATTTTAGGTCAAAAACCGAAACTTCACCAATCTAGGATTTTCCTCCACAGAAAGATGCACCCTCCTAGGGAGAATTGAGCAACCCTCCTTTTCTTCTGGATGTGGTTGGAAACCCTAGAATCAAGAAGCCCTAGTTTTTGGCAATTGTGCAGCAGGAGCGTGGTGTGGGCCCATGACTTGTCAGATTTTTAACAATATAGCAGTATAATTTTCATCTCTTTCAACTTTAACTACACACAATAATCATCCATGGAAACACATGAGACAATAATTTACCCTGGGAAAACCCAAACTTGGGAAAAACCCAACCAACCTTTCTTATTCAGAGACTCAATACAAAATACAAGTACATCAGATATAGAAGTGATCTAGACAAGAGAGATCATATAAAAGATGATGCCAAATAAAGAACCCCAAAAATAATAGTCTTCTACAACCCTTGAGTGAATTTCTCCTTGCTTGAGCGAACTTGCTTGAGTGTGTCAAATGAGGAAGGTGTAATGTCTATTTATACTGGACTTCTGGATAACTTTTCCACTGGGGCCGACTTGTCTTCTTCAACTGGGCCGACTTGTCTTCTTCAACTAGGCCAACTTGTCTTATTCAATAATAAATTACACTTTATTTATTGTTTTCTTTCTGGGCCGATTTAGCTATTGAGGATACCTCACGTAGCTACAAACATCAACGACCTCACCTTTAACAATTGTCAAAATCAAACCAGCAAGAAAGAAAAGACTTTCATTTCCCTAGACATGTAAAAATTATAATCTCTAACAATGTTTAGAGGACGCAAATGCTGTGGTTATGGTATTGCTAAGTTATTAGGATTTGGATATGTTCCCATCATATTTTGGAAAAGCCAAGATCCTGATACGATGGGGAAACGTCAGGTACACACAATAGAAATATATTTATTTTTTCCAAAGCAAGAAAAAGCCTACAATAATTGGGGCTACTGGCTTAATATCTGTTGATACAATCTCAAGACCCCGACATGCAGTTGCATCATTACGTGTAGACAAAACCTAACCACTTGAAATAACTGCCTTGGCCGTTAGCTTGTTTCCTTACTTTTAAATTATAATAAATATAAAACATAAAGGTATACGTTTATAAAATCTAATTAATACACACACACACACTTTAATAACTGTATATATAATCTTTTCATATATTATAAATTTATATATTATAGTTATATAAATATAATTATAATGCTATTATTGTATATAACTTTACATATTTATTTATCTTAGAAATATGTATATATAAATTTATAATTTAAGGTGATTATTTATATATATAGTATATAAGTTATAAAGTGCATTGTAAATGTGTTAGTACTTGAAATAAATTTAAAATCTTCACTCGACATTCACCGTCTTTGACATTAACCGTGTATGTAATTGTGGCCGACCCTACTCGGGCTCCAGCTGTAACTGTATGCCCTCCTCTGACTAACCTGTGTATACATTACTCCTATAACTGCATCATGCATGCACATTGGTGATGTTGGATTTGTTTGTTTGTGTCTGAAATCAAACAATGTTGTCTGAAAATTTTTGTTGGAAGCATTGTGTGAAAGGTGTGAAAATGAACTTGAACTTCACTTGCATGTACATTCTCTAGGGGCTAAGCACTTTATCGATTCTTCCATCTTGGTTCATGAACTACACTCGTGATCTTGTTTTTGGTCATTGGTAGTTGTTTTAAAGAGCCGCATCCTTCTTTGTTGGGGACCTCACCCATGTGGGCACTTACTCTTTGGTGTTCACAACTTGGGTAATGAACACCCTCATTGAAAGGGCCTTCCTTATTGAAATATTCACCATTCATTCATGTGGGCCTCCTTCCTAGGAGTCACCTTCTATGAAATGACCTTTCCCTTGAAAGACTATGTGAGAATTTTTAAAGAGAAGAAAACACTGCCACCCTATCTTGCCACACAAACTGTACAAAAGATGAGACAAACATTGGACCAACCACTTGTTGCCACTTCACCATGCACCCACTACCACATGGTTCTATCACTCCTGCCATTTCATTTTACCACGCCAGCATGCCATGTTAGTGGTGCTATGTTAGCACCTTGTGCGGTGTCACTTGCCATGTCAACAAACCAGTAAGCCGATCATGTGGCACAACCATGCACTACCATGTGTCACATTGGTTGATTCCCCTCTATTGGCATTTTGATTTTTAACAATGTTTTTCAAACACAAATAACTTTCATATCTAGAGTTTGCTTTGAGTGCTCACAACTATTTTTTTTGTGCTTTATGCAAATTTCAATGTTTTCAATTTGTCTAATTTCATAGAAATCACCCTCTAATCCCATTTCTTGAACTTCTAAGAAGCATTGCATCTGAGCACCATTTTGGGTGCCATTTTGTTTTGAAGTGCATAATATTTTAAGTACTTTTTGTCTGTGCTATCAATTTATGTTTTTAGTGTCATCTTAGTTACAAATTTAATATGGCTAGTTCAAGTGAGATCCTATTCACGAATATGAATTAATTCTCCTAGAAATAGCACATGGAGGATTTGTGAGAAGTATGGGACTTTATCAGGACACCTTGGGATTCATTGAAGAGAGTTGAATGGGACATTATAAATATCTCAGCCTATAGACTCCTAGGGATGTCAATGTCTAATACTTGGAATTTCACCTTCAAGGGGTTGATACCCTAGATGCAACTTTGAAAAAGATGGAGCGAGTATTTTGTAAACACAACCAGATTTGAGCCCACAAGCACGAAAATCAGTTCATTGCTTTGAATCCCAGTGATACTACTTGCATTGAAGACTTTCTCTCAAGATTAAGATCCTTAGAACTACTTCTAGATTGTGGCATTAATAAAGATGATGATCCTTTGATTTTTGCTATTCTTTCTAAACCTGAAAATTATTTTGCTTTTGTATCCATTTTTCACTCTAATAGAGAGACTTTTCTTAGTTAAGAAACTGCTTATAGATTGCCCTCTTTTGAAACATTCCATGTTTCTCTAGTTCAAGAGAAAGATAAACTCTTGCATCTTGGAGTTATCAATACTGTAGTTTCCTTTAACAAAGCGTTAGTGGCCCAATAGAAGCAAGTTCCCAAGCATTCCAAGAAGCAACATCCTCACTGCTACCCCTTCTTACAACTCAATTTAGCACCTACGTGGAAAAGTTATAATCCACTAGTGCTAGAGAGTGCAACTTTGAAAGAAAAATACAATTGTCCCTTAAGTCTTTATCTTTCCACGTTTTAAGGCAGCTGTCAAGGCCAAGGGAGGCTTCCCTATTGGATGATTTGATTTGTGTTTCAGGAGAGCTTTAAAAGTAAGGAGTCTTAACTTGTTTGGTTTGTGTGGATTGCATGTAAGTTAGATTTCCCACATTAAGCCTTTAATCATTCAAGATGTGTGATAGTAATGGATCAATTACTCACAGACAATATTGTTCAAGACATAAAATGAAATGAACCATGGGCATAAATAATTAACTTATGGAATTGAAAGTGCAACAAACGACAAAGAACTAAGAAATTTGAATGAATAGGTGCATTTTCAATGTCATAGTAAATATATTCATAAGCAAATCATAGAAGTTATGTAGTATTTAGCTTGTGAGATTACCTTCGAATGAAACCCTCTTGGAGAAAGGATCTACAAAAGGGTGTCACCCAAACTTATCACAATAACTCAACTTGTGGAAGTGATCAAAATCACTTCAACAAATGTGATGTTTAGAATCTTAGATCTTAATGATTTATGTCACAAACTTCAGAAATTAATTAACAAATGACTTTGCTTTTAACATCCATAATCCATATATATGTATTATCAAGAGCAATGTGCAAATAAATGTAAATTAGTGATGTTTTCACAAAGAAATTTCCAAATTCATACAGCAAATAATTATGAAGATAAACATTTGAAATTTAAACCATAAACCATTAGGACATTTCCAGAAATTAAGAAGCATGAATGCTTAACCAAAATATGAAATTAATCCATCAATTGTTTCAGCATTAACACTTAAGATACCTTGTTGTTTATAAAGTTTTCAGTAGGTCATTTGAATCATAATTTTCGGAATTAAATAACAGTCATTTGAGCCAATAAACATGTAATTTTCTTAACCAAAATTACTTATTAGCCCCAAATAAGATTTCAGAAATCAAATACTTGCTGTCCTAATCAACTTCAGTGAGCAAACTAGTAAGATATATGAAGCAAAAAACTCAGATTTAACCCAATGTTGTATGCAGAAATTTGTACCATGAAAATCCAAGTCTAAGATTGCTAGATCAACTCAGAATAATTCCCAGATTTGTGTATTATGCAGAAATATTTTCCAGAAATCAGATATATGAGTTAAATCACTTGAACTAATTAGGAACTTTAAAGAAAATAAAAGATTTTATGCCCAAGTATTTTTTGTGATAAGTTCCAGCAATAGAAAACCCCTTATTAATGATAAAAACTATGATTCAAGGCTGTTTTCAATGTCTAATTAGTGCAGAAAATTAAAAAAGTAAGCTACAAGAAATTAAGTACCACTAATCTAATGCTAATAACTAACAACTTTAAATCTAATAATTTATAAAATATTCTTTTAGGATTTTTTAGATTAATTTTTCCCTAAGCAAGAAAATGGAGAGATTTTTGAAGATTTTGGTTGTAGAAATTGAAGTAGAGACTAATGCCTTCTTAAACCTTGGGCCAATGGGGTCTTGGGATCAAATCTCATGGAGCCTTGAAGTGTGTATGTTGGCTAGAATTGCAGCAAATAGTGAGAAAAAAACTCCTATCAAAAGTATTGAAACTTCATACTAATTCTCACCAAGAGATGGTGGCATTTAAGACCCACTCCTCCAACCTATCTCTTGGTTTGTAAATTTGTACTCTAGCTTATGCTCCTTGATTTGCAGCTCATCCTAAATTGCTATGTCACAAGACAAACAACAAAACTAACATGCAAAATATTAAATTTCACTTAGACAAGGCTACCCTTTGACGTGATCTAGGAAACAAATTGGACAATGACAAGAAAATGATAAGTTACCTCAACATGTGATCCATCAAGTAGCACTCCATGAAAAGAAACCCCAATAGACAAAGAACCTTTGATGCAAAAGATGTGATAGTAATTCTCTCCAATACTCAACAACAAATGAGAAATGAGAAATGAGTTCTTTTTATAGGAGAAGCACTCAACTTCTTGTACGATAGAATAATAATAAAAATGTTAAAACCCTAGATCTATGCTAGGCACTCTCCAAGATAGTCAAAATAAATAAAATAATTCTCATTTCCCTAACCAACTCCTCAAAGAGAGAGGGTGACCTCATAATCATGGTAAAAGCATATGACAATGGTACAAGATAAGCTCAACAAAAGAGGTTGATCCACTAAATTTTGGTCCAATACATAGCAAATGCCCCAAAAGCCTAGGGTGCTCAATGAGAGTGGACCAAACCTAACCTATATGGTCCAAAAGGTGAGGGCGCTCCAATGGATATGGTCCGTCTGTTAGGATATTTCAATACTCCATCCTTGTCTTACCTAGCATTATTTATTTTCCTAGTTGTTGATGATGTCATTTGTCCCCTAGTGGTGTGCAGATGTCATCCAGGATCCATCTACTACCTTCTGAGCCCTGCATGCATCATTTTAGGACCACTTCAATCAGTTCCCTATTTTATAGGAACCTACTGAGTGTTCCAGTGCAGTCCACCCGAGTTATCTGACTCTTGTGGGGGGTTAGAGCTCCGGATGCCACTGATTGTGGCCTCATGCACCCTTTTCTGACTGGCATGCATGACAGATTCACTATTGCGCTCTCTTTAGTCAGTTAACTGATTGTGACTTCAGTTAGCTGAGTTTAGGTTCAGTTCAGTTGACTTTGAGTCTTCCGGAGCACTCCAAGGTGATAATCCCTATGCTAGACCAACTGAGGTTCGAATTTTCCCGCATGATTTGAATTCTCTCCATTGTAACATCATTGTTTATTATATTGATTATTGGAACATGTGACATTATTCTTTTGCTCTTTTTACTGCAGTTTTCACTCTTATTCAAAATTTTTGCTCATTCTTTCTTTGTGAGGTATCCTCAGCTCTTTAGATCTGTTGTGACTTAGAATTTCACATGGTATCAGAGCCATAGAGTGAATAGGTTGAGAAGCTGCTTTCGGTAGTGCACCAGAAGCCTCTGGATTTCCACAACAAATCCTGGTGCCATTGCATTGAATTCATTAGAAAAATCCAATGAGGTCTACCCAGGTGTGAAGGATTCGGATAAAAGTGCCTACTGTCCTAAAGCAGTGCTCAGTAGTAGTCTACCTCCTTATTTAGAATTTTTTGAAGGTTATTCAAAGTTTTTGAGTGCAGCAGCAGTTTACTACAGTTGCAGCAGTTACAACAGTTTTCTGTAGTTTCTGCACTTGCAGGAATTTTCTACAGTTTTTCTACAGTAGCAGCAGTTTCACCTTGTATTCACTCCAGCAGTTGTAATTGACAATTCAAGCTCTCCTCTCTTTCCCAGGATCCTGACACCCTTCAATTATCTTGATTGGAGAGTTGATATGCAGATGGTTTTACGAAACAAATCACTGTACATGGTGACAATGGGGAAGGATCCTGAACCAACATCAACTGTGGAGAAAACCAAGTATTTGAATAGATTGGATGAAGCATTTGGTTTCATGTGTATTCATATTTCCAGATATCTACTCTTCCACATCGAAGGATTGAAGACTCCAAGAGAGTTATGGTTGAAGTTAGAGACCCTCTTTGGCAAACAAGATGAGCTAAGAGGCCATATTCTGGAAAATGAGTTGATTTCTCTTCAACCGAGCAGTTTCGAGACCATTCAACAGTTCTTTTCAAAATTCAAATCTCTGGTTATGCA
Source organism: Larix kaempferi (assembly GCA_027924585.1). Taxonomy (NCBI): domain Eukaryota; kingdom Viridiplantae; phylum Streptophyta; class Pinopsida; order Pinales; family Pinaceae; genus Larix; species Larix kaempferi. The sequence continues at coordinate 8,820,833 of BSBM01000951.1, read as the reverse complement.
ATGCAAGCAGTGGCATTGAGAAGAAGGATGAGCAGCTGGTGCTATCCATTCTGAGCAAGCTAGGTCCTGAGTTCTCTATCTTTGTCTCTACTTTGCATGTCCAGACCCCCTTGGGGGAATTGTAATAAGTTGGTCTAAGCATGGTCATTTTGTAAAAGGCTTGGCCCACCTTAGGTTTAACTGTCAAGGGGATACTCTAGAGTGTTTTTCCTTAGGAATTATGCGTTGCGCTTCAGTGGCGTATAATTCCTGATTTTTTCACTCACACCTCCAAAGCTGGAGTATTTACCATGGTGGTCGAACCTTGGGAGGTTATTAAAGCCTAAGTTTCTATGTCTTTTTACATACTAGCCATCAGTAATAAGTCGTATGGACATGCACTAGGTCCCCTAGGAGTTTGAGTCGATTCCGATAAAAATATATATATATTTTTTTTCGTAAAATTAGACCATTTTTTAATGGTTTAAATTGAAAAATTCAAAATGTAATATAAGCATGGTCTGGAGGCAGAATTTGGCGCGTGGATGCCATTTTTCACGCTCAGAGCGTCTTCTTTAACCTAGGACCCACTTTTCCTAGGTTTCTGGTGATTAAATTGTCATTTGTGGCATTTTTTCTTAAAAGTGCTACAAAATGCACATTAAATGCTAAAAGTGCTACAAAATGCACCAAGTATCAAAAAGAAAATATAATAAAATAAGGTAATAAGCATGTGCCAATTGGGTTGGCGTCTCACCCAACATGGATGGCGAATATATCCTTATACTAAAGCGTCCCTTTGGATTCCGTTTAAAGTCAAAATTGAAGGTTAAAATTTGAGTTGCGCCCTCCTTGAATTAGATGGGTGACTTCCTCACGTGGCTCTTGCTCGTTTGTTGGGAGTTATTTACAATGAAGAGAGGGGCGCCCTCTCTTGAGGTGGCAGCCACTTCGTATGAAGACACCAACCAAGTAATAGTTAAGCTTAGTTGAACGCTTAAGTTTCTCCATAAATCAAGGATGTGCCCCCTCTCTCAACCCTTTCTCATGCGCTCCACTCCTTCCCGGTTCTTCTATAAAAGCAAGTGCTTGCTCCATTCTCGAATGGGGATGCAAGGAACCTTTGCTTGATTTGTACTGTAATGTTTGTTTCCTTTGTGCAACTATTTGAATAAAATTGAGACTTTGGAGGTCAAATGGTGCATGTCTGGGATTGGTGATTTCTTATGAGGTAATATTGTTCAAATTTATGCAATGCTAGTTTAACTTGGTAATCGGATCCGACTTAGAGGGCTTTTTCTTAAGCACATAGGGCAAGTTTTTGTAGTCTTCAAGTTACTTGTTTATGTTTTGCATTTAAAAAATTTGAGAGTAGCATGCTTTAGTAAGTTATAATTCATGACACATGTTCTTTTGATCCTTTATATGTTAATATACCAGATCTAAGCCTTGTTTGCAAGTGTGTAGAAGTTTTAGGATTGCTTTGGAGTAAGGGGCAGAGTTCAGCTGCATCTTCCTCTTCTTCAAGTTTCAGAAGAATCTGTAATGTCCCCATTCCAATAAATTCATGACAGGAAAATTCCATCAATCCTACTAGTTCCCTAGGTTGGATGGAGACATTCGGATTTGCAATAAGGGAGCTAATAAATGATGTTTAGACATTAGAATGGCATAAATATTTAATAAAGGAGCTAAATAAATAAATACAAGAGAAAATCAAATGGCAATTGATCATGAAGACACATGGAGGGTGTGGGACCCACACAAGCTAGATTTTCTATGCCACATGGCAACCTCCTCTTGTCAATTCGAATCCATAAGAAGCCCAACGTTCTTGGGATGAGTTGGAAGGCTCATACACTTGGCAATATGCATCATAGGTCGAATTGGGATGGAAGTGTAACTCCCATAGAAGAGAAAGAGTCAAATGAGGAGTTATTGGACACTTGGACTAGATTCCCTAACCTCTATGACAACAATGATGAAGATGCTATGACACCTATGACAAATTGTAGACCTGATTGCTGACATCTGACCATTATGACATGTCAGGCCTAAAAATAGCATCCAAGGGAGCGCTCATGGGAGTTAGAGAAGCTCAAGAGATTCCTACTCGAATTGGTGGAAGGTGGAAGGCTAGGAAGTGGAAGACACATGGCAAATCATGAACCTCTCCCTAATTCGAATTGGCTTGGAGTCTATGGATGGAATTGGAACCTTAGAAGGCTAAGGATGTTTATAAAATACAGGGATCAAGTAAGAGAAGGGCTTTTGATGATTTTTAGAATTTGCATTTGAGAGGAGAGCTAGTGGAGGTGCTACTCTACTTGCCTTAGCACCGATTTCGAGGGTGAAAGATTGCCATCCTAGTTGGTAATTGGAGAGGCCATTTAGACCTTTCATTTGGAGCTTTAATGGAGTCATATGTTGCAGGTTCAAGCTACAGGGCAGCTCGTGGTCACTTCTAGTTCAGCTTGTTTCTCCAACCATTTCAAGTTTTCTCAGCATATTCATGATCCTTGAGGAATTGCACACTTGGTGAGCTGTTTTACTCTTTGGGAGAGCTTCTAATACCCCATTCTTTTATCATCTGATGTAAATGCTCTGTTCTTCATGTTCATAATAGCTTCAAGTCGAGATTCCAAGTGGAACTATGTAAATCTGATTATTAATGAGCAAATGGTGCCAATTTCCCCACTATGTTGATGTATGCCAATGATATGTTGATGTATTCGAATGGACCAGTGAACTACTGATGATTTAATGATGTATGGACTGTTAATAACCTGTTATACAAGTTTCATGTTAAGTGCATAAGATTTTGGAGTCATATTGTTCATTTTCATAGCATTTGGAGAAGATTGCCTATCATTTCCCCCAAGGTCGAAACTAGTCTTTTTGTACCTGATTGGAGATGGCTGTAGCAGACTTAATAAACTGAATGGTGATGCATATGAGACTATATTGATGTCCCCTAGATATCCCCTACCTCTGTTCAGAAATTCGAGAGGGTCCATTAGCATTTGGAGAGCCATTTCTAGCATCTACCCCATGGGGATTTAAACCCCAAATTGCTAGTCAAACTCCCTACTTTGGCCAGAAATTAAAGGAGAGTTGCAGAAGCCTATTGAAGACTCTAAAGAATCCTTGAACCTCATAATTATGTCCTAAAACCATCCATACACCTTCTGGGACAATTTGGGAGCATTTGGAGCCATTTGGAGGTCAAGAAACCAATACTAGTCAAAGGTCGAACTAATGGAAAAAGTTGAAAATTTCACCATTTTAATAATTTAAAAAAAAGGGACATTACAGAATCACTCCTCAGTTTGTTTCCATTGGTTTCCATAGATCTCAAAGAAGATTCATGCTTGTGCAGGATTCTCCTTTTTTCCCATTCACAAATCTAAACTCTCTCTTCTTGGTAACTATTTTCTTGCAAGTAAATTAGAGCTAAAGTCTTCATCATTTGTTATTTACTTGTTCAAATTAGATCTAAAAGTGCTTTAGATTCACATTTTTATAGTTAGATCTAAGTGTTGCTTTCCTTAAGTACTTGAAGTATTAATTTTTCTTACCATTTGCAAGTACTAAGTTGTACAATTTTTGTGATTATACTAACAAACACTAACATTCTAACAGGTTTGTTGTTTGCTGATTTTTGTCCTTTTGTCATAGAAAATCGAAGGAGCAAAGCAATTTGGGAGCTTGAACCATCAAAGAAGACCATTTTTAATCCCTTGTTCTTATTTAAGCTTCTTTTAATTTAATAAAGTCTCTTGAATCTCGTTTTTACGAATCAAGAGCGCTCTCTTTCGGAGAGTTAAAACGTGTAATAAATTAATAAAAAGGCTAGTGGGATTACGGCTCCCACACCCTCTTCCCCCATTTTGGGGAAGCATGTACCTGTCCCCTTTACTTTTTGTTTTAGATTAGTTTTTGCTTGCTAGATTAGTTCTTTCAATTATTGCAACTAGATCTAGATTTTTCTTTCAATTTTTACTTTACTTTATTTTGGGAATAAACTGAATACTAACCCCCTTGCTTTCCCGAGTATGGTCTTTGACCTGAAAGAGACTCTTGGGTAGTAATTAGAGAACCTTCGTTTGCTTTGTTTCTGTATTTCTTTGCATTTTTATTTTTCTTTTTAAATTCTCTTGAATCTCGCTTTTGCGGATCAAGAGCGCTCTCTATCGGAGGGTTTTTTACTTACTTAAAATCTCTAGAATCTCGCTTTTAGCGGATCAAGAGTGCTCTTTGTCGGAGAGTCAACAAAATTGGAATTAACATTTTTGCAAACATCGTGTATGCTCTACCCATTGCAGGCTGGTCTGAGCTTTGGGATATAAAAAACGGTTGTTTCACACTTCATAATTTTAAACATTTAATTAATCCACTCATTAATAAAATCAAGCCCCCTAAACCAACGAAAATACAACATTGCCTCGAAAGTAATCGAAAGTGGAGAAATTTCGACTAAGGAAGCGGGAACAACTGGGAGGCGACCTCAGAGCATAGTTAGGATACACTCTTGTTGGTGTAGTGTTGAACACCGCTCTTGAGACTCCATTCCAGCCCACATGTCCTTGTACGAAGCCACCTAGATCATAAATCCGGACATATTCCCCGTACCGCAAGGTATATAGGGAATCCCCATTTCCCCCCTAATCATTTTCATCCTAATAATCTAAAATTGACCAAGAGCATTGCACAACGGCTTTCTTTACAACAACAAGCACCATTTTATTTTGACTCCATGACACTAGTCTTTTTATTTGCTATTTTAAGTTCTCTATCTTATGTCGTGAATGCATTCATATTTATAATTTATGCTGTTGATTCAATTTAAAATTGCAATATCTTATGTCGATTATTAGTTCTCATTATAAAACTCCTAAAACAACTTACTTTCATCCGTAACAACCAAATAAATTTAAGAGCCTTAAACTCTTTATTAGGGTCTACCCCCCTTGGCTTCGTTAGGAGTTTGCTTAAATGGAGGAGTCAGGATCAGGTGACACCACTTGAATCTTTGCTTGCCCCCAAGGCCACAACGAGCAACTTCGAAAGATTTCTGCTGCGCTTCCCTCCAGGTGTGCATCTCGGCGACAACACAACTCTTATGGCTGGAAAAGCAAAAAGTGCGAATGGGAAGGGGAAGCACAAGGGCAAGGGTATGAGGCCATTTGAACCCAAGTTGAATGCCAAGTCAAGTCCATCAGAAGGAGCCTCTAGCTCTAAGAAGGACAAACATAAGGGATTTGAGAAATCCAAGTGTTCCTATTGCAAGAAAGGAAACCACCCAGAGAGATCTTGCATGCAGAAGAAGATAGATCAGTTGACCAAGCTTCTTGAACAACACAACATTGCCGTCCCAAAAGGTGCAAGAGAGACTGATTCTGGAAGTGAGTCTGATGTTCGTGAGAGATGCCATGCACTGAAGGCTGGATTTTCAAAATCACAAACCCTCCTCATAGATTCAAGAGCCTCCAACCACATGGTTTCCTCCAGAGAATCATTTTCTTCTTTAGATCTCAAAGATGGTCCGATTATTCACATCGGAGACAACTCTCAGATCTCTGCTGAAGGGAAGGGCACAGTACATATGGAGCATGGTAAGTTCAAAAATGTTCTATTTGTGCCTTCTTTGTCAACAAATTTGTTGTTTGTATATCAGATGACTCACATAGGTTCACCGAAGAAAGTGGTATTTGGTCGTGACACAGTTAAGATTGCATACATCTCTACTGGGAAGATTATAGTGAAAGGGTTTGCAAACCATGCCTCCAAGGCATATGAATTCTCACATTTTTTGCCATACTCTTTGCCTACCCCATCGGAATCTGATGAAGATCAGAGTGATACCTCTTCTAATGAAGATGAGGATCAAGATCTTGATGTTGAGAATAAAGTTCAAGGAGATTCAGATTCATATCCATATCCAACACATGCTCCCAATCCATGGCCAAGGCCAATATAGGCTCACCAAGTCCTTGAAGCTGCTGGGAACACAGTTGGGGATCCATCTGACCATAGAACCACTAGATCTCAGTATCATGCAAAACTTGCACTATGTCATGCAGATCCACTTCTCTCAGAGAGGAGCTACATGATGGTGGAGTTTGATCCACAATCTCTTGAGGAGACTTGCCATGGGGGATCTACAACCAAGTACAAATTTCGGTTGTCTGACAAAAGCTACTCAAAGGTTCATGATTTGGACCACAATGAGCCATTTGCTCCAGTAGCAAGAAGGGTTCCTGAAAGACTTGTTTTGGCAAATACAACTTCTACACAGTGGGAGGCACATCAGAGGAGCAGATCCAGATCTAGCACCTGCATTGCTATCCTATAGAGGAGCAACTTGCCAATATTTTTGCAAAGGCTTTCACTGAGGAAAGTTTTTTCCTTCTCTGCTTAGCATGAAGGTTCTTTGAGTTCCCTACTGCTGTTCTTTTTGAGGGGGGGTATTTTTCCCATGAGGTTTTTCCCCATTTCCTTGGTTCATGGATAGTTCTTTATTTTTAATCATTTATTTGATTGTATGGGTGACCTTTGGTCTTAGTAGCCAGGGCCCAGGATGCAAAGTATGGATTAAGGGGGGGTGTTAAGATATTTCAATACTCCATCCTTGTCCTACCTAGCATTATTTATTTTTCCTAGTTGTTGATGATGTCATTTGCCCCCTAGTGGTGTGCAGATGTCATTTAGGATCCATCTACCACCTTTTGAGCCATGCTTGCATCATTTTAGGACCACTTTAGTCAGTTCCCTATTTTATAGGAACCTACAGAGTGTTCCAGTGCAGTCCACCTGAGTTATCTGACTCTTGTGGGGGGTTAGAGCTCCGGATGCCATTGCTTGTGGCTTCATGCGCCCTTTTCTGACTGGCATGCATGACAAACTCACTATTGCGCCCTCCTTAGTCAATTAACTGAGTGTGGCTTCAGTTAGCTGAGTTTAGGTTTAGTTCAATTGACTTTGAGTCTTTCGGAGCACTCCAAGGTGATAATCCCTATGCTAGACCAACTGAGGTTCAAATTGTCTTGCATGATTCAAATTCTCTCCATTGTAACGTCATTGTTTATTATACTGATTATTGGAACATGTGACATTATTCTTCTGCTCTTTTTACTGCAGTTTTCACTCTTATTCAAATTTTCTGCTCATTGTTTCTTTGTGAGGTATCCTCAGCTCTTTAGATCTCCCGTGACTTAGAATTTCACACCATCAATGACTTGTAAATTTTTAGGCCTTAGGTGACTATTGTCCTATGTTTCTCTTGATTAAATAAATAAAATCTGTACTTATTTAACCATAGAAATAACTATTTTTGAACATGCAACAATCACACATATAGTTGAAAATGAATAGTGGAAGCATAAAAATGATACATAGGAATTCTATCCTTCAAATCAACTTATCATTTAATAATAGAAACTTACAAGGACACCTCAACTTGAGGTTTACAACCTGCTGGAAAAGAATAATACAACTACACAAAAATCTGAGAAACTGGTGTACCTTGTATAGTACTATGCTTGTAGTATTCAACCTTGCTGGTTGATCCTCTCCCTACTATTTGTGTTCTCTCCTCCTTGGCTTCACTTGTGTGTGTATACAACTTCCTTGGTGTGTTCCACTTCATGTTCTAATTTCGCTCTTCACCGTCTGACCAAACTGTCTTCAAGTGAAAATGAATGTATCTTTATCCTCTACCTTGATCTGCCTTTATACGTTAGTTGAAACCCTAATCTATTGGTGATGTTGGCGGTTGAGATTAGTCTAAATCACAAATGCATTAAAAATGCACTTTATTAGATTGACTTGCACTTTATTAATAAAGTGAATTACAAAATAGATTTGACTTGGACGAATTCATGCACGTTTGACACTAAACATGTGTGGAAGTTCCTATCTGAGCTACAAACATCAACTCTCCCTCCTAGTCATGAAGGATTTTGCACTAATACAAGTCTGTCTCTAAATGCTTCAAATTTCCCTTTTGCTAAGGGCTTGGTCAGTATGTTAGCTACCTATTGATCTATGGGTATATACTGAAGCTTTACTGCTCCCTTCTGAATCTTGTCTCATTTGCAGTGGTATCTGATCTCTATGTGCTTGGATTGATCATGAAATATTGGATTTTCAAAGATTTTGATACAACTTTGATTGTCATAGTAAATCACCATGGGATCCAACTCTTGATCAAACAATCCTGCAAGTAACTTGCGAAGCCATATGGTCTCACAACTCGTTGTACTAGCTGCCATATACTCTGCCGATGTTGAGCTAAGTTCCATGGAAGTCTTCTTCCAATTGAACCAAGATATCATTGCTTATCCCAAGCTGAAGCAACACCCTGAGGTGCTTTTCCTGTCTGATGCATTGCTTGCCAAATTTGAGTCTATATACCACTGCAACTTCACTTCACCATATCCAAGATATCTCAATCCATACTCCACTGTGCCCCTCAAGTATCTGAGCACATGTTTTGTTGCTACCCAATGCTCCTACCTCGGCTCCACCATAAAATGGATCAAGGTGTTCACTATAAAACATATATCTGTCCTAGTGTTCACCAGATACATCAAAGAACCTATCAATTTCCTATACAACGTGGGATCCACCATATCTTTATCTAAAGTAGTGACCTTCTTCATATTAGTGATCATAGGCATGGCCATGGGCCTATAGTCCTCCATCCAAAATCTCTTTAGGATCGTAATTGCATACTAACCCTGCCCAAGGAAAATCTCCATTGGTCTTTGCCAAACCTCCAACCCCAAGAAGTAATGCATCATCCTGATGTCTTTCATCTCGAACTCAACTGCCATATTGGCTTTGCACCCTGTAATGAGCTTCTTTACACTTGTAAGGAGCAAGTCATCTACATACATCACGAATATGAGTAGATCATCCGTAACAAATATGAAATATAAGTTGAGATTTGCTTCACTTTTGGTGAAACTGAAACCCAGGTTCTGCAAGTAATCCATCGATCCTGGAGTACCGTGCTCTTGGTGCTTGATTGAGTCCGTACAAGACTTTCTTAAGGCTGCAAACATGAGATTCCTTCCTATTTACCTCAAAGCCTTGAAGTTGCTTGATGTACACTTCCGCCTCAATTATCCCATTGAGGAACAATGTCTTTACATCAATCTAATTTATCTTCCATCCCATAATGGAGACTAAAGACATCACTGCTCTAATGGAAGTGTACCCGATGATTGGAGCAAATGTCTCTTCGTCATCCACTAGCTCTTTTGGGAATAACTCTTGCCATGAACCTCGCTTTGTACTTCTCTATGTTTCCATCTGCCGCATGCTTGATCTTGTAGAGCCATTTGGAAGTCACCACTGACTTCCCCTTTGGTCTAGGAACAATGTCCCAAACATCATTCTTCATGATGGAGGTGTACTCTACCATAACATCCCTCCAAACCTACTATTCGACTGCCTCTTGAAAATTGGAAGTCTCGAAATTTATGATGTTGCTCATCAATGCCATGTAGTTCAAAAACTTCTTCAGAGATCGGCTCCCCTTGAATGTGCTCCTAGGATACTTTACATACTCTTCAACATCCCTCAATGTTTGTGTGAACCATCGAGGTCTCTTGATAGAGCTGTTAGGAGCTGGTGGCTCCTCCTCTGCATCTGGAGATTGCTGCTTGGAATTGGGAGTCACTGGTGAACCTGTCTCAACCTTTGAAGCTTCTTTCTCTTCATATTTGTCATTGGAATGGGCTCATGAGACTTCCTGGATGCAAAGTCATCCATGAACTTTACCTCTTTGCTTACAATTGTCTTTCTCTCCCCTGGAATATAGATCTTGTAAGCCTTTGAATTCTCATTGTAGCCAACAAAGAAACCCTTCCTATTAGAGGGTTCTAGCTTGGTCCTCTTCTGCGTTGGTATATGGATAAAAATTGGACAGCCAAAGATGTGGAAATGACTTACATCTGGCTTCACACCAATGAATGCCTCCTCTGGTGTCTTGTCCCCTAAAGCCCTGTGAAGACACCCATTCTGGATGTAGATTGTTGCATTGCATGCTAACGCCCATAGAAACATCAGGAAATCCTGGTCATGCATCATGGCCTTAGTAGCCCCTATGATGGATCTATTTTGCAACCCTGTTCTACTATGGGTTGTACGGAACAATGAACTCCCTCTTGATTCCTACATCCTTGCATAAATCATCGAAGTCATTGGAGGTACTCACCCCCATTGTTCGATCTCAAAACCTTGATCTTCTTCCCTGTTTGTTTCTCCATAAGAGCCTTGAACTCTTGAAACCTATCGAAGGCTTCAGCCTTGGTCTTCAGTAAGTAGATACATGTTTTGTGAGAGAAGTCATTAACGAAGGAAACATAGTACATGCTTCCTGTGATTGATGCTATTGACATTGGTCCACAAATGTCTGAATGCACCAGATCTAGAATCCTTTAAATCTGTGCTCACTCCTTGGGAAAGTAGCCTTGGCATGCTTGCTAAGCGCGCACCCTTTGCATACCCCTTGCTGCTTAATACTGAAATTTGGAAGACCTGTGACTATCTCCCTCAAAATAGGCAATACTCGGTAATGCAAGTGCCCCATCCTCTTGTGCCATAACTTGCAAAAGTTATTTGTGCTATGAACTAGGGCTCAAACATGTTCACCCTGTAACTTGTACAAATTGCCTTCTTTAACCCCGATCACCTGAGCTCATTCTGGGCTAGATTCTTTTGGTCTTATGAGGACTTGCTAGTTCTTGAACTCTACTACCTAGCCCTAATCTTCCATGACTGAAATTGAAAGCAAATTCTTCTTGAGACCTTGAACAAATAACACATCATCAAAGTCTAAAGAGTTACCTGACTAGAGTTGGAAAGGAATGGTGCCAACTCCTGCTACTGAATACTTGAAATCATCACCAAGCTCGACCTGAACTCCTGAGACGTGCTCCTTTAGAGTTGAAAATAGTTCCTGGGCTGATGTTATATGCCTTGATGCTCCACTGTCCACATACCATGCGTTCTTCAAAATTGTGTTAGAAGAGAGGCAAGATACCTCTTATCACACAACTTGTAGTTGTCCCAAAAGGTTATCCTATCCAGGATGGTAGAGGTGTTGGATAACTAAAGAGGTGACCCAAGAGATGCCACGGTTCCCAATGCAATTGGGTGTCACGTTAACCGAGGCACTCTTCTCTTTAGATCAAGCCTAAGCAAGACCAAGGGGGAGACCCTAGCTTAGCCAATGAAGGCTAGTGAACCCAATCAAGAACTCCTAGGGAAATGTGATGATGATAAAGGAGAAGATCAAGAGAGGATTAGATCTAGATCTAGGATAGATAAGTGGACCCAAAGAGTTAGGGCTTGGTTGAAGAGGCTCAAGGAAGGACAAATGTTTAACCAATGATAGATAATGTCACTTATGGGGTTTAAATTAATAGATCTAGATAGATCTAATGCCAAAATAATAGATCGAAGTGGGGCCCACCCTTAAAATAAGGAAAATGGTCCAAATGGGGCCCACAAGGTGAAAATCAAAGAAGGATGGCACTAGGGAGTTTTCAAATGAATGGATCTAATGAAACAATGAGGATTAGGCAAAACCCAAGTTGGGATCTAGCAAAAGGGCCACCTACCCAAAAGTGCGACCTCCCTTGGAGAGGCCCAGTGCCTTAGATCGGGGGGTAAATGGAGTCGGATGTCCACCAAACTTTAGATCGGGAATTTTATGATTAATATTAAGGTGGGTTTTAATTATTAAGCCCAAGTGATTGCTAGATCTCCATAGATCTGAAAAATAAAAATATGAGGGTTTTAACTTTTAGGGTTTGAGTGACCAATGGATGAAAATGCATGAAACAATATACATACCTTGTAGATCTTACCTCAAATGCTTGCGGCTACCTTGCACATAGATTATCCTTGCATTTAGTTACAATTCCAAGCTAGATCCAAGTGATTTTAAGCTAAAACGTCCAAGCCCAAGGAGGAAAAACGTCCTACTTCACTTGCAAAACAAACTACGTAATGTGAGATTTGATTCACAAATGAGCAAGATCTAAGCATGGCATATCGAAGAAATCAAATCAATGGACAATGCACAATTGAAAAACTCCCTTCAAGATGAAAACGTTTTGCCCGAGGGGGATGTGAGAAACCCCTACAATCTTCCCTCCAAGCAATTCTCACTCCTTGCACAAGTCAATTCGGCCTCCCCTGTAACTATCAAAATCACCTGTAAATAGCAAAGATGTCTAAAGCAAAAGATGTATAATCATGTACAAGAGCATCCCATCAAAGCAAAAGAAGTAGATCTGCAAAATAGTATTTTTATTCCAAGTTTTCCAGAGCTCCAAAGGTGCCTTTACAATAGGGGGGTCTCTTCCTTAAATAGGATGAGAGAGACCAAAACCCTAACCACTTTGAATGAGTGGTTGAGATCAAAATATAAACATAATACAATCAACGACTAAGATGAGCCAGTACAATATGACATGGATCACTCACTAGAGGGGGGTGCGCACTCACTAAAGGAGTTCCCTAGGGGGGTGTGCACCACATGGAAGTGTCTACAATACAAGTGCGCCACATAAAATGATTAGGACAAGTGACTAGGAGCACATGGTGGGGCTAGGAGGTTTTATTATCCTTCACTATTATCACCCCATGGCACAATAATATAGCATATGACTCAATAACATGTCCAAGTGAACAAATGATCAAATCCGAGCCCCCTCAACCGAGAGAAGAATGCATCAAAACACAACCCGGTGACTGTGTGGACCCCACTAAATGTTGCAAGCTGATCTGGAAGGAGTGGGATACACCATAGATGACTTCTGAATAGACCGCATGCCAAAACCTTGCCTCATTTGCCCAAATCAATTTCCTTAATGACCTTTTATTCCATTTTTATTCCACCCGAAAACCATCAAACTGCCCATATCCCACTGCCTGGTGCCCAAGCACAAAATTTGACTGTACCATCATGTTCGGAGAGGGGGTAATATGGTAATGACAAGTGGCTGGACCACCCCTCTCCTCTGTAGCGCCCTAGGCAACGACTCTCCATCAAAGCATCTGCTGGACAGGCCACATCAACATGGCCAAACTGATCAACAGGTGAAAAACTGCTCATAACATCACTGTTAGTGCCTGAAAGTGAAAACTAAGTGTCTCAATGGATCCAAAAAACCCAATTCTACTAGAGATGAGTACTCATACACCTCATGGTAACCTGTAATATCATCTGTAGCATCCACCATATTCGGACAAATAAAAATATGATGGTTTGGAAGTAACAATAATCAATAAAAAGTGCATCAACTATCATCTGAAACCTGTGTCCAACATATGGAGTCATCCAAAGGTATATCAAGGACCATGGATCAACATCATAGAACATAACTAGTCCAACTCATCACGGATCCCAAGGTTGACCTTGGTCAAACTAGGTTTGACCAGTCAAACTGATCAAAATATGACCCAAGCTAGAGAAGCCTGCTGCTGCAAGTGCAAATGGTTAAGACATGCTCTTTTAATCATTTTCATACCAAGACTTTTAAAACATCAAGCATCATTTCACTGGCAGTTAATAGATAATAATAGGTTAAGATAATAATTTACTTTCAAAAGAACCCCAAGGATATACTCATTTGTAAACATGATCAATTTGCTATGAGAGGGTGAAGGCTAAGGATGCAAGGCTAGGCAAAAGGGAATGACTTGATTGACTCAACATTGTGATACTTTGGATAAGGGAAAGGGTATTACACATTCAAGCATATGTTGGATAAAGAATACACAGGGGATGGCAATGTCTCACAAATGGGTAAGTTGTTTAGATAGGTGCTTTTTCAACCTTGGCAAATGTTGATGACTCACATCCAAGCTGTATCAGCTCCGTGAGGATCTTTCCTAGAATCGCCATGGACTGGGTGCCCAACTAACCGTAACTTGAGGTCCTAGGGGACACTTAGAATTAGTTGTCCCTTGCTCCATCTCACATCACAACCCGTAGGCTCCATGAGGAATTAATCATTACATTTCTTTTCCTTGTCCAACAGTCTTTGGATTTATCATACATTTAACCACTGCTTTTTAGGCCTTTATGACCGTTTTTGGATTTTGCATGTGCTTAGAAGCACAACTAATCACAGCTCACATCTAGGGTACTTTTCATTTCAAAGCCTTCTTTCATTGTGCTGAGAAGCACAGTTTTCAAAGCACTTTCATGGGCTCTCATAATAGATATAACAATAGTTTCCATATGTAATGATGGTAGTACAATTTGCTTCAGGTTTTAGTCAACACAAATCAAGCAACTATGGGGACTCTCCACAATCAAGACCAAACATCAGGGCAACCGACTAGACTGATCAAGGTATCAAATCCAACTCAGCAAAGGTAAGTTTTGTTGCCAACTCAGAGCCGAGACACAAACTAACAGGGATGCTATCTAACATAGAGGCAAAAATGGGGAAGTCCTCTATATCAGAGGCTGAGGTGTAAGTCAGGGTAACAACCAAAAGTGGGAAAGACAACGGATGGATGGAGAAAGTGAATGGTGATGCCTAAGCTAGCAAGCCATAAAGGCGGGAATGATCATGTCCACACTCTAAGAGGGTAAAACCAATGAGTATAAAACAAGAGCTTCTAATTGTTAGTAATACAATCATTTAGATATTCAATAACAACCAATTTCATTTTATTTAGATATACTGTCAGATCATAATCACTAAATGCCAAGTCAAGCTATCAAAATGACCAAAACAGCAAGATAATAATACCAATGCACATCATATACCTGCTGGGTCATATACCTGTATCTGTAATCTGTAATCCAGACCAACTGTAACCACTAAGAACACTGCTGCTGAAACTCTAATCACTGCACCGCATCTGTATGGAATAAACGGTCATCTTAGTCATCAAATTTGAGGTCAAAAGGCTCATCCTTGGCATAAGGTCTACTGCATGTTTGATATAAGGCTGCTTTGATGTGTGAATGATCACAAATAACACTGCTCATCATAGTTGATCTCATTGAAGATGTGTAAAGGCAAAGCTCAAAAATATGCAGATAACTGCTCTGCAACCATGGTAGCCCAGCTACTATGGATGTGATAAAAATACCAGCAAGAAATCCTTTGAACTTGGAGGCAAACTTGTTCATCTGAGTTTCAACTAACACTGTTACTTGGTGGTGCTGCTTCCCTTTACCCTTCTTTTTCTCCAGACACTTTGGTGCATAATGGTCGTGCTTATGGAAAATGAAGCACTTGATTTTACTCAAGTCCTTCTTCCATAGCTGTGAGGCTGACTCCTCACTCTTCATCTTACCCTTGTTGGGTCCTTTACCTTTGCCCTTCCTTGCTTGACCAATGAGGGCATTGTCACTCTCACCTCCCTCTCTGCTAGGCTTTGACTCCATCCGAATTTCCTCTTGGATAGAGTCATCCCATAGTCTTTTCCAGAAAGGAAGGTTTTTTAGAGCGCAAACTCCCTGGACAAATGTTTCCAATTTAGGTGGGAACCCATTTAGTGCCTTGTTTACCGACTCCATGTCTTCAACCTTCTCCCCAACTACGACAAGCTTGTCACGAATCTGTGTGACCTTCATTGGGTAATTTGAAATGATGTTTGATCTGGTCATGCCAACAGATTTGAGCTTGTCATGCAATATTATCTTTCGGTTAATGTTCTCACTTTGGTAAAGGCTATCTAGGGCATCAAACATCTACTTCGCCGTCTTCTTCTCGGATATATGATGGATCAAATGATCCTTAGCATCCATGATCATTCGCTTGGCTTTCACTTCTTTCTTCTTGTGAGCTGCCAAAAGCTGCGGATTTGGCGGCGAAGCTACCACATCCTTGATGATATCCTAGAGGTCATTCTCTTCTAATAGAAAAGTTACCTTAACTTTCCATGATAGGAAAATTGAGACACCAAGCAATCTGTCCTCGAACCTGAGGCTAGCTGATGCCATCTCTGATCTAATGCACAAACTCCTAGATTTGAAGATTAGTCCTTAAAATAAATAACAAAACCCTCTAACTGCTGGTCCTTCTTTTCGGCAGTTGATTTATTACTGTAAATCTATGAGAATCTCAATTAGAGAACCAAGCTTTGATACCATGTAAATTTTTAGGCCCTAGGTGACTGCTGTCCTATGTTTCTCTTGATTAAATAAATAAAATCTATACTTATTTAAACTCAAAAATCTATGTTGCAAGGGGACCCATCCCCCCCAAAAAAAGCCCCGTACCCGTCGTCCCCGTGTTTCGGGGACTTGGGGACCCCTAGGAACTTCCCCAATTTGTTGGGGACTTAATCAGGGACTTGGGGAATTGTTGGCCGTACCCAAAACGTCCCCAACAGATTTCGGGGACTTCTGGGCAAAGTTTTGAGACATTCTAAGTAAATTTCAAAGATGTCCTAAGTAGATTTTGAAGATGTTCTGGATCATGTCTTAAATTTTGACAATGGAGATTGATGATTGGACAGTATGATCATTTATCCCGTCCATTTTTTTCATATTATTTTAAATCTAAATTTGAATTTATACAAGTTGCAACTCAAAATGTGTTGTGTAAGATGGATTTTGATTTGGGTTTCTGGTGATTTAACTATTGTTTTTTTACCAACATCATTACAAGCAACAAAGCCTCCATGTCAACAAACTAAGAAATGCAACAACTCAAAGGTCTGATCCTTTTGGGTATTGTTCTTGTCCTTCTCATTTTTTGGGTCATCTTAGCTTTTACATATTGTACATAGGTGTCTAGTAGTTATTCAAGTCCAACTTTTCCGCCATACCAACCTCAAGCATTGTGAAAATGAATGGATAGTAAAGACTTAAATTGGGTACTAAACATTTGAATAAATTCCTATTCAATATCCTTCTTAATCTAAAACATGAATCTAATCTTTTTACAGAATGCAAGCATGTATATCCCAAAGTGTTTTGTAGTGGTTTTCAACACAATTGTAAAAATCTACAGAACCTGCTGAGAAGGGAATGTTTTTTAACCTAATCATCATAAACAAGAAACATAAGGAAAAATGTTGTTATAGAGACAAGCATTCTTCTCATAAGCCCTTCATAGACCTTAATGCAGATTGAAAATTGTTAAAGTTAAATTTCTTAAAGTTAAATTGCATTTTGTTCATGTTCAGGTGCCAATAATGGAATGTCACTCAACGCTTTTCTTATTTTCCTGAGATTTTTCAAAACTAGTAAGTGTAAGAGATGTGCATAATACTATATAGTATAGACTATTGTGCTTACAAGCAACTACAAATGTATATGGTGAAGTCTAACTTTTTAAAGTTTTATAATATATATATAAATATAATTGCTGTCCCCAACCCGTTGTCCCTTGAAAAATTGGGGGTGTGCTCTAGCTGTCCTGGGGACTCATGCCCTTGTCCCCCCGTCCCCGCCGTTCCCCTGTCCCCAAAGCCAGTGCAACATAGACAAAAATAAATATTTCTGAACATGCAACAATCACACATATAGTTGAAAATGAACAACGAAAGCATAAACACGATATGCAAGAATTATGTCCTTCAAATCAGCTTATCATTTAATAATCAAAACTTACAAGGACACCTCAACTTGAGGTTTACGACTTGCTGGAAAAGAACAATATGCCTACATAGAAGTCTCAGAAACTGTTGTACTCTGTACGCCATATTTCTGAACATGCAACAATCACACATATAGTTGAAAATGAACAACGGAAGCATAAACACGATATGCAAGAATTATGTCGTTCAAATCAGCTTATCATTTAATAATCAAAACTTACAAGGACACCTCAACTTGAGGTTTACGACTTGCTGGAAAAGAACAATATGCCTACATAGAAGTCTCAAAAACTGTTGTACTCTATACGATACTATCCTTGCAGTCGTCAACCGTGTTGGTCGATCCTCTTTCTGCTATCTGCGTCCTCTCCTCCTTGGCTTCACTTGTATGTGCCCACAACTTCCTTGGTGCATGCATTCAACCGTGTTGGTCGATCCTCTTTCTGCTATCTGCGTCCTCTCCTCCTTGGCTTCACTTGTATGTGCCCACAACTTCCTTGGTGCATGCATTTCACAACTTCCTTGGTGTGTCCCACTTGGTGTTCTAATTTCGCTCTTCGGATGAGTTTCTTCACCTTTTGACCAAACTGTCTGTTACCACCCTGTTTGCACAGGATGATCAACAGACAAAAGATATCAAAGAACCAGGGAACCTCCAGTTCCATGATCCAACTCAAGCAATATTTTGCTCTTTGTATTTCATCTTATACATCTCTTTTTCCCATGGTCAAAAGAACATGATTGTAAAAAATGCACGACATCCTATTATATTTGTAAAAGGGCTAACTTGAATGAGTCACTTGTATTATTATTGATCTAAGTGTTTTTTCACTTAGATGAACTAGGCAATTTGAGTTTGTCTATGTTTTTCACTCATGCCTCCAAAGCCAGAGTATGTAATAATGCATCTTCCTCAAGCTGGTGTCTGAGTCCTTATGTCTAATGTCATGTATTAAGCGTGTCACCATGTTTTTATTGTAAATATGACCTTTTGGGTCCTCTAGGGGGGTAAATATGCCATAATGTTGTAATAGGTGATTAAAGGGGGTATCAAACATCTTAGTATACATCATACACTCCTTTAGACCCCCTCATTTAGCCTAGCACACCCCTTGGAGACAAAATCCCATGATTTTTGCATGTTGGAGACAAATTTGAGTGATTTTAGGAGGTTGGTAAAACAGAATATTCCCTAATTCGCTCACCTTGAGTGAGGTGTCATTTTTTTATTGGATTTGGTCTCAATCAATCCCTATTTGTCCCCTCCTTGTCTCTTAGGTGGCTCATGAGGAGCCCTTAAGCTCTAGTTAACTTCATGAGGTGTCAAATTACACTCTAGTTAGCTCTATGAGGTGTCATATGACACTCTAGTTCACTCCACTTCATGAAATTCGCCCCCCTCATCCTATTTTGCTATTTAAGCACGTTCTCCCCACACTTCTCTTCGTCGGTTGATACTCAAAGTATTGTTGTAATCAGTGTTACAAATATCGTGTCGGCGAATATATCGCCGAGGGTCCAAAAAGAAATTATCAGCGAAAATGTCGGCAAACATCGGCAATATATCGGCAGACTTCAAAAAATACAAAAATATTCATTTTTTTTCAATTTTCTAAACATATAAAGCAACAAGAACATCAAATAAACACATTACCACATGAATATGGAAAGAAAACTGATATATAAGATGTATAAGACATCTAGTGATAGATCACACATAAAAAATGAATTGTGTCCTGGATCCTGAGTCCCTGACTATTGAATCACCAAAAAAATACAATCAATGTTCTTATATACAATGAAATCAAGTAAATAAACAATTGATTCCCTCTACCCCTTTTACAAGCAAAGGTAATTGCTCTAGTAAAGGCTTTGCCGCTAGAGCTAGAAGGCCCTAGCGGTCATGGGGGTTGTAGTGGACTCTATGTTTATTTTAAATTGCTATGTATGTATATGCATACTTTTAATTAATAAATGAACAAGGACATTTAAAAAAATGAATGTGAAACATAAACCATAAATAATACATGTCGGCGAATCATTGTCTATATTGGGATCCTATTCATCAATAACACCCTATGCCTCCCTCCTCTAGGCTCTAGTTCTTGCCTCTACATTAGTCAACAACTCAACACCTTACAATTTTGATGAAACTTCCTAATCCAATCGTTAAAATAAGGTTGAAAAAACTTCCCATGCTTAATAAGTGATTTTGCTTGAGTGAAGAGTAAATTTTTATTAAGGTCGTGACAAAGGAGTTCAACAATCAACACGACCAACACCAAGGTACATTGAGGGGTTGATGTGCTTGACTAAATGGCAATCCCATACCCTCATACATGATAAAATCCAGTGGAAACTTTGTAACCCTAAACTCCTGAAAAACTATTAAGTCTGTTGAATTCTGAATGGGATCTAAAACTCTACTTTTTGCATATGAAGTCCGATGAGGTTGGAACCACTCTCAAACATCCTGAAACAATTAATGGTAATGTTAAAAATTTAAGTAAAAGGATGGAAAATGAAAGATAAGGAGAATGTCACTTTTACTGAAAGATAAGGAGAATGCCACTTGGAAAATGAAAGATAAGGAGAATGTCACTTTTACTGAAAGATAAGGAGAATGTCACTTTTACTTTAAGAATTTAATATGACCAATTACTAATGAAGAAGGCAACATTTTACAATTTTTTTTCTTCCAAAATACGGCAAATGAGCAAAAAAAGGCAAAAAATCACGATATATTCAAAAAAATTGCCAAAAAATCGCGATAAAATCGAGAAAAAATCGGCAAAAATCGGCCGATATATCGCCGGAGGGTTAGCATCACGATATATTGGCAATGTTTGTAACTTTGCTTTTAATACTTCTCTTGGAAGAGCATTGGAATAAAGAAAGTCTTTGGAGGTCATCTCGGTCTCGACTTGTTATTGTGTGGTATATTTTCTTCCATGTTTTATTTGTGAGTTAATGTCTACAATTGCTTTGCTAATTCTTGTAGCTTGATTTGATCATTGAAGGGATATTACTATCCAGTTGATTATGATTCGTTCTAGACATATGCTTGAATAAATCCTAATGTTAGTGTGCTTGAAAGGTGGTTAATTTTAGTCTTATTAACGTTTTGGATATTTCTATATTAACGCCTCTCATGTAGACTGCACCACCACGTTACAGGAGGAGGTCTATTCTCCTTGCATGGTTAAAATCATTGCAAGTTATCTCAAGGCTTTGAGAAGATCAAAGCAAGCCTTGAGCAACTCTCTTGTCTCTAACACATCCAAAGCAAGGCCCTCAAAGTTTGAGGCTTATTGTCTCCATTGCCTATTTCTTGGCACCTTTTCTCCTCTCCTCCAACCCTTCACTACCTAAAAAAAGGAAAAATTCTCTTATCCCTTTTGGGTTTTGTTTGAAACTACTTGTGCTATAAAGAAAACTCATTCTCATAGGTTGCATATAGTGTACTTCAAAGATAAATCTTATTTTATAGATTGAATGCGTAGATCTACCTTAAAACATCGAAAGTATTCATACAAGTAGATCTCTTAGTACAAATTTGAAGCTTGCATGTCATTTGTCATCTCTTATAGCTTCCTTATTGACATTTTTAGTGAAGTTAGCTCGCTGTCCACTGTCTCGCCTGTCCAAAAACAGTGTGTTATCGACACTTACATCTTTGTATATGTGCCATACAAACCCCCCAAACATTGGTTTTAGTCTGACATTAACTGTGCAGGTTGAGTCTTTTTGGAACCAGTCAGGAGGCAATTTTCCTAAGCTTGTTTCTCACTGTCCCAAAGAGTTTTTATTGGAGGTTTTGGACATTGTGCAAACAACCAAGAAGCAGCCCCAAATCAACAACTTCATTCCCCAAGGGCTGGCAGTTTTCTGACACACCGTTCAAGGCATTTTTCCTATCTTTTCCTCTCTATTTTCTAACATTTGTAAGCTTGAATAGATCCCCTTTAAGGATGCACCAGCAAACATTTCTTAAGGTCCTTTGGACTGTTGTAAAGTGCTTGGGAACGGTGGTCAAACTTTTTGTCCCTCGCATCCCCCCTACTCCCCAGTCTCAGTTGTGTAGTAGTTTGCCTTTTGTTGCTTGAGTTATTTTCACTTGTCATTTACTTATCATACCATAAATCATCTAGAGCTTGTAATTATCAGTCCTCCACAAGTGGACATCACTCAAAGCAACATTAGCTAAAATTTACCTTAATTAAAATTTTCAAGCTTTACCAACAGAAGGAACCAAGCTCTACACCTTCCCTGTGGCTAAGGCATACCTTGGATCTTGAGACCTCTTAGTCAATCGAACCTTGGTTTTACTAGCTGGGCATCAACGGTTCTCAGGCTTGCTTGTGGGGCAAGGGTCTCTCTTTCTGTTTGGTGATGGTCTTTTGACTTCATCTAGCTTAAGACTAATTACTAATCGCTTTTATATTTCTAGATTAGTCACTAATCACTTTACATTCCTGGATTAGACTTTTTCTATTTCTTGTCCAACCCTTATGTGGACGTCAACAATCTAGTTTAGGACTTTCATCATATACAATCTAATCAACTAAAAGAAACTACAAAGCATTTACTTCAGGTAGCTTTTTTTAAGCAATCCTCGTATTTCAAAGTTTCATACATGCAAATTTCATGGTATTGTAGATCTAAGCTTCCTTGTCATTAATTATCTTTGTAGCATAGATCTCTTAAGGCACTGGTCTTTTTGAATATCTTACTTGCAAGGAAGCTCATGTGCTTTTGAGGTTGTAGATCTAAGTTCTTTTGCTATTTCTATATCTAGAATAGATCTGTTTTACATGCTTTATTTCCTACGTAGCTGGTTGTAACTTCATTTATCTCCAATAGTTTACTTATCCGTAGACTATTTTATTAGAGACACCCTCCCTTGGCTTTTTTTAGGAGTTGGCCTAAACATAGAGGTTCAATGTTGTGGTGACAGTTGCACCCAACCTGAACTTGCGCCCAAGGCTGCACCGAGTGAGTTAAGAATTTTCTCACATTTCCTAGGTGTAGATTAGGTGGCAACACTGTCTTCAAACGAAAATGAATGTCTTTACCCTCTACTTTGACCTATCTTTATACTTTAGCTGAAACCCTAATCTACCAAAACCCTAATCTCCCGGTGAGATCGGCAGTTGATATCCTGGAGCCCTAAAAATACATCATTGCTTATCTATTTTCAAGGGTTTTGTGCTAAATTAGTCTGCTGGAAATTTCTGGGCATTAATTCTTAACATTTCTGCTATTTTTTAGTAGTGTTTCATGGCTAAAATGACTTACTTATTTTTAACTTTTGGAAATTATAACAGCAAGTAACATAATTTTGGAAATTATCTTTGGGCCATATCTAGCACATATTTTCACATTTCCGAGTTAGAAAATTTCTGCAATTAATTTCTAGGTAAAAATTTTAAATTTCAAGTTTTTCTTGTTGTCTTGTGAGCTGGAAATGTTTTAGGACAACACATTGATTCTGAAATTTGCACACTGGTTAGTAATTTATTCTAACCTCTCAAACACACTAAATTGTTGACCTAAGTGCAATTTTGAAGTGCTGGAAATTTTTTTGGTTTTGTCCTATTAGATAATTTGTGTACAACAAGATAAACTAGTGTTCCATGTTTGGTAAATTCTGATTAAATGCTGAATATGCTCTTGATACATTGACTAAACAATGAACTAATAAATTTTTGGAATAATTTGTGCTTTGTTAAATTTCCATTTCATCTTTAACCACTCTTGTGTTTGATTAAGTGGGTAAAATTCTAAATTCTGGAATTTTCTGCAATCTGTTGTTATGTTCAATGTTGCATCACAACAGGTGTATTTGAAGATTACTTGGTTGATAGTGGTTAAATTGTTCATTTTACACTGGCTAAGTAATTTTTGTGATAATTTTGGATGTCTTCATTCAGTGGATAGTTAATCACAACTTATAAATCACACAATCATTAACTCACTGATAAGTAATTTATGGAGATTTATCTTTTTGATGACATTGCTTTACTTCATGGATTATTGAACATACGATGTTGATGACCTCTAATGCGTTATAGTCAATATTCATGGTTCATGCCATTTTATTCTCTCCCAAAATGTATGTCAGGGATTAACTTTACTAGGATGTGTGAGATTATTAAATTATTTTCCCAAATTAATCATTCAATATTCAAGAGAAGTTCCCTGCCAAATTCAGTTAGCTCCCTGCCATACATTCTAATAACCAAGGACATTTGAGAGGAAGTTCTCAACTAGCTAGGGGTAAGCATCATTGTGATTAACTCGGGGAAAGTGTTTCTTTTTACGAAAAAAGGAACTACAAGAAGTCGATGAAGAATATGATAGGTTCCAATTATCTTAGAAGAACCCCTATAGATGTCATATGTACAAAGCATGAAGAAGAGAAAAGACTTGGAGTTGGGCCAATTGTCCAACCAAGCAGCTGAATAGGCATGTTAAAAATTTGTACCAAGGCAAGTGGTTTTCCACCTTTGGTGCCGAAGGGTGGAAAAGTGGTCACAAGTTCCCTAATAATTTTATAAAGTGAGATTGACTTTTATGATAAATAAAGTTAATGTATAAAATCAAGTTCATTTAATTAGAAATAAAGTGTGTTTAATAAAAGTCTGCATTAAAATATATTTATGATAAATAAAGTGCACTTTATCTCAGCCATTGATCTTAGTGGTTCAAGATCAAATCTTGACCATTAGATCATAAAGACAGTTATGATGAATAAAAAGGGAGAGATTAGGGAAAGGGCACATTAATTCTTTCAATGAGTTTTTGGGAGAAGTTGAGTTCAAGGAGAGAGAGAAAAAATCCTGGGCATGAATTCCAAGGTGAACAGTACAGAAGATTGGCACGATTTTCTGAGTATGTCTGGCACATATCTCAAGGAGGATATTAGCATTGAACACTTCTTGTAACCAGCACAGAAATCTAGGTAGAGCAACAGTAACTACCAGCATGAAATTCAAAGCAAAGTGATTCAGTTTCTGAGAAAGATTCTGGGGACGAGTTCTGAGAATAGATGCATGAATTTCGAGGGAGATTATTCACCATTTATTGAAGCAGAAAATTCTGTAGAGGCCATACAATGTGTAGATTGTATTGGCATGAATTTCAAGCTAAGTGGGCAAGATTTTCAAGGGCAGAATTCTTCAGGCATGAGCACTTCTGTTCAGTCTGTTAGTGGCACAATTTTGAGGCAAGCTACAGCTAGATTGGCAGAGAAAAAAAAAGGAGGGCCGTACTGTACATGTTCAGACAGTGGCACTTTTTTCTAGGCTGTAGATGATCACTGGTGTGAGATAAGTTTGTTCTTTTATACTGAATATTACTGCTGTGTATTTCTATTTAAAAGAAGAAATAATTAAACTCTCTTTATCAGGTTTTCCCCTTTGGAGTTTTATCCTGGGCCAATTTGGCTAAAAATTCAGAGTTTAAACTTTTCATGGTGTGACTGAAATTTTATTTGTGTCTATTAAAAGAGTGTAAAAATTCTCATGTGTTTCAAGTACAGTACCTTTTATGTCTGAAAATTCATTTGCAGCAGTTGAATATGAATGGGGTTTGGGCATTAAATGATATGTGTTACCACCTAAAGTTGCACTTTAGTTGGACTTCAGTGAGCCGCCAGTGTTGCACAATCACTTGTGCTTTTCAGTGTTCAGAAGTTCCAAGCTTGGCCTGTTCAAGGCCCCTTTTTTTTATGTTTTTTAGTACATGACCGTGCCCCATGGGGTTTGTAATAAGCGTACTAGCATGGTGGTTTTTGAGTGACTCGGTTCCCTAGGACTTAACAATCAAAGAAGGTATTCCAAGGAGTTTGTTCCCTTGTCAATTATGCTTTGCCTTTAGCCGAGTATAATCGATGAGGTTTTCTCCTGCTCCTCCAAAGCTGGAATGCTTAAAGTGGGGGTTAGGCCTTAGGGGATTATGAGAGCCTATTTCATAACGTTTATAAACATGCTATGCGCTAGAATTTCATCATTTTGTCATGTACTAGGTTCCCTTGAAGTTTTAGTCGATTCCGAGAAAAAATATTTTTTAGCATTTTAAGCCATTTTTTTTAATGGTTTAATTAAAAAATTTCAAAAGGTGATAAAAGTCTTATCCGGAGTCGGAATTTGACGCAGGGATGCTCATTTTCAAGCTCAAAGCATCCTCTTTACCCCGGTACCCAGTTTTCCTACATTTCGGGTGACCTAGAACCCCCGTGGAGCAGTATTTCCTTTCAGAACTACATTCTGGCACTTTAATGCTAAAGTTGCGACAAAATGCACTTTGGCAAATAATTAAAATATTCAAAAAATGGAAAAGGTCACATGCCAATTGAGTTGGCATTAAGTCAACTAAGGTGAGCGACTTTGGTAAGAAGGCAAAGCATGTATTAAAATGCAAAATTTTTAAAGATTATAAGCATTTGCCAAAGCCGTACGGTTCAAGTTTCACGTGGGCCATCCCTCATCAACGTGGCAGCTATCAAATTAGCAAATGTTTTCAAAGGTGGGCGACTATGTGGAAAGGTCAATGCATTTATTATAAGTCAAAATTGAAAGGTGGGCGAATATCTCATATGTCAAGCTACGTGGAAAATCCTTCACGTGGAACCACTCCTCCTCATGGCTGTACGGTTTTACTTGTTGATAAGTCAATTAGTGGGGTC
Source organism: Larix kaempferi (assembly GCA_027924585.1). Lineage (NCBI taxonomy): Eukaryota > Viridiplantae > Streptophyta > Pinopsida > Pinales > Pinaceae > Larix > Larix kaempferi. Next base: position 8,794,573 of record BSBM01000951.1, on the reverse strand, counting down.
GATTTACCTCATATTGAGGTGGCACTAAGCATGGATGAGATACTAATTCAACGCACCCACCATCCACGTTAACTCCACTCACCCTCTCCATATTCGTGTGGGCCATATTCCTTCACGGCTTGGTATAGTTTGAGTTGGCATGTATCAATCACGGTGGGCGTTTAATTCAAAGGTTAAAACATTGTGACATGGGCAAATATTTATCCAAGGTTTCAAAGTAAAGATTCACCATCCATATTCACGCGTGGGCCAACTCTGTCACCATTCGGCAGCCATTTGATTGGTTATTGATAAAGCATGAGGTGGCTCTACCAATATGGACAGATTTCATTATTAAAAAAGCGACCAGCCTGCTGTTCATTCCAACCCAGCAAGGAAACATCAATTTCGAGCTCCACCTTCACGTGGGCAACCTACTTCAATTCGGCACCTTCTATTTTCAAGAGCTTTTGTCCAAGTTTGATGGTGCATTGCCATTGGCCATTAAGTTTACTTGCTCTACAAGTTAGGAGTTTGGTCTCTTAGGGTTTTGCGCCCTAGCTCACTTGCCATTTGCTATAAATTGAGGAGCTTGGCTCCATTGTAAACATCAGAAGGTGAAACCTCTGCTGGCATTGCTCGTTCATTGTAATATTTTTTTTGAGTTTAATAAAGAAGGCTTTGGAGGCTAGTCTGGTGATTGTCTTTGGTTGGATCTTCATGCTTGTTACATTTGAGGTAAACTGTATCGTGTTGCATAAGTTAGTATTGTCGGGATTGTATGTCTTTTAGAAGGAAAGTTATCTTTCATAAGGAATAGTGAGTAATGCTTTATAGGTTGCTTACTTTTGTCGATGATATTAGAATGCTAGAAGTAGTATGATCTCTTGTTTGAATCTATTATTTCTCAAGTTTTCTGTTGTTCATTTACACATATGCTCTTATCCCCTTGCTAGTTGTTTGCAGCTGTCTACAGGTAGCCTAAGCTGGAGAAGTCCACGAACATGTTAGATCGTGCCTTCATTCAGTAAATACGAACCAAGTCTCGATCTTACCGGTGCATCAGGGAGCTTGACTCCATTGCCCTTTCTTCAAAACGCTCAACCCCCAAGGGTTCCATTTTTCTGATCAAATTTTCTTTTGCTATCTTTGGTTACTGGTTACTTGTCTTAAGATCTACATTTTTTCAAGCAAATCTGAAAGTAGATCTAATTTTACAATTTTTCCTTTTCAAGTTTGTGTTATTATAAAATCTAGAGTTCTTGATAGGAAAAGTTTGTTTTGTTGAAAAGTATATTTGGCATTTAAGTGCTTTGGTTCGCTTAGCTTTTCCAAAAGAAAGCAAAAAATCCTAAGGGAAGTAGCTTTCTAGCTCACTTTCCTTAGTCATTTAATTTCATTTTTTGTAGTAGTTAAGTTAGAAATTTTTTCATTTTTTGCATCTAAACTGAACATACCCCTAAAGTGTGTTTCGATAGTTTTCAGTAAACTTTTGTTCGCTGGAATTTGTACCATTTTATGATAGTCCTACATTTAAAAGTTTACTAAAAGTCACTTAAAGACTCAAAAATTGCCAATAAACTAGTCTTTCACATACTTGTTTAAGTTAGTTTCAGTTTTGCACTTTGTAGTATTATCAGAACACTCTTAAAGTGTTTTGATTGACATTTCTAATCAACTTTAGCTCGCTGGTCTGTTTCATGTTCTTAGCAGGTTGGAGTTAAAAAACTCATAGAAAAAACACTTCGAAACTCCCAGAATCACCCTGAGAACTAGCCGTCAAAGCAGTGCTTTTTTGCACATCTCATTGTAAACTGTCTTGTTCCCTAATGATAAAGGGCAAGCAGTAGTTCTCATAATTCCTTGATTGTAATCGAAAAAATAAAAAGAGCACAGCAGGCAATTCCAGCGCCTGAACCCAATCCCCCCAGGGGGGATTCGCACCCTTTTTTATTTTTTTTATTTTTTTGTTTTAGACTAGTTTTCATTCAAGCAGTAGTAATTAAATAACTCACTCAAGCACACAACGTCCTCCGAGGACCTGTTTATCATTTTATATGCTTTTGTGTTTTATTCAGTTATTATTCTGTTCTTGAATTTTAATCCTAAAATTAACCCCCCTTGCTTTATGCTTGGGGTTTAGTGTAGAATAATCATCCACTCACACGTCTTAATAAAACAAACAATGCCCCAAACCCGGAGTATGCTCTTGACTACTGCAGCTTAGTCGGAACAGTTGGCTCAATCAGAAACGGGTGCAAGGTAATTAGTGTTAATAGGACAATCCATCAGAATCCAATCCTAAGAACTCGGGAGGTTGCATGGACTGAATCCACAGAGTCAGCAGGTTCTTAAGCGGGTTCATCCTCGCCTGGTTGGACACTTGGTAAGGTTGCTAGAGCACTCAGTTCGAAGTTTAGTTTTCTTTTGGGCCAAACCAAAAATTAACCCACTCCTTAACCACTCATTTAATAATCATAAAAATTACCAACCGAGCCACTGCAATACTTTCATTGAGACTACACAAGCAACCCTACACAACAACAATTGCAAGCATTTTTACTTTCTCGGCACTGGTCCTTAATTTTCCATGTTTAAGTTTCAATCTTGAATGTCGTGAATGCTTGACTATCTTGTGTGGTGTTAATCAATTGATATAATTTGCAAGCAGTGGTTAGTTGTTAATTTTTCATCTCATTATCTTTTTAATTCCTAGAATAGACTTTTATCCTTTGTTGTAGATTAAAAGCCTTAGATTATTTTTATAGGGACCACCCCCCTTGGCTTCGCTAGGAGTAAGCCTAGATGGAGGAGTCGAGTAATCAGGTGACAGCACTTGACTCTCACTTGCCCCCAAGGACACACTGAGCGGCTTGAAGGTTTCCTGCCGCGTCCCCCCCAGGTGTGTATTAGGCGGGCAACAATATGTACTGAAGAAAACTTGAAACTGGGTTGGGAAACATAAAATTTTCATGGTAGCAGAGTGTACTTTGAAGGGAAAAAATGAAATAAGTGATAAAGTTCAGATTTGGAAAGAAGGGGAAACATGTGGTTGGTTGAATTCATAGGTTCTTGAACTCTTTTGGTTATGGCTATTGGGTTAAGAATTGAAGATAGGCTGGACGTGGCAGTGAATTTTAGTCCATGGAAGGTTAGAATTGTACTGATTCTTTAAGAGAATGAACTATGGGATATAGTTAACAGTACTCAGGTTAAACTAGTTACAGTGCCTATTGATGCTACAGATAAGAATGCTTTTGACAGGAAATATATAAAAACAAAATGGATTATACTTGATCCCCTGAAGGATCATGTAATCCCGCATGTGACAGGTAAAGATCATGCTTATCAGATGCGTAGTGCTTTGACTAACTTGTACCAAAGTTCGAACGAAAATAGAAAGATGGTACTAAGAGAAAAGTTGAAAGGCATTCGGAATAACAAATCAGAAAACATGGCATCCTACCTTACTAGAATCACACAGGTAAGAGATGAACTTGGAGCAGTCGGGGAGGTTGTACAGGGCAGTGACTTAGTGCAGACAACCTTGAATGGTGTGACAAAGCCATGGGTTGTGTTTGTGGAGTTTGTTGTTTCCCGAGAGCATTTAAATCGCACAGCTAAGAGATGAACTTGGAGCAGTCGGGGAGGTTGTACAGGGCAGTGACTTAGTGCAGACAACCTTGAATGGTGTGACAAAGCCATGGGCTGTGTTTGTGGAGTATGTTGTTTCCCGAGAGCATATGCCTTCCTGGGATCGTCTTTGGGACGACTTCATTCAGGAGGAGACTCGGTGAGGTTATGTACAGGGTAGTTCATATTAGAGTAGGGAGGATGAGGAGAATGTTTCCTTAGCAGCCAGAGGAAAGAAGAAGAAGTTCAAGAAGGGCCCTAAGGGTGGGGCCAAGTAGCAGGTTGGCGAGGAGAAGAAAGACATGAGCAAAGTCAAGTGCTTTGATTGCAAGAAGTTTGGGCACTATGCTGGACAGTGCTCGAACAATAAGAAGAAGAAATAGACAGCGACTACTGCAGATATTGATGAGTACACAACTCGGATTGAGAGAGAGTTTTCTCTCTATGTTGGTTATTCAAAGAGAGCATATATTACCAGTATTGATATACAGGATCAGAGGGAGTACTCTCTGCAAGTTGGTCAGCCCTCGAGTGTATCTACCACTGCATGCACCTGGTACATTGATAGTGGGGCTTTGAGCCATATGATCGGTGCATGTGATATGTTTTCAGAGTTCCTTGAGACTGGTTTGGACTTGGAGGTGGTGTAGGGTGATCATACTATTGTCAAAGCAGTTGGGAGAGGGACTATTACATTTCAGAGGGAGTCCATGGAGTCCATGACACTGAGGGATGTCTTGTATGTCCTTGGGCTGAAGAAGAACTTAGTTTCAGTTTCCACTATTGAGGATAGAGGATTCAGAGTGTATGTCCTGAATGGGAAAGTATACATTTTTCCCAAAGCATCGAGTCCTTCTGCTTCATTTGTGATTGGAGTCAGATGTGGAAAAATGTACAAGCACTTATTTCAGCCTCATCATGCTTTGGCACATAGTAGCAGCAGTAGTTTTGATCTTTGTGAGTTATGGCATAAGAGGATGTCTCAGCTACATCATCCTGCTTTGATGATGCTGCGGGATATGACGACATGATTACCTAAGTTCAGCACAAAGCAGAGTGGTGTATGCAGAGGGTGTGCTTTGGGAAAGTACACCAAGATTGCTTTTTCGAGCAGTGATAATAGGTCAGCAGGAGTACTAGACTTGATTCATTTTGATTTATGTGGTCCCATGTGATCTACTTCATTGACAGGTTTTGAGTATTATGTCACTTTTGTTAGAGATTGTGGTATCTCAGGATGTCCTCCATGATTCAGATGCCTTGCATGGAGGTACATCAGCAGTATAGGCATCAGTATGGAGTAGAGGGTGAGATACACTATACTCAGTGGCATGAATCCATGGCGGATGCATGCGGATCTTCTGTGGTGTTTTGCCTCATGCATGCATGAGATTTGCATGTACAGTTATTAATTAAAAGATGCATGCAAAAGTTACTTTTTGCATGCACAGATATTGGGTTTTTGGTAAACCTAATTGATCAGAGAGATTATATATAGAGGCAGGAGGTCTCCGTATGAGGTTGCTCAATTGACTTATTAGAGAGAGATCAGTCAAGAGTGAGGAGGGCGCATTAGTGCATGCAGGGCGACTTTTGAGAGAGAGAGGAGCTTTTGCAGTGGGGAGAGTGGGGTGATCTGAGCTGGATCAAACACCACTTGACCAGAGGCACTTGGCACCCAGTTCTGTGAATTGAGAGAGTTCATCGGAGTGGTTTTTGCAAAGATTGAGGAGGACGCCTTTTAGAGAGAGAGGGGCGCATTACTAGAGGGAAGAGGAGTTTGTTTTGGATCCGATTGATCGATTGAGCAGCTGAGACTTTCAGAGTATCCTTGCCTCAATGTTTGAGGAAGGACTGTGACGATCAGAGCTTAGATCTGTTGAGATCTGATTCCATACGAGCATCTGACATCCAGAGGGAGGGCGCACTTTTCCATGTAGAGGAAGGGCGCATTCATCAGATCTAGCAGTTGGCCTTCTTCCATAGTAGAGTAGATCAGAGCAGTGTAGTAGGAGAGACAGTACTAACAGAGTTACTTGTAGACAGATCCAAATCCAGTTGACAGATTAGGGTACAATTCCTCTATGCATGCATCAATTGTTGCATGCAGATCTAGGGTTTTGACCCTGTTAGGTTTGGTTGTTACATCTGAGGTAACATTGTATGTACTTGTATTCTTCTTATATTGCTCTGGGCTTGAGATAGAAGAAAGCCCCACAGATAGATGGTTTTCCCCGTTTGGGGTTTCCAGGGTACATCCAGTGTTGTGTGATTGATTGAGTTTTCATTGTCAAGTGTTAAGAGATTTGTAGTGTTTGATTCTTAAGTCTTTATTGCATTATTGATTTACAAAGACTCAAACCGCTTGAGATCTCAGGGCTATCCAGATGGAGTAATGATCTCTGGATAAAATTAACATGGTATCAGAGCCCTAGTAAGGGTCAGGGAGATCAATCACACTCAGATTTGGAGAGGGTAACCAGATCTGTTGGTATAGAGGTCAGATCTATTAGATCTGTGACCTAGGTGGATAGATTTGAGATAGATCTATCAGATCTGTGCAAGGGGAGGCCAGATCTGTGATCAAGAGAGGTTCTTGTATCACTTTGTGTATTTTTCAGTGCATAGATTATGGCCACTAGCTTGAGAGTGGAGGATGGGTTGGATGGGGCCTCCAACTATAGTGCATGGAGGGCACAGATTGTGCTCTTGTTGAAAGAGAGTGAATCGTGGGATGTTGTGGAGAGCACAACCACAAATCCAGTCACAGTTCCATCAGATACAACTGCCAAAGCAACATATGAGAAAAAGAACATAAGAGCTCAGAGGATCCTCCTTGATGCTATCAAGGACCATGTTATCCCACATGTCTCGGCCAAAGACAATGTATATGAGATGTGGGATGCATTAACCAATTTGTACCAGAGTTCTAATGCTAACATGAAGATGGTACTCAGAGAGAGACTGAGAAGCATAAAAATGGGCAAGGATGAGAGCATGTCCACGCATCTCACTAAGATCACTTAGGTAAGGGATGAGTTGGGAGTTGTGGGTGAGAAGGTTGAGGATAGCGAGTTGGTTCAACAAGCCTTGAATGGCGTGACCATGCCATGGGCTGTATTTTTCCAGTCTATCATTGCTAGAGAGAACTTTCCCAAATTGTATCGTCTGTGGGTCGATTTCACCCAAGAGGAGATCCAGAGAGGTTATATTCAGGGATCAGCTTCCGCCATTCCTGAGGAGGAGGATGTGGCACTTGAACCAAAGGGGAAACAACGGTTCAAACAAAAGAAGGATCTAAGCAAGATTAAGTGCTTTGCTTGCAGTGAGTATGGACACTATTCGGGACAGTGTCCACATAAGAAGAAGGGTAAGCAGGAAAATGATGAGTAGTTGGTAGCAGCAGAGGAGGTGGAAGAGTTTACCTCTAGGTTCGAGAGGGAGTTCTCATTAGCCTCATTTCAGTCAGGGCATGATAGTAGTTAGCTAGAGATCCAGGTTGATGAGATGGAGGGTTGGCTGCATGCAGTGCAGTCACATGACCGAGATGCGAGATGCATTCCTCGTTCTTGAGCACACACCAATGCAGATGATTTGAGATGTGTAGGGGACTGATCACTTGGTCACAGGAGTGGGTAGAGTTCATTTTCTACTTGACCTTGGAGAGCTCCTAGAGGTATCAAGGGTGTTGTTCATTCCAGGACTGAGAGGGAGTATACTCTCAGTGGTGTTCCAAAGGGATCTGATATTCACTTATCCAGAGGGAGTTGATCCAGTCTTGATGGGTCACAAGATCGACAATGAGTACTTGGTTCGGGGACAACCCACATCTGGCACATTAGGTTGGCTGAGTGCATCCTCTTCAGAGTCAGAGGGGGATAGAGAGCGAGATGCTCAACATGATGATGAGGATCGGAGGAATGATTCTTCTTATTCGATGGATGAGCGAGATGCTCATGATGTTGATGAGACACAGGAGATTGAGCCCTTGGACTCCTATGAGATGGATGAGCATGATGCTCATATAGGTACCAGCTGGAGATTGAGTTGGTATGAGATGGACTTAGCTCAGTAGAGAGCTGAGTCAGCTCAGAGACAGAGGGAGATCACTTACAGGGCAGTAGATCCGCTTGATGGCAGATTGAGAGATTGGTTACAATAGAGATTCAGAGGGAGTCTGAATCAAAGTCCAGTGAAAGTCAGTGGTTGATCAGGGGCTTCTTCCAGAGCCACATTGATGGAGTTTGATCAGGGTACTACAGGTCAGAGGGCAGCATTGATAGGCAGGACATTTGGGCCAGTGTCAGCAGAAGGGGACTTATTGGATCCAGGCATCAGTGGTTGGACTTCCCTCGATAAGAGGGAGTGTTAGAGATTGTGGTATCTCGGGATGTCCTCCATGATTCAGATGCCTTGCGTGGAGGTACATCAACAATATAGGCATCAGTATGGAGTAGAGGGTGAGATGCACTCTACTCAGTGGCATGAATCCATTGGCGGATGCATGCGGATCTTCAGGGGTGTTTTTCCTCATGCATGCATGAGATTTGCATGTATAGTTATTAATTAAAAGATGCATGCAAAAGTGACTTTTTGCATGCACAGATATTAGTTTTTTGGTAAACCTAATTGATCGGTGAGATTATATATAGAGGCAGGAGGTCCCCAGATGAGGTTGCTCAGTTGACTTACCAGAGAGAGATCAGTCAAGAGTGAGGAGGGCGCATTAATGCATGTAGGGCGACTTTCTGTGAGAGAGAGGAGCTTCTGCAGTGGGGAGAGTGGGGTGATTTGAGCTGGATCAGACACCACTTGACCAGAGGCACTTGGCACCCAATTCTGTGAACTGAGAGAGGTCATCTGAGTGGTTTCTGCAAAGATTGAGGAGGACGTCTTCCAGAGAGAGAGAGGGGCGCATTACCAGAGGAGAGAGGAGTTCGTTCTGGATCCGATTGACCGATTGAGCAGCTGAGACTTTCGGAGTATCCTTGCCTCCGTGTTTGTGGAAGGACTGTGACAATTAGAGCTCAAATCTATTGAGATCTGATTCCGTATGAGCATCTGACATCCAGAGGGAGGGCACACTTTTCCATGCAGAGGAAGGGCGCTTTCATCAAATCTAGCAGTTGGCCTTCTTCCATAGCAGAGCAGATCAGAGCAGTGCAGTAGGAGAGACAGTATTGACAGAGTTACCTGCAGATAGATCCAGATCCAGTTGACAGATTAGGGAACAATTCCTATGTGCATGCATAAGTTGTTGCATGCAGATCTAGGGTTTTGACCCTGCCAGTTTTGGTTGTTACATCTGAGGTATCATTGTATGTACTTCTATTCTTCTTATATTGCTCTGGGCTCGAGATAGAAGAAAGCCCCACAGATAGCTTGTTTTCCCCGTTTGGGGTTTCCAAGGTACATCCAGTGTTGTGTGATTGATTGAGTTTTCATTGTCAAGTGTTAAGAGATCTGTAGTGTTTGATTCTTAAGTCTTTATTGCATTATTGATTTACAGAGACTCAAACCGCTTGAGATCTCAGGGCTATACAGAGGGAGTAGTGATCTCTGGAAAAAATTAACAACTTTTATTGATGACTTCTCTAGGAAGACTTGGATCTACTTCTTGAAAAACAAGAAATCGAAAGAAGCCTTGAAGAGGTTCCAAGAGTTCAGAGCTCTTGTGGAGAACCAAACAGGGAGGAAGATTTGGGTACTCAGGTCAGACAATGGGGGTGAGTATACCTCCAGTGCATTTGACGCGTTTTGCAAACAGGAGGGTATCAGGAGGTAGTTGATTGTTCCGTATACTCCACAGCTGAATGGAGTTGTTGAACAAAAGAACAGGGCTATAGTGGGAGCATCCAAAGCGATGCCCCATGATTAGAGTCTTCCTTTCTTTCTATGGGCCGAAGCTTGTAGTGCTGCTATTTACATACAGAACAGGAGTTCGCACCGTGCCTTGGGGTG